>CP126893.1:161859258-162476044 GCA_030440675.1 Furcifer pardalis | reverse complement strand
GCTAGAGAGATAACAACCTAGGAACACTGAAATGTCAACAAATCATTGTGGCAGTCTTGTAAGGCACACAGAGGGAAATATGGATTTCTATGAGGCCTAGTTAAAAAATAGCAATTTCAAGCCTTGGGAGACATTAGGAAATAGGATCTATTTCCTGACAAGCTCATTTGAAGTGGATTTGTGCAGGCTAAATAGTGTTGCCAAGGGAACAAACCAGATCATCCCTCTTGTGAATCAAACATTGGGGCCTTCTTGGGCATTTAGGTATCCCGTCATTTGTACCAAATTCAGCTGCCCATCCAATTTGGCCTCTCTTCATGGAATGGGAGAAGATTCGTATGAACAGGAACTAGGATAATAAGAAAATTATCATGGACTAACCCTTCCAAGAGAGCCCAATTCAGGAGCTCAAATGTCCTTTGCCAGGCAGCATGATGGGAATTAGTTCTGTGCTTCTTTGGATCTAGGCTGGGTCAGGCTGCATTCTTCCATTTTTGTTTTTCTTCTTCACCCAGGCCTGGCATTTGGAGCATCGCGGCCCAGTTTATCAATGAACCGAATTCTTCTATGAAAACAGAGTTTGAGGTGAAAAAATATGGTATGTTTTGCTTTCCCCCTCCCCCACTTATATATGTCCACTGGGTCTAAGACCTGATGTGTCAGTTTACCATTCAACAGGTGGAGTGTTTGAGGTTGAGCCAGAAAACAGCCAGCTCCTTTTGGTCCACCCCACCCGCCCATCCTTTCCCCTCTAATACAAAGTGTATGTTTTGGTGTACAGTATGTGGTGGCTTAGTGGTTAAGGCGCTGAACTTGATGACTGGAAGGTCAGCAGTTCGAGCCCCAAGTGCTGCACGATGGAGTGAGTGCCCATCAGCTGTCCCAGCTCCTGTTAACCTAGCAGTTTGAAAGCAAGAAACTGCAAGTAGATAAATAGGTACCACTTCAGCAGGAAAGGTAACAGCCACATTATGACAGAAACATCTGCAGACACAGAAAGACATTTACATTTTGCTGCAAATGGGGATGAACACCACCTCCTAGAGTTGGACACACACACACACACGCATGCGCACACACACACACGTGTGTGTGTGTGTGTGTGTGTGTGTGTGTGTGTGTGTGTGTAGGCAGGATTTTGACCAGCTTTTGCCTTGATGCCATTGGGACAGGGGAAACAATATTAATCTTTATTTTATGTAGACCTTGTGGGCTTTTTATGTAAGCATGTCAGTTTTAAAAGGTTACAGTATTTTGCAACAGGCAGCTGTTGTGTTGTAACATCTACCCCTTTAACAGAATCGAAAGCCCAGGCACTCAAAAATCAAATTGAGTGTTTCATCCTTTCCCACTCTCACCCCAAAACAGAACAGAAACTGATGTACAATCAGAACATTGCATAACTTGGCTTTATTTTATCTTGTTTATTTTTCCAAATGCATTTATGGGGCATTATTTTGTACTTGGCTAGAAATCAGACATGTGAGCATTTGTTCTATGGTGCATCCTTTCCCCTTTCTCCTTTTCCCATTTCGTGCTGAGATTATTCACAGTTAAGTGCCATGAACATACTTTTGTGTTCCACTCCTGGACAATGACATTTACAAGCTGTTTTAGCTCAGACATTCTGTGTTATCATTTGGACCAGGAGTTCTCAACCTTTTTAAGCAGGAGGCCAGGTCACTCTCTCTCAGACAACTTCCGGGGACCCAGACAGACATTTTGCCCTTCCTCTACCACATGGCACTTCCTGGTGTGGTGGAGGCAGTGTGGGGCCACATGAAATGGTGCTGTGGGCTGCATCCGGCCCACAGGCTGCAGGTTGAGACCCCCCAATTTGGACGAAAGTAGGTTCTAGTTTGCTTGCTGAGAAAATGCCTCAGGCCTAGTTAGGCAGGGAATTTCACACTGCTGGGGATGTTTCAGATCAGGCTCCCAGTTTGTGGAGACAGTGGTAGGTTCATGAGTGGGATACCAGAGACCCGAAGCCAGAGTTTCTGTGACATTTGTGCTACATATCTGGCCTTGAGCCCCATAAGCAAACTTGCAATCTTCAGTAGTTCAGTTAGCAAAAATAAGCCTTGTGACCAGGGGATGCAGTGGCTCAGTGGTTAAGAAGCTCTCTTCGTTAGCTGGAAGACTGGCAAGTTGGCAGTTCAAGACCCGGGTACTGTATAACTGACTGAGGGTCTGTCTCTGTCCCAGCTCTTGGGGACATGAAAGCCTCATTTGGGTAGTCCCTGAGCAGAGTTTCTCCAGCAAAAAATCCTTTCAACTTTGAATAATTTCTGACACAAAATTATTATTAGCCATGTGACCATGCGTAAAATTAAACACATGCAGGGGAAAATAATACCTTTTATTGGTCACTTTAAAAATTCAAAACTTTGCAAGCTTTTGTAACTCAAGGTTAATTCATCAGACACTCACATGGCATGCTGTCCAAGTCAGACTCCATTCTTAGATGTTCCATGGGAAAATAAGCAGCAGATTGTATCTTTTTTAAAAAAATATATCTTTGTATCCCTGGCTTTCTCCAAAATGTTACATATTCTTGACCAGGCTTAACCCCTTTGGATTTATGATATACTTTACATATTCAATGAATTCTACCCAAACCTCTATAAACTCATTTTTCTTTGTCAAACATTTTTGAAATTTTTTTAATTCACATGTCAGCTTGTCATTTATGGCCACATTCCACAATTCTTCATACCATTTCTTCATTCAAAAGTACAGTACATGTAGATTTTCCAATTCTCATCTATTAATAATCTTGTAGCTGTTACCGTATTAACAACCAGATCCTTCTTATTCTTATTGTATAAGAGATTTTCAGAGGAAACTTAGATGTATTCAATATCGTGCTTTCTTTTTTCTCTCTCTCATCAGTGCTCCCCCATTTTGAGGTGGCCATTGTCCCCGAACGAAAATACATCCTGACTTCAGGAAAACAACACCCCGAACTGAAAATTGACATTGAGGCTAAGTATGTTGGGTGTTCCCCATTTTTTGATACAATTTGCTCTCCTTTGCAAAGTCTTCACAGGAATTTGCAGTTTTGAACAGAATACTGTAGTTTGTAACATCCTTCCCTAACCCAAAGTCTTCCAGATATCTTAGACCAGGGGTCCCCAGCCACCGGGCCACAGACCAGTACCAGACTACATGCTGTCCAGACCACAGGGCGCAGTGGTTGGTGGCGCTAGGAGCCCCAATGGCAGCCTTTTGCCCTCAACATGCTCCACCGGGTCCCCCCAGTGAACAGAGCAAGAGCATGGGCTTCAGACACAGGAGATAGGTAGATGGCCAGGCCCCTCCTCCATGTTGCTTAACTACCGCTGGGCTCCCCCCCTCCCATATGCAGTATGATATCTCCCCCTCCCATATGGGCTCCCCCCCTCCCATATGCAGTTGCCATAGTCAAATGGTGTGGCTGGCAGGCGGCTGGGCCCCTCCTCCTTGTTTTTGAGCTTCAGTGGGGGCACTGCCCAAACCCACCCAGCCCCACTTACCAGTCCGTGGGAAAATTGTTTGGCATGAAACCACTCCATGGTGCAAAAAAGGTTGGGGACCCCTGTCTTAGACTACAACTGTTATGAAGCCAAGTCTGATATCTTAAACCACAACTCCCATCAGGCTTGGCTTGAACTCTCGTTCAACATGTTTGGAAGCTGCCGTTTTGGCTGAACCTGTTGCAGCAAAAATGTAATTAAAAAAGAAGAACGCACGCTTGGGAGTCGAAGCACTGCCATTTTGTTTAACTACCTTGAATAAGAAGATGAGATTAATTATTTGCAATTGTTGAGGCAGTTGTTGTAGCTTGGGGAGTTGTGGGGGATTTTAATTTCTGGAGCAAGATTTACAGTTAGCTTTGACAGCTGAGAGACATATTCAAGATATATTACAATTTAAGTGTGTTCAGCAGGGGTACCTTTTCAATACTGCAGACTGACAAGAGAACTATTACCCTCAAGCCAAACAGTCTATCTTTTGGTGTTTGCAAAGGGGCTCAAACATTTAGCATGCCTTTGCAAGACAATTTCTTGCCAAAGGCAAAACAGCAAGCTACCTCCCCTAAATTCAGGCAAGAATCCTCAGCCAGACAACCTTTTGACACCTATGCGTTTCTCCTCAACACTCAGGATAAAAATACAATAATAAGTGAAATAAATAATTACCTGATATACTGCAGTGGCTCAAGGGACTAAGACACTGACTGGAAGGCAGAAGGTCAGCAGTTTGAGGACTGCAGGATGGAATGAGCTCCTGTCTTTGTCTCAGCTCCTGTCAATCGAAAGCAAGAAATTGCAAGTACGTAGATAAATAGGGACCACTTCAGTGGGAAGGTAACAGCATTCCATGCACTCCGGTGTCTAGTCATGCCTGCCACATGACCACGGAAATGTCTGCAGAAGCAGACAGCGCTGGCTCTTTGGCTTTGAATTAGAGATGAGCACTGAACCCTAGAATCAGATACAACTGTTTTTTGAGCAAGGGAAACCTTTACCTTACTTTACTAGACCTACGATTAGGGATAACCCTGTATTTTGCATACAGGCCCATTACAGATTTTTTTAGCCAATAATCATGAAGCATGCATAAAAACAGAAATCTAAGAAAACTTTCACAAGGAACAGGAATAATATTTTAGTTTACATGTAACAATAGCAATTACATTTATATGCAGTTATATACCATATATATATGCTTAAAACACTCTCTAGGTCAGTGTTTCCCAACCTTTGGTTCTTGGACTTCAAATCCCAGAAGCCTAAGTCAATTTCCCAAAGATTTGATCAGCCAATCTGCTGACTTAGGCTTCTGGGAATTGAAGTCCCCCCTGTGGGGCATGGGCTCCACCTTGGAAACCAATGCTCTAGATGTTTCACAGGGTTATTAGCATTTTTCCCCCTCCCCACAAGCTGGTGTACTTATTTTACTCCTCTCGGAAGGATGGAAGGCTGAGTCAACCTCGAACCCGTTGGGATCGAACTCAGATGATGAGCAGAGTTTTGACTGGAGCTTAACCACTGCAACATGGGGGCTCCATGTGGTGGTGACGATAGCAGAGAGACAAAAGAAAATCTTCCATATCTGAAGTAAAACCTTTAACTTATCTGTATCTCCCCCCCTTTTTTTGCAGATTTTTCTACGGGAAGGGAATCACCGGTACAGCTTACGTGAGATTTGGTGTGAGCGATGAGAATGGTGTGAAAACATATATCACAGGACTGGAGCAAAGAGTCTCAGTAAGTGCAAGCCAAGCTTACCACCTAGTTACCCCCCCCCCATTCCCCCCCCCCCGTCTTAGTGATGGAGGAACAGATACTATATGTCAATTATTTCATAATGAGGAAATGCTTTTTGCACATGCTCAAACACACTCTTTCCTTCTGCACAAATTCAAGCTTGGTTCTTTACACAGCCAAGCTATAAAGTGCAGAGCTAACGGTAGGATCAAGAGTCCAATCCCTCAAAACCAGGGGTTCCCATCCTAAGGCCCATGTGGTGGAGGAAGGGCAAAATGGCCATCTGGCCCCTGAAGCTGCCTGAGGGAGTGTGACCTGGCCCCCGACTTAAAAAGGTTGAGAACTCCTGCGTTAGGGGATGATGAGACGTGTAGTAAATATCATAGCTTTGTCTGAGTGTCTGATGCCTGAGATGGGGACCGGTGAAAGACCTGTGAGGTTGCAGTAGGAGGGAAATATGGTTTTGCCTAAGCATTTCAGCTGATCCTTAGATGGAAAATGTCACAATTGTCTCTCTCTCTTCATGACAGTAAAAATATGACCAGCCAGAGTGAAGTTGTGACCTCAGAGAAATGCCCCAACTCTCCCCAGTTAGTCACTTGTTGCTTTGAAAAACAAAAAGGTCACTTTTGACCTCAAAAGGAGTTGGATGAAAATGATATAAAAATGTGATGACATAAAAATTATTACAATTATAAACAAATCATTAAAATCATACACAAGGATACAAATATTATATTAAATTAAATGAAACCTTGAAATTATATACAAATGGCCAACCGTCTCCCCAGAAGCTTTCAGGAGCACAACTTGCCATCTGGGGTATCAAAATTTGTGATATCTAAGGGGACTATTGACCTACAGAATTAGTTACTCTAGTATCTGTTGAATTGTTTGAAATGGTAGCCATGTTAGTCTGTGCAAACATATCAGAGAGTAAATAAAACAAAACAGCACAAAAAAGAAGACAAATGTTGTTGCACGTTAAAGACTAACTTTTGTATTTAAATGTGATCTTTCGTGTCTGATGAAGTGGATTTGATCCACAAAAGCTTACATTTAAATACAGGAGTTAGTCGTTAAGGTGCCAGAACTTTTTTTCCTGTTTTTTTTTTTTATTTACTCTCTGATATAATACAGGTACAATATCTGTTGAGTATCTGTAGCATGTTCTCTTTAACTCCATGTCCTTGAAATCTCCTTCTTTCTTTATCATAGTGCCCAGGAGAATTGCAGTTGTGTCTTACTGTTGTGTGTCTGTGTTTTATACTCTCCTACTCATGCTTGACCTTTACCTTTTACCCTTACTCATGCTTGAACCCTAATTCTTTCATTACCAGATAACTGATGGCCATGGCTCCATAGAGCTAAAAACCAAGGACCTCTCTGAGAAGCTGGGGCGCCCTCTCCAGGATCTTGTTGGAACAGCACTCTACATTGCCGCCACTGTCATAGAGTCAGCAAGTAAGTTTGGATAGTAGGAGACCCTTTTCTGTAGCAGGACATGTCTAATGGTACCATAATACTGAGCCAAAGCTGTTTTGCAGGTTTGAGATACAGTCAACATTTGCATACATCAGAAATACTTGTAATCATTTAATTTTTGATCAGTTTGATAGTTATTGTCATGTTTTAGTGCTGTAAGCTGCCCAAAGTGACATGATCTCTCTGATGGGGGCTTTGGTTGGTTGGTTGGTTGGATGGATGGATGGATGGGTGGATGGATGGATGGATGGATGGATGGAATGAATTAGTTAGAGCACCTGTGGCATAGTGGTTAAGCTGCAGCACTGCAACCAAAACTCTGCTCATGATCTGAGTTCAAGCCCAACAGGCTCAAGGTTGGCTCAGCCTTCCATCCTTCTGTGATTGGTAAAATGAATGCCTAGCCTGTTGGGGGCAAAGTTCTAATTACATTGTGAACCACCCAGAGAGTACTCCCAAGAGCTATGGGGCAGTATAGAAGCGATATTGCGATTGCTAAAAACCTCACTTCAGCTGTCAGTCCCAGATGGCTGATCTTACCACCCCAAGCCTCTGCTTCCACTGGAGTAGAACTAGAGGCAAAGAGACCTTTGTTGACACGGGTCTCTTTTGTCTGTGTGAATTTGAGGGAGGGAAAGTTGCATTGGTCTCCTTTCCCTTCAATGCCTTTTCTTTCCTCTTCTTGCAGGTGGGGAGATGGAAGAGCAAGAGCTTGCCTCAGTGAAATTTGTGTCATCTCCATATTCAGTGGACCTGTCCAAAACTCAACGCTATTTTGTGCCTGGCGCCCCGTATGATGTGTTGGTGAGTGTTTTGTATCTAGAGCAGGGGTTCCCAATCTTTTCAAGCCGGGGGCCGGGTCACACTCTCTCAGTCAGCTTTGAGGGCTGGACAGCCATTTTGCCCTACCTGCACAATGGAGGCAGTCGTTTTGTCCCAACAGCTTCAAAGGGATGACCATTTTGTTTCTCAAAAGCCCTTGGAGGGGTGGTGGCCCACATGAAATGGCTTGGGGGGGGGGCAGATCCGGCCCATGGGCCTTAGGTTGGGAATCCCTGATCTAGAGCCTGGAGAATGTCTTTTAAAATCAATTTGTTCCTATTGCTAATTATTGTACTGTATAATGTTTGGGGGAGAAAGCGACATGTTGTTATTATTAGATAAGAATAAATTAAAATAAATTAAAATAAATTAAAAAATAAAGACAAAACAGTAGAGCAGGCCCTGCAGACTTGACAGGGATGAAAGAATACTTGTAACTTACAAATGAGATACAGTAATACCTCATATAACATTAGTATCGAATAACACTAAAATCGCATAACATTAAGGAATCTGGGGGGAAGAATTGTATCAGATAACATTAAGATCCTATGGGATGCTTCAGATAACAACCGCTAAAGCCTGTGTGGTTACAATGTATCTCTATGGATCCCATAGAGGATCAGATAACACTAAAAATCATATAACACCAAGACTTGTGGAACCAGGTTTTAGTGTTATATGAGGTTTTACTGTACTGTACAGTAAAACCCTGACTTACATATGTCTCGAGTTACTGGTATGTAAAATTCAACTTACATAAGGATTTTTTGCTAAAATGGTATCCCGTAAATTTCCCGATTTATGTAACACGATTTCCTATGGATTTGCTTCGATTTATGTAAAAAATTCATTTTTACTATGGGTTTGCTTTGATTTACATAAAAAACTGATTTATATAAAGGCTACAGAACTGGCTTTTTGTGTAAGTTTGGGTTTTACTGTACTTTGCTTTTTTGCGTCTTGTTGTGAAGGCATTTGTTTCTTACCGTCTGTATTTGCTGCTTGCATCTTTTGTGTGTGTCATAAAGCTTTCTGCATGAGCTTTTAATTTTTGCTCCTTTATTTATTTTACCCAGGCTATTGTTTCACTCCCAGATGGTTCCCCTGTCCCTCGCCTCCCTGTCCATTTCTCAGCAAAGATAACTGGAACTTCCTCCAGTGATGAAGCCCAAATCGTGACCAACAATCAAGGTGTTGTGATACACAGAATCAACGTTCCTCCTGGTTCCACCTCCATCACTGTTACGGTATAAACTCTCTTTCTGTACCAGGAGGAAGAATGGGTAAAATATGACATTCTCAGATGTGGTAGAACAGTAATGGTGAACCTTTTAGAGACTGAATGCTCAAACTGCAACCCAAAACATACTTATTTATTGCAAAGTTTCAACACAGCAACAGGGGAGGAAGGAAACGCTCCTATTGGGCTGCTGCGCAGAGGGGTGGGGCAAACTCCATGCTGGGGGGAGGGAGGAAGTAATCCCATTGGGCTGCTGGGCAGAAGGGTGGGGCAAACTCTGTGCTGGGGGAGGGAGAAAGCACTCACATTGGGCTGCTGGGCAGAGGGGCAAGGCATGCATGCTATAGGTTCACCACCACTGGTTGAAGAAGGAAAGTATAGCTTGTGGAAAGAAGGTGAGACAGAGGCTTACAAAACAAGGTCACTCAAGACAGAGTTGTATGTTATACACACAAGAGTTATTAGAAATTTAATTTCCTGCTTGTTCTAGAGGTGTCAGTCTCATGCAGGAGCAAAAAAAAAATGCAGTGACTATTAAATAGGTGACTTTGGCTTAGTGGTTAAGTTGCTGAGCTTAATGACCAGAAGGTCAGCAGGTCAGCAGTTTGAGACCCGAGTGCTGCATGATGGAGTGAGTTTCCGTTGTCTGCCCCAGTTCCTGCCAACCTAGCAGTTCAAAAGCAAGAAATTGCAAGTAGATAAATCGGTACCGCCTTGGTGGGAAAGGTAACAGCGTTCTGTGAGTCCCAGCATCTAGTCATGCCTGCCATCTGACCATGGAAACGTTTGTAGACGCAGACAGCGCTGGCTCTTTGGCTGTAAACTGAGATGAGCACTGAATCCTAGAGTTGGATAAGACTGGCTTTCAAACAAGGAAGACCTTTACCTTGAACTGTTAAGATGCACTTTATTTGAGATAAAGAAAATTAGCAAGTAACCTAATTATGTGTGACTTTTACGCTCTGGTTAAGTATAAAGGATAGTTGTGCCCTCTCTTCTTTCCAAAGAGCATCAGAGAAGTGTTGTCCTCATTTTTACTTTCCTCTAATTTTGCCTGCCAGGAGCTAGAGAAACAAGCTGAATAATATATGGATTTCTAGACCCATCTCTGCCACCAAATAGGAGATGGGGCAGAGATGGGAGCTCACTCTGTCGTGCAGTGCTCTGGTATCAAACTCCAACCTTCCAGTCTTTGAGTTCAGTATCTTAACCACTTGAGCCACTGCAGTCCCTCAGATGCGTTGTGTTACACCTCTTATAATACCAGGTTTCTATACCCAATCGTGATGGATGTCAGAAAGTTTGAGTTTTCCGGTGCTCATTTAATGCTTATTAAAATCATGGCAACTATATTTTGCCTTGTCTGAAAGTTCCAAAGCTATGTTTAAAGGTATTATTTTACAGTGAAGCCACTACCACGTGACCTGCATGCTTCTGTGGATGGTGGTGGTAGTGTGTTGTCAAGTCAATTTTCTAGGTAGAGAATACATATGTGCACAGAAGTGGTTTATCATTCCCTTCTTCTGAAGGCTCCCTGGGTCTGTGCGGCTTGCCCAAGGCTACATGCAAACTCCCAATCTCTGCCTGTACAGCCACTTGCCTAATTCCTATCCAACCTGCAGTCTTGTATATGTCAACTTTATGTTTCACACAGGTTACAGCTGGGACAGATTCTCCAGCAGAAACTTCCTTGACTGCCAAAGTCATGAATTCCCCGCGTGGCAACTACTTGATCATAGTAAGCCCCAGTTACCAAGACATAAACCCTGGAGAAACCCTCATACTTGGATTGAAACAAATTGGACCAGGTGCCATCTCCAACTTCTACTATCTGGTGAGTCTGAGTGACATGGCAAAGGGACACGTCGTTCTTAGGATGTGAAAAAACATGAGTCAAGCGTCTATGACAGTGATGGCGAACCTTGGCACTCTAGGTGTTCTTGGACTTCAATTCCCAAAAGCCCAAATCAGCATTCCTGCTGATCAGATGAGATGACATTCTCAGATGTGGTAGAACAGTAATGGCGAACCTTTTAGAGACTGAGTGCCCAAACTGCAACCCCAAACCCACTTATTTATCACAAAGTGCCAACACAGCAACAGGAGGGAGGAAATGCTCCCATTGGGCTGCCGGGCAGAGGGGTGGGGTGAACTCTGTGCTGGGGGAGGGAGAAAGCACTCCTATTGGGCAGCTGGGCAGAGGGGTGGAGTGAACTCTGTGCTGGGGGAGGGAGGAAGCACTCCCATTGGGCTGCTGGGCAGAGAGGTGGGGGTGAACATAGGTTCACCACCACTGTTTTAGGTGTTGCATAGCAGTTGTAGGTACATGCTAAGCAACCCTCTTTGTACATTCAGGTGTTAAACAAAGGGGACATCGTCTATGTCAACAGTGTCCGCAGTGGCTCCTATACTTCAGTCTCAATTCCCATCACACCCAACCTTATGCCCTCTTTCCGCTTTGTGGCTTTTTACCGACTCGGAGATGAGATCGTAGCCAACTCCATCTGGGTGGACGTTGTTGACCGCTGTGAGGGGAAGGTGAGTCACACTTGAAATGAATTTCTTTGCAGAAATGTGCAAAATTCGTTGCTGAAATCTGTAGTGTTTGTATGGATGTTGGCTTTTGAACTGTAGGGTTGGTCAATCAGTCAAGGTATTCACAGGGTATTCACAGGGTTATCCTTGTGATCCCCTGTACCTCCCCCAATCTATAGCTCTATGATGCTCTGGTTCTATGAGAAATGATGATGATCATTATTATCAAAGCTTGGAAATATAACTTTTTTTGCATGACATGACTCTAGCTAGGATTCTGGGAATGGTAATGCTCAAAATTCACATTTCCCCCCAGGTGTGGCATTGTAACTGCTAAGCCCATCTTGTTGTGGGTAGTATCTATAACTTGGGGAATTACTTTCTAAAAGTAATTAATTCCCACTACTTTGGGGGAAGGTAGTTTATTGCCATTGTTCATACAAAGTTTAAAAACTAACTCAATACATGAATTGTGTTGCTGTTATTTTTTCTATTAATTTACCATTATAATTAAAAAATCATAACTCTAATTATAAAACATGATAGGTTTATTAAAGGAGCAATATAATGCTTGCAAAATCCAACTCTAGAAGACTTCAAATTTTTCCTTAGAAATAGTTCATGTAATTTACAGAATAAGATTTTGGGCATTATGATTTATTCAATTTATAACCTATCCTCCCTAATGAGAACTTAGAGCAGGGGTTCCCAACATTTTTATGCCACAGGCCTGACCACATGCACACACCCAGACAGCTTAATGTGCTGGACCACGTCCCTGGAAGTGAAAGTAAATACACCAGCTTCTGTGTTTATTATAGCTGTGGGCACATTTATTGGTGTCATAAATGTGCCTGCTTCCACTTCTGGGTGTGGCAGAGGAGGAGGCGGGTCACATGAAATGGTACAGTGGGCCAGGTCTGGCCTGCGGGCTTTAGTTTGGGAACCCCTGGCTTAGAGTATCTAACAGTTCACACTTAACATGCTTTGTTTTGTGATTGATCACTGGAAGGTAGACATGCTAAATTTGCAAATCTAATTAGTAAGGCATGTATTAGTGAAGAAATCAAGTTGTGACAGAGAAAATGCATCAATTAGAGAAATCGATTTTGACTTGTAGAAGGGAGGAATCTATTCTAGGGGGAAGTTCAGTTTTGTCCAATTTGCACTTTTATCTTGCTGCTGTTTTTAACTTGATATGTTTGAAATATTTTGCTGCCTACTGCAGATTTTCATTAGGTTTAATATTAATATTATTTTATTTTTTTAATGGCTGTATTTTATCTTTTGAATGGATTGCATACTGTCTTGGAGCCACCTGTTTTGTAGGTGATTTGAAAGTCCAGAAGGACCATGAGGCCCCACTTTCACAGTCACCAAGAGCCAAAATGTTGTGAGTTCAATCCTGGCGGGGATCCAGGTTGACTCAGCCTCCCATCCTTCCAAAGTCAGTAAAATGAGGACACAGAATGTTGGGGGCAAAATACTGGTTAAATTGTGAACTGCCCAGAGAGTGCACTAAGCACTATGGGATGGTATATAAGTGTAATTGCTATTGGTGTGTTCCTAGTGAAAATCCCTAAACCAGGAGTTCCTAACCTACAACCTGTGGGCCAGCATCATTTCGTGGAAACAGAAGCAGACACATTTACGACAACCATAAATGTGCCGATGGCTGTCATAAACGCATTTGCGACAGCCGTGGGCGCATTTTACAGCAGCGTTTATGCCAGGGGAAATCACCGGTCCTGCCCGCTCAGCTGTCGATGGGGCATGGTCCAGTGCATGGCGTAAAAGGGTTGGGAACCCTTGCCCTAAACGATGCCCACTTATGATCCTCAGCTGGAGCTCCACCTATCAGGGAAGAAGAATGAGCTGAAGCCCCAGGAACGTATTTCACTCGTCATCAGCACTGACGCAAAGTCCTCTGTGTCACTTTCTGCCACGGATTCTGCAGTTTATGCTCTCAACCAGAAGAACCGCCTCACGCAGGGCAAGGTATGTCTTGGCTTCCTTCTCTACTGTTATCTAGGCTTCTAGCCAGTGGTGGGCTGGCCCATCGGGCTACCAGGATGCAGCCCAGGGCACCCCCCAGACCCCCAGTACCATGGTGTCCCCCTTAGGTGTCAATACAAAGAGCCAAGCTGAGCTGCGATACCCAGAATGATCAAGAAAACAAGTGGGGCTCCATGTAGCTCTGCCTGCCTTCCTCCTCCTGTACTACCAAAGATAAGATTGCAAAAGCAGCTCCATTGACAGTGGAGCCCCTGTGGCTTAGAGGTTGCAATTTTGCCTTATAAGCAGGAGGTTGTTGGCCAAACTAAAGTTGGTGCATGTTTCTGGCAGTAAGTGGCAGACCAGTAAATGAGCCAACCCTCAGCCTATTCAGGTTCCTCCGAGAGACATATGGGAGGTTGAGTTCCTCAGCCATATCCTCCTTTAATGTTGTTCCTTGTCCAGTAAGCTTCTTCCTCCATCTTCTAATTTGGTTTTAATTTTTTGGTATGATCATAGAAATAATTTCTGGGGGGACTGAATACCAGAATGATGGTCATAAAGAAGAGGGACAGGATTTGTTCTCGATCTTCCCATCAGCGATAATAATAATTATAATAAACTGGCTTTTGAGCATGGGAGACCTTTAACCTAATACAGTAAAACCCTGGGTTATGACGGAGGTCTGTTCCAACAGCCTCTGTTGTAACCTGAAAAAATTGTAAACCGAAACATCCATACGGATGCATTGGAAAATTAAAAAATGCTCCTGAACTGATTGTTGTAAACAAACAAACAAAAAACATTAAAATTTGTAGACCGAGATGGCATTTCCACAGGATTTGCTGTTGTAAACCACAGCAAATTTAAATCGAGGTGGTTGTAACCCAGGGTTTTAGTGTAATAATAGTACAGTAACTTGATAATCAGATGATCTTGATAAAGTTTTCCCCCATGCTTTCCTTTATAACCATCTTATATAGTAGTGGTGGTGAACATATGGCACACATGCCAGAGGTGCCACTGAGAGCCATCTCTGAGGGCACCCATGCAGTCACCCCAGCACAGTTTGCCCCACCCCTCTGCCCAGCAGCCCAATGGGAGTGCTTCCTCCCTTCCCCAGCACAGAGTTCACCCCACCCCTCTACTCAGCAGCCCAATGGGACCGCTTCCTCCACAAGCACAGAGTTCAACCCGCCCCTCTACCCAGCACCCCAATGGGAGCGCTTCCTCCCTCCCCTCAACACAGAGTTCACCTCACACCTATGCCAAGCAGCCCAATGGGAGTGTTTTCTTCTTCCCCTGTTGCTGTGTTGGCACTTTGTGATAAATAAGTGAGTTTTAGGTTGGAGTTTGGACACTCAGTCTCTAAAAGGTTCGCCATCACTGACATATAGTGTGGTAACTTCTCATATCCACCATCTCACTTATATATATATATACTCCTTCTTTGTGTCTTTACTTCTGAAAAACAAAAGGTGTTCCAAGCCATGGGAAGTTATGATCTTGGTTGCACGACAGGCAGTGGAGAAGATACCCTTGGTGTTTTTGCTGATGCAGGGCTATCCATTCGTGCTGGTGCACTGCAGAACCCACTCCGAAAGGGTGAGTCCAGGCTTTAGAAAAGCTGCTAATTTGGACTACAGATTTCGAGAATCCCCAGATAGTATTGTCTTTTTTGCAAGTAGAGGGAGTGTTATTTCTCTGTTACTATGATAATCATGTCTTGTTCTTTTTTAGAAAAAAGTTTAAATTATACAGAATACTTTATTACATTTAATAATAAGGTTTACATTTAGCCAGTATACAGGTCTTCCTCCATATCCATGGGGGAAGCATTCCAAGGCCTTTTGTGGACACATGAAGTCACAGATAAAACTGAATCCTATATTTAACTCATATATACCTGAGTCACAGAAGCAGAAGAAAGGTTTCAAAAAATGCCTCCGTCATTCTATATGAGAACTACCAAAATGTCTGACTTCATTCCTTTTAACATAGCATTGCAGACAATGGCCTCTAGAGGTGAGTCCTGGTAATGTGTAATAGAAATGTATAACATTATGGATTCCATATACAGAATATTACTGTTACTGTTATATCATTGCCTCTTTTCTTTGTTCTGGATACTTGTACATTTAAAAAGGACAATTTCTCATCTTCCCACATTCATTGTTATTTTTTCTGTTCCAGCGCATGGATGTAGCGTAGGGGTTTCCCGGAAGAAACGTTCGCCTCTACTCCGTGATGAACTCCAGAAGAAATGTAAGTGACAGGATTGTACAGGGTAGAACGGATTCATGTCATTTTCTTCCATTTTTAACTTTCCTGTGTTTACTCTAGAAAAGGTAAGGAAGAAATGGTATAATGGCTGCATAGTATCTCTTTATGGATATTGATTTCAGTTATTTTTATAGTTGTAGGGTTTACAGTCTCAAAACTTAGTTATGTTGGGTATAATCATCTAGTGCAGTGTTTCCCAACCTTTGGTTTGGGGATTTCAATTCCCAGATGTCTAAATCAACTCCCCCAAATCCCTGGGAATCACTGGTCTAGTGGCTTGTGGCATTCTGATGTCTTTGTCCAAATTAGGTATATAGGAAGACAGCCAGATGTCTTATACAGCAGGGTTCCTTAACCTTGGACTTCCAGGTGTTCTTGGACTTCAATTCCCAGAAGCCCAAGTCACTTCACCTCCTGATCAGGGTTTCTGGGTATTGAAGTCCAAGAACATCTTGGGGCCCAAGGTTGAAAACCCTGTTATACAGAGTTAGAGCTTTAAAAGTCGCACTGCCTTGGGCGGCAGAGGAGGGGCCTGCCCGGACGCTGAGGTCACCTGCTGTTCCATCATTGGACTTGGTTGTCTGTTTAGGGATTTTTTCTTAAGTGGCTATGATTATTATCAGTATAATATTGAATTTTGTATATTGTATTATTCTGTATTTACTGTGTTGATTTTCATATATTTTGTATTTACTGTATTTTATTGTCATGTGAGCCGCCTGAGTCAGGGTCCTGACTGGGCAGGATTTAAATTGAACAATTAAATTAAATTCATGGTGGCTTAGTGGTTAAGACACGGAGCTGGAGACTGGAAGGTTGGGTTTCGATATGCAAGGGCTGCATTTGGGGACAAGAAATGAGCCTCATTTGGACATCCTCTGAGTGGAGTTTCTTCAGCAAAAATCCTTTCAACCCAGAGTAATCTCTGACACGAAATTATTATTCTTCAAACCAAGAATTCCTAATACTGTATTGACTAGCAAATCTTCAAAGTTCCAGGGAACAATCTGTCCCAAACCTTTCTGTTAATGCTTGGGGGTTAACCCTATAATCTCCTGGATACAAACTTTATCCACAAGCTACATCCCCTTTCCCATAAAATAACTAATTTAATTATTATTTAATCAAACATACACACACCCCATACTCAACTATAACAGCAACTAACTACTCTTAGGGGCACTTAGAACTACAATTGTAACTGATTTGCTTTTTAAAAGTCATTTTCTAATCCCTAGGAAGCTTCTGTGGTTCTAAAATTTGGTGGAGTTTGGGGAATAAAAACATGTTTGAGTCTAACACTCAGATGGCCAAAGTTTATTTTTTTAAAAAAGACTGTTCTGAACAGCTCCCGAGTTGCTTATGGGGTTCTAGGAATCCGAATCCAAAACAAAATTTTGCTTTGTTCTAGCATAGGTGTTTTAAGTTTAAAGTTATCTAGAAACGTGTCGCAAATGCTTTGGGAACAGGATTATGAAAAAACTGTGAATTTTTCTCCCCTTTCCCCTGCCAAATGCGCCCATTTGTATCATGCCACTTCCTTTTTCCCTTTCCCAGTGTCCAAATACTCTGAACATGAAGACCAGAGGTGCTGCCGGGGTGGCATGGAACTGCTTCGCCGCGCACGCTCATGTGAGGATCGTGCCAAAAGGATCCAAGGTGCAAATGCTGAGCGGTGCCAGAGAGTCTTCCTCGAATGCTGCAAGCATGCCACCAATTTACGACGCAAATCGTGGGGTTCTCACAATCTCGGACGTGGTGAGTGGAAAGCCCAAGTCAGTTGTTTATCTCTGAACTGAAGAGAAGGAGGAGGTTTGGGCTACATATAGTCCTTGTTAAGACAGTACCCCACACCTCTAGTGAATCTAGCAGTTCAGAAGCAAGAAATTGCAAGTAGATAAATAGGGACCACTTCGGTGGGAAGGTAAACAGTGCTCTGTGCGCTCCGGTGTCTAGTCATGCCTGCCACAAGACCACGGAAACGTCCGCAGAAGCAGACAATGCTGGCTCTTCGGCTATGAAACAGGGATGAGCACTGAACCCTACAGTCAGATACAACTGGCTTTCAAGCAAGGATGACCTTAACTTTTACTAGAAACTTCTTCCGCTTCCTCTTCCTCTTCCTCTTCTTCTTCCTCTCCTCCTCCTCCCATTTCTTCTTCTCCCACTTCTTTTTCCTCTCCTTCTTAGGAGTCAAATTGTATAATTTGCATATCATTAGAAACCTCTTCCTCTTCTTCTTCCTCTTCCTCCTCCTCCCACTTCTTCTACTTCCTCCTCCTCCTCCTCTTTCTCCTCTTCTTTCTCCTCCTCTCCTTTTTCTTCTTCCTCTTCCTCCCACTTCTTCTTCTTCCTCTTCCATGCCTAGGCCAGACGTGAAACTGCCACAATAAAGTCACCTTTTGGTCAATTCATTCTGCACTTCCTTTCGCTTGGACGAGGGGGGAAAAGATTAGCCAGCACAATAAGGTTGTCGTTCCCAAGGATACACCAGATTGTGGTTCAAAAACACTACAATCTTCAAGGAGGCTCTTTTTGTGTCAAAACTGAAGCCACATTAATATGACAGATGTGTAAATCTGACAATATTTTATGCCCAAGCAAACATATACTTTAAAATATATTTTTTCTAAATAAACACAAAAAGCCCCATATCAAACACAGATATATATAATAAAAAATAAACTAAAAGCTCAACACAATTATATAAAACTACTACATACATTAGACTGCAGTGGTTTAGTGGTTAAGATGCTGAAGTTGATGACTGGAAGGTTTGTAGGTCAGCAGTTCAAGACTGAGTGTTGCACAACAGAGTGAGTGCCTGTCGTCTATCCCAGCTCCTGCCAACCTAGCAGTTCAAAAGCAAGAAATTGCAAGTAGATAAATAGCTACCACTTTGGTGGGAAGGTAACAGCGTTCTGTGCACTCTGGTGTCTAACCATGCCTCACACAGAAGGATGGGAGAAAAACAAAATCAATACAAAGATCACACAGAAATGTCATAGTATCCTTGTATAACCAGACAACCTTCAGAAAAAACCAGATTTGATTCATGAAGTTTAGAAGGGTGGAGAACACCCAGGGGTGTTGGCGAGCAGTAGACAAATATGTAACTCTCAAGTCTGGTACCCTTTTTTACTCCCATGTAGTTCAAGAACTAGAGGAGGAGGAAGACCTTTTTAATGACGAGTTTATTGAACTCCGGAGCGTCTTCCCGGAGAGCTGGCTTTGGAAGACGTTTACTATAGAGAGGAGCCACACGTAAGTAGTCCAGTGGTCCTTCTAAATCCAGGATTCTCAACCTGTGTCTTGTGGGCCAGATGCGGCCCATGGCACCATTTCATGTGGCTCCCTACTCCTCCAAGTGCATTCAAGAAACAAAATGGCCCCCACTTTGAAACTGTTGGTACAAAATGGCCACCCACATTGTGCAGGCAGGGCAAAATGACCGTCCAGCTTTCAAAGCTGACTGAGAGACCATGACCCGGCCCCTGGCTTGAAAAGGTTGGTTTACATAGTGTTGCCAAAGTAAATGTGATTGTACTTTTTGCCAAAAGTGTTCTTCTTTCTGTTAAAGGGATGGTGTAAAAGTCTGCCCTTAGCTGTAGTAGTGGTTAAACAGTGCTAAGGAAATGTTAACCGTTTGCTTAATTTGGTGATGGGCGTAATCCAAGAGAAGCCCCTATTCACGGGCTGAAAGGTAACCACATCAGTAGAGAATGTGAATGAGCGTTTGGATGTTCCAGAAGAGAGCAAACTATTAGTTACTCATTTTATTATTACTGCCAAGTATGGTGGAAGATAAGAGACTGCGGTGGCTCAAGTGGCTAAGATGCTCAACTTGATGACTGGAAGGTCGGCAGTTTGTGATCCGAGTGGTGCATGACGGAGTGAGCTCCCGCCTCTGCCCCAGCTCCTGCTGACCTAGCAGTTCATAATCAAGAAATTGCAAGTAGATAAATAGGGACCACTTCGGAGGGAAGGTAAACAGTGTTCTGTGCGCTCCGGTGTCTAGTCATGCTTGCCACATGACCACAGAAAAGTCTGCTAACACAGACAACGCTGGCTCTTTGGCTGTAAACAGAGATGAGCACTGAACCATAGAGTTGGATACAACTGGTTTTCAAGCAAGGGCAACCTTTACCTTATGGTGGAAGATACTTGATAGATTTTCATCCTGACATATTAGGATAGGATTTGTTTACTGAAGAACCTTGACTTAGGTAGGTACCCTAGTTAGTTGCAATTGTCCAAAGGTTCCTTTCTATTCTCCCTGGATAATAGGACTCCATTTCTGTCTCCCACAGGGAAATGTTGAATTTCCCTGATTCCATCACCACCTGGGAGATACAGGCAGTGAGTGTGTCTCCAGAAAAAGGTGAGCTGAACCGTTACGTGTTTCTGCTTGTTGAACAACCAAAGATACACAGCTCTTTCCTGTAATTTTATATTTAGATACGCTTTTGTTGTGCTTTATATCCCTTTCTGTAATCCACTGGTACCCAAACTATGGCCCACAGGCTGGATCCGGCCTCTGATGCCAATTCATCTGGCCCATGCCACCCTCGTTGCTCCTGGAAGCGATGAGGGTGGTCTGGAACGGATGAATTGCATCAGGGGCCGGATCCATCCCATGAGCCATAGTTTGGGCACCCCTGGTTTAAGCAGAAAAAAATGGCAGCCTAAAATCTATAACATATCTGTTGCAAAACAGATTGCAAGGCACGTTTTACTTCCACTTCTGGTGGGAGGAACCACGTGATTGACCCACTGAACCATGTGACTGGCCCACAACCCAAAACATTTGGGGACCCCTGCTTTAACCAATGTATGAGGACTCTGTGGCTCTGAAGATTGATTTTGGACTACAGTTGCCATCAGCTCTGACTATTGGCCAAGCTGTCTGGGAGTGATAGGAACTGGAGTCCAAAAATATTTGAAGAGTCATAGATTCCTAACTCCGACGTTTTCTACTCAATGTTGGAGCTTCTGGTTTGCACTCCATCCCCTGAATGGTAGGCAATAGGCAAGGTCAACTACACAAAGGTCTGTCTGAGCGTCTCAAGGCTTTTCAATTAGTTAATTTTCAGGTGAAAGTGGTGAGGATTAAGAAGCTAGCCTGGCATGCTGGCTACAGTGGCTCAGTGGTTAAGAAGCTCGCCTTATTAGCTGGAAGGCTGGCAAGTCGGTAGTTCAAGACCTGGGTATTGCATGACAGACTGAGCACCCGTCTCTGTCCCAGCTCTTGGGGACATGAAAGGAGCCCCACGTGGGCATCCCCTGAGCGGAGTTTCTTCTGTAAAAATCCTTTCAAACTAGAATAATTTCTGATACAAAATTATTATATTATGTGAGACTTTATAGGCTCGATCAAATCCTGTCACCCTTTGTGATGCCTGAACCTTGAAGAGCTTGGTAATAGCCAAAATGGAGCAGGGAGCAGGCCTCCTAAAATGTTTAGGGCAGGGATTCTCAACCTGTGGCCCATGGACTGGATGCAGCCCATGGCACCATATCATGTGGCCCCACACTGCCTCCACTACACCAGGAAGTGCCATGTGGGGGAGGAAGGGCAAAATGGTGGTCTGACCCCCAAAGCTGCCTGAGGGAGTATGACCCGGCCCACGGCATAGCTCCTGTTATCTGTCCCAGCTCCTACCTAGCAGTTTGAAAGCAAGAAATTGCAAGTATGATAGATAAACAGGCAACATTTTGGTGGGAAAGGTAACAGTGTTCTGTGTGCTCCAGAGTCTAGCCATGACCAAGGAAACAGCTGCAGTCACTGTCTGCAAACAGTGCTGGCTCTTTGGCTGTAAATGGAGATGAGCACTGCCTCCTAGAGTTGGATATGACTGGCTTTCAAGCAAAGGAGGCCTTTACCTCAAGATATGTTAGTTAGCACCTGTATGTGGACTAGGGAGAAAATGCCATTTTGAACTTTGTTTCAGACAACAGAACGACTTGGCCTGTTTTCTTCCTGTCCTATTTTTTTCCTGTCTCTAATGCTCATTCATTCTTGTTACTATCAGGGATTTGCATCTCAGGACCCCTTAAGGTCAAAGTCTTCCAGGATTTTCACATTTCTCTCAGGCTGCCCTACTCGGTAAAGCGATTTGAGCAGATAGAGCTTCGTCCAGTTCTCTACAATTATCAACCAGTTCCAGTCAACGTAAGTTATACACTTAAACATTGTTGTCCTCTTTCAGGTTGCCAGTAGTAGTAGTAGTAGTAGTAGTAGTAGTAGTAGTAGTAGTAGTAGTAGTAGTAGTAGTAGTAGTAGTAGTAGTAGTAAGGTTTATGGCGACTGTGGTGGCTTAGTGGTTAAGGTGCTGAACTTGACGACTGGAAGGTCAGCAGGTCAGTAGCTTGAGACCCGAGTACTGCATGACAGAGTGAGCGTCCCGTCTCCCAACCTAGCAGTTTGAAAGCAAGAAATTGCAAGTAGATAAATAGGTACCACTTCGGCAGGAAAAGTAACAGTGTTTGGTTGCTCCAGTCTCTAGTCATGCCTACCACATGACCACAGAAACATCTGCACATACAAACAGCACTGGCTCCTGGGCTGTAAACAGAGATGAGCACTGAATCCTAGAGTCAGACATGACTGGCTTTCAAGCAAGGGTGATGTTTCCTCAGTGTTTCTTTTGCTATTTCTTTCCCAGATGATACAGTGTAGTAATGCTGACACTTTTTTATCTATATTCTAACTAACTAATCCTGGGGTTCTCAACCTTTTAAAGCTGGGGGCCGGGTCACGCTCCCTCAGACAGCTTCAGGAGCCGGGTGGCCATTTTGCCCTTCCTCCACCACATGGCACCTCCTGGTGTGATGGAGGTGGTGGGGGAATCACATGAAATGGTGCCACTGTCCACAGGTTGGGAATCCCTGATCTACTTAATAAACCTATTCAAAAGCAGCACTTATTTTAAAAACTACATTTTAAATTGAGTCTTGAAGTTGAATTTTGACACTTATATTCTCTTTCCCATTTTCCCCCCTTGTGTTTAGGTTTTGGTGTATCTGGAACCAGCGGACGGCATCTGTTCACCAGCCACTGTGGGCCCAGCACGGAAACAGCGAATAGAGGTCCCTGGGAACTCGGCAGTCCCTGTGCCTTTTGTTTTGGTCCCCATGGGAGGAAGTGACATCCCCATCACTGTTGTAGCTGTTGGTGAATGGGGCACAGGAGACAAAGTTTCCAAGAAATTGAGGGTTGAGGTAAGACCTTTTCCTCACAGTGGCCTTCTGTTTGCCTTTCGTATCACAGCGTAACACCCATACCACTGATCCAGTTCCATGAGTCACTTTCTGTTTCTGAGCCCTTTTGGCACACAAAGTCCTCATCAGCCCCAGGCTGCTGAGGACCATCAAGATGGATTCAAGTGGGATTTAATCCACTTGGGGACCATCACCCTTCCTGTGTACCTTGGCACCCAAGGTGTTAGTCCTCAGGGTGGTCAAATTAGTTAATCATTGCTTGACAATCAACATTGAGTCACTGGCAATACAATCTACTCTATTACCATAGCAGGATAACCTGGCCAGACTGAAGTTCTACAAGAAGGGAGGGAAAACCAGATGCACAGTGACAAGATGGGGGATACTTGACTCAATAATACAATGAACAGGAAGGATCTTGGAGCTGTTGTAGATCCCAGGCTAAATCACAGGTTCCAGCCTCTTTCTATTTGGCACTAGTTAGACCAGATCTATAGTGTTATGTCAGGTTCTGGACACTGTGCTTTAAGAAGGATGATAACAAATTGGAACAAGTTCAGAAGAAGGATAAATAGCATTCTGTGCACTCAAGTATCTAGTCATGCCTGCCACGTGTCCATGGAAACATCTGCAGATGCAGACTGCGCTGGCTCTTTGGCTGTAAACAGAGATAAGCACCAAACCCTAGAATTGGATATACAGTAACTGCCTTTTGAGCAAGGGCGACGTTTACGTTTACCTAAGCTCATCCGGTGAAGTCTGTGGATAAACAGGGAGTCATCAAAGTCCATTCGTTCTCATCCTTGTCCAGACTCGTGGCCAGAAATATGCAGCCCATCTCTTTTTCATTTGCAGAGGGAGGGGTCTGTCCAAGTGGAGGAATACACCGTCCCCCTGGATAACAAAGGTAGGTGGAAACGAGTAAAGGCAAAACTAAAGCATTAGCTTGTCGCCATCTGGAGTTTAATTGGAGGTTTTATCATCAAGTTTGGCCTTGTTGTTCTTTAATGGTTTAATGCAGGGGTTTTTAACCTATGGCCCATGGGCCGGATCCAGCCGACAGCACCAGATAACCCACTCCCCACCCTCACTCCAGTCTCCACCACTGCATCCAGAATCAATCATGGACTCATGTATGGCAGCCATAGAGGTTGAGAACCCCTGGTTTAATGTGATAGTATGTAATGCTGTAATACTGGTGGATGAATGGGGAGGGAAGGAGGAACAGACAGATGGACAAACAAACAAAGGCATGCTTTGAAAGCTTTTAACTTATACCAGGAGTTCTCAACCTTTTAAAGCCAGGGGCTAGGTCATACTCCCTCAGACAGCTTCGGGGGCTGGGGGGGGGGCATTTTGTCCTTCCTGCACCACATGGCACTTTCTGGTGCGATGGAGGTGGTGGGGGCCACCATGAAATGGCGTCACAGGCCGCAGGTTGAGAATTCCTGACTTATACCAACCCTGAGAGATCAATCCAATGGCAGAAAGAGCTCACACTCCATGGTTGTACACTGCACATCTCATTTTCTTCTCTCCTGCACAGTCGATAAGGACAAGCATATTTCAAAAACCTCAGAAAACAAAGGAAATGTATTGAAAGGGAGCAAGTTAACACAGCCGCTTCTTCTTCCTCCGTGTCTAGGCCAGATGTGAAACTGCCAAAATGAAGCCACCATTTGGTGAAATCATTCCTACAGTTCCTTTCACCTGACCTAGTGTGAGAAAGATTAGCAGGCAACACAAGGTGGCCATTACCAGGGTATGCCCAATTGTGGTTCACAAACACCATACTCTTTGAGGAGGCTCTTTATGTGCACCCCCAGCACAACAGCTGAAATGTGCCAGCACTCTACAGCCAGATTAAAAGATAAGGAGTCCCTTCCACCTTAGTTAAGATTGAACCATAATTACTCAACCATTTTGAATTTTCCCGTGGAACTCTAAGAATTGGAGGCTGTCTTGAACAGCATGCCATGAAAGTGCCTGATGAAGTAACCTTTGAGTTATGAAAGCTTGCAAAGTTTGGTTTTTAAAAGTGGACTATAACAGGTATATCGCCTTCCTCCTGCATTTGTTTGATTCTTTAGAGCAGAGGCTCCCAACCTAAGGCCCGTGGGCTGGATTCGGCTGATGGTGCCATTTCATGTGCCCTCCCTCCAAGGGCATTCGAGAAACAAAATGGTCACCCCTTTGAAGCTGTTGGGACAAAATGGCCACCACCATAGTGCAGGCAGGGCAAAATGGCCATCCAGCCCTCGAAGCTGACTGAGAGAGTTTGACCCCTGGCCCCAGCTTCAAAAAAGTTGGGAACTCCTGATTTAAAGCAATGTTTCCCAAACTTTCATTTTTGATTTCCCAGAATCTTAAGTATATTCTCCAAAGCACTGATCAGCCAGTGTACTGACTTAGGCTTCTGGGAATTGAAACCCCCCTGTGGAACACGGGCCCCACATTGGGAAACACTGGTTTAGAAGGATTTGTGAAGCTGGAGCAATACCGGATGGTTCCCTCACTTTCTTTCCCTCTGTTTCGGGACAGATGGAGACACCAGATCCTTGGAGATTTCCGGCGAGATTCCTTCCAACGCCATTCCTGATGGAGACTTCAAAATGAGTGTCAGGGTGACAGGTAGGACAGCCCATGAGGGATGCTTCTGGAGGGAGGTTTTCAGGGGTTTTAAGATTTAACAAGTGAGCAAGTTCCTTTGCCAGCCCCCTGCATCTCCAAAGCTGATGTTCTCCATACATGTTGAGGGGCACAAACCCCATCAGTCCATTAATCCCAGCCAGCGTATATGATTGATGTTGTGCTCCAGAGGACATCTTGAGGGTGCCAAGTTGTAGAAGTCTGTTCTAGCAATTGCAATTACACGTATACACCAACCCGTAGTGCTTACAGGGGCCGTGGCGGCTCAAGAGGTTAAGACGCTGAACTCGCAGACTGGAAGGTCAGAGTTCGATTCCCGGGAACTGCATGATGGAGTGAGCTCCCGTCTCTGTCCCAGCTCCTGCCAACCTAGCAGTTCAAAAGCAGAAAATTGCAAGAAGATAAATGGGTATCACTTTAGTGGGAACATAAACAACGTTCTGTGCACTCCAGTGTTGAGGCATGCCTGACCCATGTCCATAGAAATGTCTGCAAATGTAGACAGCGCTGGCTCTTTGGCTATAAACAGAGATGAGCACTGAACCCTAGAGTCGGATACGATTGGCTTTCAAGCAAGGACAAACAACCATAGTGCTTAGAGCACCTTCTGGGTGGTCCATAAGGTAATTAGTATTTTTTCCCCTCCAACATGCTGGGTACTAATTTTACTGCCCTTGGAAGAATGGAAGGCAGAGTCAACCTTGAGCCTATTGGGATTGAATTTAGATCATTATCAAAGATATGGTTGCAGTACAGCAGCTTAACCACTGTGCCATGAGGGCTCTTTCTATATATGTCTCCAACAGATAGTTCACTGTAACATTAAGTTAAAGGTCTCCCTTGCTCAAAAGCTAGTCGTGTCTGACTCTAGGGTTCAGTGCTCATCTCTGTTTACAGCCGAAGAGCCAGCACTGTCTGCATCTGCAGACATTTCCCTGGTTATGTGGCAGACATGAATAGATGCTGACACAAACAGAATGCTGTTACCTTTTCTGCTGAAGTGGTACCTATTTATCTACTTGCAATTTCTTGCTTTCAAACTGCCAGGTTGGCAGAAGTTGGGACAGATGACATAAGCCCACTCTGTTGTGCAGCACTCGGGTCTCAAACTGCTGACCTGCTGGCTGTCAAGCTCAATGTTCTGGCCACAAAACCATCCCTGTCCCCACTATAGCATTATCATATCATTATTATTATTTATGAATTAGTTAAATTTATTCCCTACCTTTCAGAACCATAGAATAGTACAGCAGTTGAATAGAATGAATGTAGTATAATGCAAATCAGTTGAAAATTATCACTAACCATGAGGGGTTCAGAAGCTGCAGTCCACAAAAGTAACATTTTCAAAGTGATTCTGGGGTTGCTAATCCTGGGAGGGGGGGGGAGAATAGCTTCCTTCATCCGCAGCTTCCCCCCGCTTTGCTGTTCTACTGAATGTGTCTTTCCTCTTGCCTTAGGATCGGTCCCTACTGACACCCTGCAGAGTTCCCTGGCACCGGAGGGCCTCTCGTCTCTGCTGAGGGTTCCTCATGGGTGTGGAGAGCAAACGATGATCTTTCTGGCTCCTGGAGTCTATGCCATGCATTTCCTGGACAAGACAGAACAATGGCTGCTCATGAAGCCAGAGAGCAAAGAAAAGGCGCTGGAAAACCTCCGCATAGGTCAGTGATGGTGAACCTTTTAGAGACCGAGTGCCCAAGGAGGTGGTGGTGATGGTGGGGAGATGGGTGGCAGGCATCATGCATGCCGGTGACATCATGATGTTGCTGGTGCACTTCAAGCTGCGCACGTGTGTGTGCATGCAAACCACCCCCATCCCCCCAAGCTTTGCACTGCCCCCTGGCAAGACCCCCCGACAAGCTCCCATCGCTGCACCAGTCCCTGCCACTGCTCCCTGACAAGCCCCCATCACTGGACAAGCTGGTGGGGCAGGGCTTGCCCATGTTGGCATGTGTGCCCACAGAGAGGCCTTTGCATGTCACCTCTGGCGCACATGCCATAGGTTCTCCACCACTGGTATAAGTGAAAATGGAATAGGCTGGAATGAATGGGGTGCAAGGGACAGGCGGTGTGGCAGGCAACTTTACCTCCTCCCACCCTCCCTCCTTTCTTTCTTTTGTTTGTTCGTTCTTTCATTCATTCATTAATTCTTTCTTTCTTTCCTTCCTTTTGTTTACTTGTTCATTTGTTCATTCCTTCCCTTCCTTCCTTCCTTCTCTATTTCTTTCTATCCTTTCCTCCTTTCTTTTGTTCTTTCCTTCCTTCTTTCCTTCCTTTATTGCTTTTATGTCTCACCTGTCTGGGATATTCTCCCACTTTGGGTGGTGTACAATTTTTTTTTTTTACAATAACAATAAAATATTAAACTTAAAGAATAAACCAAACCAAATAAAATTATAAGTAATTATTTAAAAAAACCCAAAAGTGATGCCCCCCAAACAACACATATTGGTGATGGTGTCGTTTAATCAAGTTCTATTGCTTGATAGTTGATAATATGTCCTTAAAAGTCTCTTTAAAGAGAAAAGATTTTAGTTGATTTTTTTAAAAAATAGGTAGGGATGAGGGTCTGACAGCTCAACAGGTGGAGAGTTCCACAAAGTTGGTGCCGCCACTGGGAAGTCTCTTCTCCGAGTCACAGCCAACGTAGACATTTGATAGAGCAACTGGGTGCATTTCCAGTAGATATTTTCGTGCTATTCCCTAATCCATCTCAGTAGCCAAAAGTGTGGCACCAACATTGTCTGTTGCTGGTGTCACCATCACAAACCCACATTGGCACCTCTCCGTGGGAAACTGGCCACCTGAAAAAGTCTTGTTTAATCAACAGCTTTTGAACTGTGGATCTACAGACGGCTGCTAAGGATGTTATAGGTTGACCATGTGACTAATGTAGACTTGTTGCGCCGGATGGATAAACAACAATTTAACACAATCACACAGACCTTTAAGCATGTCCTTATTTTTGAACCACAGGCTATGAGCGAATCCTCACTTTCCGGAAGAATGACGGATCTTACGGAGCTTGGCTCAACCGGCCCAGCAGTACCTGGTAAGATCCCACACTGCGAAGTGATTTGTGCATATGAGTGAAAACATTGGGGTGTTTCTTCCCTAGGCATGTGAGAAATCCCCTCCTTACCTTGTCGCTTCTTTCTCATATAGGCAGGTGACCAAGGCTTTAAAATTACTTTTAAAAATAGTTTCCAGGAATCATATTCTTCTTTCATGTCCCGATCAATCCCTGGACTGCCAAAATGAAGTCACTTTCTTGGCCTTGTCATTGGCCAAACTTAAGCCCTCATCAGTGCATATTTCTGGCCATAATCTGCAGACCAGTAAATGAGCCGGATTCTGTGTCTCTCCATATTCACAATGTGTGTTGTTATTCTGCCAGCAGCCCCCACTTGAGCATGTTGGTCTTGCATTTAGGGAATCCAACCCTGAGGCTATTCAGGGCCCTCCCAGTGGTGTACGGAAGGTCGAGTTCCTCAACCATATCCTCCTTTAATGTCCCTAGGAAAGTCCCTCCCCAATGATGGTTGAAGCAGATATTCCTGATTACTCTTTGCCTTTTGACTCTCTTGCTCACTTTAGGCTGACAGCGTTTGTGGTGAAAGTTTTATCACTTAGCCAGGAGTACCAGGAAGTGGATAAAGATAAAATCAATGAAAGTGTTCAGTGGCTGCTGAAAAATCAGGATTCTGATGGCTCTTTCAGTGACTCCAATCCTGTCTATCACCGGGAGATGCAGGTGAGCTCTTACGTTACTTTTCTAAAAGTCCAGAAAAGTACTTGGTTACTTCTGGTAAACTATACATACATATACACATTTACACAAACAGACATGTATACATCTCCTCTGGGGTGTTGAACCTATGACAGGTATGCCATAAGTGGCATGCGGGAGCCTTTATCCTGGTACGTGCGCCATTGAGGGGAAGCCCTGCCCTGCACAGCCTTTCCGGCACCACTCCTCCTACCACCCCTCTCTCTCTGCCAAAGGAGAGGTGAGAGGGGAGGCTGAAATCCTGGCCAGGAGGCTGCGGCTAGGAGAAGTAAGACAGGGAGCACTTGTTGGGAGGAGGCCCAATGGGGGTTAGGAGGGCCCGATTGGGGGTGGTGGTGGTGTAGGAAGACCTGGTAGGAGAGGAGAAAGCCGTGTGGGGCTTCGCCAGAGATCGGAGAGGCCTTTCCGGCACCCAGCACAGCTGCCCAGCACTTGTTGGGTTTGTCCTGGGGGGCTTGCTGGGGTGTGTGTGGAGCTTGGTGGTGCGCATCCACACATGCTTCTACAGTTGAAGTATGTCAGTGACATCATGTGGGTGCACTCACACCCACGTGGCATCACCAGCACTTGTGATGCCTGCCGCCTATCTCCCCCCGGTCTGCTTGGGCACTCCGTCTCTAAAAGGTTCACCATCACTGGCCTAGAAGGAGGTGACAAAGAAGGAGACCTTCTCAGTGGTAGCCCCAACGGTCACAGTGTTTCCCAATCTTTGGTTTTGGGACTCCAATTCCCAGAAGCCTAAGTCAATTCTCCAGTGACTGATCAGCCAATATGCTGCCTGAGGCTTCTGGGAATTGAAGTCCATCAGTGTTCTGTGGAACATAGTTTAGGAAACACTTATTCACCTGGACCCCTCTCTACAGGAGTTCTGGAAAGCTCTTTTTAGAGAGGCATCTTGTGAAATGTTGCTGTTCATAATATCTGGATGTATTTGGCTCTTTGCTAAAGCATAAGCTAAAAAGCCAAGCCCATGTATGGAAACAGTAACAACGAATTACTTTGTGCAGATAATCAAGCATTGGTAGCAAGTACAGGTAAGGGGACTGTGGTGGTTTGGTGGTTAAGACGCTGAACATAACGACTGGAAGGTTGGCAGGTCAGCAGTTTGAGACCCGAGTATTGCATGATGGAGTGAGCTCCTGTTTTTGTCCCAGCTCCTGCCAATCTAGTCATTCAAAAGCAAGAAATTGCAAGTAGATAAATAGGTACCACTTTGGCAGAAAAGGTAACAATATTTAGTGTGCTCTGGCACCTAGTCATGCCTGCTACATGATCATGGAAATGTCTGCAGATGCAGACAACACTGGCTCTTTGGCTGTAAATCCTTTGGCAGGATTCATTAACAGGGAACCTAATTTCCCTGAGTCTTTGACTTGAAAAAAACAAAGCAGATTGCGGGTGGTTAAACTGGTCCTGCCTCTGAACTCCCACCTCATTTACAATCATTTAATCCAGGGGTTCCCAACCTAAGGAACGTGGGGTGGATCCACCCCACAGCACCATTTCATGTGGCCTCCCCATTCCTCCAAGGGCATTTGAGAAATAAAATGGCCATCCCTTTGAAGTTGTTGGGACAAAATGGCCACCCCATTGTGCAGGCAGTGCAAAATGTCTGTCTGGCCCTCAGAGCTGACTGAGAGAGTGTGACCTGGTCCCCGGCTTGAAAAGGTTGGGAACCCATGGTTTAATTCCAAGTTATATAAAAGTCTCCCCACCCCCTGCTTTATCAACATTTTCAGATTCCTGCTATGCCTTCCCTTCTTTCTTCTCTTCAGGGCGGTGTTGGTGGCCTTCACGGAGGAATCTCGCTGACAGCGTTCGTCACCATCGCAATTAAGCAGGCCTTGCCTCTCTTTGAAAAAGATCCGGAACAACTGAAACAAGTGGTACGAAGTAGGGAGGGAAGTTATGAACAGATGGTTGAAATTCATTAGCAAAAACTATAGGTAGAAACAGGAGTCTACTATGCACAGGATCCAAGCTTCAGTTTTATATTTAAAAAAGCAAGCTATTAGTCCTTATGGCTGAATCAGGTAACATCTGAGAGTGGAAATATTGCAGTATGCCTCAGCTTGCATATGGACTAGAAGCATGCAGAGATCTGTGTTTTTGGAAAGCTTCCAGAAATCCCCAGGCAGCTAGAGAATTCAGGGAACGTTAGTCCAAAGGTACTAAGATGGCTGCTACAGCATTAGACAGATGAGGTGGTCTGCTACTCCCATCTTTTTAAGGACTTGCCCCAGTTTATTGTGGTCCACACAATCAAAGACCTTGGTGTAGTCCAGGGGTGCCCAAATTTTTCAGGCCATGGGGCAGTCACATGGTTCCGGGGGCTGGTTACTATAGCCCATGGGCCAGATCTGGCCCCTGATGCCAATTCATCTGGCCCATGAAGCCCTCATCGTTCCCGGAAGCAGAAGTAAAACGTGCCCAGACGGGCATATTTTACTTCCGCTTCCAGGAGCGATGAGGGCTTTGTGGGCCAGATGAATTGGCATTGGGGGCCAGATCCATCCTGTGGGCCATAGTTTGGGCACCCCTGGTGTAGTCAATGAAACAGAAGTAGACTTCTTTCTGTACTCCTTTCTATAGCTGCAGGTGCTATACAACCTGTATTCCTTAAGTTAAGCTGCTCTGCCATCTTCTTGTATGGGAGACCATGGTGACCCATTGTTTATACCAAAGTAAGAGGGAATGCCATTTTATCCTTCACTTTAAGTTGTTGGGTGCCAAGGGTTGGTCTTTCTCTGGCTAGGTTATCCTGCAATGGTAATAGAGTAGACCCTTCTGTCAGTAACTCAATGCTGATCGTCAGGTAATGGTTAACTAACCTAACACCCCTGAGGGTTCATGGTCTTGGGTGGTGAAGTCCACAGGGAAGGGTGATGGTCCCCAAGTGGATTAAATTCCACTTCAGTCCATCTTAATGGGAGGGCAGCAGCTTCATCAATACTGGCCAGGGCTGAGGAGGACTTTGCGTGCCAAGAGGACTCAGGACTGCAGAAAGTGGCACAAGCCTCCTTCTAACCAGCTCTTCACCTGATTCTGTCTCTTTCTTTTCCAGAAACAAAGCCTGGCTCAGGCGTCCAACTTTCTTGCCCGTTCACTAAACGACCAAGCGCTGGGTCCGTACCCTGTTGCCATCACCAGCTATGCCCTCTCACTTGTCTCTGATGATCGTGCAGTCCTCACTGCCGCTGATGTCCATCTGAGGCAACTTGCGATGGAGGATCAAAGTAATCATTCTTCTCATTCTTTTTACAGCTTTTTAAAAATTGGGGTGGAGTGGAGAAAGGTGAGTGGGTGGGATTTGAAAACTACCGCCTGTCCTCTTCCTATTTGATTTAATTCTCAGCTGATACTATGTTCACAATTGCAGTCTGTGTTCACACAGCCGCTGCATAGATCCACAAGTTTACTCTTCATACTGGATGTGATTCCAGACTAAATTTTTAAAAATCCCTTACTTGCCATCAAGACAGAACCCTCTTTTAAGCAGCACTGCCTGAATACCAAAGCTAAAGTTATTACAAGGAACAACATCATCAGGAAACTCACAAACTGTAAATGTGGAACTCAACCATCCACAGCCGGTCTTCCAGCTAACAAGGTGAGCCTCTTAACCACTGAGCCACAAGAGTCCTTGCTGTTAATGAAGCAAAACGTATAGTGAGAGGATGGGTCAAACCTATACCAGTGGAGAAAATATATCCTCTTGCTGGTATCACACCACCTAAGATAAGGAGAGAAGTAACAGCGGATGCCGAGAGAACTAAGCAAGAGAATGATTCTTGACACCTTCTGAATGGATATGAGCCTCAAGTCCGCCGGTCCAGATCCAGGAAGAGCTTTATGGCAAGAACCAACATTCTTGAGGGTACGCAAGAGCAAAACCAAATTAGAAGATGGAGGAAGGAGCTCACTGGACAAGAAATAATATTAAAGGAGGATATACCTGAGGAACTCGACCTCCCTTCCATCACTTGGAAGATCCTGACCAGCCAAAGGGTTGGAGTTCCTAAATGCAAGACCAACAAGTTTAAGTGGGGGCTGCTGGCAGACAGCAACATCCTGTGTGAATATGGACAGATACACAGAAAGAGCCTCCTTGAAGATTGAGGTATTTTTGAACCACATTCAGGTGTACCTGGTAAAGGCACCCTTATGTTGCCAGCTAATCTTTCTCACACTAGGTCGGGCAAAAGGAACTGCAGAATGAACTCACTAAAAGGTGCCTTCATTTTGTCAGTTTCACATCTGGCCTAGACATGAAAGAAGAAGAAGAAGAATGTGGAGAGATTCAGAATCTGGCTCATTTACTGGTCTGCTGATTACTTCCAGAAACATGTGCCAATGAGGACTTAAGTTTGGCCAACAACAAAGACAAGAATGTGACTTCATTTTGGCAGTCCAAAATTTGATCTGGACATGGAAGAAGAAGACTGGGAGAGTAGAGAGGGGGCAAAACTCACTTCTCTTGACAAGGAGTTTCAGAGCTTGGATTATGACCAGTGAGAAAGCCCTACCTTGAGATCCTACCTAAAAGCCTCAGGCAGGCTTGTATGGTGGGGATACTGTCTTTCAAGAAGGCTGGACCCATTTTCGACAAGGCTTTGTAGGTCATCATCTTCTTTATTTCCCCCTTTACCCCATTGGGTGTTGAGGGATCATCATCAGCACTTTGAATTGTGCCTAGATCAGTGTTTCCCAACCTTTGGTTGTTGTTTTTTTACTTCAATTCCCAGAAGCCTAAGTCAATTCCCCAAAGCACTGATCCCCCAATATACTGACTTAGGCATCTGGGAATTGAAGTCCCCCTTTGGGTTGTGGGCCCCACGTTGGGAACCACTGGCCTAGATATAGTCCGATAGCCAGTTAAGTTTATTAAAAGACTATATAGGGAGGGAACTATGTCTGGTTGGACATCCCACTACGGTGATGGAGTAGAATGTACAGCCAACGACTCAATGCCAAACGTTGGGTGGCAGTAAGTAACCTGACTCCCTAAAAGGGCCAATGGCTATGGGCAGATGAGCCCCTTTAGGTGGGGTGATGGTCCTTTCAGTGGAGGAAATGCCACTGAAAACTATTATATTGGGCCCAATGGTGAAATGAATGGAGGAGGAACTCTGATTCCCAATGGTCATGGAGGCGGAAGAGGCCATGCCAGATGGACTGGCTGTGAAGGCTCACCTTGTCCATATCCTCAAGGCTGAGGTAGTCCATTGCAGTCCTGGTATTAAATCTTGCATGTCTCATTTCATAAGTGCCCACAGGAGATGGTTCCGTGATCATAGTGTGTGGGTCACTTCATGGCAAACTGGGATCCACCTTCAACAAATTCATGCCAGTGGCATTTCTTATTGCCTTGGAGGGCGAAGGTGGCTCAGAACCAGCCAGCCTCCAAGAGCAGGCCTCCTGGCACCCTGGGGCAGGGGAAAAATGTATGCTTGGATTGAGTTGCGGCCGTTGATGATGAGGAAGGGAAAGAAAATGGGGCCATGATATTCCCATACTAGGTCCTCTAAAACATGCCTGCTTTGTTAGTGATCATTATTGCTCTTGCCTTCATGCTTCCAGACAAAACTGTGATGTTCTGGGCAGTGGAGGAAAAAGACCGACTGCGAGGGGAGTCCTCTAACCGGGTTCCAACAGCATCCGCTATTACAGTGGAAGCCACAGCTTATGGGCTTCTCTACTTAGTGAAACAAAATGATGCTGCCACAGCTGACAAGGTGGCTCGTTGGTTAACAGAACAGAGGAACTATGGAGGAGGCTTCCGATCAACCCAGGTACCCCATCTATATATCCGTTCTCAAGGTTTTCTAGGTACAAAGAACTCAGAAGTGGTTTAGCATCCCTGTTTTATGGGGGTGTCCTGGGACTGTGCAGTTCATCTAAGGCCCCTGACACCAATTCATCCAGCCCACACCATCTGCGCTGCTCCTGGAAGCAGAAGTAAAACACACTCATGCATGTGCAGAATGCTGTTGTAAATGCATTCTGTGCATGCATGGGTGTGTTACTACCGCTTCCAGTGGGAGGAACCATGTAACCAGGCTGATCAGCTGTCCAGGGGACATGGTCAGGCCCTGACCTAAAGACGTTGAGAACCCCTGCCATACAGGCTGGCTCTTCTGAGATGGATGGTTGGGAATCGAGCTCCTTGTTTCTGGCTACATTGGCCAGATACCTAATTCAAGCATCCTTTACTAACTGATTAGTCATCTGACCATATTAGGGTAACATGTGATAAAATACATTAGGTAATATATGATTAGAAAACCAGAATAAAAACAGGTTAAAAGTAGAATGATACAGTCACAATAAATTGAGGTACTGTATATACTCGTCTATAAGTCATCCCAAATATAAGTTGAGGTACCTTATTTGGACTTCTAAAACTAGGAAAATAGATTGACCTGACTATAAGTCGGGGTTGGAAAATGCAACAGCTGCTATTGAATTTCAGTAATTAAATACATGAATATATGATAAAATTGATTTATTCAGACATTTGTGTGGGTATGTTTTTGAGTTTTTATGGAAGTGTTAGTGCTTTTTTTAAAAAATGTATGTTTGAATTTGCACCACTGCAGTTTTGGGACCCTCGGGGTTGTTGACCTGAGTATAAGTCGAGTCCTTTTTTTGGATCTCATTTTGGGCGCTAAAAAACTAGCCTTATATTTGAGTATATACAGTATACATTTCACTCAGTAAAATTTATTACCTTTGCATGCAACCCATATCTGATCAGTAAAACATCATTTCTTTGTAATGGCCCCAAACTAGAAACTTGACAATTTTAATATTTACATATTTATTTGATTAATTCAGAGTACTGTATGTCCAGAGGGCTCTTTATGGGCCAGTCTGGGCCCATAAACATCAGGTCACATTTGGTGTGGGGAAGGGCAAAATAACATTTAGCCTGCACCTCCCCTGTCCAAATACCGCAGTCAACTTTTTGCCTGTAAGGTACAGAGGAACGTTGTCCATATCACCAAATGGAACACTTTCCCTACTCCTTTACAGAGGAGCAAGAAAAGTATGGTTGTTTTCCCCCTATGTAACCCATTGTTGTACCACTGAATCTAATCCATGAATGCATTTCTGGGAGATATGACAAATGTTCTTACTTTATCCCCTTCTGAAATTGACTGGATGAAGAACCTGGACATAGCACTGTGATGGGTGGGTGTAGTGGTGGGATGTCAAAAATTTTACTACCCCACCGTGATCTCCACCGTGGGCGGAGCTAACATCATGATGTCGTGGGCGGGGCCAAAGAAAAAATAATAAAAAATAAAATAAAAATAAGCACATACACGCACGCACACCCCTCAACCCACCCACCACCCACCCACCCACCCACAACACAAACCCGTAAATAAAATAAATAAATAAATAAAATAAAAATTACATTAAAATGCACCCAAACACACACACACCCCAAACACAAATCAACCCACCCACCCAAAACACAAACCTGTCACTTACCTGTTAGTATAAGTGCCTGGGCAGCACCATGTTGCAAGATGGATATGGTCATCATACCAGTTCTCTAGGATAATATGCCTTAATGTAAATGTAAAACAGCTTTACCTCCTTAAGGGTTCTCCAATTGGAACAGCATTTGGAACAGCACAGGTGTAGCTTATTGATGAGGTAACTCCAAGACTTTGCTTAAAAACCCCAAGCCGGCCTGCTGGCCGCCAGGCCTGCTGGCCGCCAGGCCTTTTAAGGAACTGTGGTAGTACAGTATGTCAATATAGGTAAAGGTATTAAATACACATTAAAATACACACAGACACACCACATCCAAAGGTGAGTCACTTACCCTGGGGAGCAGGCTATAGGGAGCTTCAGGCTAGCAGCTTCTCATCCTCCTCCCCGCTTGGGAGGACGGCAAGGAGGCCGTGCATATGCGCCAAGCACTGTAGGCATGCATGCACACCAAGTGCTCAGCGTGCATGCGCAGTGAAAAAGTAAGCCCCGAAGGTGGTTTCCCCCCCAAGCTGCTACCGGTTCTCCAGGACACTGGGAAAAGTTACTGCTGGTTCTGGCAAACTGTTGCAAACCTGTTACATCCCATCAGTGGGTGGGTGGGTAGATAATACTATTACAATGTTCTATAACAGTGGTGAAAACCTTGGCACTCCAGGTGTTCTTGAACTTAAATTCCCAGAAGTCCAGATCAGCAGGAGTGCAGACTTGGGCTTCTGATAATTGAAATCAAAGAACACCTGAGGTGCCAAGGTTCGCCAACACTGTTCTAAAGGTAAAGGTCACCCTTGCTCAAATGCCAGTTGTATCTGACTCTAGGGTTCAGTGCTCATCTCTGTTTCAAAGCCAAAGAGCCAGTGCTGTCTGCTCCTGCAGACGTTTCTGTGGTCATGTGGCAAGCATGACTAGAAACCGGAGCTCATGGAACGCTGTTTACCTTCCTACCAAAGTGGTCCCTATTTATCTACTTGCAATTTCTTGCTTTTGAACTGCTAGGTCAGCAGGAGGTGGAACAAAGACAGGAGCTCATTCCATCCTGCAGCATTCGGGTATCGAACTGCTGACCTGCCACCTTCCAGACAGCATCTTAATATTACTATTGTGTTCTTTAATTATACAGAGAGAGAGTTGAAGCAGTTGATTCCAAAGGATCAATACTTCTGTCTCCACTTTGTCACTCTCCTTGTGAAAGAGGATACAACAAGCATCTGCATTTCAAAATTTAAAAGGACTCCATTGAGCATTATAGGGCTTGAAGCAGAAAGCAGAAGCAGTTTGGGTGCCTCTTCATCAAAACCTTGAGGCTGGACAATGGGCCTGACTTCTGTATCTGCCTTTCTTTTCAGGACACGGTGGTGGCGTTGGAAGCTTTGTCACGTTACTGGATCAGTACCTTCAAAAAGGAAATGAACGAACTGGAGTTGACCCTCACTGTCCCAGGGAGAAGTTTACCAATATTTATTTCACTAGGCAGGTCGGACAATCGGGTTGAGGAGGAGCTGCAGGTAAATGACTTGAAAATGTGTTTCCTTTGTGGAACTTGGAATATCGGTAGTTATTTTTGGGGACTATAACTCACATGGACGCCTCAGCCAACATGGCCGCTGTCAACAGTAACCATGGTGATGCATTGGTTAAGCTGCTATATTGTAGCCTAAGCTGTTGACGTGGGAATATGTGTGGAATCTAAATATTTTTAAATATATTCTTTATTTATTTAATCAAACTTTTATGTTGCCCTCCTCACAAAGACCCAGGGTGGCTAACAAACTTTAAAAACACTTAGAACACAGTAAAAACATGGTATAAAACCAGAATTAAACAGGATTAAAAGGTTACAAAAATTAAAAGAGATTAACAAATCACACAGAGAGAGGGAGGGGTTAGATGAGCCAACAAACTGAGGCAACCTTGTGGCCCATACCCCACACATGCTCCGCCAGCCAGGTCTCAACCAGTGCTGGGCATGGCCTGGTTCGGACTGGTTCTCCAGAACCGGTAGCAACAATTCTGGGTGGTCTCCCGGGGGGGTAGTAATTTTCCCGGGAGACCACCTAGGACTGCTACTTTTTTTTTGGCGACCTCTTCGGTCGCCTCTCCAGGCACTTGCTTTTCAGAGAGGTGGGGGAGGACAGAATCCCTCCTCCCCTCTGCAAAGCAAGTGCCTAGATGCCAGCACTCCAGGCGTTTGCCTTGCGGAGAGGGGGAGGAAGCCCTCCCCTCTCCGTAAGGCAAGCACCTGAAGCGCTGGCATCCAGGTGCTTGCTTTGGAGGGGGGGGGAAGGGCTTCTCTCTCACCCTCCGCAGGCTGCCTCCTTTAAGATGGGGCTGGCTGGGGTGTCGGGCACCTCCAGCCAGCCTGTACTGTATTACGTATTATTACTTTTAACTTTGGCTCCGCCCATGTCATTGGCTCTGCCCATGATGTCAGGACATTGGCTCCACCCATGACATCATGACATTGGCTCCAACCATGACATCATGACATTGGCTCTGCCCATGACATCAGCTCCACCCACAGTGGTAGTAAAAATTTTGGCTGGCCAGCACTGGTCTAGAGTAAAGGGTTGGTTCCTTGTTTCATTGTTTCTCAGACCAGGCACAGCAGATAGTTTCCTCCATGTTGCTTAACTACGGCAAGGCTCTGCCTCCCCACCTGTGTGCATTGTCGTACCTCACTGCCTGAGTCAAACGGTTACGGGTCAGTGGCAAAATTGTTTAGCATGAAACCATCCATGTTGTGGAAAAGGTTGGGGACCTCTGATCTAGAAGAGGACACCACATTAGGAAAGGCGACAGACACTGATATTCCCGTATTGTTTGGATTAATGGCTCACTTCATTTTTGCTCTTTTAATTTAACTCTTTCTTTAGTTTCCTTTGGGAAATGACATTCATGTAGATGTGAAAGGGAAAGGGAAAGGGACCCTAACCGTGAGTATCTTCATACTATTTTTTTAATTAAAAAGCTACTTGTCCTAAAATAACATTATTAATGGATTCATTTTTTTGGGGAGGGGGATGGTAGCCATATTAGTCTGTGTTTCAAGCATACCAGAGAGTAAACAAAACAAAAATGTTATAGCACTTTAAAGACTAATTGCTGTTTTTTAATGTTAGCTTTTGTGGATCAAGTCCACTTAGTCAGACACTAAACATTAACATTTAAAAAACCAGCCATTAATCTTTAACGTGCTACATTTTTGTTTTGCTTTGTTTACTCCCTGATATTATTAATGGATCGATGGGTTTTGGAAATATGCAGATAGAATAAGAAAAAGACGATTGTTATATTGGTAACAGCATTGAAATTGATTATTGTTTTAAAAAATTGAAAGATCATGAATTTGAATTGTTTGGTTTAATTATAAAGAGAATGGAACACAGCAATACATGATAAATTAACATGTCAATTAAAGCTATAAAAATGATTGGTTAAAAAACTGACTTTAAAGAAATATGGGGAGAATGTTTAGTTGATGTATTAGTGAAAGGGATGACACAGTCTTTTTAAAATATAAAGGGGAGAGGCTTAAACCCAGATTTTTGGAATTCACTCATTGACAAGAAAGCTGTCACTTGCCACCCAGCATGACTGTGAGAAGAAGGGGCAGACGAAACCCATGCTGATTAGATAAATATAAAAAGGCTTGCTTGCATTATGATTCTTGCCTTTCAAATCCTGATATGCATTTTGCTCTGTCTCTGATATGCTCTGTTGTCAAGCTTAGAAAATTGCCTGAATAAAAAGTTGTCACTTACCAATTGAGCTGCTTATTTTGTCTCTTAAACCCTATACCAATAGTGGCAAATCTAGGGCATGCGTGCCAGAGGGGGCATTCAGAGCCCTCTGTGTGGGCACACACACTGTTACCCCAGCACAGAGTTTGCCCCGTCCCTCTGCCCAGCAGCCCAATGGGAGCACTTTACCCCTCCTCCCAGCACAGAGTTCACCCACCCTCTGCCCAGCAGCCCAACGGGAGTACTTCCTCCCCCCAGCACAGAGTTTAACACACCTCTTTGCCTAGCAGCCCAATGGGAGTGCTTCCTCCCTCCCTCCAGCACAGAGTTTGCCCTGCCCCTCTGTTTGGGCACTCGATCTCTAAAAGGTTTGCCATCACTACCTTAAACAGGTTACCTAAAACTCATCTCTTGCACGCACGCACGCACACACAGCTATTTTGAACTCTGCAGTTTTACCTTCTCTTTTTGTTTCTTGCAGGTCCTGAAGCAATTTAATGTCTTGAATATGCAGAACACTTCTTGCCAGACCCTGGGGTTAGAGGTGACCACAAGTGGCTCAGTCCAACGTGAACGTAAGTATCAGCTGGGAACTAAAAGCCCTTTAAAAACAGGGCAGGATTGTTCCCTTGTTCCTGTTGGCACAGTGGTTAAACATCTGCACTGCAGCCAAAACGCTGCAAGTTTGATCTTGACTTGTGAACGGCCCATAGAGTGTGCCAAGTGCTACGGGACAGTATATAACTGTAATTGCTATTGCTAGTCCAGTTTTGAGTCAAATCAAGACTCTGGCTACACTGAATGGATCATTCATTCATTCATTTATTGCAACCTGTCCATCTGGGATAGACTCCCACTCTGGGCAGCTTACACTATTAAAAAATAAAATAAAATTGGCTGCGGCAGCTGTGGTGGCTGCTACTCATATCTGAGCACACATTTTTCCTGGAGGTCATTTTCTTAGTTGATGGATGTATCTCTGATGACTCCACAAACCGATCCTGGCATGGAACATGTAACCCCAAACAGTACACTGAATAGATGGTGGCGGACGTGGTTAGGTTTGATGAAGCTTCTGTGTTTTTCGCTTATAAAATAAAATAAAGTGAACCAAACATAATTAAGACAGTAAAACAACCCCCACCCACCTAATTAAAATCAGAACTGAGGTTCCCAAACTTTTGTGACAGAAAGGCAATTGGGGGGGGGGTTCTCCTATTTGGTCTTCAGCAAACTGCTAAAGACCTCCTCAAACAGAAAGGTTTTCATCTGTTTCTTAAAGGACCCTAAGGAGTCAATCAACATTTCTGCACTTGGGACAACAATTCCATGGCCAGGTTGACTGGGGATGATGGAGGTTGTAATCCAGGGAGGCGGGAGATATCTCCACAGAGGTCTGAAGTCTCCCCATTTGGCTTGTCCTCCTAAATCAGTTAGGATTTGGAAAACATTTCCAGTCTCCCTGTCCTTTGTTCCAAGAATCCCTGTAATGTTTATTTCATCTTCTCTCCTTTGCAAAAGCTGATGATTATTACTACGAATATGAGGATGAGTCTGAACCCCAGCCGCCGCCTGCTGACCAACCTTTGTCCCGCATTGGCTTGTTCGATGCCCGACAGCGACGCAGAAGAGAAGCCAAAGACCCTGGGCAGCCCCAGCGAGATGTCACCTATAATGTCTGCTTCTGGTGAGTCCATAGGGCCACAATCAGTCTTGATGTATTTCAGCATAAAACACACACACACACACGTGTGTGTGTGTGTGTGTGTGTGTGTGTGAGCAGACTAGCCCCACAGATGACCCCAGAAAGTGGACTTCCTGCCTGTCTAGAGAGGTTCTGAGTAGCTAAGGGACAGTGATGGTGAACCTTTTAGAGACCGAGTGCCCAAACTGCAACCCCCAAACCCATTTATTTATTGCAAAGTGCCAACACAGCAACAGGGGAGGAAGGAAATGCTCCCATTGGGCAGCTAGGCAGAGGGTCGGGTGAACTGTGCTGGGGGGAGTGAGGAAGCACTCCCATTGGGCTTCTGGGCAGAGGGACGGGGTGAACTCTGTGCTGGGGGGAGTGAGGAAGCACTCCCATTGGGCTTCTGGGTAGAGGGGCGGGGTGAACTCTGTGCTGGGGGGAGTGAGGAAGCACTCCCATTGGGCTTCTGGGCAGAGGGGTGGGGTGAACTCTGTGCTGGGGGAGTGAGGAAGCACTCCCATTGGGCTTCTGGATAGAGGGGTGGGGTGAACTCTGTGCTGAGATGACTGCACGGGTGCCCTCAGAGATGGCTCCGAATGCCTCCTCTGGCATGCGTGCTATAGGCTCTCCACCATTGTTACAGGACAAAACCATTTAGCGCAGAGTTTTCTCTCTGTCTTGGTTTACAGATTTTTTTCCTGGAACAGATTAATTGGTTTTAATGTATTCCTATTGGAAACAGTGTTTCGGTTAATGTATTTTCGTTTTCAATGCATTCCTATGGGAAATTCGGTTAAGGTAATTTTCGCTGTAAGAAACGTCCCGGAGAATGCATTAATTATATTAACTGAGGTTCCACTGTAGATAAATAGGTACCACTTCGGTGGGAAGGTAAACAGCATTCCGGGCACTCCGGTGTGTAATCATGCCTGCCACATATCCACAGAAATGTCTGCAGACACAGACAGTCCTGGCTCTTTGGCTGTAAACAGAGATGAGCACCGAACCCTAGAGTCTGATAGGACTGGCTTTCAAGCAAGGGCGACCTTTACTTCTCTCTTTCAACATTTTATTGTCACCTAAAACTACTACCACCCTTGGCTATGTGGTAGAGCCTCCCTGCTAATCTCTGCGCTACACTGATTCTGAGAAAAAGGCGGACACCCTGGTCTTCATATCTCTCTATTTCTCTTTTCTTTCTCCTAACTCCTCCAGGAGGAAACCAGGGGCTCACGTCACCGGCATGGTCATCGTTGACATCACCATGCTCAGTGGCTTCCAACCTGACGAAGGTGACCTTAGCCAGGTAAGCTGTTTTAGAGAGGAGATGGCAGAACTGCATCCCTTGCTAAGGTTCAAGCCAGCACGACAGAGAGAGACTGCCTCCATTGTCAATTTAGCCCAGGGATTCCCAACCTAAGGCCTGTGGTCCAGATCCGGCTCACAGCACCATTTTGTGTGGCCAAACACCTCTCCAAGGACATTCAAGAAACAAGATGGCCACCCCATTGAAGCTGTTGGGACAAAATGGCCTCCCCATCATGCAGGCAGAGCAAAATGGCCAGCAAGCCCTCAACGCTGACTAAGAGAGTGTGTCCAAAATTCCTTTACTCCACCAGCTGCATTTCTCCTCTTTGTTTTTACTGTTTCTGTCAACTGTCTTTCCAGCTACGAGATGTTCCTGACCGGTACATTAGCCATTGGGAAATTCAGGGACGACGGCTACTTCTCTACATTGACTCGGTGAGAGGAACTTGGACAGCGTTTATCATTTACTGTTACTAGGCTATTGGTAATAGGGCTGTGGTGGTTTAATTTAATCTGGGCAGCTAACAACAATACAAAAAGAATACAAAATATACAATTGCAATTAAATTAGCATAATGCACAAAACATTTCAGAATTTCAAAAAAAAAAAAAATCCCACTTACAAACCAGTACCCCACAAACCGAGAAACCAAGAAACCAAATCAACTTCAATTTTTTTTTAAAAAAAAATTAGCGGTTAAGATGCTGAGCTTGATGTTTGAGACCTGAGTGTTGTGCAATGGAGTGAGTTCCCGTTGTCTGTCCCAGGGGACAACCTAGCAGTTTGAAAATAAGAAATTGCAAGTAGATAAACAGGTACCACTTTGATGGGAAAGGTACCTTATATATATAAGTGGTCCTGAATATAAGTTGAGGTACCTAATTTGGACCTCTAAAACTAGGAAAATAGATTGACCCGAGTATAAGTCGGGTCAGCTGCTAGTGAGTTTTAGTAATTAAAATACATAAAAATACAGTAAAATTAATTAATTTAGACATTTGTGTGGGGTTTTGTTTTGTTTTTTGAATATTTATGTTGACTCAAGTATAAGTCAAGTCTCATTTTTGGACTTCATTTGGGGAGCTAAAAAACTAGACTTATACTCGATTATATACAGTAACGGCGTTCCATGCACTCCAGTGTCGAGTCATGCCTACCACATGATCATGGATACATCTGCAGACCCAGACAGTCTGGCTGTTTGGCTGTAAATGGAGATGAGCACTAACCCCTGAAAATCAGACACATCTGGCTTTTGAGCAAGGGTGATGTCACGATCCAGCCGGCCCCCACACTTCTGGTAAACCCCTGGAAACCAAAACAAACCTACACAGGGCGAGCTGGACGGCTAATTAGAACAGAGATCCAACTCTCGGCTGCTTATCAGCTCTTAAGGGGTTTTTATTTTGGTAGCGTGTTCAAAGATTTGTGTGTGCTCTTACCCTTTTTTAGTCCAATGAAGACACGTTGTTCAGAAAAATGATGAAGATTTATTGATCAGGTTCATAAAGCATAAAAGTCAGTAGCACAGGTCAGTCCAATAAAGTCCACAGGCAAATCTAGGTAACCATTTTTAAGGAGCAAAAGTGCTTAGCTCCTAGGCTAAAGAATGCTAGCCCATAGGGATGCAGAAACAAAAGCTCTCTAATCAAAAACAGGTCTTAATCCATGAAGAAACAGAGACGAACTCTTTCTTCTCTCCAAAATGGAGAATTTGCAGTCAGGTGGGACTGCTTACCCAATCAGGTAACAGCAAGCAAAATGAGAAAACTTTCTCAAAACAACAGTACATTGTTTATACACGTGCCCACAGGATGCACTGGGGCTAGTCATAACATTGCTCTGCTAGCTTACAAAAGATAAGAAATACTGAAAAACATGGTTGAAAAACATGCTGTTACACAGCCTTGAGGCTCAGAGAGAGAAAAATGGATTTTTCTGAGGCCTATCTGAAATTACTACTTAATCAAGCTTTGTGAGCATTAGGAAATTGATGCCAGTTCCTGACAGGTGACATTTACATTTTCCCAGTGTATGTAGTGCTCCTATCTGTTCTGGCCAGTTGTGAAGAGTGATGGGAGTTTGAAGTTCTGAGGAAGGCAAGCAAACAAACAGAATCCATTTTAAATCACAAAATCAAGACTCCATTTTAATTTCATGTGATTCACACACCATTCGCCCACGAGGGTCTCATTCTTGTTTTCACAGATGTTGGATTCAGATACTGACTTGGAAAATAGTCTGTACATGTGTTGAATAGTTCCCTCTCTCTGCCCCAATTGCTGTTTCTGTGGCAGAGGGGCGAAAATCTCCTACTGAAATGAGTAGGATTATTTTCCTCCTGCGGGGAAATATCCTCAGGGACAGAGTATATATTTTATGCTAACCTCCAAAGTCCACTTAGTTCCTTTCTGGAATGTGTTTGGACTATAAACCCCATCACCGACAACCCTACATGTCGACATAAAAGGGAAAGTAAACAAAATCCAGCCATCATAAAACAATTGCAGGAGGGAGAAGATACCTTTTCTAGGTCACTTTAAAAATGCCAAACTACGCAAGCTTTTGTAGCTCATGTCTACTTCTTCAGACCAACATGGCATGGAGTATGTAGTCCCAACCAGGCTTATTCTTAGATGTTAAATGGGCAAACAGATACAGCTTACATCCTTTTACAATTTAGAGGCAGGAAACTAGGGATTTGTATATTCCCCTCTCCCAAAATGGCTCTCTTTGAAGCTGATAGCTTTCCATGTGGCTGGGGGTATGGTGCAATTCAAACCCAGTTCTCCAGAATTGTGCAACAAATTTACCCATCAGGCATGTCAAATTCAAATCCAAATCAAAAGTCCAAATCAAAGTCCTGCCTCTAAATTGTAAATGATGTAAGGTGCTGTCTGTTTCCTCATTTAACATCTAAAAATAAGACTGGCCGGGACTGCATATCCCATGCCACGTTAGCCTGAAGAAGTAGCCATGAGCTACGAAAGCTTGCTAAATTTGGAATTTTTAAAGTGACCTAGAAAAGGTATTGTCTCCCTCCTGGAATTGTCTTATAAAAGGGGAAGGCTCCCTGCATCAAACAAGCCTCCACTTACCACTAAATTGACTTCTTTCTCTTCTCTCCAAATGTGGAAAAACATGGGAGTTGTATTCCTAAAGACTAATTTCTCTAAACTTTTTTTGTCTTACTCCATTTCAGAAGCACAATCTGCATTGAGGTTCCTGCTGGCTTCATAATTGTTTGTTATTTCACTGATTTTGTTTTGTTGTTGTTCAGTCGCACAGTCGATTCCGACCCTCTGCGACCCCATGGACCACTGTCCGCCAGGCACTTCTGTCTCTACCATCCCCCTCAACTCGCTCAGCTCTGTGCTCATTATCTCTACAATACCATCTAGCCATCTCATCTTGGGCCGTCCCCTTCTTCTTTTGCCCTCGACCCTTCCAAGCATCAAGGCTTTCTCAAGTGAATCCTCTCTTCTCATTTGATGTCCAAAGTACTTTAGCTTCATCTTTACTATTTGGCCTTCTAAGGAGCAGTCAGGGTTGATTTCTTCTAAGATCAACCTATTTGTTCTCCTTGCTGTCCAGGGGACTCTCAAAACCCTTCTCCAACACCATATCTCAAAGGCGTCTATTTTTCTGCGCTCAGCTTTCCTAATGGTCCAGCTCTCACAACCATACATTGCCACCGAGAATACCATTGCTTTGACTATGCGAATCTTTGTTTGCAATTTAATGTCTCTACTTTTTAAAAAATCTGATTTTTTTGCCTATTCTTTGCTTGTTAGCTGCTTTGAAGTTCACAAAAGGAAAGAGATGTAAAAGAAGATGAAACTAATGAAGTTTCTTTGTGAATAGGTGCCAGAATCAGACCGTGAATGCTTAGCATTTAAAGCAAGACAGACTGTGCCGGTTGGAAAGCTCCAGCCAGCTAGTGCCGTTATCTACGACTTCTATGAACCAGGTAAGTCATGGGGCAGGGAGTTCCTTTGTCTAATTTTGATGGGAGCTAGGATTCAGTATCATTACAAAATTCAGTTGGCAGATCATGGGACAGTGTGTCTATTTTTGATTGAAGTGGGGTTCAGTAGCACAGTGATGGCGAACCTTTTAGAGACTGGGTGCCCAAACTGCAACCCAAAACCCACTTATTTATCGCAAAGTGCCAACACAGCAACAGGGGAGGAAAGAAACGCTCCCATTGGGCTGCTGGACAAAAGGGTGGAGTGAACTCTGTGCTGGGAGGAGGGAGGAAGTGCTCCCATTGGGTTGCTGGACAGAGGGGCGGGGCAAACTGTGCTGAGGGAGGGAGGAAGCACTCCCATTGGGCTACTGAGCAGAGCAAATTCTGTGCTGGGGTGATTGCATGGGTGCCCACAGTGTGGGCTCCGAGTGCCACCTCTGGCATATGTGCCATAGGTTTCCCACCACTGCAGTAGCATTACTATATTCAGTTGCCAGGTAATAGGGCAGGGAGTTCCCCTGTCCATTTTTGGTGAAAGCTGAGATTCAGTAGCCCCTCTAAATTGAATTCATCATGAACCAGAAGAATTGTGGATCAAACCAGAGATATTATCAGGGAAGGATGCAGAAAGATGTCTTTTAGTCCAAAGGAAAGAAAAACATTGACAGATGATGGAAGAATCGCTTAGAAGTATTAATAACAGAGGAGAAAGCAGAAGGAAAAGTGACAGAAGTAGGGCCAGAAAACCTCAATGCAGCTTTTCAGCAAGAATAAAGAGAATTATTAAAATAATGATGACAAATAGGGGAAAAAACCAAAAATAGAAGTGTTTTCTTCCATAAAATCCAAGAAATCAAAAGGGATATTGAAAGATTAACACATGGACTTACAACTTGAGAAGAGTAAGGGGGGGAATGGAAACAATATAGAGCTATATAGCACAGATGCTAAAATGACAGATTCCTTCAAAGAAAACCCATTTGAAGATGTTCTCAAAGCAATTCGGGGGAGAAAAACTCTAGAAAATGGTTGCCATAAGTCAGAGTTAACTTGATAACATTATGTATTATTATATGCTGTGGAAGTTTCGAGCTTCTTCTTAGAGGAGAAATTCAAGGTGGGGAATTGGGTGGATCTCTGACTGGATTTGACATTCACCCATACTGGATTTCTGAATACTATATTGTAATGCTAATGGACTCAAATAACCATCTCAGTGGTTAAGAAGCTTGTCTTGTTAGCTGGAAGGCTGACAAGTCAGCAGTTCGAGACCCGGGTACTGCAGGACAAATTGTGTGCCTGTCTCTGTCCCAGCTCTTGGGGACATGAAAGGAGCATCATGTTTCTTCCGCAAAAATCCTTTCAACCGAGGATCATTTCTGACATGAAATTATACTACCATATTATCACCTCTTGTGGGGTGAACACACACAGACACTTTCTCTCTCTCTCTCTCTTTTTTGGCTATCCCTGAACAGATCAACGCTGCAGCATCTTCTACGGTGCCCCCAACAAACCTCAGTACGTGTCTGCTTTGTGCTCAGATGATGTTTGTCAGTGTGCTGAAGGTAAGATCGTGTGCGTTGGCATGGGACAGATTTTGGGGAGACTTGGCTCAGTGGTAGTTGGTAGGAAGCCAGTTGGGAAACAGGCCTTCTTCTTGGTGTGGACACCTTGTTTGTGTAGCTGCAAAACACAAGTCAGGACTAGGCTGGGATTAAGGCTCATGGAAGTCAGAGCTGCACTCAACCTTGATTTGAGACTCACCAAGGCTCAGAGTGTGGCTCGCGCTGAGCTTTGCACACCAGTTTTGGACTGACATTGGGCAGCCAAGCTCTCTCTCTTTTTGGCTGTACTGGAGGACCACATAGATCCCTTTTTGAATCATGATATAGTTTAGCTAATGGTGGAATTCATTTTTTTTAACTACCTACTCTGTGGGCGTGGTATAGTGGGCGTGGCCAGGAGGAAAGCCCTGCATTGCACCCGAATTAGGACTACTTTATTTCAAATTGAGTGGGACCAGCCAGAATTTCTGCTACTGGTTCTGGCAAACCGGGGCGAACCTGCTGAATCCCACCTCTGGGTTTAGTGCAGGGGTTCCCAACCTTTTCAAGCCAGGGGCCAGGTCATGCTCTTTCAGTCAGTTTTGAGGGTCAGATAGCCATTTTACACTGCCTGCATGACGGTGATGGCCAATAACTTCAAAGGGGGTGGCCACTGTTTCTCAAATGCCTGTGGGAGGCATGGAGAGCACATGAAAAGGCACCGTGGGTCAGATTCGGTCTGCAGACCTTAGGTTGGGAACCCCTGGTTTAGTGGTTAAGATGCTAAGCTTGAGGACTGGAAGGTCTGCAGGCCAGCAGTTCGAGACCCAAGTGCTGCATGAATGAGTGAACTTCCACCGTCTGCCCCTGCTCCTGCCAACCTAGCAGTTCGAAAGCAAAAAAAATTGCAAATAGATAAATAGGTACCACTTTGGTGGGAAAGGTAACAGTGTTCCGGTGTCTAGTCATGCCTGCCGCATGATCATAGAAATGTCTGCAGATGCAGACAGTGCTGGCTCTTTGGCTGTAAATGGAGATTAGCATTGCCCCCCTAGAGTGGAACAACTGGATTTTGAGCAAGGGCGACTTTTACCTTTATCTTGCTATTGGACTTCCAAGCAGTTGGGATAGACTGCAGGGGAGACTTGATCTTTGCCCCATCTGTCCATAGCGATATCTCTACAGCAGCCCACCCTTGAAGTGACTCCACTTACCACGCTGTGATCCAATAGAGCCCTTTAAACCACATCTCTTCGTAAGGAAGGGAAATGATTTCTTAAAGAGCCAGTCCACACCTTTAGCCACTTGGCTGATAGTGATGTCATGGACCACCTCCAACATTACTACAGTGCCCCCCCCACTTTAAGAAAGGTCCACCTACAGGAAAGCTCGCTTCAAGAAAAGAAATCCATAGGAAATGATGGTCCACTTCAAGGGGGGGGGGGGAAATCACAATAAAATCACTTTACAGAATACGTTTCCCCCATGGTTTTCAATGCATTCCTATGGGAAACCGCTTTAAGGGAAAAATCTCTATAAGGAAAACCCTACGGAACAGATTAATTCCTTAAAGCGGGGGTCCACTGTAGTTGTCATCTTCCCATCGCAATTGGTATCTGATGGGCCGAAGTCACTGTGTCCTGAATAGCTGCAGATTAGTTACTTTCCTGGTGGCTCCACCCAGGAGAACCGAGTCCAAAAAGGCCCTTTAAGAATGCAGGAGTTCTTTCCTTTTTCTCCTTATTTTTCTGCTTTCAACAACCAAGGCCTTCTAAATACCCCAGGAGGTACTGGTTGTATCTGAGGTCAGCCTTGTGCCATTATTATTATTATTATTATTATTATTATTATTATTATTATTATTATTATTATTATTATTATTATTATTATTATTATTATTATTATTATTATTATTATATTCTGCCCCAATTGGTGCAAGCACCATGTTTGGGCAGCTAACAACGATAAAGTGCAGTTCACAATACAGTAATATAAAAACAAAACAATCCAAACAAAATAAAGATAAATGATAAACATTAATAAACTACCTACCAAGATGGCATTAATAAATTTAGAGCAGGGGTGGCCAACCTTTTTCTAATGCAGGCTTGACCACATTTTACAGCTGACACAAAAGTGCTCGCTTCCACTTCCAGGTGAGATGGTTGCAGTGATGGGCTGGATGGAATGGCGTTGCAGGCCAGATCTGGTCCATGGGCTATTGGATGGGAACCCCTGATTTAGAGTCTTGCAGTAATAAATAACCTATTTTTCCTATTGGCAGCCAAAAAAAACAACAACCCTCAATCAACAAAACAAGAACAAAAAACAATAGAGCTCATTAGTTGAAGAATCGTGTCCCTTTGCAACTGATTACATAGGAGGGGAATGCAATTTGGAAGAGGAACATTTTAGCTGTTTACAAAATGCAATTATTGTGGAAACAGATCAAATTTCCACATGCAACTCATTCCATAACGTAGGCGACATGGCAGAGAAAGAGCTTTCCCTTGACACAGCCTTTTTAACTTCTTTAAGCCTGACAACACATAGTTTAAGAACTTGAGTGATCTGGATACCATTACTTAGAGGCACTCCCTGATTTATTTTAATTTTCACACTTGTATGCCTCCCAATCAGGAAACCTGACTCAGGGCAGCTCACACAATACAGTAGTTATACAATAGTTATACAATATACAGGTACACAATAATACAATACAGTATACAAAATATTTATGCAATATTCAGCTTATAAGAGCAACACGTAATAATATAACACATCATAATACTGTATAATATATAACAATACAATACAGCACTACAGCAGCCTCTCTGCCCCATCCGCAGACAAAGTTACTTCAAAATATGCTTAGCCTAGATTTCTTACCTTATAACGATATTGAATTGATTCAGGGCACAGCCCAACTGATGCAAATGTCCCCAACCTTTGGGTTTTGGACTTCAGTTCCCAGAAGCCTAAGTCAGTACATTGGCTGATCAGTGCTTTGTGGAATTGACTTAGGCTTCTGGGAATTGAAGTCCAAAACCCAAAGGTTGGGGACCATTGCCCTAATGCACTGGATTTAACCCATCCTAGATGGGAATCTAGAAGTTTTGACCACCTCTCTTCTCCCCCATCTATGCCCAGGTGCCTGTCCTCGACTGAAGCGAACCCTGGAGGATACCATTACCGAAAACGTTCGCATGGAGTTTGCATGTTACAGCCCTCGGGTACATTATGGTAAGAAGTTGGTTTGGGGATTAGAATCCAAATTACTTTTGTTATTTTGTCTTTGCTAATTTACCCCCAACCCTTCCATAGCTGGATATGAAGATGCATCCCTTCAAACTGGGCCTTTCACAGTACAGTACATGAATATTTACTGATGATTGGATTAGTGCAAGGGTGGCCAAACTATGGCCTGCAGGCTGGACCTGGCCCACGGCACCATTTCATGTGGCCTGTGGATGCCCTCGCCGCTCCTGGAAGTGGAAGCAGACACATTTATGCCAGCCGTAAATGCACCTCAGGCTGTTGTAAAATTTAATGCAGACGTGGGCATGTTTACGACAGCCGTAAAAATGCCCGCTTCCCCTTCTGAGGGTGCATGGTCCAGCCCGCTCAGCTGGTCCAGGAGGCGTAGTCAGGCCCATGGCATAAAAAGTTTGAGAACCCCTATATTAGTGTGCTCAATAAATAACAATCTTAGAAAACAAATCATTTAATTGTTGAATAAGATTGTTTCTCACCTTTTTCTAGCGGGAAGATTGATTTAAAATACACACAGGCAATCCAGGAATGTTATACCCAGTTCCAGACAGTACAGACAAGCTGAAATGTGTCTAGAGTAGTGGTTCCCATTATGGGGCACATGCCCCACAGGGGGACTTCGATCCCCAGAAAGCATAAGCCAGTGGTGGCGAACCTATGGCATGCATGCCAGAAGCGGCACTTGGAGCCCTCTCTGTGGGCACCCATTTGGTCACCCCAGTACAGAGCTCACCCCTCCCCTCTTCCCAATGGGAGTGTTTCCTCCATCCCCCAGCATAGAGTTTGCCCCATTCCTCTGCCTAGCAGCCCAATGGGAGCACTTCCTCCCTCGCCCCCAGAACAGAGTTCTCCCTGCCCAGCAGATCAATGGGAGTATTTCCTCCCTACCCTGTAGCTGTGTTGGCACTTTGCGATAAATAAGTGGGTTTTGGGTTACAGATTGGGCACTCGGTCTCTAAAAGGTTTGCCATCACTGGCCTAAGTCAATACATTGGCTGATCAGCGCTTTGGGGAAATTGACTTGGGTTTCTGTGAATTGAAGTCCAAAAACCAAAAGTTGGGAAACACAGGTAGAAAACTGTGTCCAGAATAGCAAGAGAGACTGGAAACCAAGATCTATGCAGAATGAGGGAATTGTGTCTACTTAACCCAGGGAATGGATGACTGTGCAGTAACATGACAGTCATCTTCAGATATCTAAAATAGATAGAGCAAGATTGTTTTCTGCAGTTCTGGGCTCCAAAGTAATTGATTCAAATTTCGAGAGATTCTGAGTCAGTTTTAACAAGACGTGAAGAGGTGTAACATCTGCTTGGCTTGGCAGTGAAACAGACTGTCCTGAAAGTGGTGGATTTGCCTTCATTGGAGTTTTGGATGACCATCGGTCAGTGATACTTCAGTTGCAGGTGTTTCTCAACTTTTGGTCCCCAGGTGTTCTTGCACTTCAATTCCCAGAAGCCTTGGTCAGCAGGTGTAGTGACTTGGGCTTCTGGGAACTGAGGTCCAAAAACACCTGGAGTGCCAAGGCTGAGAAACCATTGGGGTTACTTCCAGCTTTCATTCCTGCTGTTCTATGATCTTCCTCCTAATTGGAGTTAAGAACTACATTCTATTTACTAACTGGACTGCAGTGGCTCAAATGGTTAAGATGCTGAATTTGAAGACTGGAAGGTTGGAGTTCGATACCCAAGTATTGCACGGAGTGAGCTCCTGTCTCTGTCCCAGCTCCTGTCAACCTAGCAGTTCAAAAGCAAGAAATTGCAAGTGGATTAATAGGTACCACTCTGGTGGGAAGGTAAACAGTGTTCTGTGCACTCCAGTGTCTAGTCATGCCTGCCACATGGCCACAGAAATATTTGCAGATGCAGACAGTGCTGGCTCTTTGGCTATAAACAGAGAAGAGCACCTAACCCTAGAGTTGGATATAACTGACTTTCGAGCAAGGGTGACTTTTACCTTACTCAGATAACCGAGTGGATTATTATCTCTTCTTGACTGTGGCCTTAAAAGCACACCATGCAGCATACACTGTGAAAATGAATCTCTCATTTATAGAGCCCTGACAAGTGACTGGCCCAGTTTAATCCAAACTTTCTCTCCTTCCTGCAGCTTTCCGGGTTCGAGTCGAGCGCGAGAGCCAAGAAAGTGCTTTCCGTGTCTATGAAGTTACCATCTTGGAACCTCTCCACTTCAGTGAGTGATGTTCTGGGTGGGAATTGTTAATTTATCTGTAGCAGCTGTTCAGCAAAGCAGGACAGGTTTTTAGGACTTTTGGCATGAATGCAAGTTCCCTCTGTTTGAGCCCAGTTAATAAACATACTTGGACTAGATCAGTGGTTCCCAATTAGTTTTTTCTGCGTACCACATCAAGAAAGACCTCAAACTTGCGTACCCCTTATTGCAGGAACATTAAATAAAAAATGAAATCAGGTGTATTTTATATTTATTATCATCAAAAGACATTCTAATGACAGAGAACACAAATAGTCGAGAATGGGGGTGGCCGCGATCGGGTGACGCTAGACGCGGGAAACGTGGGAAAAACCGCTGCCGTGGGAGAAAGCGCTTGATGCATATGATTGACTTACCTACTGATCGTTTAATTAAATTGAATAATTTTTTGGCAATTGTTATTGCATTATTGTTTTTTAAGGATTTAATATTTTAGTTAAGAGATTGCTGCGCGTAACCCTTGATGCAATCTCGCGTACCCCTGGGGGTACGTGTACCACTAATTGGGAACCACTGGACTAGATGGTTGAGAGATAGAAAAATAGCATTCACTCACAAAATGAGGTCAGAAGATACACATGCTCAAAAGTCTTGGTAATGTGGCATTAGAGGGGCTGCAGTGGTTCAGTGTTTAAAAAGCTCGCCTTGTTAGCTGGAAGGCTAGCAAGTCAGCAGTTCAAGACCCAGGTACTGCATGACAGATTGAGCACCTGTCTCTGTCCCAGCTCTTGGGGACATAAAAGGAGCCTCATTTGGGTGTTCCCTGAGTGGAGTTTCTCCTGCAAAAATCCTTTCAACCCGGAATAATTTCTGACACAAAATTATATGTGGCATTAGGTCAAAAACACAGGCCATGCAAAGATCAAAGGCCAGTTGATGAAGAGAATTTGTTTTACTTGCTGTCAGAAGGTCTGAAAGGCCAACCTAGCCTTAGAGAGAGAGAGAGAGAGAGAGAGAGAGAGAGAGTAAGAGAAAATAAGATCCCTGGAGCAAAAAAGTTAAACTGCTGTACTGCAGCTAAAACATTGTGAGTTCAATCCTGATGGGATCAAGGTTGACTTAACCTTCCAAGGTCGGTAAAATGAGCGCCCAGCATATTGGGGGCAAAATGCCAAATACTTATGAAGTACCCCAGAGAGTGCACTAAGCACTATGGGGAAGGATAGAAGTGTAATTACTACTGCTAATTCCACATCATCATACCTGGTCAACTTCCCCAATACGGCCTTCTCAGGTGATCTCAGAGCTGGATTAGCCATGGTCCATTTCCCCCCCTGACTTGCTAAGTTTTCTTCTCCCTTTCTAGCTATGGACAACACAATCGCCATCAACCAGAGGCGGCGTTTTGTGGTGCGGACAGCGTGCCGGACACGTCTGGCCACAGGCAGTCTATATTTACTGATGGGACGTGACGGAGAGACTCGCGATGCCGAAGGCCGGTAGGTTAAGAGCAAAGACACTCAGCTGTGTGAAAGGAATGGATGGAAAGTCCTTTGGATGCAATGTGGCCTAGGTGGGACCTTTTTTTTGAGGTGTATGGATTTGAGTGGTCTAACTAGACCAGTGATGGCGAACCTTTTAGAGACAGAGTGCCCAAACAGATGGGTGGGGCAAACTCTATGCTGGGGGAAGGAAGGAAGCACTCCCATTGGGCAGCTGGGCAGGACAAACTCTGTGCTGGGGGTGGGAGAAAGCGCTCCCATTGGGCAGCTGGGCAGGGCAAACTCTGTGCTGGGGGTGGGAGGAAGTGCTCCCATTGGGCTGCTGGTTAGAGAGGCAGGGTGAACTCTGTGCTGGGATGACAATGTGCGTGCTGATAGAGAGGGTTGGGAGTGCCATCTGACATGCGTGCCATAGGTTCACCACCACTGAACAAGGCAGTGTTGCCCATCACTTGTCAACGATGTTCGGCTGGGACTAAAACTCACCAAAGCATCCACTGTTGGATCCCTTGGACCAGGTGAAAGTGGAAGGCACACGTCATGGTCCTCCTAGCTAGCTGGTGACGTGTGATATCCAAATGGCTAAAAATCTGCATGCCAATGGACTTGGTTGCTCAGGTCCATTTGCATGTGCAGAATGTCTTCACGTAGATGTCCACTGGTGCGCGGACTCTTCGCTGAATAACGACTCCAAGGTAATTTTTTAGTAATGAATTTTAGATGTACAATATTTTGATCACAAAGGCAATGCTGTTCCAACCCTTCTTGTTTACGCTAATTCACCAGTCATTTTTCACAACTCTAGATAATAATTTCAATTTCAATCCTCTAATGCAGGGGTGGCCAAACTCTTCAGGCTGTGGGCTGGTCATGTGGTTTAGCGGGTCTGGCATATGGTTCCTCCCACCGGAAGTGGAAGTAAAACGTGCCCATGCATTTGCAGAAGGCTGCCGTGAATGCACCTGTGGCTGTCGTAAACGCAGTTACAACAGCCGTGGGCGCATTTACGGCAGAGCCATAGGGCTTAGTGCACTCTCTGGGTGGTTCACAAGTTAACTAGCATGTTGCCCCCAAAATGTACTCATATTCCTGACCTCTGAAAGATAAAAGGCTGAGTCAACCTTGATTCCTGGTCTGGATCAAACTCACAACCTTTTGGTTGCAGTACAGCAGCTTTTAACCACTGTGCTCCCTGTAAGCTAAACTTTCCAAACGTAGAGTTTTCGAAGCTCTGCTTGGATCACTCAAGAAATGTCCCTTCAGCCCCTTACATTTTGGGATGTTAAATGTCGATTTGGGGCCACAAGTGTGTCAAGGCTGTTCCACTTTCATTCTCCTGCATATTTTGGGAATTGGGGTGCGCAGGGCTTTCTCCATTCAAGCTGATCCTCTTTCTGCAGACTTCAGTACCTGATGGACAAAGACACCTGGGTGGAAGAACTGCCCCTGCCGAAGCTCTGTGGGGCCACAAGGAACCGCAACACCTGTGCTCAGCTCCAGAGTTTCACCACAGCCTTTGCTGAAAGCGGCTGCCGGGTCTGAGCCAACAAAGCTTCAAGGAGGCTCTTTCTGTGTACCCCTAGCATTTGACGATTTGTGTTTGCAAAGGACAAAATGAAAGAAGAGCTTTCCTGTAGGACTCCCATTAAAAGTTACCATTTGCTGGGAAAAACAGAATAAATAAATTCTTCATATTTTGTCTCCAGGTCAGACTTTGAACTGCCAAAGCGAAGCCACCTTCTTGGCTTGGTGGTTGGCCAAACTTAAAATTCCCATCGGTACGTGTTTCCAGTATCAGCTGGCAGACCAGCAAATGAGCTGGATTCTGTATTGGAAATAAATTTTGTAAATTAGTAAATATATTTTTTACAAGCCAAAGGATGCTTTAGTTGAAACTGGGTTGAAAAGCCTGAAGATGTCACGTGGAATCTAAATTCAGAGATCGTTTGTAGCTGTTGGCCAAATTAGTAACACGGCAACAAATTCAATTTTAAGAGGGGGAAAATAATTTTTTTAAAGGTTTTTTTGTTTTCTTTGGAACTGTCAATTGTTCCCTAGAAATGTATTTGCACTGTTTTAAACTGCTTTTTTATTCAATAAACAGCACTGTTGCCTCATTTACTTGTGAATCCTTTGTGCTGACAAGAGAATGGTGGTTGGTCGGAATATATATATATAGTAGCCGTGTTAGTCTGTGTTTCAGGCAGTGATGGGATGCAACAGGTCCGTACCAGTCTGCCAGAACCGTTAGTAACTTTCCCCAGTGTCCCAGATAACCGGTAGCAGCATTTTGGGGGGGACACCACTTTCGGGGCTTACCATTTCACTGGTTTCCCAACTGCACATACAGCCAAGCACTTGGTGTGCATGCACGGCTACAGTGCTTGGCGCGTATGCAGGGCCTCCTTGCTGTCCTCCCAAGCGGGGAGGAGGAAGAGAAGCTGCTAGCCTGAAGCTCCCTATAGCCTGCTCCCCAGGGTAAGTGACTCACCTTTGGATGTGGTGTGTCTGTGTGTATTTTAATGTGTATTTAATACCTTTACCTATATTGACGTTTTACCACAGTTCCTAAAAAGGCCTGGCGGCCTGGCTTGGGGTTTTTAAGCAAAGTCTTGGAGTTACCTCATCAATAAGCTACACCTGTGCTGTTCCAATCGCTGTTCCAATTGGAGAACCCTTAAGGAGGTACAGCTGTTTTACATTTACATTAAGGCATATTATCCTAGAGAACTGGTTAGGCAAAGACTTAGTACCTAACTTCTTTAACTGTTGAAAAGTGCCAAAATGAAGCCATCTTGTGGTGAGTTCATTCTGTAGTTCCTTCCATCTGACCTAGTGTGAGAAAGATTAGCCAGAATAAGCTTTAAGCTCTGGTTTAAAAGCTCTGGTTGATTTGTGTTTGCGGTGGGTGGGTGGGTGTATTTTAATGTATTTTTTATTTTATTTGTATATATATAACTTTTATTTATAAATTTTCAAGGAAAATACAACCAAAAAAACTACACAAAAATCAAACATAACATACATAATATATAAAAGAACAGAAATAGAAAATACACCTTTGATACAGAAGCTTTTCAGAATAAATTTCTGATACAATTATTACATAATCCACATATATGCTTCTTTACATCTAACACTGCTAAACATCAATCTTTTAATAAAAATCACCTCTGTGCTATATACAGTGTCCGGGAGGTTATAACAAATTATATTTTCCAAAAATTAATTTGATCTGGTACAGGGTTAATACCTTTCTTTTTAACAATTACATAGTCCATAAATTGTCTCCAAATTCTCCAGAATCTATTTACTGTACTTGAACTATGCCTTTTCTAATACAGTATTCAATTCCTATGTAAGCTTATCATTAAGTGCTAATTCCCACATTTCCTTATACCAATCTTCTATATTTAACAATACGTCATTTTTCAAATTCCTTGCAATACATTGTCTAGCCGCTGATAACATTACAGCCATTAATTCTTTATCATCATTACTTATTTTAAATTTATCCACATCCGTTAGCAATACTTTATCCGGCCCCAATTCTAGTCGCATATCAAATATATATTTAATTTTATTTATATATTTAATTTATTTACGGGTTTGTGTTGTGGGTGGGTGGGTTGAGGTGTGTGTGTGCGTGCTGATTTTTATTATTTTTTCTTTGGCCCCGCCCACATCATGACGTTAGCTCCACCCACACTGTGATGACATCATGGTGAGTAGTAAATTTTTTGACATCCCACCACTGGTTTCAGGCATTTCAGAAAACAAAAACAACAAACAAACCACTTTAGCAGTTTAGAGACTAACTGCTATATTTTCAATGTGAGCGTTCGTGGATCAAGTCCACTTCATCAGACATACGAGTAAAACTTCAAGGCATGAGTTTATATACACCAGATACAGAGGCACAGGATGATGAATCAGAATGACAGGTAAGCATGCAGATCAGTACAGCTTCCCACAGCTGGCAGTAGCAGATGAGCCCTGGTTATTTTCTGATATGCCTATAAAACTTTTTAAAAAATTCTTATTCAGGTGAAGATTTTGTTAAAAATTCTTATTATTCAGGTAGGCCTTTGGTGGGAAAAGGACTCATTCCTAATTGCATGCTCTTTTTTTGTCTTTACTGATATGTTTTATAAATCGAGTTCATATTATAATTGAGTTACCCGTATATACTCGAGTATAAGCCGACCCGAATATAAGACGAGATACCCAATTTTGACCTGAAAAACCAGGAAAATCGATTGACCTGAGTATAAGCTGAGGATGGGAAATGCAGCAGCTGCTAGTGAGTTTTTATAATCAAAATACATGGAAATATGGTAAAATTAATTAAATTTTTGACGTGTCTCAATCTTGGGACCCTCGTGGTCATTGACCCGAGTATAAGCCATTTTCCCTCTTTGGGGCTCATTTTTGGGACTAAAAAAACTAGGCTTATACTCAAGTATATGTACAGTACTGCATATTGTTAACAAAAAACTCACCTTCATCCACCTATCTGTGTCAGTAGTCACCTTGATTTGCCCATCTCGTCAAACTGTTCGCTTGTGCTATTTCACATACAGTGGTACCCAGTGGTGGGCTCTTTTTTTTACTACCTACTCTGTGGGCGTGGTCTGGGCCGTGGTGCGAGAAGGTTGAGAACCCCTGCCTCATGTCATATTTCTCCACTGCCCTTCTCACTGAAGTGACTCAGGGCAGTTTACAAGTAATAAAAAAAATCACAATAAAACACACACACTACCTAAAAACCTCAACCTTTTCAAGCCAGGGGCCGGGTCACGCTCTCTCGGTCAGCTTCGAGGGCCCAACAGTCATTCTGCCTTGCCTGGACGATGGGGGTTGCCATTTTGTCCCAACAACTTCAAAGGGACAGCCATTTTGTTTCCCGAATGCCCTTGGAGGGGTGGGGTGGGGAACATGAAATGGTGCCTTAGCTTGGATCAAGCCCACGGGCCTTAGGTTGGGAATCCCTGACTTAGTGCCCTCTCTGGGCGGTTGACAAGTTAATTAGCCTTTTGTTGCCAACATGCTGGGTCCTCACTTTACCAACCTTGGAAGGATGGAAAGCTAAGTCAACCTTGATACCCGGTCAGGATCGAACTCACAACTTTTTGGCTGCAGTACAGCAATTTAACCACTGCCTCACCAGGGCTCTTTCAGGAACAGAGACGTGGAACTTTATGTTTATTGACTACAAATCCCAGAATCTCACTGCAACTTGGAAAAGTAGTTCAGAAACCACAAACTTTCACAACACCCAGTGAGGAATAACTGAGGTAAGAAAAGCAAAAGCAAGAAGCGCCCTGGGCGTTTGGAGAAGCCACCTCCGTCTTGACCAAGGGGTGGAGACTCCCCACTTACAAATAAACCTTACAAACTTTATTTTCTGGATGGCCTAGTTCCCAAACTCAATCTCTAAATGTCCTAGACAACAATTTACACATTGGAAAAATATCAGGGAATAAACAAAACAAAAAGACACAAAACAATGTGGCACCTTAGAGCCCAGCTGCTGTCTTTTAACGTTAGCTTTTGTGGATCAAGTCCACATTTCATCAGACATAAGAGTGAGATTTCATGTCAGGGGTTTGCAACCTACGGCCCACAGGTCAGACCCAGCCCATGACGGCAAATCATCTGGCCTGCAGTGATGCCCCCGAAGCAGCCGTGTTTACAACAGCTGTAAATGCACCCACGCACACAGACCCACCACGGTTTATGGCAGCATATACGGTAGGGGGAAACCACATTTCCAGCACACTCAGCTGTCTGAGGGGGAGTGGTCCGGCCCGTGGTGCGAGAAGGTTGAGAACCCCTGCCTCATGTCATCACTTTATACACATCAGGTACAGAGGCACACAGCAGTTGGCTAGTAGCCTAACAGATAGGTCTACAAATCAGGGTAGCCTTTTACATTTAGTAATACAGTAACAGAAGATCCCTGATTGGTATTCAAGTTTGCTGTGAAGTTTGGCCCTGTCGAGTTGTAAATGATTATTAGACAGATGAAAAATAAACATTGTGCCATTACACACTTGCCAATGAGTTTGCCTTTCAGACCTAGTATCTACTGACCTTGCTGTGTGCAAGATGACAATAAGAAAACTGATGTACTGTACGGCCTTCTTTATGTCTTAACATAACATTCAGCTCCAATAACAATATAATATTAAATGACCGCATATAGAGAAACGGAAAGAGCCTCTCACACAATTTCTTCCAGAACAAATCGCGCTTACTCCGAAGTAAAATCCAAAGAGCTCAGTGGGGATCCCTGGCTGCTCCAATGTTACCAAAAGTAAAGGCATTCCTAAGCTAGTTGTATCCAAGTCTAGGGGTCGGTGCTCGTCTCCATTTACAGGCAAAGAGCCAGCACTATCTGCCTCTAGACGTTTCCGTGGACATGTGGCCAGAGCGCGCACAACGATGTTACCTTTGCCGCCGAAGCAGTACCAAATTTTTGTTGTTCAGTCGCACAGTCGATTCCGACCCTCTGCGACCCCATGGACCACTCTCCGCCAAGCACTTCTGTCCTCCACCATCCTCCTCAACTCACTCAGTTCTGTACCCATTGTCTCTACAATACCATCTAGCCATCTCATTTCTGGCCACCCCCTTTTTCTTTTGCCCTCCACCTTTCCCAGCATTAAGGCTTTCTCAAGTGAATCCTCTCTTCTCATTTGATGTCCAAAGTACTTTAGCTTCATCTGACCTTCAAGGGAGCAGTCAGGGTTGATTTCTTCTAAGATTGACCAAGTTATCGACTTGCAATTTCTTGTTTTCGAGCTGCTAGCTTGGCAGGAACTGGGACAGCAGACGACAGGCGCTCACTCCATCACACAACACTCGGGTCTTGAACTGCCGACCTTCCGACCATCAAGATCAGCGTCTTAACCTCTCGAAGGTCAGCGGGGGTCCCCAGGTAGGTTGCCAAAACACTTTCCCAAATACGCACGTTTTCCTTGCCAAACTGTGGCAGCAGCAGGGAGGGATTCCACTTATTTTACGATTTTAAAAAATTAAGTCCCTAGTCCTCATCGTTCCGCAGGCAAACAAAAATAGCATCCAATATCCACATATGCATTCGGTGTGTTTGCAGCAGAGGTCCAAAGCCATACAGGAGGGGCGCCTGTGTGGGCCACCCACCACCCCGTCTTCGGGACTATGGAAAGAGAAAAAAATACCCACCACGCTAGAAAACTACCGATTTCCTCCCTTCGCCCAGATCCTGTGCCCCATTGGCCAATCCGGTCAGAGGAGATCCCAGGCGGGGAGGCGGGTCTCCTCCTCTCCGATTGGCCCGGGAGGAGGAGCAGGAAGAAGGCGAAGCCAGGAGCTCTCCAAGTGCACCGCGGCCTTTGCGCCCCGCCGTGCGCGCAAAGAAGGAGAAGAAGGAGAAGAAGAGGAGGAGGAAGAAGAAGGGGGGGGGAAACAAAACAAAGATCTGGCAGAGTCTCTTCGGATCGCAGCTCGGGAGAGCACCCCCACCCCCACCCCGTGCAGGATTTCCACGCTAGGCCGGCCGGCTCTCTTTCCTTCCCACCCAGAAAGAGGATCGACTCCGGAGCAAAACCCCGATCCCAGCGCGCGCTCCAGCTCTGCTTTTGGCTAAAGCTCTCCAGTACTTTCGGCTTGATTTAAGTAAGAGTGGTTGGTTGGTCGGTCTTCTTTTGTCCGGCTTCCTAAAAGTCTTTTCTTTCCTCCCCCGCACACCCCCAACCCAAGATGCTCAGGACTACAAGTCCCATCGTCCCCACATCCGCCCAGCCCGGTGTTGGCGAAGGAGGGATGGGAGCTGTAGTTCGCCCGTTGTCCGCTGCCCTCTCTCCTCCCCACCCCGTTTCCTGTTGGCGCTCTGCGGTTCTTGGGTTGGATGGTTCTGACGGCTGTTCTGTTAATGTTTCTGGTCTTGTCTTGGGGGTGCATGCAGACGACCGTCTTCTCACGTGTTCTGTTTCTGCCCCCACTCACATTTGAATTTCCTTTCTGTGTAACTCGAATAATATATATTTCGGAATAATATACGCAGCCAGCTGATCTCAGATCTAGAGAGAGAGAGAGAGAAAACTCTGGAAAAGTTTGCTTCTCTGTTTAAACTGTGTTAAAGCCGTTTGTGTTGTCTCTACTAAAGGTAAAGGTCATCCTTGCTTGAAAGCCAGTCATATCCGACTCTAGGGTTCAGTGCTCATCTCTGTTTACAGCCAAAGAGCCAGCACTGTCTGCATCTCCAGATGTTTCCATGGACATGTGGCAGGCATTCCTACACACCGGAGCTGTTTACCTTCTCACCGAAGTGGTTCCTGTTTATCTACTTGCAATTTCTTGCTTTCGAATTTCTAGGTTGGCAGGAGCTGGGACAGAGACGGGAGCTTACTCCGTTGTGCAGTACTCAGGTATCAATCTGCTGACCTTCCACCTTCTAGTCAGCATCTTAACCACTTGAGCCACTGCAGTCTTGTGTTGTCTCTTTGTGAATGCAAAAGTATCTCTCTAATTTATGTACTTGGTCTCCCTTACTTGAAAGCCATTCGTGCCTGTAGGAGCCTGTGCTTATCTCAGTTTACAGCCAAAGATTCAGTACTGTCTGTGTCTGCAACTGTTTCTGTGGACACGTGGCAGGCATAACTAGATGACGGAGTGCTGTTACCTTTCTTACAGAAGTGGTACCTATTTATCTACTTGCAATGTCTAGCTTTTGAACTGCTAGTTTGGCAGGGAACTGGAACAGATGACCAGCACTCACTCCGTCATGCTGCACTTGGGTCTGGAACTGCTGACCTGCCAACCTTCCAGTCAAGCTCAATTACTAGCCACTGGGAAGCTGTCGAGACGGGGCTGTTACTGCCTTGTGTCATTTTTAGACTGCTCATAAGGAATCAGGTGGAAACAAAATTCTGAATTAAAGATGATTTCAGCTCAGATCTTGGTTTGCTCTTTTAATATTTTGGTTTCTTCTGTTTAGACAACATAACTTTGTTAATAGATAGATGTCCACCTTGGGGGCAAAAGAAACATCCTGACAAGCTGGCTGATGCTTAACATTGCTAGAAAAAAAAACCCTCAACAAATGTTTTAAAGCTTACTTGAAACTAGGAGGAGCGACATCAGAGTGTAAGTTAGTTACTGTTTGAGGATAACGTTTCACAGTAATTCATCTTATTTTTTCTGGGCTGGAGGATTCCAGCAATAATAACCTGAAAAAGGAATATTTCCATGTTGTGCCAGATAATAGATTTCTAAAAATCGTGTCAGAAGTACACAGTGGTGCTTTCTGAGGTTGAAAGGATTTCTGCTGGAGGAACTCCGCTCAGTGGAAGCTCGAATGAAGCTCCTTTCATGTCCCCAAGATCTGTTCCCTCCAAAGTGGTCCTTATTTATCTACTTGCAACTTCTTGCTTTCGAACTGCTTGGTTGGCAGGAGCTGGGACAGAGACGGGAACTCATTCCTTCATGCAGTACTGAGGTATCGAACCTGCCACCTTCCATGCAGTACTTCTTAGCCACTGAGCTACCGCAGTCCCTAGATCAGCGATGGTGAACCTTGGCACTCCAAGTGTTCTCGAACTTCAATTCCCAAAAGCCCTGATCAGCAGGAGTGCTGGCTTGGCCTTCTGGTAACTAAAGTCCAAGAACACCTGGAGTGCCAAGGTTTGGCACCACTACCCGAGATGATAAATGTTGCTAGACCCTTGGGTTGTGTGTTTGGCAAAATTCAGGGTAAATAACTTGTGGCTTGTACAGATGATGTTTGAGTTCAGGTCCCATTAGGCATAGCTGGCAAAAAATAATAATGAATTTGGTGTGATGAGTATTGTGATTCATTAACATCTGGATGGAATTATACACACAATTTTTTGAATATTAATCACTCAGTTCTATTCTGTCTCTAGACCAAAGTGTTTGGATATTATAAATGCAAATAAATGGCAGGTAATGTTGATTTGGGTTAGTGCAGTGGCTTAGTGGTTAAGACGCTGAACTTGACAACCGGAAGGTTGGCAGGTCATCAGTTTGAGACCTGAATGCTGCACAATGGAGTGTGCTCCCGTCTCTGTCCAAGCTCCTGTCAACCTAGCAGTTCAAAAGCAAGAAATTGCAAGTAGATAAAGAGGTACTGCTTTTGGTGAGAGAGGTAACAGCATTCCATGCACTCTGGGTTCTAGTCATGCCTGCAGAGGGAAACATGTGCAGACAGCACTGGCTCTCTGGATATAAATGGAGATGAGCACCGAACCCTGGAGTTAGATACGACTGGCTTTCAAGCAAGGGAAACCTTTACCTTAATATTGATTTTCTAATATCAGGAGTTGAAAGGAGCATGAATGCTTTTAAACGAGAGAGAGAGAGAGAGAAAGTAAGTGGTCTTGCTCTTTCCCTGCTGATGTTGCTCCCTGAAATATTTTTCATCCAGTCTCTGAGATGGGATCATCATTCCTAATGGCGTGGGAATCATTTCATCGTAGGGGCTTCAGTGCCTCAGTGGTTAAGGTGCTCGCCATGTTAGCTGGAAGGTTGGCAAGTCAGCAGTTTGAGACCTGGGTACTGCATGACAATTTGAGCCTCTGTCATTGTCCCAGCTCCTGCCAACCTAGCAGTTTGAAAGCAAGACATTGCAAGTAGATAAACGGGCCATTTTGGTGGTGGTGGGGGGAAATCTTGGGGACATGAAAGGAGCCTCATTCGGGCGTCCTCTGAGCAGAGTTTCTCCAGCAAAAATCCTTTTAATCCAGAATAATTTCTGACATGAAATTATTACTGTATTATTATTTCATTGTTTCAATGGTGTGATACCCAGGCTCCCCCCACGGCCTTTCCTGGCAGTTTGTGTGGCCCTGCATGACAACGTCCCCACCCTCAATCTCCAGAAAAATCTCATTTTCTCCTTTAAGAAGCCTCTGGGAGCTATAGCTTTGCAATGCAATCAAGCAAAGACCCTCTCAAGACAAGAAGTGAAAGTTCAGGAACAATTGTGCAAATCACCAGATCCCATGGAAGGGGAAGGAAGAGTGAGAGAGTGAGTGTACCTACATCCATGTATGAGGGTGAGCATTTGCATGTACATTTGTACATATTTAGGCTATAGACCGTGGGCGCCTAAACTATGGATCGTGGGCCGGATCAACCCCTGACACCAGTTCATCCAGCCCACGCCACCCTTGTCACTCCTGAAAGTGGAAGTAAAACGTGTCCGTCTGGTTTAAGCGGAGAAAATGGCAGTTTAAAATCTACCTCATCCTGTTGGAAAACAGATTGCAAGGCATGTTTTACTTCTGGTAGGAGGCACCACGTGACCGGCCCGTGGCCACAAAAGTTTGGGCACCCCTGCTATAGACCACTTGTTTTTCTTCTGCCCTAGTGATGCATGCTGGGAACAAGAACAAGAAGAATTCATGCCTCTTGATTTAAAAGCTTGAGTGATGTTACGTGGTCCGTTTGAGCCTTGCGTTTCGGTGGTGCCAAACAGGGCAGGACTTGAGGCAGACGTCCAGGGCCCCCATTCGAGCAGAATGGCTACGAGGGCCCCCCAACGCAGCAGGGCTGGTCTACCGCCAGTGGAAGTAAGTGAACTTAATGCGTATTACTGTGTAAAAATGGGTGAGTGGGATTTACAATACCATGAGAAAACCAGAGGTTGTGTTCTTGGAATGACAGCTCAGTTGGCGATGGATTCTGTGAATGGGAGTTATAGTTCAAATAAGGTACACCAATGCAGTTCTAGTTTGGAGAAGAAGTTGAAGGTTTTTCTTCTTTCGTGTTCTGATCAAACCTTGGACTGCCAGAGTAAAAGCACTTTCTTGGCTTGGTCGTTGGCCAAACTTAAGTCCTCATCGTTAGATGTTTCTGGCAGTAATTGGCAGACCAGTAAATGAGACGGATTCTGTATCTCCACATTCACACCGTGTGTTTTTGTCTGCCAGCAGCACCCACTTGAGCACGCTGGTCTTACATTTAGGGACTCTGGCCCTCAACTTTTTCAGGGTCCTCCCAAGTGATGTAGGGGAGGTTGAGTTCCTCAGCCATAGGTAAAGGTAAAGGTTTCCCTTGCTCGAAAGTCAGTCGTATCCGACTCTAGGTTTCAGTGCTCAGCCATATCCTCCTTTAATGATGTTCCTTGTCCAGTGAGCTCCTTCCTCCACCTTCTAATTTGGTTTTGCTCTTATGTACCCTCAAGGATGTTTGTTCTTGCCATAAAGTTCTTCCTGAATCTGAGCCGGCAGACTTGAGGCTCATCTCCATTCAGAGGATGTCCTTCTCTTGCCTTAGTTCTCTCAGTGTCCGCTGCTGCTTTCCCTGATCTTAGGTGGAGCGATACCAACAAGAGGGTATATTTTCTCAACTGGTGTTTGTTTGAGGCATCCTGTCATTATATACATGGCTTCATTCACAATGATGTTAACAAAATTGACGTTGTTCTAGTTTGTGCATATGTTTAGCTACAGTGCTGTTGGGAGATGAGGTGAGGCAGGTTAGGCTGGTCAGAAATGTCTGACTGTACAATGGATCTGTTGTGGTTCCCTGTTTTAGACCACAACTCTTAGGATCTTCTGGCCAGAATTTCCCTCTAGATTTTGGAAGTTGTAATTCAAAGCAGCAAAGAAATTTTTCCACACCATGTTTTAGATAGCAATACACACCACTGTGATCTCTACTTCCTCAGTCCATGTTTTGAAGAACATGTAAGGGAGAAAGGAGAGCTTCCCTCAACTCTCTTACTGGTGACAACAACCAGATGTATTTATTTCTGGATACAAAACTGACTTGAACTCGTGAGATCAGCAGGAGATTTGAAGCCAGGGTCTTAATGTTCAGAGATTTTACTGTTAATGAAGCCACACGTATAGTGACAGGATGCTTCAAACCTACACCAATTGAGAAAATAGACCCTCTTGTTGGTATCACTCCACCTAAGATAAGGAGAGAAGTAGCAGCAGATACCAAGAGAACTAAGCAAGAGAAGGACCTTCAACATCCTCTGAATGGATATGAACCTCAAATCCTCCGACTCAGATCCATGTACAGCAGGGGTGCCCAAACCTTTTGGGCCGTGGGCCAGTCATGTGGTTCCTCCCACCAGAAGTGGAAGTAAAACGTGTCCACACATGTGCAGAATGCTTCTGTAAATCCACCCGCAGCTGCCATAAATGTTTTTGTGACAGCTTTGGATCCATTTATGGCAGCATTCTGCACATGTGTGGGCACATTTTACTTCTGGGAGCATCAAGGGCAGTGTGGGCCAGATGAATTGGCATTGGGGGGCAGATCCAGCCCATGGACCGTAGTTTGGGCACCCCTGAGTACAGCTTTATGGCAAGAACAAACATTCTTAAAGATATGCAAAAGCAAAACCAAATTGGAAGATGGAGGAAGGAGCTCACTAGACAAGGAACATCATTAAATGAGGATTTGGCTGAGGAACTCAACCTCCCCTATGTCACTTGGAGGACCCTGAATAGGCTGAGGGTTGGAGTCCCTAAATGCAAGACCAGCATGCTCAAGTGGGAGCTGCTGGCAGACAACAACACATGGTGTGAATGTGGAGAGATACAGAATCCAGCTCATTTACTTATCTGCCAATTACTAACAGAAATATGTACTGGTGAGGACTTATTTTGGGGCAATCACAAAGCCAAGAAAGTGGCTTCATTTTGCCAATCTAGGGTTTGATCTGGACTCAAGAGAAGAAGAAATGTTCAGATATTTTCCCTTCCTACGTGCCGGCCTTTCCTTGGCCATTATGAATCAGAGAGCATTTTTAGCAAAGTGCTCTTTGTGGTTTGCCTTTGGGGATTGCTCTGGCAGTTGAATCCAGAGACCAAATTTTCATTTGTGGAATGATGTCAAAAAGCCGAGGTGACCTTTGTTCTAAAAACATTGCAATAGTTTCCCTTAAATGACTGGGTGTAGTAGTTGTTAAAATCCTAGCATCTGTTGCTCTAACCCAGGGGTTCCCAGCCTGGTGCCTGTGGGCCGGATCCAGCCCATGGTGCCAAGTCATCCAGCCCGTGCCACTTGTGCTGCTCCCGGAAGCAAAAGTAAAATGCAACCGTGCATGCGCAAAAACGTGTTTTACTTCTGTTTCTGTGTGGGAGGAACCACGTGACCGGCGTGCAGCCTGAAAAGGTTGGGAACCGCTTTTCTAACCTAGTGGTTCTCCATATTGGGTCGCCAGAGGTTCTTGGGCTAAAACTCCCAGAAGCCTTTCCCTTTGCCTGTGCTGGCTAAGATTTCTGAGAATGTCTAGCAAAGGTTGGAAATTCCCAGAAATCTTTTCAGGCTGCACGCCGGTCACGTGGTTCCTCCCACACAGAAACAGAAGTAAAACACGTTTTTGCGCATGCACGGTTGCATTTTACTTTTGCTTCCGGGAGCAGCACAAGTGGCACGGGCTGGATGACTTGGCACCATGGGCTGGATCCGGCCCACAGGCACCAGGCTTTTGTGAAGCCACACTGGCTGATTACACCCAGCTATCTAATTGAGGTGCACTTCCAAGACAGATCAGTGTTTGAAAGGGATATTGGAGGGCAGTGGAAATGTACTTTAGAATTCACATTATAGCTGGTCATTGCCTTTGCTTTACGATCAGATCCCTACCATCTCTCATAAACCGCCTTGCATCACAAATCCTTTCCTTACGTGTTACGTTTACCAAAATGCGCCCAGTGCCCAACAGGATTTAGTGATGGATAGTTTACAGACTTTTCCTGGAAACGTGTGCGTGTCTCTCTTCTCTTCCCCCGTAGGCTGCGGAATGACCTCCCTGCTCGTTGGTGGGGAAAACGAACAGAAAATTAATCTGGTAAGGAAATTTTTTTTTGCTTCTAGATGTTGTAACTGGATTTGTATCAATGGGAGAAATAAAATAATAATAATTTCATGTTAGAAATTATTCTGGGTTGAAAGGATTTTTGCGGAAGAAACTCTGCTCAGGAAATGCCCAAATGAGGTTCCTTTCATGTCCCCAAGAGTTGGGACAGAGACGGGCGCTCAATCTGTCATGTACTACCCAGGTCTCAAACTGCCAACTTGCTAGCCTTCCAGTTAACAAGGCGAGCTTCTTAACCCCTGAGCCACTGCAGCCTGGAGAAATAAAATGTGCTTGAAATATGTACAACAGGCTTGGAAATCCCCCGACAAAAAGTTTTGAAATTGCACTCTCTGTGTGTATGTGTGTCTTGTCTGTGCTGAGGTGGACCCAGAAGCCCATGGGACCAGCCCTACCAATGGGTAAGGAGAAGCAATTGTATCAGTTATCCGAAGGTGGCATCAAGCAGTTGAGCCATCCCCGTAGTTGGTGATTGCATTATCATGAGGGCAAGGAATCCGCTTTTGCTTTTCATCCAGATGTTACAGGAACTGTCTGAAGCAGGGTTCTCAACCTTTTTAAGCTCCCTCAGACAGCTTCGGGGGCCGGATGACCATGTTGGCCTTCCTCCACCACATGGCACTTCCTGGTGTGGTTGAGGCGGGGGGGGGGCATGAAATGGTGCTGTGGGCTGCATCTGGCCCATCGGCCACAGGTTGAGATTCCCTGCCCTTGATAGTCTCAAGATGTTGGATGGCTCCTTCAGGATCCAGTCTAAACTCCCAGAGCAGAGGCGCTGATACAAGCTTCCACCAATACCAAGGGATTAGAACAGGGGTGCCCAAACTTTTCAGGCTGCGGAGTGCGGACTGGTCACGTGGTTCCTCCCACCAGAAGCGAAAGTAAAGTGCACCCGTACAATTCATCTGGCCCACACCGCCCTCACTACTCCCAGAAACAGAAGTAAAACACATTTACAACAGCCGTGGGTGCATTTACAGCAGCGTTCTGCGAGCAGTGAGGGTTGTGTGAGCTAGATCTGGCCCACGGGCCGTAGTTTGGTCACTCCTGGATTAGAAGATAAAGTTGGGAATGGCTACAGAAGACTAGCATTTGGAGGATCTCCCATCCTGCTTTTAAAAGTTATTTATACCAGTGATGGCGAACCTTTTAGAGACCGAGGGCCCAAACTGCTACCCAAGACCCACTTATTTATCACAAAGTGCCTACACAGCAACAGGGGAGGAAGGTCTTACTTCTTCCCATTACAGTCTTCCCATTTCCCTAGAACCTACTCAATACATTCTCCCTAAGTCTCTTTAGAATCATCCTTTTTTTAATACATTAAAACCTCAACTTATGCCTCGAGTTACATAAAATTCAACTTACATAATGATTTTGTGCTAAAACCATGTCCCGATTTATACGTTTTCCTATGGGTTTGCTTTGAGTTACATAAAGGTACTTTTCCCTATGGGTTTACTTCGATTTACATAAAAATTTCATCTTTCCTATGGGTTCGTTTCGAGTTACATTAAAAAAATTGAGCAAAAGCCTACGGAATGGACTTTCCCCCTGTAAGTAGGGGTTTTACTGTAATCCCTTTTAAAATTTTAGTACACATATTCTATCATTTATATCATTACCGTGTTCCGTAAGTCTTTAAACCAGGCGTCCAACTCAAATTCACCATCTATTTTCCATTTTTTAACAATGAGTAATCTCAAAGCCATTACCGTTACACTAATCATTTCTTTCTTATTCCTTTCTATCTGTTTATTTTCAAAACCCATTAATGTTTAGCATGAATAGTATTAGTAGTAGTAGTTGTTGTTGTTTGAACTGTTAATTTTATACCATTCCTTGACTGTGAATCAAATAGTAGATTTGCATCTAATAATAATTCTCGTCCTTCAGATTACAGTAGAACTACAGCAGGGGTGGCCATGGGCCGGTCACGTGGTTCGTTCCACCAGAAGTGGAAGTGAAGCATGCCTGCACGTGCGCAAAATGCCATACAACAGTATGGGTGCATTTATGGCAACATTTTGCACATGTGCAGAGCGTGTTTTACTTCTGGGAACAGTGTGGGCATTTGGGAGTGTGGGCCAGATCTGGCCCATGGGCCATAGTTTGGCCACCCCTGAACTACAGCTTCCGTCATCAACCACAGCCAGCAAAGATGGTGGTGAGGTTTGGCAGGAACTAGAGTCCGAGAAGGTCAGGATAGCCACCATCTCCCCATCCCTGCTGCAGAGGACTTCTGACACTGGGCTGCGGCCATTTTGTTGCCTTAACTACCCCCCCCCCCCGGTGGCCTTGCAGCCTGAGCTGTCGTTTTCTCCTTTCCCAGGGCCCAGTGACATTTGAGGATGTGGTCATCTATTTCACAGAAGCAGAGTGGGCTCTCCTAACGTGGACGCAACGAGCCCTCTACAAGGAGGTCATGCAGGAGAACTACCAGAATGTGATGTCGTTGGGTGAGAAGCAGCTCTTTCTTACAGTTAACTCTGCTTGGCACAGAAACTCTTTGGCATTGTTCTATCCCAGGGCAGAGCTTTGGGAAAGCTTCTCCTTGGACTACAGCTCCCAGAACCTCCTCCCACTAACCCAGAAGTTATAGATCTAAGCTCTAGACCAGGGGTTCTCAGCCTACCGACTGTGGGCCAGACTCGGCCTGCGGCACCATTTCATGTGGCCCACATTGCTGCCGCCACCAGAAGCGGAAGCAAACGCGTTTACGACAGCTGTAAATGCACCCTCGGCTGTTGTAAATGTGTTTACAACAGCAGTGGATGCATTATACAGCAGGGGTGGGGGGTGGGAATGCCTGTCTGGCACACGGACCTGTCTGAGAGGGTGTGGTCTGGTGTGGTCTTAAAAAGGTTGCATCCCTGTCCCATTCCTCAACAGATACAAAGTTTAGTTCCTTTAGATCACCAGTCCTGACACTGTGTGGGCTTTAACTGCTCTGCTAAAGGCCAGTGGTGTATTTGCATAGCATTGCATATATTACCTAGACAGAGTATTTATACAACATAATCTCTGCAAGGGTTTCCCCTCCTGTCCTGAATGAACCTGCTTAGATGTTTGAGTCTCAGGCTCTCTGCTGGACCGCTCCCCTCCATCTTCTGAAGAGAGGTGGTTTGTGACCAAAGAAATGGACTTCTTTGTGGTGGCCCCTCAGGTTTTGAAAACATGTAGAAGTGGGGGAAATGTAGAAATGCTAGATACGTTTTTATTTCAAGACAAAAAGCTTACAACAGAAGATGAAGTCCAGGAGGTCTCAACCTTTTTAAAGTGGAGGCCAGGTCATGCTCCCTCAGACAGCTTTGGGGGCCAGACGGCCATATTGCCCTTCCTCAACCACATGACACTCCCTGGTGTGGTGGGGGCGGTGGGGGGCCACATGAAATGGTGCCGTGGGCCGCATCCAGTCTGTGGGCCACACGTTGAGAATCCCTGGTGTATTCTCTCTCTATCTTGATCTGTCTGTTGAGCTGAGTGGCAAGTATTTAAGCAAAACTGAGAATGAGGGAGACAGACACTTTTCCTACCAATGGTGACTGGCAGTGACCTATAATCTGAAACAAAACATTATTCTAGGTCCCAAAGGGTAGTTTATCTCCTTGAGGGATGCCATCTTCAATACAAAGGTCTACTAGGCCCAACAACAGGTCTAGGCCCAATTTTCAGAAACCATAGGTTTGCCATCTTGACTAAGAAATTGGAGCAGTCCGTCTCCAAAACACTTTCACTCTGAACATCATGGCCTTGTTTTTAATAGAAACAGAAATATTACCATATCCAAACACATTAGAAAAGAGGAGAAACTTCTAGATTGGGGTCACCAAACTTTTTGGGCCATGGGCCGGTCATGTGGTTCAGCGGGCTGGTGACATGGTTCCTCCCAACAGAAGCAGAAGTAAAACGTGTGCACATGCATGCGCAGAATGCTGCCATAAATGTACCCACAGCTGTCGTAAATGCATTCATGACATCCACGGGTACATTTATGGCAGCGTTCTGCGCATGTGTGTGCACATTTTACTTCTACTTCCAGGAGCGGCATTGGGGGCCAGATCCGGCCCACGAGCTGTAGTTAGGGCACCCTTGTTCTAGATTTAAAGATTGGCCGCTGTAATGCCTCGTGGATTGATCCAAGAGAACTTCTGCTTTGGAATATCTTGTTCTCTGGGTTCCATAACTGCCATCTGAGAATTATCACACATTAATGCCCTGTTGGGTGTGTGTGTGGTTTAGTAGCTAAGATGCTGAGCTGGACAACTGGAAGGTTAGCAGGTCAGCAATTCAAGACCCAAAACTGCGATTAGATATACTTTAAAATGTACATTAATTTGTAAAAAATTAACTACTATGTAGTTAATTATTTCAAAAACTGAAAAATATTTAATTTTAAAGTTACTAAAATAAAAAGACAAAAAACAAACAACAATTTATTAATAAAAATAAAGGATTTGTTCTGTAAAATCTTGATTCAGTCAAAAGGCCACACTTAAGGACCTAGAAGGCCACAGGTTCCCCACCCCTGGCATAAAAACCATATAGTCCAAAGGCCTATATATGGCCTATGGGCAGACCCAGCTTGTGGCAACATTTCATGTGGCCTGCCGCCACCCTTACCGCTACAAGAAGATAACGTGTTTATGACAGCCATAAAATGTGCATGTTTTACGGTGGGAGAAATCACATGACTGGCCTCTTTAGCTTTCCAGGGGTACGTGGTCCGGTCCGCCATGGCAAAGGGCACCCAGGAGTCCCAGAGGCAGAGACCCAAATTTTGGAGCAAAGAAGAGATCGGGCACTAATTATGAGAACAGGCTAAATATTCTATGGTTATAAATACAATCTTAGTCAGCGTAAGCAACCCCGCAAAGGAAGAGAAAGCATGTCTTGCTAAAATGCAAGAGAAAACAAATGTTAGTTATATGTAGTGTGTTAATTAAAAGCTCTGGTATGTATCCTGTGCTCATTTATAGGCACATCACCCATCTCGCAGGCGCCAACTGCCACAGCGAAGGACACCCAGGAGTCCCAGAGGCAAAGGGCCAAATTTTGGAGCAAAGAAGAGATTGGGCTTTTTGTCGACCTCTGGATCAGCCCAGAGGTGCAAAATGAACTCCGAAATATGTACCACAACGAGGCGGTCTTTAACTGGCTCTCCACAGAAATGGGCCTGCGGGGTTACAATCGGTCAGCCCGCCAGTGCCGGGAGAAGATGAACGCTCTGAAGAAGAAATACAAGGAAGTTACTACGCAGAGTAAGGGCTCCGGGGTTGACCTGAGCGCCATGCCATACTACAACAAGCTTGCCATGATCCTGGAGAAGAGAGATGCTGCCCCCCGGTCCGCACCAGGGGGCGGCGGCTCAGAGAAGGGTCAGTGGCAGAGACAGACATCACTGACGCTGGCCAGGCAGGCTTCTCCGCTCACGCTGGGGACACCCGGGCAAGCAGCGTCACACGCAAGGTCGGCGCTCACCACCACCACCACCACACCTGTTCTGAAGACGGCACCGGCGGGACCCCAAGGGAAGCCTCCTCCTCAGAAGCAACCACGCCTTCTTCAAGAGACATTGACGCATTCTCAGACCGCCTCTCCGACACATCCCCAGGCTGGTGGGAGTGTGACAGCTCAGAATCCAGGGCTGGTTTCCTCCAAACAAGGAGGCGGCCAGCGGCCGGCTCCCAAGATCAAGGAGGAGGAAGCCCAGGACGATGCCGCTGTCAACTCCATTGCTTCCGCGCTCTTGCCCGTAGAAGTGCGGGTGGTGGATGAGAACGGTATCGCTGTCACGTCGGTGGAATGCAAGCTCGAGAAACAGGAGGAGGAAGAGGAGAACGGGCACGATCCGGCTGTGGATCTTGAGCTAGACTTTGAGAACAAGCTTATAAGGAGCATTGTGGCAGACGGGGAGCCTCCGGAGGTAGCGACTGCCTGCCTCAACCCGAACGGGCTTCCTGAGTTCTCGGAGGAACTGTACAGTGGAGCCGAAGGGCCGAACGACATGCCCGGGGTGGATTTGCTCCGGTCTTTGGACGAGCGGTTCTCCAACTACCAAGACGACAGCAATCCGGACCGTGACAAGATGGAGCAAGAGCGCCCGTTGTCTAGGCCTTTTTCTACAGGTGAGGATGTTGGTTTCCGTCCTGTAAGCGTCAGCTTCATTCTGTTGCATCTCAGACTAATCTTTCTCCAGTAGTTGTTCCTCTGATGTTCTGGACATTGACTTCAGTGGTATCTTTACCACAGGCCACGTTGGTTTTGGGCCCGGGGAGATAAATCCCAGAATGTCAGGAGGCGTTTCAAAGGTTGAAGATAGTGGTGCGAATCCTGACTTCGTTCTTGCTCCATAAATAGCAGGTAAAGGTAAAGGTTGCCTTTGCTGGAAAGCCGGTTGTGTCTATCTCTAGGGTTTGGGGCTCATCTCTGTTTACAGCTAAAGAGCCTGCCTGTGTCTGCAGACATTTCCGTGGTCATGTGGCATACATGACTAGAAGCCAGAGCTCATGGAACGCTGTTACTTTTCCTGCTGAAGCAGTACCTATTTATCTACTTGCAGTTTCTTGCTTTTGAACTGCTAGGTTGGCAGGAGCTGGGACAGAAACGGGAGCTCATTCTGTTGTGCAGTACTTGGGAACAATCAGATTTAAAGTCGGAAGTTAATCTTTAAATTGCCACAACATTTTTTTTTTGTTATTTTTGTTCTTTTGTTTACTCTCTAATATACAGTGTGTTTTGTCATTTCATTTCATTTTGTCTACTTTTTTGGCAGGTAAAAAATAGTTGAGTTCTGTCTGTGCCTTCAGAGTTTTAACACCACACTTATCAAATGCCATTTCCAGTATCCATTGTATTGGTCAAATATAGTGCAAATGCCATTTGAATTTAAAGAATATGGCATCTAAAGTTTAGATCAGGGATTCTCAACCATCAGGTGGCACATTTCATGTGGCCCCACCACCATCTCCACCACACCAGGAAATGCCATGTGGTGGAGGAAGGGCAAAATGGCCACCCGAGGGAGCGTGACCCGGCCCCCAGCCTTAAAAGGTTGAGAACTCCTGGTTTAGATGCCTTTAAGCCCCACTTTTATCAGCAATGACATTCAGGTTCGGCAGCTGTAATGCCTTGCAGGACTTGCGAGGTCTGTGCATTCGAATCCCGGCTGGGTTGGTGAGCTCAAATAAAAAAAAATATGAATATTTGAGGGGGCTGGGGTGGCTCAGTGTGTTAAGAAACTTGCCTTGTTAGCTGAAAGGCAATTCAAGACCCGAATACTACATGACGGATTGAGTGCCTGTCTCTGTCCCAGGGACATGAAAGGAACCTCATTTGGGCGTTCCCTAAACAGAGTTTATTCCGCAAAAATCCTTTCAACCCAGAATAATTTATGACACGAAATTATTATTATTAATATTTTCTGTCATTGATTGGAGGCAAGAATGGAATTGACTTGCAGAAAGTTTTTTTAAAACAGTCGAACCAGGCTGGTTCCTCACATAGCACTGGCTCTTTGGCTATAAACACACACGACTGGCTTTCGAGCAAGGGCAGCCCTGGCCTTTCTGTCCACCCAACATCTGCTTTTCTGTCCCTTTTTTGCAGCTGGAAGTCTCATCCAGGAACAAGAGCGCAAAGCCCTTGAAAATGCAGACGCCGCCTCAATCCTGCTGGACATTGTGGGCTGCAAAGATCCCAGCTCGGGTGCCGACGGAGGCCTCGGCCTGGCGGACGATCCCCCTTCGGCCCGCGTCCTGCCCACCAGAGACTTGGATGGAGACGCGCCGTTGACCAGTGCCCAGAGAGCTGCTCGGTTCAGGAACAAGCGGAAAATAGAGCGGGCACAGCTGGCGAAGGATCTCATCAAGGCCACCAAGGAAACCGGGGAGCAGATCCGTGACGCTCTTTATGAGCTGGACAGCAAGGAGTCCCAGCGCCGGGTGGACGACCGCCGGGTGGCTGTCTGGTGCGCCCGGCACATTGCCAAAAGCATCCGGGACTCCAGCCAGACCATGGCCACGGCCATGCGTGACTCGGACGCGGCCTTCCAGCGCTGCATGGAGAGCTACACTGCTGCCTTGGAGCGGCAAACGACTCTGTTGGAGCGCATCGCGGACACGCTCACAGGCCGGGCGGAGCCTCCAAACCCCCCCAGGGAGGAGACGCCGGCGGGCCACACACAGGGGAGTGCCACCCCAGCCTCTTCCCCGGCCCTCAGTGTCGAACACGAACCTCCCCTCGCTGAGGAGGAGGAGAAAGAGCCCTCTTAAGGTTGCAGGATCAGGCCCAAGTTCCCACAGAAGGTGGAAATTCGACATTCTTTTTCCATCCAAACTTGGCAAGGCAGGGCGGCATTGGGATTGCAATTCCTGCTGCTTCACACATACACACCCTTTTCTTTCTTACTGCCATGTTTTTAAGTTGTTTTGCTTTTATTCATTTTTACATTTCGCTAGAGTTTCTCTGGTTTTATTTTATTCCAAGCTGCTTCCTCCGTCCCCCCCCCCCCCAGTCTCATTTATGGAAGAGAAAGGCAGGATAGAAAATGACACAATAAAAACAGTCTTTTACTACCGCTGCACGTTGGTTACGGGTGTTGGGGAGCTGTGGTCCATTCCTACCCTGGGGGCAGAGTGGTTAACCTGCTCTACTGCAGCCAGAACGTTGTGAGTTTGATCCTGACAGGGATCCAGTTTGACTCAGCCTTCTTTCCTTCCATGGTCAGTAAATCGAATACCCAACATATTGGGGGCAAAATGCTAATTCACTTGTGAACCACTCAGAGAGTCCATGAAGTTCTACGACAGGGGTGTCACATGGTTCCTCCCACTGGAAGTGGAAGTAAGATGCACCCATGAATGCGCAAAACACTGTTATAAATGCACCCATGGCTGTCAAAAATGTGTTTAAATTACGACAGCTATGGGTGCTTTATGGCAGCATTTTGCGCATGCATGGGCACTTTTAATTTCTGCTTCTGGAAGTGGTACAGGCTGGATTATTAGGTGCTGCAGGCATGATCCGGCCTACAGGCTATAGTTTGGGTACCCCTGCTCTATGAGCTGGTATATAAGTGTGATTGCTGTTCTCGAAGAACCACATGCCCCCTGGAAGCCTTAAACTCTCATAAATGAACCAAATCCACAAAGCCTTCTCGAACCTGCTTTCTCTCAGTTTCACAATTGGATACTTCTGTTTTACTACCTTTACACTGGTATTTAATTTAATTTTAATAATTGTTCGATTCTTAATTATTTCCTTTTGTGTTACTCGCAGTAGAAGTTGAGCTGTTTGGAACTACCAAGAGCCCTGTTGGCGCAGTGGTTAAACTGCTGCACTACAGCCAAAAAATTGTGAGTTTGATTCTGATGGGTATTAAGGTTGACTCTGCCTTTCAGCCATCCAAGGTCGGTAAAATGAGCCCCCACCATGTTGGGGACAAAATGCTAATTAACTTGTGAACCATCCAGAGCAGGGGTTTGCAAACCTTTTCAACCCGGGGAGGGGGGGGCAGGGTCACGCGCTCTCAGTCAGCTTCGCGAGCCGGACTGCCATTTTGCCCTGACTGCACAGTGGGGGTGGGGATGGCCATTTTGTTCCAACAGCTTCAAATGGGTGGCCTTTTTGTTTCTCAAATGCCCTTGGCACTAAGCACTCTGGGGCGGGATATACTGTATATGTAATTCCTATTGCTATCTGTCAAATATTTTCAAGCCACTGGGCATGCAGACCATGGAGTTTTGGGAACTGTACCTTCCAAAAATGGAATTTCCAGAGTGATTCTTTGCACCCGGTGGAAATGCCTTTAGCGCAGTGTTTCCCAACGTGGGGCCCAGGCCCTCCCAGGGGATCTTCAGTTCCCAGAAGCCTAAGTCAGTAAATTGGCTGATCAGTGTTTTGAGGAATTGGCTTTGGTTTCTGGGAATTGAAGTCCAAAAACCAAAGTTTGGGAAACAATGGAGAGAGATCTCTGGGAGGTAGAAGCTGATTCCCAAATACCTTGGCCTTTCCCCCATTGCACTGTAATTGGCATTTACAAGGCATCCTGTTGAAAAGACTGGTAGCCACTGATAGGATTATCCCCCACAAATTTATCCCAGGCCATGTTTAAAATCGTTTAAGTCACCATCTGCCATGAGATCTTGTAGAAATGAGTTCTGCATTTTTAACCACATATTGTGTGGGTAAAAAATACTTCCTTTTTTTGACTCCACTGGGTACTACAATTATGAGGAATGGAGAGGTTTCTCAACCTTGGGGCCCCAGGTATTATTGGACTTCAGTTCACAGCAGCTGTGCTGACTTGGGCTTCTGGTAATTGAAGTCCAATAACATCTGGGGGCCAAGCTTGAGAAACCCAAACATCTGCAATTCCACTGAGCGGGCTGATCCATGCCCCCCCCCCGGAAGCAGGCTCCTTTACGGCTGTTGTAAATGCACCCACCTCCACGTTTACCACAGCCACGGGCAGGTTTACGCATGCACAGGTGTGTTTTATGCCTGACATAAACACTTCCACTTGTGGGTGTGGGCTGGTTCCGGCCTACAGGCCATAGGCTGGGAACCTCTGCAATAGGTGAATGCTGATAGGATTCTGGCCAATAAAGTAAATTGAATCCAGAAATGGCAATGTTCAACAGAGGTGAAGGAACAAGTGAAGCTCCCTGGGCACTTTATTTATGACCTCAGATTTCTGTACTTGAGCAACATCTAAAAAAAAATAGATGCCAAAGAGAACCTGTTAATGTATTTTAACTTCCTATGGATTCTAAATCTTATTCAGCTTTGTACATACTGATTGCTAGCAGAAAGCATTACTGCATCTGATGAAGGAGACCAGAGTTCACAATAGTAAAGGTCTCCCTTGCTCTGAAGCCAGTTGTGTCCTGCTCTAGGGTGCAGTGCTCATCTCTGTTTACAGCCAAAGAGCTAGCACTGTCTGTGTCTGCATATGTTTCTGTGGTCATATCGCAGGCATGACTCGGTGCATGGAATGCTGTTACCTTTCCTGCCGAGGTGGTACCTGTTCAGTGGTGGGCTCCAAAAAAATTTACTGCCACACTGGGCGTGGTATGGTGAGCTTGGCCCGGGGGGGGGGGGGATCCCTGCATTGCACCCAAATTAGGACTTTTGTTGTTCAGTCACACAGTCGATTCCGACCCTCTGCGACCCCATGGACCAGTGTCCTCCAGGCACTTCTGTCGTCCACCATCCTCCTCAACTCACTCAGCTCTGTGCCCATTGTGTCTACCATCTAGCCATCTCATTTTTGGCCACCCCCTTTTTCTTTTGCCCTCCACCTTTCCCAGCATCAAGGCTTTCTCAAGTGAATCTTCTCATTTGATGTCCAAAGTACTTTAACTTCATCTTTACAATTTGACCTTCTAAGGAGCAGTCAGGGTTGATTTCTTTTAAGATTGACCTATTTGTTCTCCTCACTGTCCAGGGGACTCTCAAAACTCTCCTCCCACACCACATCTCAAAGGCATATATTCTTCTGCGCTCAGCTCTCCTAATGGTCCAGCTCTCACAACCATACATAGCCACAGGGAATACCATTGCTTTGACTATACAAATTTTTGTTTGCAATGTGATGTCTCTACTTTTCACTATGTTCCCCAGGTTTCTCATAGCTTGTCTCCCAAGAATCGGTCGCCTTTTTATTTCATGGCTGCAGTCACCATCTGCAGTGAGATTTGATCCAAAGAAAGTAAAATCTGTCACTGCTTCTACGTATTCCCCTTCTATTTTCCAGGGACTGATAGGGCCTGTTGCCATGATCTTGGTTTTCTTCTTTTTCACTCTCCTCTTTCAACCTAATCAGGACCTTCTTTAAGTCCTCCTCACTTTCTTCCGTTAGGGTGGTATCATCTGCATATCTCAAATTGTTGATGTTTCTCCCAACAATTTTGATCCCAAATTGTGATTCCTCCATCCCTGCATTGCGCATTATGTGCTCTGTGTATAAGTTGAATAAGCAGGGTGACAAAATGTAGCCTTGTCTTACTCCTTTTCCTATTCCAAACTACTCCGTCATTCCATATTCTGTCCTAACTGTTGCTTCTTGATTCATGTACAGATTTCTCATGAGGCATATAAGGTGTTTTGGTATTCCCATCTCTTTAACTGTACTTTATTTCAAAACTTGAGTGGGCATGGCCAGCCAGAATTTCTGCTGCCAGTTCTGGCAAGCTGGTGCGAACCTGTTGATGCCTACCACTTTATCTACTTGCAAATTCTTGCTTGTGAACTGCTAAATTGGCAAGAACTGGTAGAAACGACAGTCGCACAGCGCTCAGGTCTCAAACTGCTGACCTGCCAAGCTTCTGGTGGTCGTCAAACTCAACCATATTTACCGCAAAGGCCCTGCAGCCCTTATTTATAGAATCATACTTTGTAGGCTGGAGACTTTTGGTCCCCCATATATTTGGGGCTAAAAAACCCCACAACCTGTTCCTTTTGGCCACTGCATGGGTCTGCTGAGAATTGTAGTCCAAAATCTAAAGGTCTGTCCAGTCTTAACTCATGAATGGACACCAAGAAAGCCCTAATCCTCCTCCTTTGTAACTTTTATTAGGTATCCAACATAGGCATTTATTTTATTAAACTTCGGAATCCGTGCGCTCTGGGGAAGATGGGTTAGGTTTGGGGCTTGCCCGGTTCCTGGTATGACTTCAGTCACGTGACAGGAAGCGGAAACCCCAGGGGGGGACAATATCTGCAACTTTCAATATGGTCCCCCGTAAATCCTTACTTCGATTAAAAAACCCGGCCCTAATATACGTATCCTTTAATTAAAGGGCAGCGTTGCACGTGACCCGGATCCCAAGGAGAGCCGCTCTAGGCGTGTCTGCCGAGACTCGCAGCCCCATTGAATTCAATGGGAGGCTGATGACTCCCTGGTAAGTAATCCGAATCGAGGTTTCCAGTATATGGAGTGGGGTTTGGGGGTTATTATTGGATGACTTTATTCTCATGTCATATACAGTATATATAATTTTAATGATGTGTGTTGTATATTTTTAATATATTATATGCTGCCCCCTGAGTGCTGTTTGCATCCAAAAAGGGTGGGGTGTAAGTGAATAAATAAATCCCTGTTTTACGCAGTAATACATATTAATCCTGTTTTCTGACGTCTTTTAAACTGGAATCCCATCCTCTTCCAATGCCCTAATTCTAGCAATGGCCATTAGATTTATATGCCTCCTCATAGTGCTTAGTGCACTCTCTAGGACGGGTTCAAAAGGTAGTTGGCAATTTTTTTTTTGCCCCCAACATGCTGGGTCTTCATTTCACCCACCTCAGAAGGATCGAAGGCTGAGTTAACCTTGTTCGTCATCAGGATCGCACTCACAATGTTTTGTCTTGCAGTACAGCAGTTTTAACTACTACTGCACCACAAAGGGTCCTAATTCTTAAAATGAAACGTGAATCCTACTCAGCGCTTGGTGATCTGTGAACAGGGAGTCTGGATTTCTCAGTGCTGTGAGATTTCATCAGTTTAGGGCAGTGCAAGGTAGGGGGGGGGGAACCTTCCCAATTTTTTATTTTATTTTGGGGGAGGAAAGGGGGGGATGAGAAAGCTGTCTTTGAAAACTATTGGACATGAAGGAAAAGCAGTGAAGGGATCCACTGAGTGATGGATCCTCCTAGTTCAGGGATTCTCAGTCTGCGGCCCATGGGCCGGTTGCAGCCCACAGCACCATTTCATTGGGGGGGGCACCACCTCCACCACACCAGGAAGTGCCATGTGGTGGAGGAAAGGCAAAATGTCCATCTGGCTCCAGAAGCTGCTTGAGGGAACATGACCCAGCCTCCAGCTTAAAAAGGTTGAGAGCTCCAGTCCTAGTTGCCAAAGCAGAGAGAGAAGGTGTGGTTTTTAATAGTCTTTGCTCTTTCTGCTTTGAATAGTCTACATACTTTATCCAGTTCTGGGCACTGCACTTTAAGAAAGATGCAAAGCAACTGGAGTACGGGGTGGCCTGTAAGTCCCTATTGGATCTTTGTCTTTGGCTACTTGGAACAGTTACATCCTGGCGTATACCCTGTAAACCAGGAATTCTCAACCTTTTAAACCCGGGGGCCGGGTCACGCTCCCTCACACAGCTTCAGGGGCCGGATGGCCATTTTGCCCTTCCTCCACCCCATGGAACTTCCTGGTGTGGTGGAGGTGGTGGTGGTGGGCCACATGAAATGGTGCCATGGGCCACAGGTTGAGAATCCCTGCTGTAAACAGATGTGTAATTGAATGTGTAAATTTGTAATAATAGCTATGACCTTCATTTAGGTACCATGAAGTTACACTACCCAGTGCAGAACATTTTTGCAGGTTTTTCAAAGGGAAAGCAGACCCATGTCTTCTGATTGTTTGTTTCAGAGTGACTTTTGACTTCTAATGTGGACGTGGCGCTGTGTGTTTCATGAAGCAGCAATTAATAGGTGTGGAATCTAAATTCATGAAATTGTGCCATACATATTTGTGCAGGAAGATCACATAAACATGGCTTTTTTGGGTAAGGATTCTTTTTCTATTTTGCCTTAGAAAGGTGGGTTTTTCTTGTGCATCTCCAAAATTCAAGGAAGATTTGTATCAAGGGTTTGATTTTTTTCCCCCTCCTCTGTGGATAAATAAAATACACTTTGCTCAAGGGAAACCAGGGTGAGCAACTTTTAAATCCAGGGGTTCCCAACCTAAGGCCTGTGGGCCAGATTCAGCCCATGGCACCACCCCTTTGAAGCTTTTGGGACAAAATGGCCACCCCCACTGTACAGGGTAAAATGGCCGTCCAGCCTTCAAAGCTGATTGAGAGAGCCCGGCTATTTACATTAATCTTTTTTTACGTAAATCGATGCATCTCCATAGGGGTGTTTTGAATTTTTTTTTAAAAGGTCCCAACCAGACCAAAAATAATCAAAAAATTAAGCAGCACAAAGGGAATGACAAAGCCGTCTGCCTACCTTTATCCTGCGGCTGCATCTGCTCCCTCTTGAACGGTTTCTCTGGCTGTAGGGGGAGCGGCAACCTCCGCTGCCACCAACACTGCCACGTTTTCCAGAGTCCCCTGCCTGAGCTTGCCTCAGCTTGAATTTGGTTTTCAATGCATTCCTATGGAAAATTGCACTTTGTGTCCTTAGTGGCCATCTCTGGTAATGACGGGCATCCGCACCCTGAAATAGGTTCTTTTAGGCTCTTTGTCCGACATGCGCTCCCAGCTAAGGTGCGCCCCAGACAATGAGTGGAACCAAGCAGATATGTGGGGGACACTCTCCCAGTCCCAGTAGAAGTGGTGGGGACTCTGGAAAATGCTGCAAAACTGCTGCAATCGCTGTTGCTGCCTCCACTGCTACCACTGTCAGTCATGTCTTGTGACTTCTGGGAGTGGGGGCGGGTTAGGTGGGGTGGAATTTCTAAGCCTACAATGGCACAGGGCCTCATTTTAGAGTTTAAAATGGCAGCGGCACCATTTTAGGCTTACAAGATGCAAGTAAACCCTTTACATAAATTGATTTACAGTAATACCCCGGATAACGTTGTGACTTGGTTCCACAAGTCATGTCGTTACCCAGTTTTTAGCATTGTCCGATGCATGCATCAAACAACACTAAAAAAAAGCCCTGACGTCAGGGACAAACTGTGCGGTTTGTCCCTGAAGTCAAACTGACCCTAGGCTAGTGATTGCTAGCCTAGGGTCAGCTTGACCTCGGGGACAAACCAAGTGGTTTGTCCCTGAAGTTATTGCTCGGCTGCATCAAACACAGCCCACCCGGGCTGTGTTTGAAGCCTAGCGGCGCCCAGGCTAGCTAGCCTGGGTGCTGCTAGGCTTCATCCACAGCCTGGGCGGGCTGTGTTCGAAGCCCGTTGGGCTGCGCTAGGCTTCTTCTGAACCCCATCCCGGCTCTCCAAGGGTCCAGTAGGGTGGGGGGAAGAGGCACCCCCTCACATGGCTTGTAGCTAAGGGTCCAGTAGGGTGGCGGGAAGAGGCACCAGCTCTGTGTCCGAAGCCCAGCGGCTTCGGACACAGCCTGCAAGGGCTTCGGAAGAAGGCTAGCCCAGCCCAGCCAAGCTGGGCTAGCCTTCTCCCGCAGACCTTGTGGGCTGTGTTCAAAGCCCTGGGCTTCGGACACAGTGCGGAAGGGCTTCGGGAGAAGGCTACCCCAGCCCGGCTGGGCTAGCCTTCTTCCACAGCCCGTGTGGGGTGTGTCCGAAGCCGCTAGGCTTCGAACATAGCCCGAAAGGACTGTTGACGAAGCCTAGCAGCGCTCGGGCTAGCTAGCCCAGGCGCCGCTAGGCTTCGTCCAGCGATCGCTCAGGCTGAACTAGGGTCGGGGGAGAGGCAGGCACCCGCGTGCCTTTCCCCCGACCCTAGTTCAGTAGCATTTTCCCCAACCCTAGTTTAGTAGCATTTCCACCAACCCTAGTTCAGTCATTACGTAAATCGATTTTTACATAAATAGATGCATACATGAATCCCGGTTTTACTGTACTTTTAAAATACCTGAAGATGCCTGGAGTGTTTACTTGGCTATTCACTACCTTTTCTACACTAATCTAATAGCCTGGGTTGCTTAGTCAGGAAGCAACCACTGGTGGGAAAGAAGACCTATTTGTGAGTAAACTCATTTCCTGACAAGGTCGACAGCTCTGGCTCTCTCCTGTGTCAAAATATGAAAATTTAAAAAAATGTTTTCGCTGACTTACTTAACCACAATATAGTTTCTGAACCGTGTACAGTTTGAAAATCTCTACTGATTTATCACAGATTTAATTTTAATAATCCAGTACACAAATATGCAGCTAGAGCAGGGGTGGCCAACTTTGGTGTTCCAGGTGTTCTTGGACATCAATTCCCAGAAGCCCAAGTCAACACACCAGCTGATCAGGGCTTCTGGAGATTGAAGTCCATCTAGTGTCTTCTTTCTCAAACCTATTTCTTTCTTTGGGTTAGAATTTCCCAATGTGACCGTAAAGCTGGAAGAGGAAGAGGAAGTACGATGGGTCCCAAATAACCAAGAATCAGAAGAAACTGAGAATTTCCCAAGCGCCCACTCAGGTGAGAGAGAAAGAGAGGCGTTCTGTCATACATGTTGCAGATGTCTCTGATCCAAGCTGACAAAGGATGATAGGCTAGTACGGAGCTGTTTTTAATGAGTTCTAGCAGAATGCCATTGCCTGGCTTCTGAGCTGTCCAGCAAGCTAGTACGGTGCAGGTTTAATCCCAACATTCTGCTATGAGTGTCGTGGCTGTAATCCTAGCAACTTGACCAGAATTTCTGTTATTTATGGGTCTAAAATATTCAATAAAAAATTCTGAAATACATAGCATATAGCAGTGATGGCAAACCTTCTGGAGACTGAGTGCACAAACAGATGGGCAGGGTGAACTCTGTGCTTGGGGGAGGGAGAAAGCACTCCCATTGGGCTGCTGGGCAGAGCGGCAGGGTGAACTTTGTGCTGGGGGAAGAAAGAAGCGCTCCCATTGGGCTGCTGGGCAAAGGGGCAAAGGGTGGATTTTATGCTGGGGCAACGGAGCACGTGCCCACAGAGAGGGCTCTGAGTGCCCCCTCTGGCACATGTGCCATAGGTTTGCCACCACTGGCATATAGGATAGGTATTTCTATGTTGCATTACCAAAGCTGGCCACTAGAGGCCACTGTCTGCAACATAAAAATATAGTGTTCATTGTTATATGTGGTTTCAGGTATCCACAGTTGGTCTCACAAACATATCCCTTACTGATATGGGAGGTGACCTGTATCTGTCAATTCAGAGATCCTGAATATCTGGCCCACAGTGCCACTTCATGTGGGACCCCCACCCCTCCAAGGGCATTCAAGAAACAAAATGGCCACCCCTTTGAAGCTGTTGGGGCAAAATGACCACTCCCATCATGCAGGCCGGGTAAAATGGCCATCTGGCCCTCAAAGCTGGCTAAGAGAGCGTGACTCGGCCCCCGGCTTGAAAAGGTTGGCAACCTCTGGGTTAGAGCAAGGATTTCCCAGGCTAAAACTCTGTCCATGATATTATACGTTCTTTACACAACCTTTGTCTGGATATAGCCACCTAATATATAGTATTTTGTCTTAAATTTCATACTTATTCATATTTTATTTTGATTATTTATATTTAGTACTTAATTCCCCCCTGCAAAGTGACTTGTTACAAAAGCGCAATAGCAATCAAACAGATGTATGAAATGGTTCAAATACATAAAATGCTTAACACAGCAGTGTTTAAAATTAAAGGCTAGTTTCATGAAAACAGAAGTAGAATCTGGTTTTAAAGAGCAAAAAAAAAAAAAAAGACCTGACAGAATAAAAAGGTTAGTAAAAAAGGAATATGTGACAAAATGCTGCTTGCCACATTCATTATGATTGTATTTCTTTTTTTATCCATCCTAAGCAGGATTTCCTGTACCAAAAACTGAAATTATCCATGGAGGAGATCCATGGATTCCAGAGCCTGTTTCAGAGGAAAGGGAGAGCCCGACAGATTACAGTTCAGGTAAATTCCCATTGGGCTGGTAGGCAGAGGGATGGGCTGGACTCTGCGCTGGGGGAAAGAGAGGAAGCGCTCCCATTGGGCTGCTGGGCAGAGGGGCGGGGTGAACTCTGTGCTGGGGGAGGAAGGCAAACTCTGGGAATCCTTAGGTTTCCCAGATGAAAAGGGAAAATTGGGTCTGATTTTTAGCAATTGATCCTTTTTTAAACAATTGTGGTGATGTAGGGAGAAGGTTGGACAGGGCTTTGAGAGACTGCGGTTTTAGCACCTGGTGAGCTATAAAATTCTCCGGGTGAATTTGGGCTTGTTGTGTTCTCTTAGCCTGGCCTACCTCACAGGATTGCTGTGAGCATAAATTGCTGAGGAGAGCCCTGTATGTCATCATCATCATTATTATTATTATTATTATTATTATTATTATTATTATTATTATTATTATTATTATTATTATTATTATTATTATTATTATTATTATTATTATTATTATTATAGTTCGATTTATTTGCCGCCCCACTCACCTCTGGGCGGCTTACAACAAAACAGTACAAAACAGTTACAGCATCAAGTAGCATCAAATAGCTGAGTATCAAATAACACGAACAATTGAAGGAATCCCCAGTCAAAGTTACAAAAGGAACGGGAGTCACAAAGAAACAATGTATCACAGTTACGGATATAATGTATCAAAATATCAAGAGACAAGCAATCAATACATCTTACAAAACATTCCAGAAATACATAAACAGCACATCAGAACATCACCGCAACAGTACCCTGGCCTCTCCATCCCATAGTGAAGTCCTGCCGCGCACAGCTGCAGCAGTCTTCTGAGCCCTGATCGTGGGGCGGGGCCGTGACGCCAGAGCAGGTGGAAGTCTCGGTGTCCGGCCTCCCCGCCTGGTCCGCAAATGGTACCCAGGGCAAGCAAAGAGTCCTGCCGCGGCAGCGGCTATTAAGAGTTCTTTAGTGGAAGTACAAGGTGCGTCAGGTACTTCAATGTGGATCTTCAAGAAACTCTTGGAAGACACATTTATTTAATCGTAGAATCGCTGAGCTGGAAGGAGCCTTTGAGGCCATTGAGTCCAACCCCCTGCTCAATGCAGGAATCTGGATCAAAGCAGATCTAACAGATGGGTGTTCAGTTCTCTCTTGAATGCTTCCGGTGTTGTAGTGCTCACCACCTCTTGAGGCAGTTGGTTCCACTGTCCTACTGCTCTAACAGTTAAGAAGTTTTCCCTACTATTTAGCCTCTATCTGGCTTCCTGTAGTTTTAGCCCATTATTACACATCCTGCAGTCTGGGATGATAGAGAACATATACTTCCCTTCCTCTTTATGACCATCTTTCAGGTATTTAAAGAGTGGTATCATACCCCTTCTCAGTCTCCTTTTCTTAAGGTTAAAGACGCTTAATGAAGCTTATACAGATATCCTCTCTCTGGACAAGTAACAGCCCTAAGAAACTTCTAAGTTCCCAGAAACTCCTTTCCAGGCTTAAATGTGTTTATCTGTGATCTATCATGCTTATGTTTGAAACTGATTAGGAGTTCTCAACCCACAACCTGCAGGCTGGATCTGGCCCATGGCGCCAAATCAACAAGCTCGCGCCCTTGCTCCAGCCACCACTGCTGCCATATTCAGCTGCAGACTCATTTATGGCTGTTGTAAACGCATTTACAACAGCCATAAATGAGTCCACGGCCAGTTCCACAGCTGGACCACCAGTCTGGCCTGCCAACTATCTGAGGAAGTGTGACCCGGCCCCTGACTTCAAAAGGTTGAGAACCCTTGAAATAAATGCTACAAACCCCATTTAGAGGAGGAACACACGTACCAGGATAGGGAGAGAACAAACAAACAATTGTTTATGCATTTATTCACATTTATACCCCACCCTTTTGATGCGAGTACCACTCGGGGTGGCTTAAGACCATATTATTTAAGACCAACATCCAAATCATGCTTCAAATACTGGGTAGCATTGTTGGGAGAATCAAATGTGAGAGCAATGCTGATGCATACATTGCCGTGAACTCTTTAAAGAAAGAGGAGCAATAGAAACAGAATGAAGGAAGGAAGGAATGCAGAAGTAGAACAAGTTAATTAACAATGAGAAACAATGAGAAGGAGCTAATAATGGGAGATGTGAAGCAAAATGGAAGAACTCAGCTGGTTATTCCTTCTCCCTTATCATGATTAAGCTATTCTTGCTTTTCTTTCCCTGTCAAGAAGGGAGAATTTCAAGAACAGAAAAGGGAAAGCTAGGCCAGTGATGGTGAACGTTTTAGAAACCAAGTGCCCAAATAGAAGGGTGGGGTGAACTCTGTGCTGGGGGAAAGGAGGAAGCGCTCCCATTGGGCTGCTAGGCAGAAGGGCAAAGCAAACTCTGTGCTGGGGGTAACAGCATGTGTGCCAACAGAGATGGCTGGACTTGACCCCTCTGGCACACGTGCCATAGGTTCACCAACCACTGAGCCTAAGCTGTTGTTCTATATTGGAGAAGTGTAACATGTAGCTTGGCTCTACATTTATTTATTATTTTTATTTATTAGTTCAAATTTATATTGCCGCCCACTCGCCGTGGCGACTCAGGGCGGCTTACAGACAATACATTACATTACAATACAGTACAATGCAATATGTTGGGGTGGGCACATGTTTGCGGAAAGCTGTGAGTCGTATTTGGCAGACACATATTTTCCTTTTCCCTCTGCTCAGAGCTTCCAGATGTGATAGTAAAGCTGGAAGAAGAAGAACTGTATATTCCCTATCACCAAGTTTCAGCGGCGAGTGCAACGTTCAAAGTGGCCCACTTGGGTGAGTGAGATTAAACTGATTGAGTGGCTGAAATCCATTGGCAACTCACAGCTAGAGTAGGTCCATTGAATCAGTGGGCTATCCAGAGGAGTTGGCTCACCAAATACCCATTGATTCAAAGCGTCTGCTCTACTGGCAGTTTATTACTGGATTTCACCTTTATAATGGCTGGGCATATTCAAGAACTGATTGGATAATGTGTATACACCCCCCACCCCAAGATTATGTTGAATTTGTCATAACAAATAAAGCACTTCTAATAACTTCTTGACATGAGAGTTGTGAAATATATGCTTGTTTAGTTCATAGTTTTTTAAATTCATGTGCTCCTGGATTTTAGTCACCCAGTCAGGCTGTTATTTCCACTAATCTAAGAACAGAATGTGCTGAATGAATCCAAGAGGTCTGTCTAGTACAATGTTGAGGTTTTCAACAACTGAGCAATTTTGCAGAAGCAGGACACAAAATCTGTAGTGTTTTCTTGTTGTTTGCTCTTACCTTAAGGTAAATACAGTGGATATTACGAATGCATCATACAACGAAAAAAATCGTACATTGAAGAAAATTTTGGAACAAATGGGTAGAACTAAAATATCTATAGGAAAAAATGTACAATGAACATTTTATTTGTATGATTTTTCCCATAGAGATCTTTGTTGTATAACGCATGCATCATATAGCAAAAATAATCGTATAACGAAGTGCCCTGTGGAACCAATTATTTTCATTATACAGTAATAACCCGGATAACGCGAGTACCAGATAGCGTTAAAACCGCATAAAGTTACAAGATTTTCGGAAAAATCTTGTATCGAATAACGCGATTTTTAATGTTATCCGATACAGTCATTCTTAGCAGCAGGGTGGCTGGAAAGCTGAACGGGGTTCTCCGTTCAGCTTCCCAGCCACCCTGCAGCTACGGAGGCAGGGGTGGGGTGGCTGGAAAGCTGACCGGGGGGGGGGGGCTCCCCCATCGGCTTCCCCAGCCACCCTACAGCTGCGGAGGCAAGGGCGGGTGGCTAGGGAAGCCGACAAGGAGTCCCCGTCAGCTTCCCCAGCCACCCTGCAGCTGTAGCTCGGGTCCTCTGATCTCTCTGGAGCAGGCAGGGGACACGATCCAAGCTGTTTCTGGGCTTCCCCAACTTCCTCAGCCAGTGCAGAAAGCCAGAATGTCAGGGTTCGAATCCCGACATTCTGGCTTGCTGCACTGGTTGAGGACGCCAGGGAAGCCCAGAAACAGCTTGGATCGGGTCTGCCCACCTCCCTGGATCCAGCCGGGGGGGGGGGGGGTCAGAAACCACAAAATTGGTTAAAAAAAGACGTTTTTTAAAAAACCAATTTTGGGGTCTCTGACCTCCCCCCCCGGCCGGGTCCAGGGAGGTGGGCAGACTCGATCCAAGCTGTTTCCAAAGTTGCCCCACCTTCCTGGAGGCTGCAGCAAGCCAAAATGTCAGGATTCGAATCCCGACATTCTGGCTTGCTGCAGCCTCAAAGAGGGTAGGGGAACTTCAATAATAGCGCGCATCGGCTCTAGGGAGGTCAGGAGACCCAATGCGCGCTAATTTTGAAGTTCCCCCACCCTCTTTGAGGCTACAGCAAGGCAGAATGTCGGGATTCGAACCCTAACATTCTGGCTTGCTGCACTGGCTGAGGACGTCGGGGAAGCCCAGAAACAGGTTGGATCGGGTCTGCCCACCTCCTTGGACCCGGCAAGGGGGGGGGGTCAGAGACCCCAAAATTGGTAAAAAAAGGACTTTTTTTACCAATTTTGGGGTCTCTGACCCCCCGCCGGGTCCAGGGAGGTGGGCAGACCCGATCCAAGCTGTGTCCAAAGTTCCCCCACCTCCCTGGAGGCTGCAGCAAGCTAAAATGTCAGGATTCGAATCCCGACGTTCTGGCTTGGTGCAGCCTCCAGGGAAACAGGGCTTTTTTTAACATTGTGTGATCAATGTATCACACAACGTTAAAAACCGGATAACGACGGGACTTGTGGAACCAAGTCATAACGTTATCCGGGGTACTATTGTACACGGTTCTACTGTACTTGAGGATATGCTATTCCTGAAAATAGAGGTTGCATAAATTCAGGCCCAATGGGTTTCATGCCTGTGGAAACCTGTAATTGCTTTTAATTCATTCATACTTCTAAGCAAAGAAGAATTCCTAGCGGTGCAATTTAATTTTCAGCGTGGACAGATACAGTCCATACCTCCATCACTATGGAGCAAAATCAGATTCTTTGCATTCTACCTCCTCGTTGATCAAAGCATGTAGAACAGAACCACATTATACAGTATGTGTTTGAGTCATCCTTGAACTGTTGACAATGAATGCAATTGAGCCCAAGTTCCAGATGATGAAGTTTAATTAAGATAAAGATGGAAAACAAGTAGCTATAGATTCCCCCCACAAGTTTGGGAATCTATAATGTGAAATAGGTTACTGATATTAACTGTTTTTTGCTTTTAAAAGTAAAAAATAGTTCACACTATCAGTAACCTACTTCACATTATAGATTCTCAAAGATGTGTGTTTTCATGTCAGAGATTACTCTGGGTTGAAAGGATTTTTGCAGGGGACGCCCAAATGAGGCTCCTTTCATGTTCCCTATCATGCAGCTCTTGTGGAATCGAACCCTGTCCTTTCAGTCTCCAAGCACAGTGCTTTTACCCATAGCCACCAAGGAGCTATTCCCAAAGATAAAAGTAGTTTACACTATTAGTAACCTTTCACATTATAGATTCCCAATTTTTGTGAATGTGTGGGGGCGGCACAGCATCCTTCTAGAAGAGGACTGAAGTGGAACCTATTTATCTACTTGCAATTTATTGCTTTCAAATTGCTATTGCTAAGCTTCAACAGATTCCAAACTAGGCCTTTCTCCCAAATGCATCCCATTGCAAATTGTCTGTAAGTTGGGTAGAACGCCTAGGACAGTGTTTCCCAAATGCTGGTTTTTGGACTTCAATTCCCAGAAGCCTAAGTCATTTCCCCAAAGCACTGATCAGTCAATGTACTGACTTAGGCTTCTGGGAATTGAAGTCCACTAGTGGGCTGTGTACCCCTTGTTGGGAACCACTGGCCTAGGATAAAGATTTGTGGGTTTTGTAGTCCAGGAAATCTGAAAATACAGCCCCTTCTCCCACTTGCTGTACAGTAAAACCTCGCATAACGAGCATTTCGCTTAGCGAAAAACTCGCATAACAAGCAAGTTTTTTGCTAAGCAGTCTGACTCGCATAACGAATTTTTTGCTTTGCGAGTCAGACTTTTTCCTATGGAAATACTCGCATAATGAGCGTTTCTATGGGGAAAACTCGGATAATGATTCTGGATAATGATCCTTTAGCGTTATCCGAGCCAATCGTGGGGGGGGGGGGTTTGGATTGGGTAGAACATTACCCAATCCACCCCCCTCCCCCAGCGATGGATCGCTGCTACTGAACTAGGGTCAGGGGAAAGGCACGCGGGTGCCTGCCTTTCCCCCGACCCTAGTTCAGCCTGAGCGATCGCTGGACAAAGCCTAGCGGCGCCTGAGCTAGCTAACCAGAGTGCCGCTAGGCTTCGTCAACAGCCCAGTCTGGCTGTGTTTGAAGCCTAGCGGCTTCGGGCACAGCCCGCATGAGATGCGGAAGAAGGCTAGCCCAGCCGGACTAGCCTTCTCCCGAAGCCCTTCCGCACTGTTTCCAAAGCCTAGGACTTTGGACACAGCCCACAAGGTCTGCGGGAGAAGGCTAGCCCAGCTCGGCTGGGCTGGGCTAGCCTTCTTCCGAAGCCCTTGCGGGCTATGTCCAAAGCCGCTGGGATTCGGACACAGAGCGGGCGCCTCTTCCCCCCCCCTACTGGACCCTTAGAGAGCCGGGATGGAATTCAGAAGAAGCCTAGCGCAACCCAGCGGGGCTGCGCTAGGCTTCTTCTAAACCCCATGTGGGCTGTGGATGAACCTAGCGTCTTCAAACACAGCCCTCCCAGGCTGTGGATGAAGCCTAGCGGCCCCCAGGCTAGCTAGCCTGGGCGCCCCTAGGCTTCGAACACAGCTCGGACGTGCTGCTGAAGAAGCCTAGCGCAGCCCGCCCAGGTTGTGTTCGATCCAGCCGACCAATGACTTCAGGGACAAACCGCAAGGCTTTTTTTTTAGTGTTGTTCAATGCATGCATCGGACAACGCTAAAAACCAGATAACGACATGAGTTGTGGAACCAAGTCATAACGTTATCCAGGGTATTACTGTAAATCAATTTACGTAAGGGGTTTACTTGCATCTTGTAAGCCTAAAATGGTGCCGCTGCCATTTTAAACTCTAAAATGAGGCCCCGTGCCATTGTAGGATAAAGATTTGTGGGTTTTGTAGTCCAGGAAATCTGAAAATACAGCCCCTTCTCCCACTTGCTGTACAGTAAAACCTTGCATAACAAGCAAGTTTTTTGCTAAGCAGTCTGACTCGCGTAACGAATTTTTTGCTATGCGAGTCAGACTTTTCCCTGTGGAAAAACTCGCATAACGAGCGTTTCTATGGGAAAAACTCGCATAAGGAATTTTTTTGCTATGCAAGTTTCCCCCATAGAAACGCTCGTTATGCGAGTTTCTCCATAGGGAAAAGTCCGACTTGCATAGCAAATTTTTCGCATAGCAAGCAACCTCGCTGAATGAATTAAATTCATTATGCGAGGTATGACTGTATCTGTATTCCAGGGGTTCCCAACCTAAGGCTCATGGGCCAGATCCAGCCCATAGTGCCACTTCATGTGCCCCCCCCCCCGGAGCATTCGAGAAACAAAATGTCTGCCACCCTTTGAAGCTGTTGTGACAAAATGGCTGCCCCATCGTGCAGATAGTGCAAAATGGCCATCCAGCCCTGGAAGCTGACAGAGAGCGTGACCCAGCCCCCAGCTTGAAAATCTTGGGAACTCCTGCTGTAGAAGTTGGGAGAATGGATAGTGATCAGGTGAAGTCTAGCATTCCAGTTGGTCTGTTTCTCTTGGCAGGTGATGTACACGAAAGGCTCTTCATGGGTGAAACGCCGTATTTCTCAGGCTGCAGGAGAAGCTTTGGCGAGAGACCCAGCCTCATCAAACACGAAAGCCAGCATGCGATGGAGAAACCCCACAAATGTTCGTGCTGCGCTAAAAGCTTCATGAAGAGGTCCAACCTCCGTACCCATGAGCGAATCCATACGGGGGAAAAGCCATTCCGGTGCTCCGAGTGCGGGAACAGCTTCAGTGATGGTTCGAGCCTCATTAGACACAAGCGGAAACACACGGGAGAGAAGCCGTACAGTTGTTCATCATGCGGGAAAAGGTTCAACCAGAGTTCGAGCCTTATCAGGCACGAGAGAAGTCACACGGAGCAGAGACCTTATAAATGCTTGGAGTGTGGGAAACGGTTCAACCAGAGTTCGACACTAGTTAGACACGAAAGAATCCACAGAGAACAAAGACTATATAAATGCTCCGCTTGTGATAAAAGATTTATCCAGAGCTCGAGTCTCCTTGCCCACGAGAGAACTCACAGGGGCGAGAAGCCATACTGCTGTACCGTGTGTGATAAAGGCTTTGTCCATAAATCCAACCTCCTAATTCACGAGATGAAGCACACCGGTTTGAAACCATTTAAATGCTTGGACTGTGGGAAGGGGTTTAATCAGAATTCCAGTCTTGTCATACACCGGAGGATCCACACGGGAGAGAAACCTTATAATTGCTCCCACTGCCGGAGACCTTTCAGTGATAAATCGAGCTTGAATAAGCACGAAAGAGCCCACCGGGGAGACAAACCCTACAAGTGCTCAAACTGTGGGAAGTGTTTTGTGCGGCGGTCCCATCTTCTGACGCACGAAAGGATTCACACCGGAGTGAAGCCATTCAAGTGTTCCCACTGCGGGAAAAGCTTCAGCAGCCGGTCACACCTTATCAGGCATGAGGGGACTCACACGGGGGAGAAGCCCTATGACTGTTCCTTTTGCGGGAAAAGCTTCAACAGGAAATCCAATCTGACCAACCACGAGAGGACCCACACGGGGGAGAAGCCATACAAGTGCGCAGACTGCGGGAAAAGCTTCAGCGACCGGTCGAGCCTCATTAAGCACGAGCGGATCCACACAGGGGAGAAGCCCTACCGCTGTGGAGCCTGCGAGAAAAGCTTTAGTGACAAGTCGAGTCTCATCCGCCACGAGCGGATCCACACGGAAGAGAAGCCGTACAAATGCTCGGACTGTGGGAAAGGGTTCAACCAGAGCTCAAGCCTCATCGTCCACGAGAGAACCCACACAGGGGAGAAACCCTTTAAATGCTCAGGCTGTGGGAAGGGCTTCATTAGGAGGACAATTCTCAACAAGCACGAGAGGACCCATGCTGAAGAGAAGCAGTAAAGCAGGGCTTCTCCACCTCTTTAAGATGGGGGGCTGGATTATGCCCCCAGACTGTTGGTGGGCTGGATTAGTGTGCTAACCCCTTCTGCCACCACTTCCCTGCTTACCAGCCTGCCATGGGTGAAGGAGGGGGTCCTGCCTGTCTTTGCCCATTCGCAGCCAGGAAAGATGTAGGCAGCCATGTGCGTCTTCTGTTTCTGCCACCAACCTTTCTTGGCATGTCCCTAATGCCATTCCCATATCAGGGCAGATGTTGTAAGCCGCTCTGCTATGGAGCACAGTTAGACACAGGCCAAGCCAGGCGGAGGGGGAAAGCACAGTAACAACGGCAGTCATGGCAGGAACGAGGACTGGATGGAATGCTGCTGTGGGCCAAATCTGGCCCACAGGCTGTAGGTTGAGAACCCCTGCGATAAATGCTGGAACTGCAGATAACCCTAAACTGGGACGATGACATAGGGAAACAGGAAGACACCTTCCAGGTTCCTTGGGCTACGGTTCTGAAGAGACGCAGCCAAGATGGCTGATGTGGGGAGGGGGATCATGGGCATTGTGGTCAGGAATATCTGGATGACACCAACTTGTGTAGGCCTTCTCTTACTTGAGGGGGCTCTGCTAGAAAGAATATCAACAAGTAAACAAAACAAGACAAAAAACATTGTAGCACCTTAAAGACTGACTCCTGTATTTAAATGTGAGCTTTCATGGATCAAGTCCACTTTGTCAGAAGTGAGAGTGAGACCTCATGGCATCAGTGCTTGAAAGAAAACATTTAATGCTCGAGGTAATGATGTCACTGGTGAACCAACAAAGGCTTGGTTGAGATTTTTGCTTCTTCCGTCATCTTAAGGTAGTCCTATGCAAGCCAAACTCCTTTGGCCTCCTTCCCCACCGACCCCTAATCCTGTGCGATGTGGATTTGTCATCCACAAACCACAACCCAACACAAAATTGTGTGCATTTAAATTACTAATTTTAGCAAGAGAAGCGTGTGGTGTTCTGTTGCTGGGATGTGATTCTGTGTACCTGATACCTCAACCCTAAGTGTGTGTGTCAGCATATAAATGGCAATTTTTCCACCCCATGGTACTTCTTCCATGTCTAGGCCAGACATAAAACTGACAAAATGAAGCCAGCTTTTGGTGAGTTCATTTTCCAGTTTCTTTTGCCTGACCTAGTATGAGAAAGATTGGCTAGCATAACATAGTAACTGTTGCCCCAGAGTATCCTCGATTGTGGTTCAAGTATACCACAATCTTCAAGGAGGCTCTTTCTGTGTACCCCACCCCATGATACTGAGGGGGGAAATATTTCAACTTACAGATGGCCACTTACACACACCCACCCAAAAATCCTTCAGGGGCAGCAAAATTGGGAATTTCATAGTTGTTTCACCACTACCAGACTTATCAAAACCTGCTTTAGGTCTCTTGCTTTGTTGGGATTTAGCTATTTTTTAGGCCCAAAACAAGCCTTTAGCACCTAAAACTGCCTTATAATAATAACTTCGTGTCAGAAATTATTCTGGGCTGAAGGGATTTTTGCTGGAGAAACTCCGCTGAGGGGATGCCCGCATGAGGCTCCTTTCATGTCCCCAAGAGCTGGGACAGAAATGGGCGCTCAATCCATCATGCATTACCTGGGTCTTGAACTGCCGATTTGTCAGCTTTCTAGCTAACAAGGTGAGCTTCTTAACCACTGAGCCACCAGTCCCTAAAACCGCCTTGAAATGGACCAGTTGTAGCCCCTGCAGAACCTGAGCCAAGAATCTGTTGATCACATTTTTTGACTGTGGAGGACATTGAGGGCCTTCCCCAATATCTAGATGTTGGGGAAGATACAAGATATCTTGTATAGCAGTGGTGCCCAAACTATGGCCCAGGGGCCGGATCTGGGCCCCAATGCTAATTCATCCGACCCATGAACCCCTCATTGCTCCCAGAAGTAGAAGTAAAATGCACAGTGCAGGCGTTTTACTTCTGTACAGGCACGTTTTACTTCCACTCCCAGGAGCAACAAGGGCTTCTTGGATGAATTGGCATGGGGGCTGGATCCGTCCCCTGGGCCATAGTTTGGGCACCCCTGTTGTATAGGGTGGGCAAATGTTATGCTTGTGGAGACATCTTTTTTATTTATTCTTTGAACCTGAACTTTACTAAATTCATTGGCAATGTGTTGTAAGAGGACTTTGTCGTTAGCTTGTCAGTTTTTCTCCAACTTGAAAACTGGCTCCCATGATTTCTTTTTCCTTTTTTTTCTTTTTTTTTTTTGGGGGGGGGGGGTTGGAGTTGCTTTGGCACTGCAAAAAGGAAATAGTGATACCCTCTGGCTTTTCCCATTGAGCCATGTTGGATGTTGTCCATTTTCCAAAATAAGTGAGATATTTCCAAACAGGAAAACATGCAGTTAATGATACTAAGCTTAACTTAGGCAGTGGTGGGACCACCCTGAGCCCACCACACCTCAAAAAAATGCCCTCCACTGCTCCCCTACTTACAAGCCTAGAGGAGCTTCGTGGGTGAAGGAACCCCCCCCCCTGCAGTCACTGGAAACACATCAGTGGGTGCCACACAACCCCCCACAGTTGCTGCAGCCATGTTCCCCGCAGCCATGGAGGCGTTCCTGGCAGCGGTGGCTGGAGCAAGGGTGCAGGCCAGCTAATTTGGCACCACAGGCCAGATCCGTCCCATGGGCCATAGGTTGAGAAGCCCCAATTTTAGGCCAGAGTCCACCCCCCTGCTCAATGCAGGAATCCAAATCAAAGCAGATCTAACAGATGGGTGTCCAGTTCTCTTGAATGCTTGCAGTGTTGGGAGTGCTCACCTCTTGAGGCAGTTGGTTCCACTGCTCTAACAGTTAAGAAGTTTTCCCTACTATTTAGCCTCCATCTGGCTTCCTGTAGTTCCAGCCCATTATTATTCACCCTGCCCTCTGGGATGACCAAGAACCAGCGGTGGGATTCAAAAAATTACTACTCTGTGGACATGGTATGGTGGGCGTGTCCAGGGGAAAAGCTCTGTGTTGCACCAGAATTAAACTTTATTACAAAACTTGGATGGGTGGGGCCAGCCAGAATATCTGCTACCTGTTCTGTCAAACTGGTGCGAACCTGCTAATGCCCACCACTGCCGAGAACAGATCCTGCTCCTCCTCTTTATGACTATATTTCAGGTATCTGAAGAGTGACATCATATTTCCCCCGTCTCGTTTTCACAAGGCTAAAGATGCAGTTCCTTCATGCCTTTCCTCATGTGGTTTGGTTTCCAGTCCTCTAATCATCCTTCTTGCCCTTCTCTAGTTTCTCTGCAACTCAAAGTGTGGTGTCCAGAATTGGTATGCAATACTCCCAAATCCTGTGCATGTTAGTTCAAGGCCAATCCTGCCATAGTTTTTTTTTAGTTAACCCCTAGGTGAGCATCCCTGTAGTGGCAGCCTAAGAGGATATAGTATGGGAGGCATTCTGTGAGGACCCAGTGCCCCGCCCCCCAGGTTAGGGCCTGAGGTTCCCCTTTGGAGCAGATGTAGGCTATGTTCAGAATGCTGAAGGAACATCTGTTCTGCAAGAAGATTGAGAGAGTTGGATGTTCACCTATGGCCAGAATCCTGTTGACTTAATGTGAGTTCAGGAAGTCAGCTGTGGAAACAGTGAGAAGTATTTTCCAGTCCTGCCCTGCCACTGCTGGTTAGAAGGAAACAAACATTTGGACTTTAGCTCTTAATGTGCACATTTTTAAACAATTGAATTTTTGTTGGAATAATAGCAATGTTAGTCTGTGTTTCAAGTATAACAGAGAATAAAGAAAAAAATTGTAGCGCTTTGAGAACTAACTATATTTTAATGTTAGCTTTCATGGATCATGTCCACTTTGTCACTCCCATGCTTGATGAAGCAGACTTGATCCATAAAAGCGAACATTAAACATTGGGTTTTGTTTATTCTTATATTTGTAAACAACAGGATTTTGGCTTGAGGATTTGCACTTTTGTATTTAAGGGGTTGCAGGTGAATGAAATGAGGCTGTACTTTGGATACACCATGAAAAGACAAGATTTGCTGGTAAAAGACCATAATGTTGAGAGGAACTGAATGTTGAGAGGAACTGAAGATTGAATGCAAGATGGTCTGTTCTTCGGGGTCACTGTGAACACAACCACATGGGTTTTGCACATGCACAAATCACTTCTCAGAATTCTGCAAAGCTAAAGGAAGCCGTTAAGATTAGCCCCAACCCCCTGACCATAACTGTGCGCCCAATGGCTTCCTTCCTCACTTTGTTTTTCCGTACTAATGAACGGTAATCGTCATTTCTTTAAGTTACCATTTCCTCTTACCTGTATTTTGGGTCTTTGCCTGTCTTCGCACTAGTCGCCACTTTAAAAAAATACTTTTCCAAACTGGTTTCTGGTTCCTATGAGCCCTTTCAAGAGCCGTTCTGATTGTGCTACTAAAATTTCATTAATAGTTGAGCACATGGTGCTATTTTGCTTAGGAGAAAGGTATCGGTCTCTGTCTTGAGGCTTTTGTTGGTCAAAACTTAGGTAAAAGTTGTCCTTGCTCCAAAGTGTCATATATGACTCTAGGGTTCAGTGCTCATCTGTTTATAGCCAAAGAGCCGGGGGAGATGTTTCTGTGGGCATGTAGCACGCATGACTAAACACTGGCATGCACGGAACAGTGTACCTACCCAAAGTGGTACCTATTTATCTACTTGTAATTTCTTGCTTTCAAACTGCTCGGTTTGCAGGAGGTGGGACAACACAGTAACTCACTCCATCGTATAGTATTCAGGAATTGAACTCTGAACTCCCAGTCATCAAGTTCAGTGTCTTAACCACTTGAGCCATCACAGCTCCCAAAACTTAAAACACATTGGCAGCCTAGTCCGTGATCCTTAGGAAAAAGTTGTGAAAAATAGCTCCAATAGTAGACAGTTTAAATATCTAGGGAACTTACATCTGACAGAGTAGAGGATTGACTTGAACTAAATGGATTTTTTAAGCAAAGAAGCTATCTACAAATGAGACTTAAATGTACAAATACCAAAGATTTAATTCTTTTTGGAATGTGACAGGTGAACATCCTCATCCTTTGCAGTTTACCAGTACTGTTGACGTTTTAATTTTCACTAAGCAACAAGGCTCATCTCAAATCAATGGCTAAAGTGCACTTGCCTGCACTAATTACTCATCAGCTGCAAAATTCATAAGCTTCTGTGATCAAACTGTACAAAAAGGAGTAAACAATGCATATCCACCTATTCATCTCCCGTCTGCTCAAAGGTCTTTAAACACAGTTTCAAAAACATTAATATGTGTACCTTTTTGGACTACTTGCAACTAAATATTTACAGCTGCCTAAGTTAAAAACAGTTTAACAATTGTTTACATGAAAAAAAGTTTTTTCTTGTTGCAATATAAGCAAGAACTAGTAAGCTATCAGCACTATGTTCTAACCCAGGGGTCCTCACACTTTTTAAGCCAGAGGCCAGTTCATGGTCCCTCAGACTGTTGAGGGGCAGGACCATTTTTTTCTGAATGGAATGTATTTCAATGGGAAGTGTGAGCCTGCTTTTGGCTGATGAGATAGTCAATGTCCGGTTCCATGTTTGTCACTGCCAATCGTAACAGGTGGTGCACGTGTGCCTCATTTAGCCTTGATCTGATTGGAGAGTTCAGATGCTTCATCCGGGAAAAAGTCTGTTCATAGACGTAGGTGTTTCCAAAGAGGGTTGCCATTTTGAGTGCATGGTTCCTGAGGTTAAGGAATGTGTCAGGAGGGAGAGATGCATAGAAATTAGTAAGGCTGGTTAACTTGAATATGTCTTTCAGAGAGTCACAACTCTGTAGTTCAGCCAGTTCCATTTGGTATTCAGGATCAGCCATTTCAATGTCAACAGAAAATGGGTTCCGGAAAAGCTTTATGTCCTGTTCATGGAAATGAAGCTCTTTAAATCTCATTTGAAACTCCCTTTGCAACATTTCCAGTGAATCCACACATTTCTTGTTAGGGAATGCAACTGTTGGTTTTTCCGCCAACAGCTTTTGAGTCGTGGGGAGGTGGCAGAAGTTTTCCTCCTTCACTTGTTTAATGAGGAGATTCAATTTCACTTCAAACGCTTTCACATGTGAATGCATGTCACAGATGAGCTTCTCTTTTCCTTGAAGTTGTACACTGAAACTGTTGAGTAGCTCTGTTATATCTGTCAGAAAGGCAAGGTGCCATTTCCATTCTGCATCTTTAAGCTCTGGTACTTCTTTGTTTTTTGACAGCAGAAAAGCAGAAACCTGTGGAAGTAAGTCATAAAAACGTTTCAAAACTTTCCCTCGGCTCAGCCAATGGACCTCTGTGTAGTACAGAATATCTTCATAGGCAGCATTCAGCTCAGACAGAAATTCCTGAAACTGTCTGTGGTTTGGTGCATGAGCCTTAATGAAGTTAACACAAGACACCACAACTTTCATGACCAAGTCCCACTTCAGCGATTTACAACACAGCGCTTGTTGGTGGATGAAGCAGTGTATGGCAATTGGACGTGAATGGTTCTGTTTGTCCATCTCTTGGTTAATGCGCGCAACCACTCCTTTCACAGACCCCACCATGCTAGGAGCACCATCAGTTGTCACACCAACCAGTTTAGCCCAGTCCAGCCCCAAATCGTTCACAGTTTGACGAACCTTCTCATAAATATCCTCTCCTGTTGTAGTTCCTTTGACGCTTTGCAGTGCAGCAAGTTCCTCTGTCACTACAAAATGTGCATCTGTTCCACGAATGAAAATTAGAAGTTGTGCAGAATCACAAACATCATTGCTTTCATAAAGAGCCAATGAAAAATAGCACAGATTTTTTGAGGAGTTTTGTAAATGCTGATGCAAATTGTCCCCCATTTCTTCAATTCTTTGTGCAATTATAGGTCCTGAAAGGCTCAGTGTACTAAATAAATCGGTCTTCTCTGGACACATCTCTCTGGCAACATGAAGAAGGCATTCTTTCACAAATTCTCCATCTATGAATAGTCTGCCAGTGCGCGCGATTAGCTTGGCAACTTGAAAACTTGCTCGCATTGATGAAATATTTAGCTGTTCCTGCTTCACAAAAGCATCTTGCCGAGTTGTCCATCCATTTTTCAGTTTTAATATTATTTCTTTTCTCACATCTCCGACCAAAAATTCATATCTCTCTTTATGTCGAGATTCATAGTGTCGGCGCAAATTATATTCCTTGAATACAGCCACTGAATCCTGACATAGCAGACAAACAGCTCTCTCCTTGCACTGAATGAAGAAGTAATCATGGGTCCACCTTTCATTGAATATCCTGCACTCGGCATCAATTTTTCTTTTCTTTGACATAACCGTTTCCAAGGGATGCACAACGGCTAATACTTCTTTGGAAGGGTGCTCATAGCTGCTGGGCTGTGTTTCTGGGTACTGGGCAATAGCAGTTGGCATTTGCTTTCTGGGTCCTGGGCGGTAGCAGTTGGTGTTGGCCTGTTGTTCTAGGTACTGGGTGGTAGCAGCTGGTATTTGCTTTCTGGGTCCTGGGCGGTAGCAGTTGGTGCTGGGCTGTGTTTCTGGGTACTGGGCGGCAGCAGTTGGTACTGTTTTTACGGGTACTGGGCGGTAGCAGTACTGAATACCTTTGAAAGAGGAGCAAAGTCATAGAAGAGGTTAATAATATTAATGACTACTACATATGATAACTATACTGTATACTAACTCCAGAACTACAAGAACTAGGTTCTTACCGATAGGTTTCTGAAGGGAAACATGATGAGAGGAATATTGCCCTCATGTCTGCTTCCCACAGGTACCTGACTGGCCAGAGTATGAAGCCCAATATTGGACCACATAGCCCTCTGGGCTTTTACTAATACAAATACACATGCCCATAAGATTGAAGGTTCAGAATGTCCTATGGCATGAAAGAGACAGCTGAATGGAATATTATTAAATGTATCAGTGATTCATTTGTGGAAGTTTTAAACATTACCTTGATTACTAGCTTATCTTGAGTACTGATTTAACTATCTGACTGAATACCAGACATTTGTCAGCAAAAGAAATATAAACAGAGGAAAGTAAACTGTGCAGATGTCAGTCTCGGCTCCATGCTAGAGATTTAGTTGAAAAGACAATCTCCTGCCCTGGATCTGTATTTCTGCAGAAGGTTCATGTTATATTTAGACTTTGGAGACATCGAAGGCGGCGCAAAAAATCCCAGCTGTGTTCCAAAACTGTGCCACAGTTCCCTGCACATGTTATGTTGCAAGAACTGTAGTGTCCAAATGTCCTGAAAATAACATCCACACATCATGAGATTATCTTTCTTGTTCCACACGGGTGAGAAGATCAACATTTACACAATCCTTCTTGCACTGCAACGCCTGCCTATAGCCCAGCAATTTCATATCTAGTGCCACAAAACCTCCAATGCTGGGTATCAGGATGATAAACTGGGAAGTGTTTTTAACAGTCCACTCCTAGGATACATGATGTTTATTTACTTACTTATTTATTTAATCAGACTTATATGCCGCCCTCCTCAAAGAGACCCAGGGAGGCTAACAAAGCTTTAAAAGAGACATAAAACACAATATAAAATCCTTTCTAAATTTAATATTAAAAGAGATTAAAACTAAGCAAAGTTAAAAGATTAAAAATTCATACATTGAGAGAGAGGCGGGGTCACATGAGCCAACAAACCAACGCAACTGTCTGACCCAAACCCCATACCTGTCCCGCCAGCCAGGTCTTAACCCCCTTTCTAAAAGGCAGCAACTCTGACTGGAGACGTCACTCAATTGGCAGGAGGTTCCATAGGGCCGGGGCGGACACAGAGAAGGCCCTCCTAGTGCTAGAGAAGTGCGCCTCTCTAGCTGATGGTACAACCAGAGAGCATGCGTACACAATAAAACCAAAAGTGTTTTTTCCCCTCCGAGTAGAGCGCCCAAGAAGGTTGCCACCTGGGCACACCCCACACGGCAAACCACGGCTCCGACGTCCTCTTGGCCAAAAGCGACTGAAAATCATTGCGAATATCACCCCTCTACCACTGTCCTCTCGCAAGAGACACCTGAACAGCTCATATTCCCCTGCAGTCCTTGGCGACAAAGCCACCCAGTTTCTTACTATTACTTTACTAACCATTTCCACCACCTGGAGTGCCTGGACTCTACAATGCTGAGAGAAATTTTGGGACACTCACACTCAGGAAGGGGCAACAGAGAGGGCTGGGCCAGGTCGGATACCCAACAGGCACCTGGGCTGTTTGGGGAGAAATGGAGGAGAGCGAGTTGGGTTTGGTGAGGGAGGCCTCTTGGCCATTCACCCCAAGGACAACCACACACTCCTACCTGCATGCCCAGCCCTGCCAGCAGTGGCTCCTCACAACATCCACCCTGCTACAGCATGCTGGCAGGGACATGCCAGAGAAGACAAGGATTGAGGCGGACGGGTCCCTTGTGTTGCCTCCCTTCCTCACCCGCCCAAGCAGGGCTAAACCTCCTATGCTGTAAACAACTCTGTTCTAGACCTGTCAACAGGGAAGATGGGGAAACACTGCTGATGAACTGTCAGGAGCTGGGAGTAGTGACAGACTTCGCCACTGCAGTCCCCCCACCACACACCCCAAAGTGGAAATCTGTGTGACACATGCACACCATGGCAACCTGACAGCAGCCACATATCCTGATAACAGAGGGCTATGGCTGCTAATAATCATTAGATGTGGTGCCCGTGGAGCCACACACGGCCGCAAGGGCTGGATTTTTTGATGCAGAGGGCCAGATGTGGGCTGGGCGGGAGGTAGTTTGAGGACCCCTGTTCTAAACATATGTTACTACAATTTCATAGAGGAAAAATGGTTTTATATCCAGAAATTTCATTATTGCCAAAAATGGCATTTGATTTTTATTTATCCCAACTTTGGATATTGACAACCTTATTTCCATCTCTTACTTCAGACACTGAAAAGTGTCTTCACACTTTGGACGTGGGAAGAATTTGTTTGATGTTCCTTTATCCTTTTTTATGTTATGAGGGACCATGCAGATAGAGGGTGGTCTATTCTAATCAGTTTTCAGAGACTGTTAAGGTGGATAGTTTATGTTATAACCTTAGTTTACCAGTTGTCAAATTTGACATTGCCAGAGTCTATAAGAGCACATTCAAGTAAAGCTACAAGCACTTCTTCAGCATTTGACAGGAATTCAGATACAGTAATACCTCATATAACATTAGTATCGAATAACACTAAAATCGCATAACATCAAGGAATCTGGGGGGAAGAATTGCATCAGATAACATTAAGATCCTATGGGATGCTTCAGATAACAACCGCGAAAGCCTGTGTGGTTACAATGTATCTCTATGGATCCCATAGAGGATCAGATAACACTAAAAATCATATAACACGAAGACTTGTGGAACCAGGTTTTAGTGTTATATGAGGTTTTACTGTACAAGATATTTGTAGGGCGGCAAGGTAGTCTCTATCTTCCACTTTTATATAACATTACACAAGGCAACAAAATGAAACTTTTTTCCTGTATCAGAGATGGAAACACATTTTTCTAAAGTAGTTTTTCGTGCAGAATTCAGAACTACCATTGGTTTTTCCCTATCACGTCAGGTTTTTAACTTATGAACAATGTAACTCTTAATCGTCACTCTTAAACATGTACGCACAGCAGCTAAGTAAATACAGTATCTTAATATCTCAGAACAAAAGTGAAAACAGGCCTACTCTTTGAAATACATCACATAACTGTGCTAGAACAGCTGCAACAGCTTCTTCAGAAGCACTTAGCATAGGACTTTCTTGTGTAAGCAACATCTGGATTGCCACAGTAGAGCATCCAACAGTAGTTGGCCATCATACTTTCATTCCAGGAGCCTTGGTATCAACTGAATGTCCTTGTGGAACTGTTCTCCTTGTTCATCACTCACCATTCCAAGATTTTCTGGGGGGAAATCTAGGTGAGAGTGCAAAAAGTGTATTTTTAATGACATGCGACAACCAAGTTTCTGATATGAACGAAGAAGATTCTGAATTCCCACTTTGTACCCAAGAAACTTGTGATTACCCAAAGAGTTTTCAACAAGCCAAGTGAAAGCCGCCCAAGCTTCCAACTCTTCTGCTGAAGGAGACTGTTTAAATTCTCCATCATGCAAAACAGACTTAATCTGCAGGCCTATGAAAATTCCTTCTTTTAGTTTTCCAGTGCTGATACTGGGAAATTTCTTCACAAGGTACTGAAAACCTCCTGTGTTCGCTTTACCCATGGCATTGACAAGATTCTTCATCAAGCCTAACTTGATATGGAGAGGAGGTAGATAAATGTTGTTTGGATCAACCAGAGGCAGAAACTTGACACTGCTTGTTCTGGGTGTATAGTCGTTTCTTGGTTGCCAGTCAAGCTTGACATAATGTTCTGCAGTAGACCAGCTGTCCCACAGGCACAGGAATCAGCAGTACAGTATTTGGTGAATCCTCCTTGCATCCCCACCAATATGCCAATAACTTTTAAATCACCACAGATGTTCCACTGGTGTGTCTTAAAACTAATAGTGTCCAACAAAGTGTTCATGTTCTTGTATGACTTTCAAATGGACAGAATGTGCAACTGATATGCTCAGTTTGGAGTTACCATTGTGCAGTAAAACTTCCTTCAAGCTTCTTTTTGAAGAATCGATAAACAGATGCCATTTAGATGGACAGTGCACTTGTAACAAACCACTGAAGAGTCCATTGATATCATGGCAATAGCACAATGAGCCATCAAGAGTAAAGAATGAAGACAAGTTATGATTTCTTAGCCTATAGTGAGTTATTTTCACACCATGTGCGAACAAGTTATTCTGTTTAAGTCTGGAGGCAAGAAGCTCAGCTTTATCTTTAGATAGCTTTATATCACGTACAAGATCATTCCGTTCAGCTTGGGTAAAAGTCTTTGGTTCTGTGTCATCATCCAACAAGTAGTCTGGGTCTGATGTTTCTGGAACGTGGCCAGTGGCTTCACTGCATCCCTAATCACCTTCAACCGAAGCAAGACCATCATCTGGTGGCAATGGAATGGGCAAGGAATCATTGTGGAGAACAGGCCTAATTGCTGAATCTAGGCTAGGATATGCAATTTTGTGCTTCGTTTTAGCTGAGAATCCAGTTGTATTAACCAGACAAAAGTAGCAGTCGTTAATATGGTCTCGTGGTTCCCTCCACACCATTGGGATGGCAAAAGGCATTGACGTCCTTCGTCGATTCAACCAGTTGTGTAGGCCACTGGAACAGCTGGTGCACATGATATGTGGAGCCCAGGGTTTATCCTGTTCACCTAACGGACAGCCAAAGTACAGCATGTACATCTTTTTAAGATGTGCAGTAATAGGTCGACGTTGTGCTGACGATGTAAAGGATCCACACACGTAACAGAAACTATCAGGTTTGTTCCTGCAGTGCCTAGGCATGATTCCACCTGAATATAGAGGTAAGCAGATGTAATAAAGCGCAGTAATGCAATAGTTCGCAACACCGGGCTGACATTGCGCAATACCTTCTAGTTGGGTCTAACCACGCAATACCCCATAGGGCAATACCGGCTGCTACCGAGGCAACCAGTTACACTGTCAGCGCTGAGCATGAACTCACACAGCAAGGCTTATAGTAAAGCCATTAAAATATATATTTGCAGATAAAACAAAAACTTGATGTGCCAGAAAAAAATGGTTTACAGATTTGAAATCAGCATGAAAAATGCTGTAAAACCCATATTGACAGGACAAATTTGTTATGGTATTGAATGTGAACTCAAATATTGACAGCTGCTCCTTTAACAAGGCTTTCACAGCTGCAACTACTGAGTACAGTGACTCAGCATTCTTGCTGTATAAATCAAGGGGCTCTGAAAGCCCAAACCTCCAGGAGAGCCAGCAAGGAAAGTTTGCAAGGAGAGATACTGCGAAGGAGAGTCAACCAAGGAGTTTCAACCAAGGAGAGTTTACCAGGACTGTCTGTGTGACATTTTGCCTTGTTGCTGGTGAGTGCCAAGTGCCATTTCACCAAGAAGCTAGCCGTGTCCCCTGGCCTGAAGGGGGTTTGCTGGCTGTCTGTTGCCAGCAGCACTCTGTGTAAATTCACAACCCCAAGGACTGTCAGCAACTGTTACCTACTGTTGTTGGCTTTCTGCTGGTCAAAGCTACAAAGACTTGTACCAAAGACTGTTCTGCTGTACATAGTTTTGTTGCTCCAGAAAAGTAACCTGTTTGTCTTGGTTTCATCCTTAAGTAAAATACTTTATTTCGTATCAACTACTATCCAGTGGTGCTAGCAGTTATTCAAGCACATCTTTTCCGCTGCTGCGCTCTGCACGATAGCCAAAGCGGTCTATCATATTTGAAATGGTCTCTGATACAAATTTTATGTTCCCTTGTGATTGGCTTAATACACAAGCAAAAAAGAAAAAAGAAGAAAGAAAGAAAGAAAAAGATATTTGGCTTGGCCACTTTGTTCTTTAGGCTACTCTGGCGTGACTTCCCTCCATCCTTAAAATGAGCTTGGTAATCACCCATTTGTGTGATTCACAGTGACCACCAAGATGATGGGTTACTTACTTGTAATGTTTGTTCTTTGCATGGTCTACTTGAAGTCACACAACCCACCCTACCTCCCCTCTGTCACACTTTCCAGAGTGTTAGTAAAGTAAAGGTCACCCTTACTTGAAAACTAGTCGTATCTGACTCTATGGTTCAATACGCATCTGTTTCATAGCTGAAGAGCCAGCGCTGTGTGCGTTTGCAGACATTTCCATGGACATGTGGCAGGCATGCGTGTTAGCTGGTTACTAATAATAATACAGTAATCCTGCCAACAGTTCGAAAGCAAGAAATTGCAAGTAGATAAATAGGGACCATTTCGGTGGGAAGGTAACAGCCTCCCATGCGCTCCGGTGTCTAGTCATGCCTACCACATGACCATGGAAACGTCTGCAGAAGCAGACAGCGCTGGCTCTTTGGCTTTGAAACAGAGATGAGCACTGACCCCTAGAGTCGGATACGACTGGCTTTCGAGCAAGGGAAACCTTAATCTTGTGTCAGAAATTATTCTACTTGAAAAGATTTTTTGCAGAAGAAACTCCACTCAGGGAATGCCCGAATGAGGCTCCTTTCATGTCCCCAAGAGCTGGGACAGAGAAGGGGACTCAATCCATCGTCCATCAGTACCCTGGTCTCAAACTGCTAACTTGCCAGCCTTCCAGCTAACAAGGCAGCTTCTTAACCACTGAGCCACGGCAGCCCCAGCTGGTTACTGTAACTGAAGGAGGAAACCAAGAGGTGATTCATGAATGCACAAAAATCATTTGTGTGAGTTCACAGTAGACCACTTGAAGAACAAACATTACAGGTAAGCAACCCATCTATTCCATAAACTTTATATAAAATAATAAACTTTAAGTAGAAAAAATGGCAGAACTCTGACTGGGAAGCAGGTCAGCAGTTCGATTCCCGAGTGCTGCAGGACAGAACGAGCTCCTATCTTTGTCCCAGCTCCTGCCAACCTAACAGTTTGAAAGCAAGAAATTGCAAGTAGATAAATAGGGACCACTCCGGTGGGAAGGTAAACAGCATTCCGAGCGTTCCAATGTCTAGTCATGCCTGCCACATGACAACGGAAACGTCTGCAGAAGCAGACAGCACTGGCTCTTCAGCTTTGAAACAGAGATGAGCACTGAACCCTAGAGTCAGATATGACTGGCTTTCAAGCAAGGGAAACCTTTACCTTTTAAAATCTATCTCATCCTTAACCACTTTACAATCTAACCACATATGCACATATGAACCCAGAGCATCTTTGCATCTCCAACATTTATTACTCGTTTTCTCATCTATCTGGTGCAGTTTTATAGGTGTCAAATAGGTGTAAAGTGGTTAATGTTTTCTGGACAAAAGTAGAAAAAGAAATAGCAAATATCATGGATATATGATTAGAGATTGAGCCAGATATAATGCTCTTGACAAATGTGGAAAAAATTAATGTGGATAAAGACAAAAAATAGTTAATAGCCGTAATGCTGTCAGCAGCAAGGCACTGTATAGCGAGGAACTGGAAGAGTGATACTCAATTAAATACGGAAGATTGGTACAGAGAAACGTGGGAATTGGCGTTGAACGATAAATTGACATGGGAAGTGAAAGTTAGAAAGGGGGTAGTTCAGGAGAACAGGTTTTGGAGGATATGGCATCCATTTATAGAACATTCACTGTATAATGATAAAGCAACACAGCCAGCACCGGAGCAAATGAGCTTTTAGAGGAACATTTGAATATGAATTAATTGTAACCTCTCTGGATATGTAAATAGCACAGGGTGTTGACAAGAGATTTACAGTAATACCCCGGATAACACGAGTATTGTATAGCGTGAAAACCGCATAACGTTACAAGATTTTCGGAAAAATCTTGTATCGAATAACGCGATTTTTAGCGTTATCCGATAGTCGTTCTTAGCAGCAGGGTGGCTGGAAAGCTGAACAGGGTTCTCCGTTCAGCTTCCCAGCCACCCTGCAGCTACAGAGGCAGGGGTGGGGAGGCTGGAAAGCTGACGGGGGGCTCCCCCGTCGGCTTTCCCAGCCACCCCACAGCTGCGGAGGCAAGGACGGGTGGCTAGGGAAGCCGACAGGGAGTCCCCGTCAGCTTCCCCAGCCACCCTGCAGCTGTAGATCGGGTCCAAACCCACCCACCCCACGCTAGTATTAAAAGACTTATCTCTCTGGAGCAGGCAGGGGAGTTAGAGATCCCGAAATAGGTTAAAAAAATGGACTTTTCTTTTACCCATTTCGGGATCTCTGATTCCCCCTGCCTACTCCAGCGAGATCAGAGGAGCTGATCTAAGCTGTTTCCAAAAGTTTCCTGTTTCCACTTCAAAAATAGCGCGCATCAGCTCTAGGGAGGTTGGGAGACCCGATGCGCGCTATTTTTGAAGTTCCCCCACGCAGTTGGAAGCTACAATGAGTCAAAACTTTTTTGTTACAGCTTCTAGCAGGGTGAGGTTTTGTAGCAGAAGTCTGTTTTTTTTTTAACCCATTTCGGGATCTCTAACCTCCCTGTCCCCTCCAGGGAGATAAGATAAGCCACCCTTCTGCTACAAAACCCCATCCTGCTAGAGCCAAAGTGGAAACAGGAAACCTTTGGAAACAGCTTAGATCAGCTCCTCTGATCTCGCTGGAGTAGGCAGGGGGAATCAGAGATCCCGAAATGGGTAAAAAATAGCGCGCACAGGCTCTAGGGAGGTGGGGAGACCCAATAAGCGCTAATTTTGAAGTTCCCCCACTCTCTTTGAGGCTGCAGCAAGCCAGAATGTCGGGATTTGAACCGTGACATTCTGGCTTGCTGCACTGGCTGAGGACGTCGGGGAAGCTCAGAAACAGCTTGGATCGGGTCTCCACACCTCCCTGGACCTGGCAGGAAGGGTCAGACACCCCAAAATTGGTAAAAAAAACCATCCTTTTTTTTTTTTTACCAATTTTGGGGGCTCTGACCCCCCAGGGAGGTTGGGAGACCCAATCCAAGCTGTTTCCAAAGTTCCCCCACCTCCCTGGAGGCTGCAGCAAGCCAAAATGTCAGGATTCAAATCCCGACGTTGTGGCTTGCTGCAGCCTCCAGGGAAACAGGTTTTTTTAAAACATTGTATGACCAATGTATCGCACAACGTTAAAAACCGGATCACGATGGGACTTGTGGAACCAAGTCATAACGTTATCCGGGGTACTATTGTAATTCTGTTTTCCAAATATGTAAATGTTTTTGGTTTTCATTATTGGTCTTACGTCTTTTTGTATTAAAATTAAATATGTAATTACGTGTATATACACATAAAATCAATTGGACAAGTATGTATATAAGTGTATATGTATATACATATATAAAAATAGGTAAACAGGTGTGTAATTGTATATAAAAAGATGTACAGTAAAACCTCAGATAACACTAAAACCTGGTTCCACAAGTCTTGGTGTTATATGATTTTTAGTGTTATCCGATACATGTTAAAATCCTGTGACTGTAAGCAGTGTTTTTTTGTCATATATCTTGTTTTTTTAATTATCGTTCATCTTTTGTATGTCAGAAAAATTCAATAAAAAAATAAAAAAATCTATCTCATCCTGCTGTGAAACGTATGTTGCAAAACAATTGCAAGGCACGTTTTACTTCCGCTCCCGGTGGGAGGAATCCATGTGACTGGCCCGCGGCCCAAAATGTTTAGGCACCCCGCCATAAAGGAAGACATAGCCTTGGCTTTGCAAGAGCTGTATCGGGCCATTTAATGTCAGGATATTTTGGAGGCCCTGGTGTTCGGCTCCACATTCTCCTCCAGGTCCCCCTAATAACGGGCAAAGTATGTTTCCACCCCAGAAACCACAATTAATTAACATTAGCCCCAGGACTATCGCCATCTGTGTCGGGGGCTGGCGCGAGGAAAGCCTGAGCGCCGCGGCCACGCCTCAGCTCACCCAGCGAGACTCTCGACACCAACCGCCCCTGCCGCTGAGAACGTCAGGGAGGGTGCACCATCAGGATGGGGGTTGGGGGTATGGGCTTAGGGAACAAGAGAGAAGAGCCTGCCAGCCAGGAAGAGGGGACTGGGCTCTGTCTGTTAGGGCGGGGGGACTCCATGGGGCCCAAATTAGTGTGGTGACGGGCATGGGGTGTTATGGCGGGAGCCGAGGGGCGGGCCGCACTCGGAGAACACGGGACAGATGTCTGGTGGCTGTCCCGTGTTCTGGCCCCCCGGCTACACCTCTGGGTCCTGAGCAGCCGGTCAAGAGTGACCCCTCCCTTAGGCTGCTGCTGATGAATGCCAGATCGGTCTGCAATAAGGCTCCTCTGCTCTCAAACGCCATCGCAGAGGAGCGGGCTGATCTGGCATGCATCACCGAGACCTGGCTGGGGCCGGAGGATGGGGTTCCTCTGTCTGAGTTATGCCCGGCCGGGTTCGGTATTTGGCACCAGCCTAGGGAGAGGGGAAGGGGCGGTGGAGTCGCCGTGATAGCTAGGGAGTCACTGGGGGTCACCAGGGCCACGGCTCCACAAATTCCGGGCTGTGAGGCCTTGTTCTTGCGTGTGGGCCCTAAGGGTCAGTTGGGAATACTGCTCATGTACCTGCCTCCCTGCAGAGTAGCAGATTCCCTGCCTGAGCTCCTCGAGGCGGTCTCCATGTTGGCGTTGGAAACCCCCAGGCTGATGGTCCTGGGGGACTTCAATTTGCCGTCGTTGGGGGCCGGCTCAGAGGTGGCTCGGGAGTTCATGGCTTCCATGGCAGCCGTGGGCCTGACTCAGGTAATTCAGGGTCCTACCAGGAGCAGTGGCTACACACCGGACTTAATCTTTTTGTCGGAGCTGTGGCAGAGTGATCTGAAATTACAAAAATTAGATATCGCCCCAGTGCCATGGTCGGATCACTATCTGGTGACTCTGGACTTCCTAGGGGCTGGACTCCATCGCAGGGAGGCAGGGCCGATTAAATGGGCCCGCCCCCGGCGACTAATGGATCCAGAAGGATTCCAGAGGGAACTGGGGGATTGTCCTCTTGACCTGCAAAGCGTTTCATCCGAGGCCCTTGTCGATGCTTGGGACAAGAAAGCGACGGCAGCCTTGGATGCAATCGCGCCACTACGGCCTCTCCGAGTCCGTGGGGATCGATCTGCCCCTTGGTTTTCAGAGGAACTAAGGGAGCTTAAACGGGCCAAGAGACGCCGAGAGCGCCGCTGGGTGAAGACTCGGAGCGAGTTTGACCGAACACTGGTTAGAGCTGCTATTAAGGACTACCTAGTGGCGATAAGGGTGGCGAAGCGCCAATACTTCACCACCCTTATTGCCTCCGCAGATAATCGCCCAGCGGCCTTGTTCCGGGTGACCAGGTCCCTCCTCGGTAGAGGGGGTCCGGGCCCTGGGTGGCAGGGATCGGCTGAGGATTTTGCTGATTATCTGGCGGAGAAAATCGCTCAGATCCGCTCGAAGCTGAAACCCGGCGTGGAACGTTCGGAGCTGGGGTTGACCATAGCGCAGTCTAGCCATGTTACCTGGGATCGGTTTGATCCTGTTGGCCCTGAGGAAGTGGACAGGCTTCTTGTGTCTGTTCGCGCCACGACCTGTGCACTGGACCCATGCCCTGCCTGGTTAATAAAAGCTTCCAGGTCTGTGACAGGTGGCTGGGTCGAGGCGATCATTAACACTTCATTGAAAGAGGGGCATTTTCCTGCACATTTTAAACACGCTTTAGTGCTTCCCCTCTTAAAAAAACCGTCCCTCGACCCCACGGTAATTTCCAACTACCGTCCAGTGTCCAACCTACCTTTTTTAGGTAAGGTTCTGGAAAAGGCTGTGGCGCAGCAGTTACAGGAAGTCCTGGATGAAGCGGATTATCTGGACCCGTTTCAGTCAGGATTCAGGCCCGGATATGGTACTGAAACTGCACTAGTCGCATTGGTGGATGATCTCTGGAGAGAGCGGGATGGAGGGGAGCCGTCTGTCCTCGCTCTTCTCGACCTCTCAGCGGCTTTTGATACGGTCGATCATGGCATCCTTCTGGGTAGGCTCCAGGGTCTGGGGATCCAGGGCACAGTGTTGTCCTGGTTTTCCTCATTCCTGAGGGGCAGGACCCAGTCGGTGTGCCTGGAGAAAGAGAAGTCCAGCCCTAGGCCCCTGCACTATGGGGTGCCTCAGGGCTCGGTACTTTCTCCTCTCCTATTTAACATCTATATGAAGCCGCTGGGTGAGATCATCCGTTCCCACGGGGTAAGGTATCATCAATATGCAGATGATACCCAGTTATACATCACCGCCCGTGGGGACCCAAGCGGTGCAGTGGAAGTCCTTTCCAGGTGTCTGAAGGCTGTTAAGGTCTGGATGGGGGACAACGGGCTACAGCTGAATCCCGGCAAGACTGAGTGGCTGTGGGTAAGGGGCCCTGTGTTATCTCGGGAGTTACCAGCTTTGGTTCTGGATGGGGCAGTTTTGCCCCAAACAGACCCGGTGCGTAACCTGGGGGTCCTCCTGGACTCACGACTACTGTTCGAAGAACAGGTGGCAGTCGTGGCCAGGAGGGCTTTTGCACAACTTCGTGTAATACGCCAGTTACGCCCGCTCCTAGACCGGGACGCCTTGCTCATGGTCACACACGCTTTGGTCACCTCCAGACTTGATTACTGTAATGCGCTCTACATGGGGCTGCCCTTGGTGACCATTCGGAGACTGCAGCTGGTCCAAAATGCGGCGGCCCGGATAGTGATGGGATGCGGGCGTTATGCTCATGCCTCACCACTGCTCCGGGAGCTGCACTGGTTACCAGTATGTCTCCGGGTGCAATTCAAGGTGCTGGTTATTACCTTTAAAGCCCTATATGGTAGTGGGCCAGGATACCTCAGAGACCGCGTCACCCTAAGAACGTCTGTCCGTCCCACCAGGGCGGATCGGAGGGGCTCTCTTGTTATTCCATCGGCTAGGGAGGCTCATCTCTCTAGCACTAGGAAGAGGGCCTTCTCTGTGTTCGTCCCGGCCCTGTGGAACCTCCTCCCAACTGAACTGCGCCTACAAACAGAGCTCCTGCCCTTCCGGAAGGGCTTAAAAACCTGGCTGGCGGGACAAGTGTGGGGACCAAGGTATGTGGGATCCCACACAGGGTGGTTGATTTAAGGGATAGCTTCCCTTGCTGTGGGTTTTATTCCGCGGGGTTGTTTGTTCCCGGTTTTTACTTCTTGTTTTTATGATCCTTTTTACAGTCTTAAAATTTTTATTATTAGTATTTATTGGATGGGGTTGGGTTTGTGATTGTGTTTTGTCTTGTAAGCCGCCCAGAGTCGGGTATACCCGATTGGGGCGGGATAATAAATGTGAACAATAAATAAATAAATAAATAAAAACATTAGTAGACCCTGACCAGCTTATCCTATGGTAATAGAGCAGGGGTGCCCAAACTTTTTGGGCCATGGGCTGATCATGTGGTTCAGGGCGCCGGTCACTAAGGTCCGGGGCCGGGTGCGGCCCCCGACGCCAATTCATCCGGCCCGCAAAGCCCTCAAGGGCTTTGTGGGCCGGATGAATTGGCATCGGGGGCCGCACCCGGCCCTGGGCCTTAGTTTGGGCACGACTGTAATAGAGTGTAAGACCCTACTGCCAACGAGTCAACACTGAGTAACTAACCTGACAACCCTGAGGACTAACAGCCTTGGGTGCCGAAGTCCACAGGGAAGGGCGATGGTCCCCAAGTGGATTAAATCCCACTTGAATCCATCTTGCCAGAGAACAGCTGCATCATCAATTCTGGCCTGGGGCTGAAGAGGACTTTGTGTGCCTGAAGGGCACAGGACCAGAAAGTGACTCAAGGAACTGGATCAGTGGTACGGGTGTCATTCTGCAATGCAGAAGGGAAATGAAAGACCACTGCATTATATTCTCAGGACAGTCTTCATGGTTGATCGCCATGAAGATTGCCAATGTTTGGCTCCAGATGCGGCACAGAAAGGAAGTAGAACTCCCTGACCCCATAATTAATAGGCAGAGTGAAAGCACATGTCCCCTGCAGACCACCACATTCATTGCGAGATTACACCATTAGTACTATTAATCATTAACAGCATCATTAAAAGTACAAGGGGAGCAGTAGCCCAGGCACATCTCCAGCAGTACTTTTTACAGGAACCAATTTTTGCAATTTTCAAAATTTGCAGCTTTGCTGCAATCAATGAACCATCCCGGCAGGTAAAAGCGCCAGTTAGCTTCCTTTAAAGCCAGGGATTCTCAACCTGTGGCCCATGGGTTGAATGCAGTTCCCGGCACCATTTCATGTCCCCCCCCCCCCCAGGAAATGCCATGTGGTAGAGAAAGGGGAAAATGGCCGTCCGGCCCCCTTAGCTGTCTGAGGAAGTGTGACCCTGCCCCCAGCTTAAAAAGGTTGAGAACTCTTGTTTTAAGAGTGGGTTCAGGACCAGAAGGCTGTGAGTTCGACCCCGACCAGGAATCAAGGTTGACGCTCAGCCTTCTGAGGTTGGTAAAATGAGGACCCAGCATGGTGGGGGCAAAACGCTAATTAATGTGAGCCGCCCTGAATAATAATAATAATAATAATAATAATAATAATAATAATAATAATAATAATAATAATAATTTTAAAGTGTGTATGATTCAGAGAGGGCCTTGGGAGCAACAAATGCATCATCTTTTTCAATTGCCTTATCCGATTCCTGATATTGTTGGATTATGTATTTTTATATTATATTGTATTACTGAGACTATATCATGTACAGTATGTATATGTAACTGGAATTGTATTTTTTGTAACTTTGTTTTGCGGTGTGGTTTTGCTCTATTACACTGCTGTATTATATTGTTTATTTATTGTATTAATATTGTATTACTTTTCATTACATTACTTTTGATTGTGTTACATGTATGGCTGCTGTGAACCGCCCTGAGTCGGGTTTTACCGAGTAGGGCGGTATACAAATCGAATTATTATTATTATTATTATTATTATTATTATTATTATTATTATTATTATTATTATTATTAAGCCTATGTAAAGGCTCATAAAAACCCAGTACCTACCTCTGTTTGTGTTGTTTCCTGTCATCCAAGTCCCTGCAGTGGGCATGGTGTTGTTTAGTCTCATTGGGGTGCTGATAAGGAAAACGAGACCTGGACGGCAGGGAAGGGGAACAATGCGGGGACAAGTAAGTACAGTTCTGTTTTTAATGAGGCTTTAGTATCACTTTAAGTTTTGTCCCTTAAATGAAAAAAGCATAGCATAATGTGCACGCACATACACACAGTGGTACCTCATCCAACGATTTTAATCCATTCCATGGGGTCAGTGAAACAACTGCTATACGATGTATTCATCACATAGCAATTTTCCCTATGGGATGCATTGTACAACGTTTTTTTCACTAAGTGGTTTTTCCCACTGAAAAATTGATGTACAGAATTTTTTCATAGGGACAGTTGTTATGCGAGATGCCATTTCCCCCAAAAAATCTAATTGTTATACAATTTCATTGGTATACGGGGCCGGTTGTTGTACGAGGTTCCACTGCACGCACACACGCACACCAGGGGTGGTCAACCTGCAGCCCATGGCACCATTTAATGTTGGACTCCCCCCCCCCCCGGAAGCAGACACATAGAAGTATATTTTTGTACACTAGTACCTTGGATAACTATGAGACTTGGTTCCACAAGTCTCATCGTTATCCGGTTTTTAATGTTGTGTGAAGCATTGACTGCACAACACTAAAAAAAAGCCCTGTTCCCCTGGAGGCTGCAGCAAGCCAAAATGTCGGGATTTGAATCCTGACGTTTTGGCTTGCTGCAGCCTCCAGCAGCGGCGGGTTGATGGTGTCAGAGAGCCCAAAATGGGTGAAAAAAACTGGAGTTTTTTTCCACCCGTTTCGGGCTCTCTGACCCTCCCCCCGCCAGCTCCAGGGAGGTCAGGGGACCAAGCTGTTTCTGGGCTACCCCAACCTCTCCGGCCAGTGCAGCAAGCCAAAATGTCGGGATTCGAATCCCGACGTTTTGGCTTGCTGCACTGGCCAGGAGGTGGGGAAACACCTTGGATTGGGTCCCCCAACCTCACTGGAGCCGGCAAAGGGAGGGGGTCAGACCGCCTGAAATGGGTGAAAAAAACAGACCTCCAGGGAGGCTGGGGGACCCAATCCACAGTTGCTGGGTGGCTGGGGAAGATGACAGGGACTCCTCGTCGGCTTCCCTAGCCACCCATCCCTGCTTCCGCAGCTGCAGGATGGCTGAGAAGCCGAATGGAGAACCCGGTTCAGCTTTCCAGCCACCCTGCTGCTATGAACGACAGCATCGGATAACGCTAACAGATCGTTATATGATTTTAGCGTTATGCGATGCAGTCGTTATCCAAGGTATTACTGTAAATGAGAAAATTACAGTGTGCAGATAAATTTAGTATAATTGTACCTCGCTTGAAGACCATAATGTGCTTCACAGGATTGCTCTTTAAGCAAGTTTGCTCTTTAAGTAAAACACCATTGTAAGTGACCAATTGTAACTTCTTGGGGGGAATTGCAAACCCAGATTTATTTGTTAAGTGAGTTTTTGGTTGGTTTTATTTGTTAAGCAAAACGAATATTCAGAGAAAATCCTGCTCTTTAAGCGAGTTACACTTTAAGCAATGCGTTCTTTATGCAAGAAGAGAACTGAGGAAAGAGCACAAAATGGCTCCAGAGGGTGGGCGGTATGGTGGGCAGCTCTAATACCCAAACTTTTATCCAATCAGCTTTAAAGCTCCAGTAGCGGCTCCACACAGGCGCAAAACCCAAATGTGGGGATTCACAAACTACACAAAGGAGAAAGACAGGTTGTACTTACCAGTAACTGTCGTTCTCCGAGTATGTTGTTTGTGAATCCACACTTATGGGTTCTGCGCTTGCGCGGAGCCAGTTTCGGAGCTTTCAAGCTGACTGGATAAAGATTTAAGGTTAGGGCTGCCCACCATCTCCAACCGCCTTTGGCGCCATTTTGTGCCTCTTCCCTCAGTTCAAATCTAAAGCTAGGCACAGGTTAAGAAGAGAGTATCTCGCCCTGGCAGCAGATGAGGGGAAGGATGGGTGGGTAGTGTGGATTCACCAACAACATATTCGGAGAACAACAATTACTGATATGTACAACCTGTCTTTCTCCTTTGTGTTGTTTGTAAATGCACCCTTATGGGAGATTAGCAAGCTCATTTACTTGGATGGTGGGCAGCCAGAGGTGAGATGTCACGCGAAGATACCAGGAGATGGGTCAGGTATGGGCAGTCATCCCCGATGAAGCTTGGAGGCCCACCGTCAGGATGGATCTTCCCAAATGAGTTTCAGGGACCACTCTGATGTCCATGCTGTAGTGTCTGGTGAAAGTGGACGACCTGGACCATGTCGCCGCCCTGCAGATGTCATCAGTCGGAATGCCCTCCAAGAAGGCGGAGGATGCTGCAAAGGTCCGAGTTGAATGAGCCCTGACATGAGGCGGGGCTGGCAGGGAGGCCAATTCGTAGGCAGGTAGATGGTGGCAGTAATCCACTTGGAAAGATGTTGGGCTGACAAGGCCTCACCTTTCGACTTTCCCCCATAGGTAACGAAAAGCTGTGAGGATTTCCTGAATTCAGCCATTCTCTTTGTGTAGAACAATAAAGCTCGTTTAACATCCAACGAGTGCCATGTTCTCTCTTTCTCTGAGGTTGGTTTTGGGAAGAAGGTGGGTAGGGTTATGGCTTGTGCAAAATGAAAATCTGCCAGTACCTTGGGTAGGAATTCTATATCCGGGTGTAAACCTTAAGGAACAGTGGGTCATGCTGCAGGGCCGCCAGCTCTCCGGCCCTCTGGGCGGACGTAACCGCTACTAGGAAAGCAGTCTTCCATGAAAGCAGCTTGACATCTGCTGTGGCCATCGGCTCAGACTGTGGTTTCATCAATGCTTCGAGCACCGTGATGAAGGACCATTTTGTGGTGGCGGTTTTTTAATTGGGGGAAACACATTTTTAAGTCCCTGTAGGAAATGTTTTACCGTTCTGTCCCTGAACGCCGTTTCTAGGACTGAGCTGGGTGGTGCCAAGGCTACTATGGCTGCCAGGTACACCCACACGGATGATTGCACCAATCCTGCTTCAGCCAGGTTAAAAAGGTACCCAATCACATCATTAAGAGTCACTTCGTTCGGTGATCGCCCCACCAACTGCAGAAAGGCCCCAAACTTGTTGAACTTGGACTTGCACGACCTGGATGTGGAGGCCTTTCTGCTTGGGTCCAGGATCTATCCGATCTGGGCATGATGAGGCAGTGAGGTGGAGACTGGGCAAGTCTGGTTGGAGGAGTCGTCCTTCCTCCATTTGAAGCAGCAATGGGTCCAAGGGTAACGTTCACAAGTCCGTCACCATTCAGCACGGTAGCGGGTACCACGGTTGGCACGGCCACACCAGCGCAATGTAGATCATTGTGGAGGCGTTTTCCCGGGGCATAAGCCCTCATTACAGTGGAGTCCAGAATCGCTCCAATGTATTCCACCCGCTGCGTCAGGACGAGGCAGGACTTCATGAAGTTTAGTTGAATACCAAGACTCTCCATGAATGTAATGCAGAATGCGACATCTTCCCTGGCCTTGAGTTTGGATGGTGCACAGATCAGCCAGTCATCGATGTAAGGGAATACAGTAATACCCCGGATAACGATTGCACCGGTTAACACTAAAACTGCATAACGACGACAAATTTGGGGGGAAGATTTGCACCGGAGAACGTTCATTTTAGTGTTATCCGATCCATCGTATTAAAGAAGTAAAGGAGGCCAAAGCTCCTCTCCCTCCCAATTCCCCCCCCCAGCAGTTTGGGGACTCCCCACCCCCACCCCCACCCCACTGCCTGCTCGGGAGAATCTACCCCAGCCCTGGCTGTTTACCTTCAAGCCACCAGCAAGCTTCTGTTGCTGAGCTGCTGTTTTTCTCCTTCACTTCCTGTATTGACAATACAGGGAGGGGGAAAGAGAGAGAGGTGATTGGTTCTCTAGAGAACCAATCACATTTCTCTCTTTCCCTCTTCCCTTTAGTTTAAATACAGGGAGGGAAGGTAACAAAGGGAACAGAAAAAAACAAGCCTTCGATCATTGGAGCATGCAGCTCAGCAACAGAAGCTTGCTGGTGGCTTGAAGGTAAACGGCCAGGGCTGGGCTGGATTCTCCCGAGCAGGCAGTGGGGTGGGTGTGCAGTCACAGTGGTGGGGGTGGCTTTAAAGGCACCCCACTGCCTGCTCGGTTTGTCCCTGAAGTCAGGGCTTATTTTTTAACGTTGTTCGATGCATGCATCGGACAACGATAAAAATCGGATAACGTCATGACTTGTGGAACCAAGTCATAATGTTATCCAGGGTGTATTACTGTATCCACCTCAGTCTGAGATAAGCCGCGACTGGAGCCATGCATTTGGTGGAACACCCTCGGCGCGGTGGAGAGGCCAAACAGTAGGCTGGTGTATTGGTAGGTGTCGGTGATGCCTCCTTATGGAGATGTGGAAATAAGCGTCCTTGAAGTCTATCACCGCAAACCAATCGTCTTTGTTAATGAGAGGTAGAATGGTTTGGAGCATTACCATATGGAACTTCCTCGTGTGGATGTGACGGTTTAGCCGGCGCAGGTCCAGAACGGGTCGGAAGCCTCCGTCCTTCTTGTCCATATGAAGTATCGTGAGTAGAAACCCGTCAACGAGTCGTTGGATGCGACGGTCTCTATGGCACCCTTCTCCAGGAGAGTTGTTTTTTCCTGGCATAGGTGCCCCCCCCCCCCGGATGGGTGGTAAGGATCCGCCTAACCAGAGGGGAGCTCTCGAATTCTAGAGTGTAACCAGACTCTAAGATTTTTAAAACCCACTTGTCTGATGTTATGCTGGACCAAGGATCGAGGAAGTTCCGAAGCGGACAGTACAGAAGTGGAGAAGTCTCAGTCAAAAAGTCAAACTTCCTGTCTCTGTCTGCGGTCGGCTTTTTTGTTGGGGGCCGGCTGCTATTGCTGGTAGTGTTGACGCTGCTGTTGACGCCTGGGTCTGTAGGAGGACTGCCTGTTATAGTCCTACGTGCGGTACTGTTGGGGCTGCTGCCTCTGGTACGGTTGGTAGGGCTGGTATTGCTGGTAGCCCTGGTAGTTCCGTCTGTGGTAAGCAGAAGATGTGCCCAACCGGAAGTTCATTTGTGGTGGTGATGTCCCTATGTAGCTCGTTTAGGGACTTATCCGTCTCAGTTGCGAAGAGACCCTGCCCATCAAAGGGGAGCTCTTCAATGAGTTTCTTTACCTCGTCTTGGCGGTCGGCTGAGCGGAGCCAAAAATGATGTCGGATCTGTACAGCAGAGGCGATATTCTTGGCGTCAGACTCGCACACGTGGCATGCCGTCCTCATCTGCTGGAGCACCAAATGGTTGCCCTCCTTGCACAAGGTCTCAAACTCCCCACGAAGTCTTTCAGGGAGTTTTGCCAGGAACGTTTCCGCCTTGTCCGACAGCTTACAGTTATAGGCCCCCATGGCCGTCGCATAGTTCGCTGCCTGGAAGGACAAAGAGGCGTTCACGTAGACCTTCCTGCCCAAGGCGTCCAGTTTCTTTCCCTCCCTGGACGAAGGGATGGGGACACTGCTCCTTGGAGTTCGGTGTTCGGAGGCCTTCGCCACTCTAGAGTTCGGTATAGGGTGGGTATGTAGGAATTGTCTATCCTCACCCAACATTTTGTACATACTGTCCACCCTTGTGGAGACGACGTGTGCTGAGATTGGTTTCTTCCACACCAGTTTGGCCGCATTGCCAATGGCAGGAAGCAGGGGCAAGTGGACAGGCAGGATCTCTTTCTTGTCCGCCATGTCATACACATTGTCCACCCATCGGGCGGGTTCTCTGCTGATACCCAGCATCGTCCCCAGACGCGTCAACAGGGCGGTGAAAGTAAGCTGGTCCTCTGGCTGAGATCTCTGGGCACTACCGATTTGAGATTTCTCAGCATCAACTGCCGGAAGATTGTCCTCATCCGACGAGTTGTCGGAGCCTTCCAACCTTCCCGAGAAGCTGGGAGGTGGGATGATGGCCTTGGGGTCCGGGTCAGACCAGTAAGGCCTGGCTGATCTCAGATCGGTCCCCGGAAATGGCGGTGGAACACTGACTTGTGACCACACCGACTCCCTTCGTTGCCTCTTCACTGGAGGTGGTGCTTCCGGCTGGTACCCCTGATCCGTCACCTCGATCGGTTGCCCTGTTGGCTGTGGAAGCGCAGCCCTCACCTGGTCTGATATCTTCTTCGCCATGATCTGGAAGAGGGGCGCCAGGAGATCAATCTGGACAGTGGCCAGGGACGGATCAGTGTACTGAACCGTGGGCGCATCCGTGGATGGAACCGTAGCTGCAGCGGTCCTATGGGACGGTAGCAGAGAGGCACCGCGCGGTGGCAGCAGTGGTGGGGTCTCTTGTTGAGGCGGAAGGCTGGACGAGTCTTCTGGCAAAATCATGGCATGCCACGGAGAGGCAGAGCACTGTGACGACATCGCCGAACCAGGAGATGGAGGAGAAGGTATAGGCACTCTTGGAGTTGGCGGCAGAGAAGAAGCAGAAGCGTGTCTCTTATGTTTCTTCTTCTCCTCATCCTTCTTTTTGGCAAAAAGTTCTGCAGCGGAAGGCTTGGTAGTAGTCGCCAAAGATGCCGCTGCCGCTGGGTCCTCCTGGTTTGAGTGCAATGGTTGAGGCGCGAGTGCCACTGCCATGAGGTGGGCCTGGAGTCTGTTCTGCCGATTCTTCAGGGTGACCTTCAAAAACTTCTTGCAGATGCCACACGAGTGAACGGGATGATTCTTTCCCAGGCAGAGGAGGCACTTCTCGTGTCCATCAGTACCAAGGTACTTCCTCCGGCAAGCGGGGCACTGCTTGAATGCCGCGAGGGAGGCCACTGACTGGTCTTCGAGTCCACAGAAAATGGTGCCTGAACAGGACACGAAGAAAACAAGGTTTCCCTTTTACCGCTTGCCAGAGGCTGCGAAGCCCCTTGCAGACAGGGGTGGACCAAGAGGGGTAAACCTCCTGGTCCCAAAAAATTGTTGTAGTGAAAAAGGGGGTTCGAACTAGTCGATTTTCACAAAACTGATGAAAGCTCACGCAAAGGCTCCTGTTGCTAGAGCGGAAAAATGAGAACTGAGGGAAGAGGTGCGAAATGGCGCCGAAGGCGGGTGGAGATGGCGGGAAGCCCTAACCTTAAATCTTTATCCAATCAGCTTGAAAGCTCCGAAACTGGCTCCGCGCAAGCGCAGAACCCCTAAGTGTGCATCACATACACGAAGGAGAATGAGCAAATTACAGCCTACAGAGCCATTTTACATATACTGTGGTCTCCTGCTTTAAGCAAGGTCTGGCTACAGGAAAATTTGCTTCGAGGAAAGAAATCCATAGGAAATTTGCTTCGAGGAAAAAAAAACACAATAAAATCACTTTACAGGATAGGTTTCCCCCATGGTTTTCAATGCATTCCCATGGGAAATCGCTTTAAAGAAAAATCACTATAAGGAAAACCCTACGGAATGGATTACTTCCTTAAAGTTGGGATCCACTGTATATTTCTGTTTAGGCTATAATTTGCTCCTTTACTAAAATATTCTCAAAATAGACTTGTGGAGATTCTATTTCAATTTTGCTAAAATCTCTTTTAAAAATCTCCCCCCGTCTTCCAGCCACAGCTTGAATATGGGCAGCGTGACACCTCACTGCGCACAGGTGGGTAGAAGAGCCCGGATGTAGCTCACAAAAAAGGGGGAGGGGCCCAGCCACACTGTTCGACTCGGGCAGTGAAGTATCACACTGGTGCTGGTGGTGGTAGTTAAGCAATGTGGAGGAAGAGCTTGGCTCCCTATCTATCTGCTGTGTCTGAAGCCCATGTTCTCGCTCCATTTGCCGGGCAGAGCATGTTGAGGGCAGAAGGCTGCCATCAGGGCTCCCAGTGCCACACACCCCCACAGCTCAGTTCAGTACCAATCCATGGTCTGGTGTTTGGGGAACCCTTGAGTTATATGAATTACAAGCTCTCCCAGTTATATGTAGTGTTTTCTCACCTGACTGTTGTTTACCAGCTGAACTTTCCACTGATGCCTGCTGGATTTGAGGTCTCTCTTCCCTTTCGGACTTTAGGACAGTGTGAGGAATTCCTGAATTGTAAAGAAAAGAAATCAAACTACAGTAAAACCCCATATAACGAAGGGCTCTTATAATGAAAACCTCGTATGACAAAAGGAATTTGAAGGAAAATCTTGCTTCGTATAGCAAAAATTTCGTTATACAAAGCAATGTATCTCTCAGGGTGATTTTCAATGCATCCTTATGGAGATTTTCATTATACGAAGCATCTCATAAGAAATTTCATTATACAAAGCATGCTTCGTATAACGAAAAAATCAAGTGGCGAAAAGCTTACAGAATGAATTATTTTCGTTATACAAGGTACCACTGTAATAGTATTTCATTAACTAATTTGTCACAGTCATCAACATTAGACCATTTTGCTAGATTGGCAGAAAAATATGTTCTCAAATGATTTATCCAGCTGCTTAAAATAAAAATAAATATATTTTCAACAATAGTGCTTCTAAAATAAATGCTTAAACACCATCTTAAAAGAGCCATTTCATCCTGGAATGAATTCCCAAGGCTGGGGGACACATGCTTGCCAGTCCTCAAAGCCTCAAAGATGTAAAATTGTGAAGTTACCCATCTGTAACAAGCTTATAAAAACGTGGAGAAAGCTGATATATCTAAGATGGTATTTTTGCAAGCCTTTGTTTTAGAAGCAATTGGATTTAAAAGCAAATCAGTGCATTGGAGGCAACAGAACCATAGCAATGAATGAGGGACAGGTGAGAAAGCAACCAAACAACATACCAAAGTAATGGTTATACCATATTTAAAATAAAATATTAATAATTAAATCAGGGGTTCCCAACCTATGGCCCACAGGCCTGCAACACCATTCAATCGGGCTCATCACAGCCTCCGCCGCACTTGGAAGTGGAAGCGGGCGTGTTTACGTCAGCCACAAAACATGCCCACGCCTGCAGCTGTCGTAAACACAGAAGTGGGTGCATTTACAACAGCCGTAAATACACCTGCTTCTGCTTCCAGGAGGTGCAGTACAGCCCGCTCACCTGCCCGGGGGGGGGGGGTGTTGTCAAGCCTGTGGCATACAAAGCCTGGCCACCCATAAATTAAATAATAGAATGGGAGTTTGAACAGCCTTATAAAGCCACTGAGTCTAACCTCTTGCTCAATGCAGGAATCGAAATCAGAATAGGTGTGACATATTTATCGCGAATGCCTCCAGCTTCGGAACACTCATCAACTCCCAGGATAACTGGTTGAATTGATGTATTGATTTAATAGGTAGAATCTCCACCCCCAGATATTCAAGTGAAATCTGGCTTCCTGTAACTAGAGCCTATTATAATGAGCCCTGCACTCCAGAATAATTGAGAACTGAACATGCTTCTCGTTATGGCATGCCCAGTACTCTGTCTTTCCTCATTAGAGATTGATTTGCAGTCCTCTGAGCATCCTTATTGCTTTCCTCTGAACCTGTTTCAGTTTGTCTCCAACTTTAAGTGTAGTGTTCAGAACGGGATCACAGTATTCATATGAGGCCTAACCAATGTTACTTAGAAGGGAACTAATGTTTCACATGATCTGGATACTAAGGTAAAGGTTTCCCTTGCTCAAAAGCCAGTCGTATCAGACTCTAGGGTTCCATGCTCAATCTCTGTTTCAAAGCCGAAGAGCCAGCTCTGTCTGCTTCTGCATCATGACACCTCCCCCCCCCCCCATGCAAGAGCAAAAAGAAGGTGGTGACCAAGATCCCAATTGCCACTTGACATCGCAGAAGCCCAGAGGCAGCTACGTTTGAACCATGGTTATATGATTCTCACAACTTTTCAAGATAGTCTGGGCACCCACCAATAGCCAGAAGGAGAGATAAATCTATTACTAATTTAGAAAAATGTATTGTTTTTTTGTGCTGTGTTGTTTTGCTGATTGTAAGCTACCCTGAGTCGCCATGGCGAGTGGGCGGTGATATAAATCTAAATAAATAATAAATTTCTGTGGTCATGTGGCAGGCATGACTAGACACCGGAGCACTGTTTACCTTCCTACTTAAATGATCCCTATTTATCTACTTGAAATTTCTTGCTTTCACACCGTTAGGCTGGCAAGAGCTGGGATAAAGGCAGGAGCTCATTCTGTCCTGCAGTATTTGGGTATCAAACTGCTAACCTGCCACCTTCCAGTCAGTGTCTTAGCCGCTTGAGCCACTGCAGTCCCTGACCTGGATAATGCATGTCTGTTAATGTACCATAAAATAGCATTTGTCTTTTTTGCAGCCGCATCACACTGCTGGCTTACATTCATCTTGTGATCTTCAACCATTTTAAGAGCCTTCTCACATGTAGTATTAGTGAACCAAGTATCCCCCATCTTGTGACAATGCATCCGGTTTCCTTCTTCAAGTGCAGGTGTTCCTAACCTAAGGCCTGTGGGCCGGATCCGACCCACTGCACCATTTCATGTGGCCCACCCCCACCCCTCCATGAGCATTTGAGAAACAAAATGGCCACCCATTTGAAGTTGTTGGGACAAAATGGCCACTCCCATCATGCAGGCAGGGCAAATCGGCCATCTGGCCCTCAAAGCTGACTGACAGAGTGTGACCTGACCCCGGGCTTGAAAAGGTTTGGAACCCCTGGTCAAGGGTAAAACTGTTGACTGTTAAATTTCATTGTTGCTTTTTGCACAGTAATCAAGCTTAACAAAAGCTTTTAAAAATTTTGTTTCCATCTTCCAAGATACCAGGTATTCCACCAAATTCTGTATCGTCCACAAATTCGATAAGCATTTCCTTGTCCGAATTCGTTAATTAAAATGTTGAAAATCACTGCACCCAAGGCTGAGTCTTGTAGTATCCCAATTCTTGCCTCCTCCCAGTTTGGAGCCACTTTGACAGCTGTTTTGTCAGCTTGCTAATCAGAATTTCATGGGGCACACTGTCAGGTTCGATGAAGTCAGGAATTATCATACACATAGGATTTCCACCATCTGTCAAGGTTACTCAATCGAAAAATGACATTAGAATGCCACATGACCAAAGAAACATCCTAGCGTTGGCTCTTTGGCTATAAACGGAGATGAGCACTGCACCCTCGATTCGGATACAACTGGCTTTAGAGAAAGGGAGAACTTTACCTTTACTAATCACTTGCAACCTCACTCATCTTCCCTGATTTCAAGAATTGGCTGAGTGTTCTTCAGCCAATTCTTTCAATACTCTTGGACGCAGTTCATCAGGCCCTGGAGATTTTCAATTCATTCAAAATAATACGGTATACCAGCGATGGCAAATCTTTTAGAGACCGAGTGCCCAAAATGCAACCCAAACCCCACACATTTATCTCAAAGTGCCAACACAGAAACAGGGGAAGGAAATGCTCCCATTGGGCTGTTGGGCAGAGGCTGGGCGAACTCTGTGCTGAGGGAGGGAGGAAACGCTCTCATTGGGCTGCTGGGCAGAGAGGTGGGGCAAACTCTGTGCTGGGGTGACTGCACGGGTGCCCACAGAGAGATCAGCGAGCCATAGGTTCACCATCAATGCAGTATACTTTGAATATTGTTCATCAATCTCAAACTTCAATCCCATCACTTTCCCTTGTATGTCACATTTACCAGGAGGATCACAGAATTTCTTTGGGGAGCGGACCAAAAGTAAATAGGAATTGAGCACTTCTGCATATTCTTTGTCATTTTGATATCATTTTCCCATCCTGACTGAGCAGCTGAGCCACTATTTCTTTTCTGTCTTTTGCTATAGATGTGCTTGAAAGAATGCTACTTTGTTACTTTTAGTTTCTCTTGCTAACCTCAGTTCATACTTAGCATTTTCCTTCTTAATGTATCTTTTCTCCACAACAAGACCTGTTTACAATCAAACCCTAATCAATTAACCATCCAGTCGGAGTTGTTGAATCGTGTAAGGTAGCAGCCTTACATTATCTCAAAACTGGAGTGTAAGGGAAAAGCAGACTCATGGCTTTGGAGTCTACTTACAGCAGATTCTCAACCTGTGGCCTGGATGCATCCCAGGGCACTTATAGCCAGGCATGTTGTGTGTAGAAAGGTATCTTTAATGCAGGAGTTCTCAACCTTTTCAAGCTGGGGGCCAGATCACTTCCTCTCAGACAACTTCAGGGGCCAGACAGCCATTTTGCACTGTTTGCACAATGAGGGCAGCCATTTACCACATCGCACTTCCGGATGCAACAGAGGGGATAGGGCAAATGAAATGGTTCTGAAGGCCAGATCTGGCCCACAGACCATAGGTTGAGAACCCCTCCTTTAATGGTTTGCAACCAGATTTTAAGCCTGACCACCTGAGCTTCATGAACATCCAGGAAGTGAACGGTAGAGTAACTAAAAGTAGAGTTTCCCCAACTGTGTTCCACAGAACACCCAGGAGCTTCAGTCAATACATTGGCTGATCAGTGCTTTGGGGAATTGACTTAGGCTTCTGGGAATGGAGGTCCAAAAAACTAAATACTGGGAAACTTTGAACTAGAGCAAACCCTGGATGTTGTCAGATGATCCAGAACTAAACTCGTCATCCCCAATGTATTATAGTACAAGGAAACGTGCCCTTTAACAGATCAATGGTTCAATGAAAATCAATGAGAGACACCTTCTGCCTCAAACCTTGAAAAGGAGGCTGTTGATCATAAAACTCAGTAGCGGGGCTTGGAAAAGAGGAACAACTAAATCTGGATTGCATAAGCTAATCCTGGATCATGAACCTCCAAGTCTGAGGATCGCTGCCTTACCTGACTCATCAATAGTAATAAGGCGGGAGGATTGACCGTCTTCGTCTTCTTCTTTTATTATAATATTGGAAAACCCTGAATCAAAGGGAGGAAAGGAAGAGGATCTGGTTAGGAGGGCTGTGATGTTTCATACATTAACTAGCTGGAGCAATCAAGCTTCTGAACTTTCTGATTGGTGGGAAATATGTCCTTGGGCCATTTTTTTAAGGCTAAATTATTAATTAATTTATTAAATTTGTGTGCCACTCTCCTTGCCGAAGCAACTCGGAGCAGCTAACAATATTAAAGCAGTGCTACAATATAAATACAATTTAGAATAAATAATACCATCAGGGAAATACACCCACACCCAGAAGTGCCATGTGGTAGAGGAAGGGCAAAATGGCTGTCCGGCCACTGAAGATGCCTGAGGGAGCATGGTCTGGGCCTTGGCTTTAAAAGTTTGAGAACTCCTGATCTAAACATAAAAAGGGGCATTTCCCTCTTCTCTCCTTAAGAGTGCTCGTACTTTTCTCACAACATGCAAACAAGCTCTTTGTTTTGATTTTAAGGTTTCTTTGACTTGAGCAAAATACATTTGCACAAAATTAGTGTCTCTTCCCTTTGATAAGCTAAACAGAAATATACAGAGCAAACATAAGGTCTGAGTGTTCATAAAAGGTCTGTTTTTTAAAACGATTGAAAATTTTTATCCAATGCTCTATAAATGCATTTTTCCTTTGCCAAGTAGATGAGAGAGCAGATAAATGTTGCAAGTCAGCTGAAAGCGTGCCTATCAACTGTTCCATATGCACAAGCAAAAATTAAAATACTACACAATTATTGAGAACATGTAACTTCTGTTATAGTTACCTTACTTCGGTTATAAAGAAATCAGTCCTTACAAAAATGAAAAAACTGTAGGTGTAAATTATGTCTCATGTATGTCTCAGGTTAGCTCGGGAGTTCTCAAACTTTTAAAGCCGGGGGCCGGGTCATGCTCCCTCAGACAGCTTTGCGGGCATTTTGCCCTTCCTCCACCACATGGCACTTCCTGGTGTGGTGGAGACAGTGGTGGGCCACAGGAAATGGTGCTGCAGGACACATTCAGCCCACAGGCTGCAGGCTGAGAATCCCTGGGTTAGCGGATATCACAATGAGATGAATCAGTTGTGACCAATCACTACACAATCAAACTAACCAGGGTGTTATAAAGTTTTATAGTTCTCTGGGGTCATTGTTTGAGTCATGATTTGATAAACAACTTTTTTGTTGTTTTGTTTACTCTCTGATATGTTGGCACAGACTAACCTGGCTACCACTTCAAAAATTTCATACTTTGATAGATTTTCCTTGAATGTGTACATTTATACTTCAAATAAACATTTGAGACAGTCAGCTTCATTCACCAGATTTTTCCCCAGCAAGAGAATAACAGATTGATAACCTTTCTTAGGGACAGCAGTGGATCAAGTGGTAAGGATGGTGAACTTCATGACTAGAATGTTGGCAGGTCAGCAATTTGAGACCCGAGTGCTGCATGACAGAATGAGTGCCTGTCTCTGTCCCAGCTCTTGCCAACTTAGCAGTTCAAAAGCAAGAAATTAAGTAGATAAATAGGGACCACTTTGGTGGGAGGGTAAAGAGCATTCTGTGTACTCTGGTATGAGGCATGCCACGTCCACGGAAAAGTCTGCACAGTCAGCGTTGGCTCTTTGGCTCTAAACAGAGATGAGCACTGAACCCTAGAGTCAGATACACTGGCTTTTGAGCAAGGACAACCTTTATCTTACCTAACCTTTCTTATTCATAGCTTTTTCTCAGGAAATTTTAAAAAACAAAGCAGCAGGTATTAGCTCCCCCACCCCATTGTTTAACAAATGTGACAATTCTTGTTGAGCTTAATATCTCACTCACTTTCAGTGAGAACTTTTTTGTGTGTCTCCCCACCACCACCACCACCAGTGTATGTGAATCAAATGAATGGAACATGTCGGTACAGATACTTAAAAGCTACATTTCCATAGTAAAAGCCCTGGACAACCCATAAATCACCTGAGGTGCTAGCAGAGGAAGTCTCTGCTTCCGACTGATCTAGGCTGCATGGCACTTCTTCTTCTTCCACCTTCACTGTAATTTCATGAAAGCCTGGTCAGGAGAAAGGTGTAACATGGGGTAAGAAGGACAGCATGACATTATCCTACCAAATTCATTTCCCTTTGATTCTTGCTTTAATGGCTTTATGACAAAGCAGAGATCCTGAAAATAATGGAAAGACGCAAGAGGAAAGGGTTACTGGAAGTGCATCATTCCATCCTCTAATTCATGCATTCTCCACCTGGGGCCCACGGCACTATTACATGTGCCCCCCCCTTTCTCCACCACACCAGGAAGTGCCATGTGTCTCTGTCCCAGTTCTTGGGGACATGAAAGGAGCCTCATTTGGGCGTTCCCTTTCAACCTAGAATAATTTCTGACACAAAATTATATTATTACCAATTTACAGACCTACGAATCAAAAGGCAGCATTTTTTATACGCTAATACCCTGGATAACGCTAAGACTTGTTTCCACAAGTCTTAGTGTTATCCGGTTTTTAACGTGTGATGCATTGATCGCACAACATTGAAAAAAGCCCTGTTCCCTTTCTGAAGAGGAAAGGGAACAGGGGGCGATCCACTTGCCTCTTTGGAAAGCCCTTTCCAAAGAGGCAGGCGGATCGAGCCAAGCGCCGGTTGGGTTGGTGCGCACACGCACTGGTTCTTTTCCCAACCCAGCCGGCAGTAGTAGCATGCGATTGCCGGCTGGGTCGTGGAGAGAACCAGCACGCACACATGTTATCCCCAACCCAGCCAGCGATTGCATGTTACCACCGCCGGCTGGGTTGTGGACAGAACATGTGCTATTTCTGAAGCTCCCCCACCTCCCTGGGGGCTGTAGCAAGCCAGGGAGGCGGGGAAACTTCGGAAATAGCTTGGATCAGGTCCCCTGACCTACCTGGAGGCGGCAGAGGTGTTGGAGAGCCCAAAATGGGTGGGGAAAAACAGACCTTTTTTCGTCCAGTTCAGGCTCTCTTGGCCCCCCCCTTTGCTGGCTCCGAGGGGGGGGGGGCAGGGAACCCAATCAGCACTGTTTCCGAAGTTCCCCCACCTCTCTGGCTGCTGCAGACGTTTTGGCTTGCTACAGCCTCCAGGGAGATGGGGGAACGTCAGGATTCAAATCCCGACATTTTGGCTTGCTGCAGCCTCCAGGGAGGTGGGGGAACTTCAGAAATAGTGCAGATCGGGTCGTCCCCCCCGGAGCTGGCAGGGGGGTCAGAGAGCCCGGAATGGGCGGGGTGGGTGGTGACATTTTCCCCACCCATTTCAGGCTCTCTGACCCCTTGGAAAGGGCAGGGGGAATTCCACTCAAGGAATCCCCACTGCCCTTTCCAAAGAGGCAGACGGATCCCCCCCCTCTTCCCTTTCCTCTTTGGAAAGGGATCAATGCATCTCACAACGTTAAAAACCAGATAACGAGACTTGTGGAACCAAGTCTCATCATTATCCAAGGTACTAGTGTACTAGCTTTCTTATCTAGATGCCACTAGTCATGCCAACAAATGGTGTGACTCAACACATTTGTTTACAGGACACCAGCTTAAGAAAACTTCCAAGTTACTAATTATAACTAAACAAAAATATACAAAATGGAACCTCTTATGTATTTTTCTTTTACTTGTATGTTATGCACTATTGAATTACATCCCTCTTCTAGAGATTCAGAAGAAATAGAATAGCTTTACTATTCAGGCAAGCTGTAGCACAGGCAGTCAGGAGTTATAATGGTATCAGTTTAACCTAAAAATATTAATCAGCTTCTGTAAGAAAACTCCTGTCTGGCCAGGCTATCCAGTTGTGGTAATAAGTAGACCATACTACCAGTGACTCAATGCAGAGTTTTAGGCAGTAGTTAACTAATCTGACCACCATAAGGCTTAACGGGCCTGGGTGCTGAAGTCCACAGGGAAGGGTGATGGTAGCCAAGTGGATTAAATCCCACTTCAGTCCATCTTAATGGGAGGGCAATAGCTTCATCAATACTGGCCTGGAGCTGAGGAGGAATCTGCGTGCCAAAAGGGCTCAGGACCAGAAAGTGACCTGAGAAACTGAATCAGTAGTACCAGTGTCATACTGCGATGCAGAAGGCAGATGAAAGGCCCCTGCATTATATTTTCAGGACAGTCTTTATGGTTGATCGCCATGAGGACAGCCAATATTTGGAATTGGATATGGCACAGGAAGAATACTTTGAGCATATAATGAGGTGGGAAAACACACTTGTACAAAAGTCCTCAGGGTGGCTAATACTATGATATTATGAGGGACATTCGTGCAAAGAGTTGCCATCGAATCAGAGGTGACTTGACAGCACACTGCAACAACAATTAGCCCATTCTTTCACCTGAACTTGTCCCTGGGAAGATCTGAGATTCCTGCTTAGGTAAGACGTGTGGCCCTTTTTCTTGTTCCTGTTTGACTGCCATATGAGGAAGTCCTGAGCAGGAGACAAAGATAAGAAAATGGATTTCAAATTGTCAGATTGACATTTTACTCCACATAAAAACCTCTAAACCAAGGATGCCCAAACTATGGCGCATGGATCCAACACCCAACGCCAAATCATCTGGCCTACGCCGCCTTTGTCATTACCGGAAGCATTTTACTTCTGTACAGGCAAAGTTTACTTCTGCTTCGGGGAGCAACAAGGGCAGCATGGGTCGGATGAATTAGCGTTGGATCCCGGATCCTGCCCACAGGCCATAGTTTAGACACCCCTGGTTTAAGCAGAGAAAATGGCAGCCTAAAGTCTATCTCATTCTGTTGCAAAATTTATCAGTTGCAGAACAGATTGCAAGGCATGTTTCACTTCCGGTTCCAGTGGGAAGAATCACGTGACTGGTCCACGGCACAAAAAGTTTGAGCATCCGTGCTATAAAGGCTAGATCTGAAATCTGTGCCCTTCCAGATATTGTTATAAATCACAGAACTCCCTACAATTCACTGACCAGACTTCTAAGGCTTAATAGGCACCACAGGCCAACAATGTTTGGAAATCCCAAACCTTCTCAAGCCTTGCTTTAGAATTTAGCACAAACGTATAATTATCTCTGATTTCTTCTTAGTACTCTTTTTTTCTTCCTTACCACTGTTGCTTTCCAATGGCACCTCCATTTTTTCCATAAAGTAATCTGAAAATGGTGGATCTTGATCCAATTTGGTGTTTACCCAAAGGAAATCCTGCAAAAGATTATGAGGAGAAATGTACTGTATTATGGTAAGGTTTAAGACAGGGATTCTCAACCTGCGGCCCATGGGCCAGATGCAGCCAATGGCATCATTTCACATGCCCCCCCTTCCCGGCCTTCCACCACACCAGGAAGTGCCATGTGGTAGAGAAAGAGCAAAATGGCCGTCTGGCTTCTGAAGCTGTCTGGGGGAACATGACCTGGCCCCCAGCTTTAAAAGGTTGAGAACTCCTGGTTTAAAATCTGAAGTAATCAAATCAAGTAACGTTTTGAGGTCCACAGGTTACACCAGGGATTCCAGATGCAGCCTGCAGCACCATTTCATGCTCCCCCCCCTCCACCACATCCGGAATTGCCATGTGGTGAAGGAAGGGCAAAATGGCCGCTCATGATTATCCCCCGCAACTGTCTGAGCGAGCGTGACTAGGCCCCCGGGTTTAAAAGGTTGAGAATTACACAAACACACAGGCATATTCTCTCCTTCTTCACCCAAATACACTGAATAAGTCTTAAGAGAGAAAAGGTCTTCCTGGCCAGATGTGTGCTGCCGTTGTTCTAAGCAGCCCACGTGTGCAAGCGTGCACGCCTAACACAGATCCCAGCCATAGAGGGAACGCGCTTTGAGTGTGCACCCGCACACCTCCTCCCCCTCCCTTTTTTTTTTTTTTGGCATAGGGTCAAGAAATCACATTACAGTATTGAATTAATCCAAATAAGAGTCGCAGTTTTTAGAAGCTCAAGGTTTCCCCCGGTGGAGAAGAAAATTTAACGATGGGGTGGAGAGGGATGTGATGTGCTCCGAGGTGGTTCGCATTTTCTTTTGAGTAGTCTGAGCAATTAAGGGGGGGGGGGAGCGAATCAACCATTACTGACTCGGTTTTTCGCAATTGGGGGGTAATGGCGTCACTTTCTTTTGTTAGCCTCCCAGTTTCCGCGTCCAAGGAGAAAAAAAAAAGCACGATCCCCCCCCCTCTCCGTTTCCAAAACCTTTGCCCAACTTTACCCCTCCACCTCCCCCCCCAAAAAAAAAAATATTGGCAGAGAAAAATGCGAAGAAGAGTGAAACCGCTTCTTCCTTCTGAGCCAAACTCCGACGGCTGTTCCACCGCCTCTGCCCCCAAACCCTGCCCTTTTTAGGGGTCCAGGAAAAGAGTTGGGAGGTCTGGAGGGGGGTGTTTTGTGGATGGGCAAGACCCCCACCCACCCCCCTCCAATGACTCGATCTTGGAAGGGTTGCAAGAAATCCAAGCAAAACCGACCGAGAAACGTTACACTGCAAACAGCCACAGGAAACGTTGCATTGCAAACACCATGGCTGAAACACCAACTTACAAAATGTCGGCTCTCCGTAGTTTTCACCCTTCCCACCGTTCTCGCACTCCACCCTAGTGACTTCCCTGCCTGGAAAGCCCTGTACTGCACAGCAATTTCCTCTCCCCTCCCACCCCCGATCCTTTTTTCTCGTTGCTGGATGTCTCCTTTTTATAAATACTGTATATATAAATCCGATGCTGCATCAGGAATTTCCCCCGCCCGCCTTCCTCGCTTACTTTTCTTTGTTATGGTTTCCAAGAGCGTGGATCCGAATCTTGCGCGCACCCCGGATTAGGTTGCTGCGCTTTTGTTCTTATACATATATTTCTCCCTCTTCTTTTTGTTCCTTTTAAAATTTTTGATGGCGATCTTGTTCCCCACCACCACCACTTCCTTTCACGTGACTGAAGCCACGCCAAGCTCCTGGCAATGGGCGCCTATAGCTGGGTTCTCAACCTTTTTAAGCCGGGGACGGATCATGCTCCCTCGGACAGCTTTGGGGGCTGGACGGCCATTTTGCCTTTTCTCCACCACATGGCACTTCCTGGTGTGGTGGAGCCACATGAAATGGTGCTGTGGAGAACATCCGGCCCATGGGCCGCAGGTTGAGAATCCCTGGCCTATAGGCACACACTTGAATGTGTGAGAAGCACTCATACTTATGCTGGCCCATGGCAATAGTGCACTCTCTGGGCGGTTGACAATTTAATTAGCACTTTGCTCCCATATGCTAGGTACTCATTTTACCAACCTCTGAAGGATGGAAGACTGAGTCAACCTTGAGCCCTGGTCAGGATCAAACTCTCAACCTTTTGGTTGCATGGCAGTAGTTTAACCACTGTGCCAGTGTGTGCATGCACGTGTGCAGAAATGAAGTTGCTGATTTAACAAAGTTGCTCCACAAAGTTCTGCTCCTCCAACCCAATACTCATGGTCAGTTATGGGGCAGTGTTTTCTCCAGAATAGGTAGCTGATGACCATCACTATGCCTAATCTGCTAGAACAGTGGTTCCCAATTAGTGGTACCCATACCCCCAGGAGTACGCGAGATTGCATCAAGGGGTATGCGCAGCAATCTCTTAACTAAAATATTAAATCCTTAAAAAAACAATAATGCAATAACAATTGCCAAAAAAATATTCAATTTAATTAAACGATCAGTAGGTAAGTCAATCGTATGCATCAAGCGCTTTCTCCCGCGGAGGTGTTTTTTCCCGCACCTCCTGCGTCTCACGTCACCCAATCGCGGCCACCCCCGTTCCCGCCTATTTGCTCGTCATTGTCAATCAGTCATTTCAGTTTATGTCGCGTGAGCATGTCGCTGTGCTCGTTGTGTTGTTTTAATTGTGAATTAATAAATATCCATCGCACCGTGTCACGTCGATCAGCCTTATATAACTACCTTGGTAAACGGTAAGATGTTTTAAAACTGTGTTTAAATTTGCACTTTCACTAAAAACTGCAATACAATGTAATGATGTTTAGAAAAGAAAAATAATATTCAAGCTGCTTCAGTTGTAAACATGTTCGCGGATTCTGTTTTCTAGATTTTAAGTTACATTAATACTATTTTCATTGTAAATTTCAATACAAAGCAATAATGTTTAATTTGTTTTCTACTACAGTATGTACCTACTTCGAATACAGAAGGACAAATTCAATTTTTTGCCTGTTCGCAGTTTCTGGGTTTTTTTCCCGGTTTTCTAAGCTTTTTAATTACTTACATTACATATGACATATTTCACATGGTCGACGGTTTTATAAAAGAAAAAAAATTGGATTGGTCAAAATGCATAGGAATATGCACTGATGGTGCCAGAGCAATGACTGGTCATTTTTCAGGACTTGTGAAGCGAATACAAGATGTAGCCCCAGAAGCAAAATGGACCCATTGTGGTATTCATCGAGAGGCACTTGCTTGTAAAAAAATTCCAGCCTGCTTAGATAGTACTGTACTCTTAAAAATGCTGTGAAAATTGTCAATTTAATCAAGGCCCGTGCCACAAACTCAATAATTTTTACAGACATTTGTAAAGAGCTTGCCAGCGAGCATGAGACCCTGTTGTTACATACTGAAGTGTGTTGGCTGTCCAGAGAAAGAGTTGTTTCGAGAATATTTTAGTTGAGACATGAAATTGAGTTATTTTTGACCAAGCAGGGACATGTCGAGTACAAACAGATGCTGATTGATCCTTTGTGGCTACAAAAATTGGCTTACTTGTCAGATATTTTTACAAAACTGAATGAGTTGAATTTGGGGCTTCAAGGCCAGGATACAACCATATTCACTATGCAGGAGAAGGTTGAGTCAACAATCAAAAAAATGTCTCTGGACATCTTTGATCGAGAGATGTAAATATGATCAATTTCCGAATTTAAAACTTTTTTTGGAAACTACTTCTTCATCAGTGAATGAAGATGTAAAATCAGCCATAAAATGCCACTTGCAAAATTTGTCGACCGCATTACGCACTTATTTCCCAGAAATATTGTCGCAATGGAACTGGGTAAACAACCCCTTTGGAAACTGTCCCACCGATCACCTATACATCTCTGATCAAGAGGAATTAATAGACATCTCATACAACAGTAGACTCAAAAGTTGTTTTGCGGAGCAATCACTGGTTAATTTTTGGGCTGGTCTTAAAGACATTTATCGTGTCAGCGAAGTAGCAATAAAACATTTACTGCCATTTTGCACGACGTACCTTTGCGAGAGCGGATTTTCCACAATGACAAACTTAAAAACTAAACATCGTCACAGACTTCAACTCGAAGACGACTTGAGATTGAAGCTGATCAAAAAGCAACCAGATTTTTCAGTTGTGCAAAGAAAAATGTGCACATTTGTCACATTAATGAAACATGTTCTCTGTCATTAGAATGTCTTTTGATGATAATAAATATAAAATACACCTGATTTCATTTTTTATTTAACGTTCCTGCAATAAGGGGTACGCAAGTTTGAGGTAGAAAAAACTAATTGGGAACCACTGTGCTAGAAAATCACCAAAAAGGCTACATTTACACTACAAAATGAGTGAATTTATCTTTTATTAAATTGAAATCATTAAATGTGCCTTGGCTATTAAAGAAATGAAGTCATTAGAATTATCCAGTGATTTATCACATGAGCCACAGGGCTTGGTGCTATATACAGAGGGTGCCAAAATGTATATACATTTTAAGAAAAGGAAAAAAACCAATTAAAATTACAATAATATATGCCAATAACAAAAGATGAATACAAGTCATTTTTGACTTCTGCAGTTACAAGAGGTGCTCAAAGTGGTTACCAGAAGTGTTAGGAATTACAGCTTCAGCAAAGTTGACCAAAGTCCACTTGTATTGCTGCACACACCATTTCAATTCCTTCCCAGTGTACTGCCAGTGTAGCTGGTTTTCTTTAAGGTACTCCATATGTAGATATCCAGGAGTGTTAAGTCAGGAGAATGAGGAGAAAACTTAACTGCACCTCTCTCTTTGTCTTATCTATTGTCCTGGCAAATTGATTCTGCTATACAGATATGAGGGCAACTTCCATGTGAGGAAAGTAATATCTTTATTTTTCTTGATTCCATGATTGACCAGAAAGTCTAACAAGGGATAAATTCCTGCTGATCAAAACTCATTTTCCATTTGTTTTGCTGCCATGCTCTTCTTCCCTTGGGTTTGACCAAAACTTTTCATGATTGGGTTTTCCTATTTTTATTATTTTTATTATTTTTATTATTTTTATTATTATTATTATTATTATTATTATTATTATTATTATTATTATTATTATTATTATTATTTTGGGGGGTGTCAGGGATCCCAGCTGTCCTACTCTGCATTTGGGTCTCCCTTTCCGTTCTCTACATGGGACTTCTTTCAAAAAGCTCCCAGAACGTCCCAAGGTCCCCAGTAGGAGAGCTGGTCCGCAATTCCAGCTAAAAACCCTTAGCTGCACCTCCTCTTGGTCCCATTCAAAACCATGAATGACCAGTGGAGAAAATAAAAATACTTAGGGAGATATTTGGTAGCTCTTCGGAGTGTGTTTGTGTGTGTGTGTATAGTACCTCTTACCCAATAAAAAGACGTTCAAGCAAAACGTAGTTTGTTTCATTAGCATAGTCCATAAAAAGCGTAAATAAATTTCAGTAGCATAAGAATCAGTCCAGAAACAAAACATAGGCCTAGGTAATCATTTTGAACAAAAACCAATATCCCCAGGCATGTTATTCCTTAGGTATCCAAAACAGAACTGAGAACCCCTCTCCTCCAAAATGGAGTTCGCTGAGCCCTTCCTTGCTCTTCTAGGAGAACTTTCCCACGACATAAAATTGTTTATGCACCTGCAGAGACTACAGCCTAGTTTAGCCAAAACAAGGCCTCTTCTAGCTAAGAGATAAAGGAATGTTCACTGTACTGGAAAACAACCAGTCTATTAGACACAGAGAGGATAAATTATTTTTGGAAGCCTAGTAAACCCAGGATTCCTCCATCTTCGAGAGCATTAAGAAAATAGGGTTCTTCCCATAACAGGTGGGGTGTCCATCAAGTGGTCTTTTTACTCCTCTGGTGTACCACTCAGTGTCCGCTGCTGTCCAACACCCGTCTGTCATTCAAGAGATGTGTCCAGCCCAGCACAATTTCTGTTTATGATATTCAACAACAGCTTTGTTGATTCTGCTTGTTTTTCTTATCAATAAATTGAGTAAGGGTGAAGATGTGGTTTATAATGCTGTAACTACTTCTGAACCTGGCCTGCTCTCTTGGTTGTTGCTCGTCAAATGTACCTGAGAGCCGGTTTGTTACCACTTTTGTGAATAAGTGATCATAAATCACAAGAGTTTGCAATGATTTTTTATTTAGTGATCCAGAAAAGTTATCATCTGCTACATCTGCATATATTTTATACATGGGTCACACGGCTGACTTTGTTTGTTTGACAGCAAACATACTGGTCTGTAATTTTTAAGGTCCCTGCAATCTCCTTTTTTGTATCGTAGCAGGTCGAAGGCAAAAGAAGGGGGCGCAGAGAATGAAATGGCTAGATGGCATTGTTGACGCAATGGGCACAGAGCTGGGCGGGCTGAGGAGGATGGCGGAGGATAGGGGTGCCTGGCATGCGGTGGTCCATGGGGTGCCAAAGGGTTGGAATCGACTGAGTGACTGAACAAGTAGACTCTTTCCAACTTTCAAGGATTTTTTTTTTCATTTCTATATACCTGCTGAAATGCAAGGGATTTCCATAACTAATGGTCACCTGCCTTTAAAATTTCTATTGTTATACTGTCATTTTCTTACATTTCCTGGTGCTACTTTGATTTTTTCACTGCATCAAGAAACTGCTCCTTCCAATAGTTTTCGAGGTCCTCTCGCAGATTCCTTATTAGTTTACTGAAAAGGGAATGTTCCACATTATTTCTGGCATTTCTTGAATTAGTATTTTATCCCTAAAACTAATTCCCATATGGATTCTTTAAACTGCTAGCTGTATTAATACGGTGACAAACTGTGATTAAACTACATGAGGTGGCAGGAGGGCAAAGAGAACACAGATATAAAGATAATCTCCAGAATCTAAAGCTCAGCAATGGGACCTGTAAAACCTAGAAATTGACCATGGATACTAATTAAACATTAGAAAAAGTTACTTCTGTTTTCCTCCAGGCTGGTCACATAACAGGGCGAGTGGGCATCCTTCATATCTGAATTTTGATGTAGGTAAAACAACAACAACCAAGTGTTGTCAATTATTTCCTTCTTGATCTTCTACTTTTCTATCAGCAAAAAGGTTTGTTTCCTTTTTGCCCACCATATAGGAGCACAGTAAAACCCCAATTTACAAATGCCCTGGTTTATGCTTGCTGCAGTTTACGACAGCAAATTTAAAGACCCAGTTTACAGTTGTTTTCCTGGTATACAATCAAAAATTGTGCTATTTTAAACCCTAAGATGGCAGCCAGTACCATTTTAAATTTTAAAATGGCGTCCACACCCACTGCTGGAAACACAATTCACTGCTTACTGCTGTGGAGGTGCCACCGCTGATATTTCTGCTGATATTTCTGCACTGTCCACTGCTTCTACTGGCACCAGGAAAGTCTAGGGACCTTATCCACTTGGTTCTGAACTTCATCTGTGCTCCCTGGGCAGCGCTACAGCCAGGAATGTGTTGGGGGAGGCACATGTTTTCAGCTGTAGCGCTGCCCACAGAGCTCAGATAAAGGTTGGAAAGGAGTGGATAAGGTCCCCAGACTCTCCCAGGGCTGGTAGCAACAGAAACTGGGCTCAATGCATGCTTCCCTCAGGTGTGCGTCTGAGGAAGGCGCACATTTTTGGCTGTAGCACTGCGCAATTAGTTTGGATGGTCAGAACCAAGCAGATAAGGTCCCCACACAGCAAGGAAAAGGTAGGGAGATTGCTTCATCACTTTTGTGGAGATGGGGACCGATCGTGTCTGGCATTCTTTTAGATTTTTTTGGGGTGTATTTTGTATTTTTATTATTATTATTGGTCTGGTCAGGACTGTTTTCCTTTTGTGGGGGACGATCGTGTCTGGCATTTTATAATTTTTTTGGATGTTTTGGTGGGTTTTTGTATTTTTAAAAATTATTTTTGGTCTGGTTGGGACCACTTTTTATTTTTCAATTCATTCTTATGGGAAAACGTGCTTCAGTTTATGATTTTTAAATTTATTTACAACGGAGGAGTCGGAATGGACCTACATCATAAACGTTTTACTGTAGTTCAAATATTTGGACATCACCTTACTGGCAGTTTTGAAAGTCCTGGAAAAGCTTTACAACACAGTAAAAGGACAGAAAATATTGTCTTTTGACTATTTCTTGTGATGTCTACAAACTATAAACAAAGTAAACAAAGAAAAGCCTTCCTAAAGCTGCTCTTCCGTGTGATTTTTCCGGTTCGACCTGTCGCAAAAACTTTCCCTACAGTCTGGATGTTTAAAAGGCTTCTCCTTTGTGTGGGTTCTCTCATGTTTGATCAGACTTGATTTGCAAGGGAAGCTTTTCTCACAACCTGAACATGAATAGGGTTTCTCTCCCATGTGAGTCCTCTTGTGCACCACAAGAATTATCTTGCTGGTGAAGCTTTTGTCACAATCTGGACACCAAAAAGGCTTCTCTCTTGTGTGTGTTCTCTCATGAACCACGAGAATCCTTCTTTCATTGAAGCTTTTCCCACACTCGTTACATTTGTATGGTTTCTCTTCCACTTGGGCCTCCGAAGTTTTGGTCAAAGGTGAGGGAAATCTAGAACTTTCCCCACCACTGGCAAAAAAGTGCACTTTTTCTCCACTGTGGGTTTTCTCATGCCTCAAAAGATTAGATTTTTGTATGAAGCCTTTCCCACATTCTGTGCATGCATGTGGTTTCTCTACCGTGTGGGTCCTCTGGTGTTTAATGAGGCTCGATTTGCTGGTGAAGCCCCTCTCACAATCCAAACATTTGTATGGTTTTTCACCCGTGTGGATCCTCTGGTGCACAACCAGGTTTGACTTGTTAATGAATTTTTCCCCACAGTCACAGCATTTATAGGGCCTTTCCCCCAAGTGGATTTTCTTGTGCTTTGTCAGGTTTTGCCAGTCGCTGAAGTCCACCTCACAGTCAGAAAATTTATGGGGCTTTCCCCCTGTGTGTGTCTGTCCATGTACAATGAATTCGGACCTCTGACTGAAGCTTTTCCCACACTCTGAACATGTATATGGTTTGCTCTTCATGTGGGCCCTCTCATGTATGAGAAGCTTGTACCTCAGGCTGTAGCCTCTACCACAGTAGAAGCACTTATACAGGTTTTTTCTATTCCGTGGTCTCTCCCATGCCAGGAGTTTTAATTTCTGAATGATGCTTTTCCCACAGGCTGAGAACCAATATGGCTTCCCTACAGCTTGGGCTTTCTTATGCCGGATGAGGGCCGATCTATAACTGAAGCCTTTCCCACAGAGTGAGCATGAATAGGGCTTCTCTCCTCTGTGGGCCCTCTTGTGTCTGATCAGGCTCGATTTGCTGAGGAAACTTTTCTCACAGATGGGGCACGGATACCGTTTCTCTCTCGTGTGGCTCCTTTCATGGATAGCGAGGCTTAAGCTGTGGTTGAACTTCTTCCCACACTTTGTGCATCGGTTGTGTTCTTCTCGCTTATGAGTCACCTCATGGGCAAGGAGATTGGACCTCTGAATGAAGCGCTTCCCACAATCTAAGCACTGATATGGCTTTTCCCCCATATGCATTCTCTCATGTATGAGGAAGTTGGATTTTTGAATGAAGCCCTTTCCACAGCGCAAACAATTATACGGCCTGTCTCCTGCTTCCATCTTCTCATGCCGGAGAAGGGCCGATTTATGGCGGAAGTTCTTCCCACACTCTGGGCATTTGTAGGGTTTCTCTCCCGTATGGGTTCTCTCGTGTCTAGTGAGGATAGATCTCTGACTAAAACATCTCCCGCACTCTAGGCAATTGTACGGCTTCTCCCCCGTATGTGTTTTCTCATGACGGACAAGGCTAGACCGCTGAGTGAAGCTCTTCCCACATTTGGAGCACGGATAGACTTTGTCCCCCATGTGGCTTCTTTTGTGGATGAGAAGGCTTAAGCTGTCATTGAATTTCTTCCCACACTTGGAGCAGTCATAAGACTTCTCTTGCTTGTGGGTCATCTCGTGGATGAGAAGGTGCCACCGTTGGACAAAGCTCTTCCCGCAGTCTGAGCACAGGTATGGTTTCTCACCAGTATGGATCCTCTCATGGATTAAAAAGTTCGATTTCTGAATGAAGCCCTTTCTGCAGAAGGAGCATTCGTATGGCCGTTCCCCGGCTTCCATCTTTTCGTGCCTCAGGAGAGCCGATTTGTGGCGGAAGCTTTTCCCACACTCCGAGCACTGGTATGGTTTCTCTCCTGTATGAGTCCTCTCATGTCTCATCAGGATAGATTTCTGGCTGAAACTTCGGCCACACTCGGAGCACTGATATGGCTTCTCTCCTGTGTGTGTCTTCTCATGTCTGATCAGGCTAGACCTCTGAGTGAAGCTTTTCCCACATTCGGAGCATTTATTCTCTTTTTCTCCTGTCTTACTTCTGGCGCCCCTTCCTAGGGTTGGAGAAAAGAGAGTCACATCATGAACAAGCCAAATCACTTGATGATAATAAAAAGGAGAGGAATTGTGCTTACTAGATGCACATGCTACATGTGGTCTACAGCAGGGGTTCCCAATCTTTTCAAGTCAGGGGCCAGGTCATACTCTGTGTCAGCTTCAAGAACCAGACGGCCATTTTTCCCTGCCTGCATGATTGGGGTGGCCACTTTGTCCCAACTGCTTCAAAGGAGCAGCCATTTTGTTTCTCAAATGCCCTTGGACAGGTAGAGGGCCACATGAAATGGTGCCATTGGCCAGATCCGGCTCACAGGCCTTGCTCATGATCACAAACATTTTGGTCACCTCCAGACTTGATTATTGTAATGCGCTCTACATGGAGCTGCCCTTGCTGACCATTCAGAGGCTGCAACTGGTACAGAATGCGGCTGCTCAGGTTGTAATGGGGTGCGGGCATTATGCTTATGCCTCACCATTGCTCAGGGAGCTGTACTGGTTGCCAGTATGCCTCCGGGTGCAATTCAAGGTGCTGTTTATTACCTTTAAAGCCCTATATGGTAGTGGGCCAGGATACCTAAGAGACTGCATCACCCTAAGAACATATGTCCATCCCACCAGAGCGGACCAGAGAGGCTCTCTGTTTGTAGCATTGACTAGAGAGGCACACCTCTGTAGCACTAGGAGGAGGACCTTCTTTGTTTCCACCCTGGCCCTATGGAACCTCCTGCCAATTGAGCTACATCTCCAGTTGGAGTTGCTACCCTTTAGGAAGGAGGTTAAGACCAGGCTGGCGGGACAGGTATGGGGTTTGGTTCAGACAGTTGTGTCGGTTTGTTGGCTCATCTGACCCCTCCCTCTCTCAAAGTCTGATTTTTTAAATCTTTTAACTTGCTTAGTTTTAATATTTTAATATTAATGTTAACTGGGTTTTATATTGTGTTTTTATGTCTCTTTTTTAAACCTTTGTTAGCCGCCCTGGGTCTCTTTGAGGAGGGCGGCATATAAGTCTGTAAAATAAATAAATAAATAAATAAATAAATAAATAAATAAATAAATAAATAACTCCTCATCTACAGGGAAAACTGCATAAGGATATTGTTTTAACTATGTCTCTCAGACTCAGGTTGAGGGCATATCTTTATAGTTTTTATCCTTTCGTGTTCATAGTCGAACTGAGTGTGGGAGACATATTATAGTACTGTATTTATAGTCAATGAAACTACAGTGGCTTGATGGTTAAAATGCTGAACTTGACATAGGGGACTGCAGTACCTTAGTGGTTAAGATGCTCAACTTGATGACTGGAAGGTCGGCAGTTCGAGACATGAGTACTCCACAATGGAATGAGCTCCTGTCTTTGTTCCAACTCCTGCCAACCTAGCAGTATGAAAGCAAGGAACTGCAAGTACTGTAGATAAATATGTAATGCTTGGGCAGGAAAAGTAACAGTGTTCCATGTGCTCTGGCATCTAGTCATGCCTGCCATAAAACCATGTAAACATCTGCAGACAGCCCTGGCTCTTTGGCTGTAAACAGAAATGAGCACCACTCCCTAGATTTGGACATGACTAGTTTTCGAGCAAGGAAGACTTTTACTTTACCTATTCATAATAATAATAATTGTGTGGTGCAAGTCAATTCTGACTTGTGGCACCATTTTCCAGGGGTTTCTAGGTAGATAAGATTTAAAAGTAGTTAGTTTGGTTATGAGATTTGCACCCAAATGGATGCAACATGGGGTAAATGGGTCTCTTTTCCTTATCAGGATACAAACCATGTTATTATTTAGTAAATGTGACTCAGATAACAAATCTTTCACCTGAGGAGGCAGGTGGGAAGGCTTCATCTCCCTCTGAGTCCTTGCGATATAGGGACCACAGCTCTTCGTCTTCTTCCTTTTTAATTATCGCAGTAGGAAACCCTTGATAAAAGAAGGCATACAATAATTTTTAAGCTATTGCATTTCCAATGGCTAAAAGCATTTCTAACTCATTATTTAGTTTGCACAACACCTAAAGCAGGGGTGCCCAAACTATGGCCCTTGGGCCACATCTGGCCCCCACCACTCTCATTGCCCCCAGAAGTGGAAGTAAAAGACGCTCTCATCACTCCTGAAAGCGGAAGTAAAACACACCCATATGGGCATGTTTTACTTCTACTTCCAGGAGTGACGAGGGTAGCACAGGCCGGAGGAATTGGCATAAGGAGCTGGATCCAGCCCATGGGCCATAGTTTGAGCACCCCTGGTTTAAACAGAGGAAATGGCAGCTTAAAATATATCTCATCCCGTTGCAAAACAGATTGTAAAGCACATTTTACTTCCCCTTCCAGTGGAAGAAACCATGTGACCAGCCTGCTGAACCACGTGACCGGCCCATGGCCCAAAATCCCCCTGGCCGGAGGGTAAAGAGAAAGAGGAGGAAGAAAAGCATAGGGTAAGTAATTTATTTACACTAACTTAGTTGACTTTAGAGACTTTACAAATAACTGACTCGCACAATACTGAACTTACAGTAGAGACTTATAGTGAACCTACAGTAGAGGCTTTATATATTGGACTTCATAACAAGGATACTTAGAAACTACTGACTTATAACTTCATATAATCAATGCTAATTAGCTATTTTTAGTCTGATATTGTTTACACTGGGATAATATGCATGATAATACTTTGTTTTAAACTGTGATAACATGTATGATGAGAGGATACTGGCATAGAAACCAGCAAACCAATGTCAGGAATTTTGCCAAGAGAACCCTTATGGACCAAAACAAAAGGCAAAACAAATGGGACAATTTAGATGTACAGTAATAGGATGCTTAGCGCATCAGATCAGAAGAAGGGGAGGGACAGGAAAGGGGGAGGAGAAATACAGGGTTGCAAGGAACAATACTGTATAGGGACATGGAATGTGAGATCTATGAACCAAGGAAAACTGGAAGTGGTAAAAAGGAAATGGAAAGAATAAACATTGACATCTTGGGAATCAGCGAGTTAAAATGGTCAGGGATGGGTGAATTCAACTCTGGAAACCATCATATCTACTACTGTGGACAAGAAAACCTCAGAAAAAAGGGAGTAGCCATAATTGTCAATAAAAGGGTGAGAAAAGCAGTAATGGGATATAATCTCAAAAATGATAGAATGATGTCAGTCAGAATACAAGCCAAACCGTTCAATATCACTGTAATCCAAATATACGCACCAACCACCAGTGCAGATGAAGCCACAATTGACCAGTTCTATGAAGACTTAGAACACCTCATAGAACAGACACCAAGAAATGATGTACACATTATCATAGGAGACTGGAATGCCAAAGTAGGAAATCAAAAAGTACGGTAAATGGAATAACAGGCAAGTTTGGTCTTGGAACACAGAATGATGCAGGCCAAAGACTGATAAAGTTCTGCCAAGATAACACACTGGTCATAGCAAACACTCTCTTCCAGCAACACAAGAGGAGACTTTACACATGGACATCACCAGATGGCCAACATCGAAACCACATTGATTACATACTCTCCAGTCAACGATGGAAAACTTCCATACAGTCAGCAAAAACAAGACCAGGAGCAGATTGTGGCTCAGATTACAACCTACTGATTGCAAAATTCAGGCTTAGACTAAAGAAAATAGGAAAAACAATTAGGCCAGACAGATATGACCTAGTCAACATTCCTTGGGAATACACAGTGGAGGTGTGGAACAGATTTAATGGCTTGGACCAGATAGACAGAGTGCCAGAAGAATTATGGACAGAGATGCAGGACATCATGCAGGAGGCAGCAAGGAAAACCATACCAAAAGAAAAGAAGCGTAAGAAAGTGAAGTGGTTGTCCGATGAGGCTCTTAAAATAGCAGAGGACAGAAGGAATGCAAAATGCCAAGGAGAAAGGAAAAAATGCAGTCACTTGAATACAGAATTTCAAAGAAAAGCAAGGAGAGATAAGGAAACCTACCTGAACGAACAGTGCAAAGAAATAGAGGAAAACAATATCAGGGGTAGGACTACAGATCTTTTCAAAAAAATTGGGGAACTCAAGGGAACATTTAAAGCAAAAATGACCATGATAAAAGACAAAGATGGCAAGGAGTTAGCAGATGCAGAAGAGATTAAGAAAAGATGGAAAGAGTACACAGAGGACCTCTACAAAAAGGACCTCAACACCCCTGATAATCACAATGAGAACATTGAACATGAGCCAGACATTCTAGAGAGTGAAGTCAGAAAGGCCCTAAAAAACACTGCAAACAACAAAGCCAGTGGAGTTGATGGTATCCAAGTTGAACTTTTCAAAGCCCTGCAAGATGATGGAATCAAATTATTGCATTTTATATGGCAGCAGATTTGGAAAACACAACAATGCCCACAGGACTGGAAAAGATCTATATACGTTCCACTCCCCAAAAAAGGTAATGCCAAAGAATGTTCAAATTATCAAACAATTGCGCTCATTCCTCACGCTAGCAAGGTGATGCTCAAGATAATACAGGATAGACTGCAACAGTATGTGGAGAGAGAATTACCAGAAGTGCAGGCGGGTTTCAGAAGAGGCAGGGGGACTAGAGACCACATTGCCAACATAAGATGGATGATGGAAAAAAACAAAGGAATATCAGAAACAAGTCTACTTCTGTTTCGTTGATTACACTAAGGCTTTTGACTGTGTCGATCACAACAAAATGTGGCAAGTAATTAAAGAGATGGGAATACCGGAACACCTTATAGGTCTCATGAGAAATCTGTACATGAATCAAGAGGCAACAGTTAGGACAGAAAATGGAATGACGGAGTGGTTTGGAATTGGAAAAGGAGTAAGACAAGGCTGCATTTTGTCACCCTGCTTATTCAACTTATACACAGAACACATAATGCGAAATGCAGGGATGGAGGAATCAGAATTTGGGATCAAAATTGCTGGAAGAAACATCAACAATTTGAGATATGCAGATGATACCACCTTAATGGCAGAAAGTGAGGAGGACCTAAAGAAGCTCCTGATTAGGTTGAAAGAAGAACGTGCAAAAGCTGGCTTGAGACTCAATATCAAGAAAACCAAGATCATGGCAACAGGCCCTATCAGTCCCTGGAAAATAGATGGGGAAGAAGTAGAAGCAGTGACAGATTTTACTTTCCTAGGATCAAAGCTCACTGCAGATGGTGATTGCAGCCATGAAATAAAAAGGCGACTGATTCTTGGGAGACAAGCGATGAGAAACCTGGGGAGAACAGTGAAAAGTAGAGACATCACATTGCAAACAAAAATTCATATAGTCAAAGCAATGGTATTCCCTGTGGCAATGTATGGTTGTGAGAGCTGGACCATTAGGAAAGCTGAGCGCAGAAGAATAGACGCCTTTGAGATGTGGTGTTGGAGGAGTTTTGAGAGTCCCCTGGACAGCGAGGAGAACAAATAGGTCAATATTAGAAGAAATCAACCCTGACTGCTCCTCAGAAGGTCAAATAATAAAGATGAAGCTAAAGTACTTTGGACATCAAATGAGAAGAGAGGATTCACTTGAGAAAGCCTTGATGCTTGGAAGGGTCGAGGGCAAAAGAAGAAGGGGACGGCCCAAGATGAGATGGCTAGATGGTATTGTAGAGACAATGGGCACAGAGCTGAGTGAGTTGAGGGGGATGGTGGAGGACAGGAGTGCCTGGCGGACAGTGGTCCATGGGGTCGCAGAGGGTCGGAATCGACTGTGCGACTGAACAACAAAAAATCTAAAGCTTGGATTTTTGAGCAAAACTAGTGTCTCTTCTCTTTGTGAGGCACACAGAGAGAGAGAGAGAGAGAGAGAGAGAGAGAGAGAGAGAGAGAGAGAGAGAGAGAGAGAGAGAGAGAGAGAGAGGGCAGGCAAGCATGGCAAGAGAGCTTGATTGATAAGAAAGATACCAAAAAGCCATCCAGTGCTACTCTTTTTATGAGTCCATATAAGGGAACTATTACTGCATTTTATCAGGAAAAGACATAGATTTCTCCCCAGAACAATTTTTAAAAGGCTTTCATTCTAGAGAAAAAAGGCAGAAGTTTCTTGTTTACTACATGAGGATGGAATCAATCAATCAATTAATCAATCATTTTATTTAGTACTCATTTACTTGTCTCTCTTATAGTCGACAGCAGGGGTTCCCAACCTAAGGCCTGCGGGCTGGATCCAACCCGCAGCGCCATTTCATGTGGCCCCCCTCCAAGGGGATGTGAGAAACAAAATGGCTGCAACGTTGAAGCTGTTGGGATAAAATGGCTCCCCCATTATGTTGGCAGGGCAAAATGGCTGTCTGGCCCTCAAAGCTGACTGAGAGAGGGTGACCTGGCCCCAGGCTTGAAAAGGCTGAGAACCCCTGGTCCAGAGTATCCATAAAATTCCCCTCAATATCAAATTCCATATACTGTACCTGTATAGTTGTACCTCGAACAAAGATTTTAATCCATTCCACTGGGCTCGTTGTTGTACAAAAAAATTGCTATATGATACATGCATTGTACAGTACAGTATAGCAATTTTCCCTATAGGATTCATCGTACAACTAATATCTCTATGGGAAAAATCATACAACAAAAATTCGTTGTACGATTTTCCCCACAGACATGCATTGCATCGTATAACAATTTTAGGTGTTATACAGGGCACAATGTTTTTACAAATCCTCTTGTTGTAAGTTTTAATTGCTATACGAGACATTCGTTATACAGGGTTCTACTGTACATTTCTTTCTTTCTTTCTTTCTTTCTATCTAGTACAGATGTACAACTGTTAAAATATTGCAAATTTTACAAATACAGTAAAACCTCATATAACACTAAAACCTGGTTCCACAAGTCTTGGTGTTATATGATTTTTAGTGTTATCTGATGCATGTTAAAATCCTATGGGATCCATAGAGATACATTGTAACCACACAGGCTTTAGCGGTTGTTATCTGAAGCATCCCATAGGATCTTAATGTTATCTGATGCAATTCTTCCCCCAGATTCCTTAATGTTATGCGATTTTAGTGTTATTCGATACTAATGTTATATGAGGTATTACTTGTATAGCAAAGCTCACAACCAACTAAACAGTAATAAACCAATAAATCATACACAATAAACAGTCAACAGTCGGTGTAGTTATAATTTACATTCCTAATCAAAATATTGTACTGTGTATCTGTACCATTTCAGTAAAAACTGTCATATGATTTGTCCTCTTTTTAACTGAGTCATAGAAAGAGCTTAATTCTCTGGCTGCTTCATAAAAGAATCAGGCAGGAGTGTTTCAACAAGCAGAGAGAGAAAGAGAGAGAGAGAGAGAGAGCTTTAAGCCCAATCCTCACCTGAAGGGGCAGGTAGTAAGTTTTCTCTTTCCTGGAGAGATGGTTTCAAGAGGTCCTTCTTTCCTTCTGCCTTCAGAGACAACCATTGTTCTTCCTCTTCTTCCACCTTTATGATCACATCAGGAAACTCTGATCAGGGGAAGGAAAATGACACTTTTTAAAAAATCAAGGTCATTGACAAGAGTCGTTGCCAAAGTATCAGATGAACACTGGGAAACCTGGAGTCAAATTTCCCCTGACCCATGAAGCTCACTGAGGAATCTAAGGCTAAACTATTTCACAGGTTTGTTGTGGAGATATAAAAACATATACAAACCACCATGAACTGGTCAAAGAAAAAGATATAAAGGTGACAGACAAACAAATAAATCCTTCCTCTTCCATGGAGAGAGTAGACCAGTGATTCCCAATCTTTTTTTGACCATGGTCCACCTAATCATCACTAAATTCCTCTCTCTCTCTCTCTCTCACTCTCTCTCTCTCTCTCTCTCTCTCTCTCTCTCTCTTAATTCTTATTATTCAAAAAGTGAACTCCTATTGACATGGAGGAAACTCAAGAGGCCATTCACTATTAATAACTCATTCTTGAATTGCCTGTCCCAAATCAAATTGTCTCCCTGTGGGACATGGGAGTAGAGGGAACTACTCAACAGTTTCCAACCGCATGACTTCCCAATTAGTTAAATGTATGTAGTTGTGTAGGAGTAGGACTATAGTGACTCAAGTGGTTAAGACACTGAACACGGCAACTGGAAGGTCGAAGTTCAATTCCCAGAAACTGCAGGGTGGAATGAGCACCCATCTCTGTCCCAGTTCCTGCCAACCTAGCAGTTCGAAAGCAAGAAATTACAAGTAGATAAATAAGTACCACTTCGTTGGGAAGGTAAACAGCGTTCAGTGCACTCAGGTGTCAAGGCATGCCTGCCAAATGTCCGTGGAAACATCTGCAGACACAGACAGTGCTGGCTCCTTGGCTATAAACAGAGATGAACACCTAATCCTGGACTCAGGTATGACTTTTGAGCAAGGGCGGCCTTTACCTTTACCTATGTAGTTGTGTAGATGTATATGTGTTGTTGTGTACGTCACCCAGGCTTTTTTAAAATGAATCTCTCACCAGCTTCACTGTCCAAGGGGAGATCCTTTTCCTTTTTGGTTGGAAGATCTGGGATCCACCGATGTTTCCTACGGCCAAGTCGGGAGGTCATGTCTATAGTTTGGGAACAGGAAAAACCTGAGGATGAAAAAAGAAGATAGAGACAGTTGGAATAACTTCCAGAAGGGGAGCCATGTTGGTCTTGTTGCAGTAGCAGCAGCAACAAATATATTTGCATGACAATCACAACAGTGTGATTCCAAATTAACTATGATGGCTACATCCTATGAAAAGCCAAGGATTTAAAGTTTGGTGAGAGTCGCAGAATTCTCTGAAATCTAATATCTTAGCCCTTCTTATGACAATTTATTTATTCAGTAAAATCCTATGATCTAGGATTCAATGGCTAATTGCCACAATTGAAGTCAGCATAAGTATTTTCCATGTCGCCAGATTTCCTGTAATAGGAAATAACTACACTGACTTCTTTAGCTTGTGGCAATTAGCAACTTAAAGTTACACCAATGGCATTAAATCAATTGGCAAATCAAGCTACATTATGACCTCTGGTTGCATTCATTTCCATCTTTTCTGTATAGACCAGTGGTTCCCAACGTAGGCCCCAGGCCCCACAAGGGGACTTTAATTCCCAGAAGCCTAAGCCAGGATTCTAGATGTGGGTGGGCAAATATTTTTTTCAAGATGGGCAACAATGTCATATATACAGTAAAACCTCACATAAAGAGTGCCTCGCTTAGAGAGTAACTCACTTAAAGAGCAGAATTTTCTCTGAATGGTCGCTTCACTAAACTAATAAAACCAGCCAAAAACTCGCTTAACAAATTAATTGGGGTTCATAATCCCCTCCACCAGAAGTCACAATTGGTCACTTACAAAGGTGTTTCGCTTACTAGGGAACCTCCTGATCAAGATAAACGAAAAAGTGCTGAAGGAATGGCAAAAATTAGTAGACAGGTTTTGTAACAAAGAAAAAAAGCCCAGGATATTGAAATCATTGTAGTATCAACATCAGAATGAGGGTGGTTTGGGTATCCCGAACATACTTAACTATTATAAGGCCTTTCAATTGAAACGTATAGCAAATTTGTTAACACATGATCATGTAAAAACAGAAGAGTGAGACAGGTTAGAATACAAAAGACATAAAGGAAGTCTGTTTTTAACAAATCAAGAGAAAAAAGTTAAGATTAATAGCAAAACTTTAAAAGATCTATACTTATTCTGGAAAGGAATGAAAATACTATGGCAACAGGGGACTCCCCAGTTTTAGAACTTACAGATTTACCGGATTTCCCATTAACTTTAAACAATGAAAAGGAAACAAAAATAATCCAGGAGAATGTAATGCTTTTAACCCAATGGATTACATCTTGCGGGGAACAGCAAAGAAGAAAAATGATATATACGTAAAACCTCATATAACACTAAAACCTGGTTCCACAAGTCTTGGTGCTATATGATTTTTAGTGTTATCTGATGCATGTTAAAATCCTATGGGATCCATAGAGATACATTGTAACCACACAGGCTTTAGCGGTTGTTATCTGAAGCATCCCATAGGATCTTAATGTTATCTGATGCAATTCTTCCCCCCAGATTCCTTAATGTTATGCGATTTTAGTGTTATTCGATACTAATGTTATATGAGGTATTACTGTACTAGCTTAAGTCTGAATTGGTTTCAGGAAAAACAAATGGAAGAATGGGACAGGAAACAGAGATTAAAAAAACATACAGGGAGAGAAATATCACCTTTTGAGGAGATTATATATAAACTAAGGAAGAGGTAACTCTGGAAAAAGGACCAGTTGGGAAAATTTATAAGATAATTAATAAAAATGAGTTACCCCAAAAAATATTAAAAGAATCATGGGAAAAGGACTTAGGTATTGTAATCTGTGATAAAGAATGGAAATGGAACCAAAGATTAATGAAGGTACTTTCTATAAAAGAGAAAGAACACAATTGTAAAGTATTATGGAAATGGTATACCACCCCAATACGTTTATGGCAAATGGGCAAGGTTGAAACAAATTTATGTTGGAGGTGTGGCAAATAACCTGGTACGTAGTTTCATATGTGGTGGTCGTGTGAATTTTTATTTATTTATTTATTTTATTTATTTATTTACTCATATTTATTATCCCGCCCCAATCAGAATTTGCAAATAAATTTTGGAAAATGGTAGAAAAAGAGCTGGGAAATATTATGTCGTTAGAGATTAGGTTATCCGCTAAAGCTGTGTTACTGGGGGAAACAGATGAAGTGAAGATAAGCGACAATAAGAAAGAGTTAATGATTACCTTACTGTCTGTGGCGTGACAATTAATTGCTAGCGAATGGAAAAACAAGTTTATTATTGATAAAGGAAAATGGTATAATATGGCATGGCGTTTAGCTCTCAATGACAAATTAACAAATGAAACAAAGATTAGAAGAGGTTTAAATATTAAGAATGTATTTTGGAAAATCTGGGAACCATTTGCTACATTTGGTATGACTAGTAATGATGGTATTAAACCAAGTCAAGAAATGTTGAAGTTTTAGCAGAATTGAGATACCAACATCTATAAGCTATTTAACCTATCTGGGACCATTTGTACAACATGAGTTGGAATGATTTGAGTGCTTTGTTTATAAGTTAGTGTGTGTGCACGTATGTGTGAGTGGGCGTGTGTATCCGCATCTGTTAATATATGAATATTGTTGGTTTATCTGTTCATTCATTGTTTATTTTATTTCATAATTTTTTTATATTATTGTCTTACATTTTTGTTGTAATATATATGTGATAATAAATAAAAATATAATTGCAAAAAAAGGTGTTTCCCTTAAAGAGCAAACTCGCTTAAAGAGCAATCCTGTGGAACGCCTTATGTTCTTTAAGTGAGGCACAACTGTATGTCATATATACAGTAATACCCCAGATAACGTGAGTCCCGGATAGCGCTAAAACCGCATAACATTACAAGATTTTCGGAAAAATCTTGTTTCGAATAACGCGATTTTTAACGTTATCCGATAGTCGTTCTTAGCAGCAGGGTGGCTGGAATGCTGAATGGGGTTCTCCGTTCAGCTTCCCAGCCACCCTGCAGCTACGGAGGCAGGGGTTGGGAGGCTGGAAAGCTGATGGGGGGCTCCCCCGTCGGCTTCCCCAGCTACCCCACAGCTGCGGAGGCAAGGGCGGGTGGCTAGAGAAGCTGACAGGGAGTCCCGTCAGCTTCCCCAGCCACCCTGCAGCTGTAGATCGGGTCCTCTGATTTCTCTGGAGCAGGCAGGGGACACGATCTACAGCTGTTTCTGGGCTTCCCCAACGTCCTCAGCCAGTGCAGCAAGCCAGAATGTCGGGATTCGAACCCTGACATTCTGGCTTGCTGCAATGGCTGAGGACGTCGGGGAAGCCCAGAAACAGCTTGGATCGGGTCTCCACACCTCCCTGGACCCGGCCGGGGGGGGGGGTCAGAGACCCCAAAATTGGTAAAAAAAAGTCCATTTTATTTACCAATTTTGGGGTCTCTGACCCCCCCCCCCGCCGGGTCCAGGGAGGTGAGGAGACCCGATCCAAGCTATTTCCAAAGTTCCCCCACCTCCCTGGAGGCTGCAGCAAGCCAAAATGTCAGGATTCAAATCCCGACGTTCTGGCTTGCTGCAGCCTCCAGGGAAACAGGGCTTTTTTTAACATTGTGTGATCAATGTATCGCACAACGTTGAAAACCGGATAACAACGGGACTCGTGGAACCAAGTCATAACGTTATCCGGGGTACTTTTGTATAAGCAAACCAGTGGTAAGCAGCAAAATTTTTTGCTACCATACCATGGGCGGAGCCTGCATCATGGGTGGAGCCTACATCGTGTGCGATCTAGTCATGCCTGCCATGTGGCCATATATACATCTGCAAACACAGGCAGCACTGGCTCTTTGGCTGTAAATGGAGATGAGCACTGCACCCTAGAGTTGGATATGACTGGCTCTTGACCAAGGGAGACCTTTAACCACTTACAGGGACAAAACCTAACGTCAAATTTTTTGAATACCAATCAGGGATCTTCTGTTATTAGGTAAAGGTTGCCCTTGCTTGAAAGCCAGTCGTTACCAACTCTAGGGTTCAGTCCTCATCTCTGTTTATAGCCAAAAAGCCAGTGGACTTGATCCACAAAAGCTCACATTAAAATACAGCAATTAGTCTGTAAAATACAGCAGTTAGACATTTTTGTCTTTTTGTTTTGTTTACTCTCTGATATGCTTGCACAGAAGAAAACTTTTTAAACGGTAGCTGTGTTAGTCTCGGCAGGCCAGGGAGGTGGGCATGGCCACCCAATTTTGCTACCACCCAATTTCACTACCACCACCACCCCTTCCGAAGGCCACCCAATTTTGCCACCCCCCTGCCTGAAGGCCACCCAATTTTGCTCTCCCCCCCCTTTGGGTGTAAACCTGTTGCTGCCCACCACTAAAGCAGCCCGAAGTTTGACGGTTGGCAAACTGCTGGTTCAGGGTGGGCAAAACCCACCCTGGCTGCCTCCTGGCTATGGCCCTGCATTGGCTGAGCAGTGCTTTGGAGAATTGACTCAGACTTCTGGGAAATGAAGTCCAAAAACCAAAAAGTTAGAAAACACTGGTATAGACTGACTATATACAACTTTTCTTTTCTCTAAGTTTAACCTCAAAACAACTTGGCAACTTTGCCCACAGCCACCTAGTGCAGGGGTAGCCAAACTATGGCCATGGGCCAGACCTGGCCCATGGTGCCCTCGTAGCTACCAGAAGTGGACACACCCTGCACATGTGCAAATGCTGCTGTAAATGCACCCGTGGCTGTTGTAAACACGTTTACGACAGCCACGGACATGTTTTACGGTAGGAGGAACCACATGACCAGTCTGTTCAACCACATGACCAGCCCGTGGCACGAAAAGTTTGACCACCCCTGATCTAGTGTTTCAGTGGGAAATAGAACCTGAGTTCTCTTAATTTTCTAGTTCATTTTCTGCCTAATTGGTACATACCGTACGTTTTCCACTCTTAACAGATCACTCATGATGAAGGAAGGCAACACTGGAAACGATACTCTATGAGGAAAGACTAAAGAAACTGGGCATGTTTAGCTTTGAGAAAAGGAGACTGAAAGGGGATATGATAGCACAGAGGTTGCCAACCTATGGCCCACAGGCTGAATCTGGCCCATGGTGCCAAATCATCCGGCCCCTGAATTTGCTCCAACCACTGCAGCTGGCAGAAGCATCTGCAGCCACATTTACAGCAGCCATGGATGCATTTATAAGAGCCATGGATGCGTTTACAACAGCATTTATGGTTGAGGAACCACCAGTCCGGCCCCCTCAACTGTTTGAGGGAGCGTGACCCGACCCCTGTGATAGCACTTTAAAATATCTGAAAGATGGTCATAAAGAGGAAGAAAAAACTTCCTAACTGTTACAACAGTACAACAATGGAACCAATTACCTCAGAAGGTGGTGAGCACTCAAACACTGGAGATCTTCAAGAAAGAATTGGACAACTGTTTATCATTCCTGCTTTGCTTTGGACTCCTGCATAGAGCAATGGGTCAGACTTGATGGCATTGTAGGCCCCTTCCAACTCCATTAATCCACAATTCTAAGTGGGTTATAATATTAAATTTAAATTACAACAATATAGAAACAAGTTGTGCTGTAAGAGAACAAACAGAACCAAAAATTATCACACAAAACACAACCTTGTGATTGACTAACTATAGGAATCCACAGTTCATTTGGTGAAAGTTTCACAGTCACACAATATTAAGTGCTTTACTTGAAAATTAATCAGGAAGAATGCTGTTACTTTAAAGCATTTTGGCATCTAAAAACCATGAGTAATTTTAGTTATTACACTGGGACCTTGGTTAACAAATGGCTTGGTTAACATAAAAATTGCATAACAAAATGAAATCCATAAAAAATAGTGGCTCAGTTTACAGAATTTTTCCCCACAATGGATTAATTGATTTTAAATGCATTCCTATGGGAAAATGTGTTTTGGTTTTAACGTATTTTGGTTTTAAATGTATTCCTATGAGAAATTGTATTTAATGCATTCCTATGAGAAATTCGGTTAAAGTAATTTTCACTGTAACAAATGGCCCAGAGAATGCATTAATTACGTTAATCAAGGTTCCACTGTACGTATTTCAAAACACTATTTCTTGAGGATGATTTTTGAAAAAAATGTGGACATTTTAAACATGGTTTTCAGCACCTACATGTAATGCTTTGCTAACAAGTAAAATTGCTTGTAACTCATTAACAACAAACCCCCCTTTTGCTATTTTCTTTGGCAATCTTTTTAAAAAGTAATGTTAATGTAGACTAGGGTCAGAATCGACTGTGTGACTGAACAACAACAAAAAAATGTAGACTAGAGCGACTGTGGTGCCTTAGAGGTTAAGACACTGATCTTGACAACTGGAAGGTCAGCAGTTTGAGACCAGAGTGAATTCCCCTTGTTATCCCAGCTCCTGCCAACCTAGCAGTTCAAAAGCAAGAAATTGCAAGTACTGTAGATAAATAGGTACTGCCATGATGGAAAACGTAACAGCGCTGTGTGCTTTGGCATCTAGTCATGCCTGCCACATGACCATGGAAACGTCTGCAAACGCAGACTGCACTGGCTCTTTAGCTATAAACAGAGATGAGCACCAAACCCTAGAGTTAGATACAACTGGCTTTCGAGCATGGGAGACCTCTACCTTTTATTACAGTATTTGCTACTTGCCATACAGATCTGCTGTTACTGTATTGCTGCACACCTATGGCCAGAGGGGAGTGGGAGACATGCTTATGGGTTTTCCACTGCGAGAATAAGACATTTGGACTCTGGTAGGGGAAGGGGGCGCCTATTTGTGGCTCAGCCTCAGGCTACCCAAAGTCCAGGACGGAAAGGGGGTCTTTGTTTCTCATCACCCAGGCTTGCTTAAATGCCTGCACCACCTCCCTCCCACAAATCTAACCAATACGGCCTAATCCAGAACAATATGCAGGCATTGTTGCATGGACCGGATATGTGTCTTAGCTCCACACCCTCTTTATTTGCACACTACTTCTAGGGCCCCGATCTTGTGGGTCTCGCGTATTTTCTTTTATTAATCCCCTTCCCCAAAAGCAGATTTCACCCACCCTCCTGTAACTCACCCACTCCTTGTGATCTTGGCATTGCAACTACGTGGACACCCCGGATTTTCCTTGCAAATAATCCAGAAATCTCAGGAGGGCGGGGAACAGGAAGGAGCTAAACTTTTTCTCTCTGTGCCCTTGTTAATTTTCACACATATACACACACACACTTCTTGATCCTCTCTAGGAAAGGAGGGCTCTCTCCATTTAACCCCTTAATCGTGTGCTGAGCGTGGAAAAATAAGGAAGTGAGGAGACGCCACCTTTCCTATTATAAACTAAAGTAGGGGACGAAAGGCAGGCAGGATTGGGGAGGAAATGTGTGGAAAACAAAGTAAAAGGTGTCATTGCTTGAATGCCAGTCGTTTCTGATTCTAGGGAGCAGTACTCATCTCCTTTTACAGCCAGAGATGTCTGCATCTGCAGCCATTTTCATGGTCATGTGGCAGGCATGACTAGACGCTAGCGGGCACACAGAATGCTGTTACACTTTCTGCCACAGCGAAACCTATTTAGTCCAAAAGTCCAGGCAACCCCCAGATTGGCTCAAGAGGAGTCACATGGCAAATTATTGGCGGACAACATGCCTCCTCCTCCCATCCCACGAGGAGTAAGATGCCCCAAACAGCACGTATACGATGAAGAAAACCCAATTGCATAGTAGGGCATAAATCTAACACTAAAACCTTCAACCTAAGTCCCTCACAGAAAGCCCATTTTATGTCAGAAATACACATCCTGAGAAATTGAAATTCACAATTAGCTCCATTGGAAATCACACCTTAACTAAGGGCATCATTTCCTTTACACATGAATGAGTTAAATACCAGTGGGGAACCATGGGATCCTGGCCTTTGATCTGTGATGGGAGAGCAATGTGCCAAAAGTCCCCACTATCTGGCAGGCAGAGACAGCCAATGCTTTACTCTTTTCTTGAAAATAGGAATATTAAAAGATAGACCTCCAGAAATAAGCCAACACTTTCGTGCAGCACTCAGGTCCTGAACTGACCTGCCAACCTTCCAGTAGTCAAATTCAGCATCTTAACCACTAAGTCACCAGGGCCCTACTAATAATATAATATAATTTAGGTAACACTTCGGTGGAAAGGTAAACAGCGTTCTGTGCACTCGGTGTCCAGCCATGCCTGCCACATGTTCACGGAAACGTCTTTGGCTATAAACAGAGATGAGCACTAAACCCTAGAGTCAGATACAACTAGCTTTCGAGCAAGTGTGACCTATGTAATATAATTCTCCTAGGAACCCATTATTTCCCCTCCTTCACTCCAGTAGTGGCGGGTGCAAGGGTTGCCTTTGTGTGTGTCTTTTTAAGACAAAGTGTGGGCAAACTAAGGGTATCGTGTGACTTCGGGCCGCCTGGATACGCATGCTCATAAGGAAAACTTGCTGCGAATCGCTGTATCAGAATAAGAGTACGGATGTTTTCCCATCTCTCGCTCCCCGACCTCGTTTCTTCCCTTTTCTTCCTTCTTTTACTCTATCCACCAAGCCGTCGTAGCTGCTCCTTCCTCCTCCTCTTCCTTACGCCCCGGTACAAAGGCTGCAATAATTCTTCACCAAGGTACAGTATGTACTTTTCCCCCAGCAGTATTTTGCAAGCAAGCAAGAACACCCTCTTTGCACGCCTTTTTCAATGCAAACTTGGGGGAGGGGGAATCAGAAACCGGGGGGGGGGGTCAGTAAGGTAATGGGCATCCCATAATATACTGCACAAGCCTTTTCTTTCTCGGCCCCTCCGTCCTTCTCTTTCTTTTCATTTTTTTTTATTCTTCCAAGTAGATCCCTGGCAAAAAAAAAGCCCTTGCTTTCCCAATTTTGCAACGCTGGGTGCAATTTCTCCACCACCACACTTGTTGATTCTTTCCTCTTTTTGGAAGCATCGTTAGCTCAAGGGCAAAGTCTGACTCCTGTGCTAAAATTGATTTTAGCAAAAAAAATTATCTAATTTATTATTTATCGTATGATATGATGATTACCTAAATTAATGTTGATATAACAGCAAGCACAAATTGACCGTCTCAAGTTCCTTTTGAGAGTTCTACATCCAAGTTTGAAAGCCATTGAAAGTTTTCCTCTGTGAGACTATGCAAGTCCTTCATTATTATTATTATTATTATTATTATTATTATTATTATTATTATTATTATTATTATTATTATTATTAGACACGAAAAAATTATCTGGGCTGCCAGTTTGCATTAGATCTCTTTCTTGCCAACTTGATCTTTGTGTCCCAAGAATGTGTTAAGAGTGCTTTCTATCTACCCTTTATTTTTCCAGCAGAAAAGCTGGAAATCACTGTACCCCGCTAAGTGCAAAACATGGCAAAATGTTAAAGTAGTGTGCCTAACCCCCCCCCCAAGTCTTGTGGTACTTCCAAATACAGTACAGTACTGTACAACATAACAGGTTTGTTCTGCCATGAGCTTTTGTGGTGCAGCATTTTATATCTTACTGTGATGTTCCTGATCTAAAGAGTGAAGAAAGCTAACAGGAAAAAAGAAACTATGCATTTGGAATTTTTTGAAGGAGTTTGATGGATACTCCAGAGACAAATGGATGAATACTAGATAAAATGAAGCTAAAAGTTTCTCTTTAATGAAAACAGGCATTCAATCTGAATTTAGAGAGAGATGGATTTTTTGAATATGTTTAAGGGAAAGGAGCAAGGCCAGGACAAGAATAGTTAATGTTTTGGAAAGAGGGGACAAATATATAACTAAAATGTCATATCATGCCCAAAGAGATGCTGTTAACAAGATTCTGTCTGGCTTTTGTATTCTGAACTTGTGTGTGTGTGTGTGTGTGGGGGGGGTGTCTCTATTTGTCTATCTGTCTGTTCCTGTCTGTTCATCTGGTTGTCCTTCATTCAGCAAAGAACCTTTTGTTAAAAAAAATTCAGGCAGGCCTTGGGCAGATAAACTGGTTTTCTGTTAAATGGGAGGGGGGGGGAAGGTACCATTTTTTAAAAGTATACTTTAGGGTAAAAATTGCAGAATTTCCTATCAGTGACCACACTAGCTAAGGGAAAGTGGGAGCTGTAGTCCAAAAAGTTGCTAAGCGAGGACAGAACAATGGCTGTGATCTGCATCTTTTGCATGGTTTTAATTAATTTGTTTTTCTTGTAATCAAGTTTTTATCTGTTTTTAACTGTTTTTTAATCTGTACAGTATTTTCTTATTTAGTGCCTTTTTTACAAGGAAACCCTGGGATAAATAAAATACAGTAATCTGCATGCATTTGCTATACAGTATATATAGGTTTTTAAAAAATTCTTTGGGTAAAGGGAAAGAAAACAAGAGAGGTCTTTTGGCGCATTATAGATCATGCCTCTTGGCAATGGCTGGCCAGATGGTCTCTAGCGTTGCTCTGGGAATACAGCGGGGAGGGGTTTTGTCCTCCAGATTTCCTTTCAGCTGCCTTTAAAGAGGCAACCGCAAAAAAAACATCCCAGACAAAAAGAGAGAGAGAAAGACTTCAATCCCCAGCTTTATTTTGCATTACATTTGAAGGGGAGCCCGCCTGTAGCCTGGAGGAGGTGGAACCAGGCTCAAATTAAAGGTTGGGTCCATATGCCTAATTTTGGGGTAGGAAGAAAGAAGTGGAAAAGAAAATGGATCTCCTCTTTTAAGAAAAAATTGGTGTTGGGGAGACTTTTGGATTGTAGAAGAAGAAGGTGATACCTTTTGTGAATCACTAAATAAATAATAATAATCGGTAGCTTTCATGATTCAAGATCACTTCTTCAGGCATGCAAAGGTAGGGAAATCATCGATGACAGTCCATATGTATGTGGCATGGTGGTGTTTCCAGTCCATTTTATCTCCCTCCCCCATTTAACAGACACAGGAAACCAGGTCTCTGCTTATTGCGCCTTCCAAATGGCTCCTTGAGGTTACACCCCCCTTTTTGGCCAGGTCAAAGCAATGCAAATTTCAGTAACCTCCATCCGGGAATTGGGGGCTGGGGGCTGGGTGAGGGTTTGGTTTACACCAGGAGTTCTCGACCTTTTAAAGCCGGGGGCCGGGTCACGCTCCCTTGGGGCTGGACAGGCATTTTGCCCTTCCTCCACCACATGGCATTTCCCGGTGTGGTAGAGGCGGGGGGGGGGGAATTAGCGACATGAAGAAGGACTTTGGTCTGGTGCCAATAAAATGAGAAAGCTTCAAAGAGTATTTTGTACCTGAGAAAGAGAGTCGGGAGAGAGAGAAATATTTATGTGTTTTCAGTCCTGGGCAAGATTCTCAAAGGTACCATGAGCTACATGGAGAGTGGGGTAGAGAAAGGATTTGAAGAACATGCTACCTTAACATTTATTTGTGGGTTAGGTTGGAAGCATGTAAGAAAGGTGAAAGGGAGGAGTGATGGGATTTTGTTGAATTTTGAAAATTCTCCTGATCAAGTTATGAAGATGATCCCAAAGAATCATCTTTGTTTGCATGTGGGAGCAGAGTTTGAAATATCATTTATTTATTTGTTACAATTATTTTTTAATATATTTATATCCTACCCATCAGGGATATTGTTCTTTGTGCAGTACTTTTTAAATCAGGGGTTCCCTACCTAAGGTCCCTGGGCCGGATCCGGTCTATGGTGCCATTTTATGTGCCCCCCCAATTCCTCCCAAGGGCCTTTGAGAAACAAAATGGCCACCCCTTTGAAGCTTCTGGGACAAAATGGCCACCTCCCCATCATGCAGGCAGGGCAAAATGGCTGCCCAGCCCTCGTAGCTGACTGAGAAAGCATGACCCAGCTTGAAAAAGTTGTAAACCCCTGTTTTAGATAATACAGTGGTTCCTCGCTTAAAGAGAATAATGTGTTCCACGGGATTGCTCTTTAAGTGAGTTTGCTCTCTAAGCAAAACACCATTGTAAGTGACCAACTGTGACTTCCTGCGAGGGGGGGATTGCAAACCCCGATTTAGTTGTAAAGCAAGTTTTTGGTTGGTTTTAGTTGTTAAGCGAGGTGATCATTCAGAGAAAATTCTGCTCTTTAAGCCCTTGACCAATCAGGGAACAGAGAACAACTTTCTCATAACAATAATTGTTTACACACATGTACAATCAGTGGAGTCAAAACATGGAGCTCAGCTAGCTTGGGAGATAAGAGCACAGGAACACTAGATGAAAACAAACCGTCTCATGACAGGTAGTCTGTGAGACAGAAAGAACAAAGGATTTTTGAGGCTAGCTAAAACTACAACCTCAAGCCTTGAGAACATTAGGAAAAAGATGTCATTTCCTGACACGAGGCACTCTTTATGCGAGGTTTTATTGTACCTCCTTATCAGTGGTGTCTTGTGGGCTTCAGCCACCCAAGACGAAGGCCAAACTTGCCGTCCCCTCTATCTAGGCTCGCCACCACCTTCCGGGACCCAGATAACCCCTCACTGCCTGTGCCAAGGCCCCTGGGGCCCGGACCCAGGACAGGGAGAGCACCCAACGGCAAGCTGCCACTGCAAAAGGCCCGATTTCTGCCTGGGAAGTCCGGCTCCCTAAGCCCAAGCAGAGGGAGGGCAAAGCGGTGGGGACATTTTGCCGCCTCCTAAAAAGTGCCGCCTGGAGCCGCCCCACCCTCCTACGCTACTGCTCCTTATAGTCAACATGCAGTTGTTTCCTTCCATCACCAATTTATTTATTTATTTATTTAGTTCTAATTTGTACGCCCCCCCCCCAACTCCGAAGGCTGGGCGGCTCACAGAAAATAAAACCAATGGCAGTTTTAAAAGCAATTTTAAAAACCCATTAAAAACTACTAGCAATCCATCTCTTGTTTAGCTACAAGCATAAGGAATGTCGTACGCTCTTCCTGTACAAGATTGGCATTATTCTTAGCAATAATAATCTTTAACAGAGCTAAAATGGGATCCAGTGATATGCACTAAAGATTTTATTGATTTCGCCCTAAACCTTTATCCAAGTTAATCTTGGATAAAGATTGATTTTGAGAGGCAGTGTGCAGATTTACCGAATGCTAACTTTGTCTTTCAGATGCCAGTGAATTTCAAAGATGTTGCCATGTATCTCCCAGATGATCAAGGGCCTCTGTTGGAACCAGATCAGAGAATCTTGTATAGGAGCATCATAGAAGGTATGGTGGAAAATTGGCTTTTCTGGTTTGGAGTAGATGTTTAAGGACTAGGACTCTGCCAGTTGTGTGTATGTATTTTGTTCCCTCAATTTTTCAGGATCCAGGCCATCATGGCTGAATATCATATCATCAACTCTATATGAAAAGGATGTACAGGCCACATACTACATATCCATGTTATTTGCAGATCTAAAAATATTATATACAAATTCTGAAATCCTGTATTTATTCAGGATTCAAATGCCATATCCAATTCTGGATATTGGCTATCATGGCAATCAGCCATAAAGATTGTCCTTGAAACAATATAATGCAGTGGCCTTTCATTTCCCTTCTGCCTCTCAGCATGGCCCCCACATCACTGATCCAGTTCTGCAAGTCACTTTCTGGTCCTGGGCTCTTTTGGCACACAAATTTCTGTGGTCATGTGGCAGGCATGACTAGATGCTGGAGCGCACAGAATGCTTTCCCATTGAAGCAGCACCTATTTGTTGTTCAGTTGCACAGTTGAGTCCGACCCTTTGTGACCCCATGGGCCACTGCACACCAGGCTCCTCTAGTCCACCCAGATCTAGTCCACCCAGATCTACGCCCACTGTGTCAACGATGCCATCTAGCCATCTGATCCTCTGCCACCCCCTCACCTTTTACCTTTGACCTTTCCCAGCATTAGAAACTTCTCCAGTGAGTCCTCTCTTCTCATTTTGTGGCCAAAGTACTTGAGCTTCAGCTTCAGTATTTGTCCTTCCAAGGAGCAGTCAGGGTTGAATTTATTTGTTGTTGTTGTTCAGTCACACAGTCGATTCCGACCCTTTGCGATCCCATGGACTACTGTCCGCCAGGCACTTCTGTCCTCCACCATCCTCCTCAACTCGCTCAGCTCTGTGCCCATTGTCTCCATAATACCATCTAGCCATCTCATTTTTGGCCACCCCCTTTTTCTTTTGCCCTCCACCCTTCCCAGCATCAAGGCTTTCTCAAGTGAATCTTCTCTTCTCATTTGATGTCCAAAGTACTTTAGCTTCATCTTCTCTATTTGACCTTCTAAGGAGCAGTTGGGGTTGATTGACCTATTTGTTCTCCTCGCTGTCCAGGGGACTCTCAAAACTCTCCTCCAACACCACATCTCAAAGGCATCTATTCTTCTGCGCTCAGATTTCCTAATGGTCCAACTCTCACAACCATAGATTGCCACAGGGAATACCATTGCTTTGACTATACGAATTTTTGTTTGCAATTTGATGTCTCTACTTTTCACTGTTCTCCCCAGGTTTCTCATCGCTTGTCTCCCAAGAATCAGTCGCCTTTTTATTTCATGGCTGCAGTCACCATCTGCAGTGAGCTTTGATCCTAAGAAAGCAAAATCTGTTACTGCTTCTACTTCTTCCCCATCTATTTTCCAGGGACTGATAGGGCCTGTTGCCATGATCTTGGTTTTCTTGATATTAAGTCTCAAACGAGCTTTTGCACTTTCTTCTTTCAACCTAATCAGGAGCTTTTTAAAGTCTTCCTCACTTTCTGCCATTAGGGTGGCATCATCTGCATATCTCCCACCAATTTTGATCCCAATTTGTGATTCCTCCATCCCTGCATTGCGCATTATGTGCTCTGTGTATAAGTTGAATAAGCAGGGTAACAAAATGCAGCCTTGTCTTACTCCCTTTCGTATTCCAAACCACTCTGTCATTCCATATTCTGTCCTAACTGTTGCTTCTTGATTCATGAACAGATTTCTCATGAGGCATATAAGGTGTTCTGGTATTCCCATCTCTTTAATTACTTGCCACATTTTGTTGTGGTCCACACAGTCTAGGATGGACTGATTTGATCACCTATTTATCTACAGTACTAGAAATTTCTTGCTTTTGAACCGCAGGGTTGGCAGGAGCTGGGACAGATGCCAGGAGCTTTTATTACACACACACACACACACCCTCCCAGTATTCCATAGACCTTGGATACCTTGGGGTCATTATTCAGCGAGGAGTCCCTGTGTGAGTAGACCTCTCTGTGACAACATTCCTCCGTCCACAACGATCCGTCCCTGGCAGTTCTTCTCCGTGTTAGTCAAACATTCTTTTTGAGAAAATCTTCCTGTCTGTGAGGTGGTCTTCCCCTGGGTCTTTTGAGATCTCTTGTCTACTATCTCATTATTCTGGCACGCCATCTATTGTCACTTGTGCATGTAACATGGCCAGCCCACCTTAATTTGTTTGTCTGGTTTTCTGTTGCTATGTCTTTTAGCAGTGATCTTCACCTGATATCCTCATATTTTACCTTATTGTGAAGTGAGAGTCCGAGCATTGATCTTGCCATTGCTTGTGTTACTTGCAGCCATTTTTCCTCCGCAGCTGTTACAGCCCCTGTTTCGCTGCTATATGTTATTGCTTTCAAGATTGTAAGGTGAAGGTCACCCTTGCTTGAAAGCCAGTCGTATCCAACTCTAGGTGCTCATCTCTGTTTATAGCCGAAGAGCCAATGCTTTCTGCATCTGCAGACGTTTCCATGGACATGTGACAAGCATGCCTCAACACCGAAGTGAACAGAACGCAGTTTACCTTCCCACCAAAATGGTCCCTATTTATCTTCTTGCAATTTCTTGCTTTCAAACTGCTAGGTTGGTAGGAGCTAGGACAGAGACGGGTGCTCACTCCATCATGCAGTACCTGGGAATCAAACTCTGAACTTCTAGTCAGTGAGTTCATCATCTTAATGACTTGAGTCACCGTAATAGAATTGAACAAATTTGCCTTTGTTTCTGGTTTAGTTTTTGACTTCAAGATGGCTGGCATTTTTCTGAATTTTCCTCGCATGGCTCTCTGTCTTCTACAGATGACTTATTTAAAATCATTGTCCATCCTGACTGCTTGACCTAAATAAACCTAGCTTTCCGCTTCTTCTATTTGTTTTTCCCCAAGTTTTATTCCATCACAAGGAAGCTCTTTTGATTTCATAAACTTGGCTTTAGTTTTGTAAAACATTCTTCCTTACAAAGAATGTTTTATATCTTTAATCTTCATTTTAAAGGGGCTGCAGTGGTTAAGAAGCTTGCCTTGTAAGCTGGAAAGCCTGCAAGTCGGGAGTTCAAGACCCAAGTACTGCATGACAGAATAAGCACCTGTCTCTGCCCCAGCTCCTGCCAACCTAGCAGTTTGAAAGCAAGAAATTGCAAGTAGATAAATAGGGACCACTTCGATGGGAAAAGATTTTTGGGACATGAAAGGAGCCTCATCTGGGTATCCCCTGAGTGGAGATTCTCCAACAAAAATCCTTTCTTTTTTTAATTAAATTTTATCAAATTTTCAATTAAACAATATAAAGAAAATAGAAACAATAATATAAAAAGAAAATATATATAAAAATAACTCATTACATATTACATCAGTTTCTCTAATATCAATTTTTTCATAATATAACCATTTTCATAAATCTTTCTTAAATCCATTAAATCTCTTTGCTTAATAATAATTAATAATAAGAACATCGCCCCCTCCTCTGGGCCAACAACAATGGCCTGAAGAAGAAGATGTGAAGGCCTAGCAGTGGCTGTGGACCTTGCCCACTCCTCTAGGCCCACAACAACGGCCTGGCAGGAGTTAGTTTGTGTTCTGGTTTGGTTGTTTTATGTGGTTGCATTTTATAATTTTTATTGTACTGTTGTTGTTTTGACTAAGCCGCCCTGAGTCGCCTCGGCGAGTGGGCGGCAATATAAATATAAATAAATAAATAAATAAATAAAAATAAATAATAAAGATAATAAAAATAATAAAAATAGGAAAAAATAGAAAACTAAGATAAGAGTAATTTTTTTTAGAAAAATAGGAAACTCACCCTGTGCTATGTACATTGTTCAATGAATTCACCATATGTATACTAGATTGTTCTCTTTATTTCTTCCAAAAACTCATTAATTCAGGTGCTAGTTTCTTACCTTTTTTGTCCTTTAATGTGTACTCCAAGAAGCGTTTCCAAATATCCCAAAATCCATTCAATCCAGATTAATTTCTGACACAAAATTGTTGTTGTTGCTGCTGCTGCTGTTGTTGTTAGTTTCTGGTATATTTATATGTCTTTTTAAAAATGTGTGACTGTTTTTAATGTGTTCGTTTTCTGTTGTTAGCCACCCAGAGTAGGAAAAACTCCTAGATGAGTGGGTTATAAGTATAATAAATAAATAATATTATAATCTTGATTTTTCATTTTTCCTGATAGCTGATGGAGAGGCAAATAAGAACAAGGAAGAGCTACAGACACAAAGATCTGAGCAAAAGCAACAAAGTGGGACGTCACCAGGCTTAGCAGGAGAAGAAGACCCCTCGTGTTTTGAGAGAGGGGAAGTAGAGGTAAAGCATCCCAAGCAAGAAGAGCAACCGGAGAGCCATCTAGAAAAGAGATCTACTAGCGCCATTTCTTTTGCCGGGGGCCTGCAGACTCTCAGCAAAGGCCCCACTCGAAAGCGAAACCGCAGATCTAAAGGCCCAAGGACCTGCAGTGAGTGTGGAAAGGTTTTTGCTCAGGCCTCAAACCTTCTGGCCCATAAAAGAATCCACACGGGCGAGAAGCCATATAAATGCATCCACTGTGGAAAAAGCTTTACTGAAAGGTCGAACCGCAATAGGCACCAGAGGACCCATTCGGGAGAGAAACCCTATCAGTGCATCGACTGCGGGAAAAGCTTTAGCTTTAAATCTGATCTCATTAGACACGGGATTACCCACTCTGGAGAGAGACCTTACAAATGCTCGGACTGTGGGAAAAGCTTCAGCCACGCTTCAACCTTGATTAGACACGAGAATATCCATACGGGAGAGAAGCCGTATTCTTGCACAGATTGCGGGAAGAGCTTCACTCAGAGTTCGTCCCTTCTAGCCCACAAAAGGCTCCACACGGGAGAGACGCCGTTCGCCTGCCCTGTTTGCGGGGAGAGTTTCAACTGGAAGTCGCATCTGGTCACCCATGAGAGAACTCACACAGGGGAGAGGCCCTACCGATGCTCAAAGTGCGGGAAAAGTTTCATCGAAAAGTCCAAGTTGAACAGACACCAGAGAACCCACATGGAGAAAGAAGCCCACACATGTGCGGTGTGCGAGAGAAACTTTAGCACGAGATCAAACTTGATTAGGCACGAAATCGCCCATAAGGGAGCCGAGTCGTTTCTGTGCCTAAGTTGTGGAAAGTGCTTCAACCAGTTGTCCAAGCTGGTGAGGCATGAGAGAGTCCACACAGGGGAGAAACCTTACTCCTGTTCAGGCTGTGGGAAGAGCTTTAGCCAGACCTCTGAACTCCTCCGACACGAGAGGATCCACACAGGAGAGAAGCCCTACAAATGTGCAGCCTGTGGGAAATGTTTCAATCGCAGATCGCACCTCAACACCCATGAAGCGACTCACCTCGGAGGCCAGCCGTACGCATGGCCAGAGAGTATGGCCAGCTATAGCAATGGCTCTCTCCTCATCACAGGCCTAAACCCGCCAGAGCAAGTCTTTTTGGAGGGCCTCCCCTACAAATGTGTGGAGGGTGGAAAAAGTTATAGTCATAGTTCACTGCTCATTGCGGGCATGAATTCACATGGGCAAACCCATATGGGAGGTCAACTCTATGAATGGCCAAACAATGAAACAAGCTACAGGCACTGCTCGTTGATCATTACAGGAGTGACCCCACAAGAACGGGTAAGGACAGAGGACCAGCCATACAAAAGCCTAGACAACGAAACGTCCTACAGTCATAACCCATTATTTATAAACAGTTACGATAAGATGTGTACACCAAGCCAGCCCTCTAAATGCCATGAAGATGATATAAGCTGTGATGACACATCATTCCTCGTCACAGATGTCAGCAGCTCGACAGAGGAGAAGGTCTTCCAGTGTTCTGAGTGTGGAAAGAACTTCAACTGGAGGTCACACTTCATCCGACACAAGAGGATTCATACTGGAGAAAAACCCTATGGTTGCCCGGACTGTGGGAAAAGCTTCAATCGACGGTCACACCTGGTTAGGCATGGGAGAACCCATGCTGGATTGAGACCAGATTCTCAGTCCGAGGAAGAGGCTTCAGTTCCAGATGTTGTTCTTGTAAACCCAGGTGAATCCGGGCAGGAGAGAAATTATATTGGCCTGCCGTCTTTCGACGATGCTTCTGTTGCGTCTCATGCCATAGTACAGGCAAGAAAGTTCATCGGGGAAAACAACTTTGTAAATGTTCAGCTGAATGGCAAGGGTAGCTAAAAACATCTGTGGAAGCCAATCCTGTTATGGGAAAGGTTCAGCTGTAAATCAGGAAGCAGATATGCAGGTGGGATGTGGGATGTAGTTTATACAGGTTGTAGAAGAAGTAAAATAGCTCCTAGTAGTCAGGGTTGCAAGTTGGAGATCCTTCCATGAGAACATTCCTTGTATGTAGAAAAGTAGTATGTCAACAAGTAAAGTTCTATCTTAGCTGTTCTCTAACATAATGGTTTCGTATGCTCAGGGATTTCCCATAATATGCATTTATTTCCCTACCAGTAGCTTGAAGAGTTGATATTGAGGAACAATCTGACATATCATCTGCTCTTTATATAAACTCTTGTTATGGTCCAGCTGACAAGGTCTTTGGTCCAAACCCTGGCCTTCAAATAGTTCAGCATGGAGTGAAGTCACTTTGAGCTACAAGAAACCTTCATGCACCAAACAATCTATAATGTATAGGCAGGAAATCTATAGGAAGGCTTCTGCCAAGATCCAACTATTGCTACCTGCTAGAACGGATCATTTAAATAAAAGCCTTAATATTTTCCCAGTAGCCACAACTCAACAATAAATATAGAGAAGTCCACAGATTGCAGTGGACTTAGACACCCTTAATTCTTCAGCTGATGAGGCTGTGTTCCTTGCCTGTGTTGCAGAAATTGGCTATTAGCAACCAGAATACAATAGAACCCCGAACAACGTGATGACATGGTTCCACAAGTCATGACGTTGTCCGGTTTTTCACGTTGTTCGATACATTTATCGAACAATGCTAAAAAAAAGCCCTGACGTCAGGGACAAACCACGCCGAGGCAAGGCTCGGCATCCCCCCCCCCCCGGGTAGGCACGCGATCGCGTGTCGTTCGGGGTTAGGGCAAGGTATGGGAAAGACCCCCGTCCCCTGCCCTAACCCCGAACGACACACGCGCGCACGCTCGAAGTTCTGAAAGTGTAAGTATCTACCCTTTTGCAAGGTGGGGCTACTTGGAGGCTTGCGCGGCGCGGCGGCGGTGACAGGAGGATGCGGTAAGGTCCCTCGCATCCTCCCCTCACTGGCGCCGCGCGCGCACGCCCAAAGTTCCGAAAGTGTAAGGATCTTTACCCTTTCGCAACTCGAAGTTTCGAAAGGGTAAGGATCCCCATACCCTTTCCAAACATCGTGGGGGCGGGCGCTGGGGGGTGGGTTGGTTTGGGTAGATGTTCTACCCAATCCAACTGCCTACCCCACACATACGCTTGTATCGAATAACGTGAGAATCGCGTTATTCGATACAAGATTTTCCCGAAAATCTTGTCGCGTTATGCGGTTTTCACGCTATTGGGTATTCGCGTTATACGGGGTATTACTGTATTCATATATAGCAGGGGTTCTCAACCTTTTCAAGCCACAGTTTTCCCTCAGAAAATAGCCAAAAAGCTCAAGGGAGAAAAAAAATGCCCCAAAGCATCTAAGCTTCCCTAAACTTTTCTTGTTATGTGCCATTATGCCCCCCCCCATCTTACAGGAACCCTGGGAGGGTATGTGAGATGGATGTTCAAGGAGATGTTTCCTTGGCTGAAAGTATTTGTGACCACATCTCCTGAGGCCTGGTTCAACACTGTAGCCAGTACATCACACTGTCTCTCATCCCTAAACTAAAAACTATTATTGTTAGAGATCTCAAAGAGAAGTAGCTATTAAAAGGTGCCATGGAGGTACAGTTACTATAAAACAGGAGTTCCCAACCTTTTCAAGCCATGGGCTGGGTCACACTCCTGCAGACAGCTGAGTGGACCAGATGGCTACGGATCCCCCTCCCCAACTGATGCTAGGTTGAGAAGCCCTGGTATATAGGATGAAATGGGACTGTGTAGAGATACAGAATCTGGTTCACTTACTAGTTTGTCTATTATTACAAGAAACGTACCGACGAGGACTTAAGTTTGGCCATTGACAAAGCCAAGAAGATGGCTTCATTTTGGCACTCTAGTTTAATCTTGGACACGAAAGAAGAAGCAGCACATGATTTTCAGGCTTGTGTAGGCATCATTCGGCATGGGGGTTGGGGTGTTCCAGAAAGTTTGGCTTGGCAGCAGGTGTGGACCACAGTTCCTATGTTCCATCACTGCACACCTGCCTTGAGCTTCTGTTGCCCAAAACATCTGGAGGGCAAACATTTATCCTGTCTTCATTCTTCCATGGGAGTTCTTTCTGCCTGCCATACAATCCCTGGTGAACCAGCTTAAATGTCTTTATGGATTACCATATATACTCGACTATAAGTCATCCCAAATATAAGTCAAGGTACCGAATTTCGACCTCTAAAACTAGAAAAATAGACTGACCCGAGTATAAGTCACTAGCTGCTGCTAGTGAGTTACAATAATTAAAATATATGAAAATACAGTAAAATTAATTAATTTAGACATTTGTGGGTTTGTTTTTCAGTGTTTACATTGACCCAAGTACAGTCGAACATCGCATTACGAGCATTTCGCTTAGCAAAAAATCTCGCATAACGAGTGGGTTTTTGACTGGTCCAACTCGCATAACGAATATTTTCGCTATGTGAGTCCAACTCATAGCAAAAATTTTCGCTATGCAAATCAGATTTCTCTATAGAAAACTCGCATAACGAGCGTTTCTATGAGGAAAACTCACATAATGAAAAAAATCGCTATGCAAGTTTTCTCCATAGAAATGCTCATTATGTGAGTTTTTTCATAGGAATTTTCGCTATGCAAGTTTGTTTCGCATAGCGAAAAACTCACATAGTGAACAGCCTTGCAGAACGAATTAAATTCGTTTTGCGAGGTATGACTGTATAAGTCATGTCCCATTTTTTGACCTCATTTTGGGGGCTAAAAATCCAACTTATACTTGAGTATATACAGTAGAGTAGATAAAATATGGGATCCAGTTCCTTCTTCTACTTTTTCCATGTCTGCCAGATGTGAAACTGCAAAAATGAAGGCACCTTTTTATGAGTTCTTTCTGCAGTTCCTTCTTTTTGCCGGACCTTATTTGAGAAAGATTTGCCTTCAACACAAAGGTTGCTATTACCAGATTACATAGTTCAAACATACCACAATGTTTGAGGGGGCTCTTTCTGTTTACTCCTCCGCTGGAAGGCATCTTTCAGCAGAGCAGGGAAAGGGGGCCGGTCGGACCAGGTGGGGAAGCAAGGGAAGGAAAACTAAATAAATAATTTTCTCTATAGGGAAGAGAAAGGTTGTCTGGAAAACAACATTGTCCTGACAGATGCCTCTCCTTGACAGAAATTATTTATTATGGTTAGGATCTGGGTGTGAACTAGCCTTAATAAAATATTAATGCATTTCCCAGCAAATATCCTCACAAGCAGTCTTTGAAATATCTCTTTTTCAACACGCACATAAACACATTTGTGTTTCATGCAGCCACTGCCATCACAGTTTCTAATTAGCTTTGCTGGCAGCAAAAAAAAAAAACACTTGTGGGTAGAAAAGCATTGCGGATGACATAACTTCAGTTCTGATGCTCCTTTCCCCCCTACAATTGTTTCTACCCAATACCTTCTGTCAGTACGACAACCCTCCAACAATAGCAGGCTGCTTTTCTCAGTCGATTTCTGTGGTAGCAGATAATCTTCATGAGTTCTAAGCCTGTCTTGAATTGCATTCAAACATTTTTGTCTTTCAAAACGCAGGAAGCAGTGTGTGTGGTACACCACAGAGTCCAGATTGAATGGCCTGATCTGTAATGTAGGGCATTAAGGATTTTGTTTTCCTATCAACAGTTTTTTAAAAATTAAACTTGTTTTAGACAAATCATGTTAAACTTTTGTCCTGTGTTTTCCTGTCAACACTGAGAATATAGCTTTTAGTCCTTCCTCTAAAGCAGGGGTGCCCAAACTTTTTGGGCCGTGGGCCGATCATGTGGTTCAGGGAGCCGGTCACTAAGCCCCAGGGGCTGGGTGTGGCCCCCGATGCCAATTTATCCAGCCGGCGAAGCCATTGCTCCTGGAAGCGGAAGTAAAACACGCCCATATGGGGGCATTTTACTTCCGCTTCCAGGAGCAACGAGGGCTTCATGGGCCGGATGAATTGGCGTCGGGGGCTGGACCTGGCCCCCGGACCTTAGTTTGGGCACCACTGCTCTAAAGCCATGGTTCCCAAAGTGGGGTATATGCCCCCCAAGGAGGCAGTTAGATTTTTAAGTGGTGCAATTTGAGAATGTTTAGACCAGGGCTTTCAAACCTACAGGCCATGGGCCGGCCCATGGGCCATTTCATGTGGTCTCCCACCCCCTCCATCACACCTGGAAATGCCATGTGTGGTAATTGGCTTGCCCCCATCATCCAAGCAAGGCAAAATGCTAGGTTGGCAGGAGCTGGGGCAGAGACAGTAGCTCACTCCATCGTGCAGTACAGTAAAACCTCGGATAGTACTTGAATCTTGAATGGCTGACCTGCCAACCTTCCAGTCATCAAGTTCAGTGTCTTAACCACTAAGCCACTGCAGTCCAACACTTTCCAGAAACACCAAAGCAGGGGTCTCCAAGCCCGTGGCCACCTATGGCCGCCCCACCCCACCCCACCTCCTGAGTAGCCCTTTAAACCTGCTTGTTTATTGCTATAGCCATCAAGGCATTTTCCACCAGCCCCACACTGCTTTTTGCCTCAGGTGGAACCTCCTGCTGTTCTTCCTTTCTCTTTCATACAAAAAAATTCAATAGCCACCCTGGTCTCTCTAGTTTCTTCTGTTAGACCCCTATTGCTCTTTCTTATCCTCCATACTAGACTTTTGGCCACTCTGGCTGCTTTCTAGCCAGCAGAGTTCGGGTCTCGCCCAGCTTTTTCACTCTTCCTCTCCCTGCATTACCAAATCAAAGTGTCTATGAGTGTAAGGAAAATAATACAGCTGTATGGATGAGTTCATGAGATGGTTGGCCTGTTTTTGCAAGAAGAAACAGGCAACAGCAAATAAAAGGCCTGGTGTTCTTGCAAAAGGAATAGGTAAACATATGCCAGTTGTGTCCAACTCTAGGGTGCAGTGCTCATCTCCCTTTACAGCCAAAGAGCCACCACTGTCTGCATCTGCAGATGTCTCCACGGTCATATGGCAGGCATGACTAGACACTCAAAAAACTACAAAACAGGTAGCAAGCTGGTTTTTATGGCTCCCTTTGTTCTTAATTGGTTGCAACAATCAAAACCCAAAAAAAACGTAGCATCTTAAGCAGTGCAAAAATTTGTTGTGTTAGATCACCTTACTGTCAAATTGAAAAAGATGGGAGGCACAAGGAATACAGCTACCTTTCCTGCCAAGCGGTACCTATCTACTTGCCATTTCCTACTTTCGAACTGGTAGGTTGGCAAAAGTGAGACAGGTGATGGGTGCTCACTCTGTCATGCAGCCCTTGGGTTTCGAACTGCTGACCTTCCAGTCATCAAGCTCAGCATGTTAACCACTAATCCACTATGGTGCCTAACAAGGCCCAAAGGCCCAGTTCTTACCAGACCTATTCAAGTGTCCTGTCAATCCAAGCTTGTGGTTTCCCTTGTAAAGTCAATCCATCTCATGTCACCCTCTTTTCCACCTGCCTCCTATCTTTTTCAATTTGGCAGTAAGATGATAACACACACATTTTTGCACTGCTTAAGATGCTACATAATTTTTGAGGGTTTTTTTTTAATTGTTGCAACCAATTAAGAACAAAGGAAGCCACAAAAACCAGCTTGTTGCCTGTTTTGTAGTACAAAAATTGGACGGCGTTGTTGACTGCCAGTTCCCTGTGCCAGAATTCACAAACGGGGAGGCTTGTAGGAGGGAGTGTGTGGAATATCTCACTCCAACTGAGGGCACGAGAGGACGACAGAGAAGGCTTCAAGCCTCCACTGAGCATGCGCACGTCGCTCTGGGCATGCTCAGTGGGCTGGCCGAGGTTGAGAAATTCTTTCTTCTGCCCTTCTTTCTCTTGCATCGGGAGAGATTGCAAACTACGGGTCGGTCTTGATCCATTCGGTTCGGCTTCTGGGTGGGGGCAGCTGCCGGTCCAGAAGGCGGTAGGTAGGGGGAAATGTATTTATTTTGCTATGGGACATACTGTACTTCCTCCTTGCTTTGGGGCTGGGCCTCAGTGACATTCCTGTCTTGTCTTTCCCTACTCCATTTACTGAAATAAAAGGGGAATGTGAGTTAAATTTCTGGGTGCCTTCCATCCCCAACCCCATTTTCTGACCCCACCCTGCAAAAAATGATTGCAATATCTTGTTTCTGTTGCATAGGGATTTCTGCACAGATCTGCTACTTTAAATGCACGCATCCATGATTTAATAGGCTGTACCCCAGTTTAAGATCCAGGGTAAATATAAAATTAAGGCTGACTTTATTTATGGGTGTCATCTTTGCAATAAGATGGGTTTTTTTAATGCTGGCGTGTCAACCATCACCATCTAGATCTTCTGCGATTCTTTTGTTTTAACCCCGTGCAGTCCAAAATTATTTTAAGCTTTAAACTCCGGGTTGGTTTTGTCTCCCGGTGCGATTAATCTGTATGCAGCACTCTAACCTTGCGGAAAGCTGCACCAGGTTCAGATAAAGGAGGACGAGAAATTGCTGGGAGAAACATCAATAATTTAAGATATGCAGATGACATCATATGGCTGGTAGAAAAAACAGCAGAGACTTGAAAGGACTCTTGATGAAGATGAAGGAAACCAGAGGGGTGGGGGAGACTGCACTTGAACGTGATCAGGGGAAATGTACTGTATTTATTCATTTATGCTTCTATTTTAATATACTGTACTGTATATCCTGCTCATCTACTGATAAATTCACTACTCTGGGTGACATGATACACATCATTGAACACCCCCAACCCCCAGGATACAACTCAAACAATAAAACAAAATAAAGACCATCCCGATTACAGAATCATTGCATAACTTTAACTGGTAATGACTGAAACCGAAATACTGTAGTTTAATATTTTCTATATTTGGGTTTAAATATCAATCCAAAGGGAGACTGCAGCCAAGAAATGAGAAAACTCAGGTTTGGAGCAGAGTTATTAAATAAATAAATAAATAAATAAATAAATAAAAGATCCTTAAGAGTAAAGATGTGTCAGCCAGTAGGATGTGAGGAATTCTAAATATGAGATAGATTCATTAATTAAGGAATCATTGCTTTTAGTTTGCAAGATCAAGACTGTTTTTGAGAAGGGTGATTAATCATAGGACTTGAAATAATTTGAAAACAATTTAAGAGCACATGGTTTTTTTCTTCTTGTGTCTTGGCCAGATGTGAAACTGCCAAAATGAAGGCACCTTTTGATGAGTTCATTCTGTACTTCCTTTAGCCTGCCCTAGTGTGAGAAAGACTAGCTGGCAACACAAGGTTGCTGTTACCAGGGTACGCCTGATTGTGGTTCCAAAATACTACAATCTTTGAGGAGGCTCTTTCTGTGTACAAAGGATCTTTTAGTTGCTAAAACATCATTTGAACACAGAAAGAGCCTCCTTGAAGACTGTGGTATTTTTTAACCACAACCGGGCATACCCTGATAATAGCAACCTTGTTAAATGTAGCATGTGTGTATCTTTGATTTAGGCATGTCAATGTGCATAACATTAATTTTACATACTTGTATTTATGACATTTTAACAGCACTGTATGTGTTACATTTTTTTAACCAAAGCTTGGGAAAGTTTATTTTTTCATTACATCACCCAGAATCAGTGCTATCCAGCCCACGCTTTGTATTATATCAGGGACATAATTATAATGTTTTATTGCTAGAGAAGTCCATCTCCTTCTCCTGGGCAGTACTGTGAGGATTGCAGCCAAGCCTGGGTGCCATCACCTTCAGCTAGGAATACTGATGATGGTAATTCACACAACATCATCACTGCTGATCAAGAATGTGAAGGACTTCCAGTGAGCCCCTTGGCACCATTATGCCAGTATCTTACATTGCACAATTCCAGATGTGTCTTATTTTCCATCAGATAATTGGAAGGACTCCCCATGCCTTGAGAGCAGAAAAACATAAACATAGGGTTTGATGGCTAACCTTGGCACTCCAGCGTTGGAACTTCAATTCCTAGAAGCCCTGATTAGCAGGAGTGCTGACTTGGGTTTCTGGAAATTAAAGTCCAAGAACACCTAGAGTACCAAGGTTCACCACCAGGAATAGAACCTTTACTTGTTACCAGATCTTGGAAAATTACTTTTAAAAAAGACTACCTCTCCCAGAATTCTAACACCAGCTAGCCCGCGAAGCCCATACGGGCGCGTTTTACTTCCGCTTCCAGGAGAGATAAGGGTTTCGTGGGCCGGATGAATTGGTGTCGAGGGCCACACCCAGCCCCCGGGCCTTAGTGACCAGCTTCTTGAACCACATGATTGGCCCATTGCCCAAAATGTTGGGCACCCCTGGTGTGGAGGGAGGGGTTGAAGTTGTAGCATTTATTATATAGAATAGGGTATATCAGAATGTCACAATCTTATTTGATAATCTCTCTTCTCCCCACAGGAAGTGTGCCATCCTTCCTTTCCGTGGCCAGATTGCTCCACCATACTGAGAAGGAAGAATGGCAGCAACAGAAGTTCAAAAATTTACACCAGAGGTGCTTCAGGTGGGAGACAACCTGATTATCTCCATTGACATTGTTGGGAGGTACCGAGATGTCTAATTTCTAGCTTGGATACTATTCCATTTTGAAGGCTGGCAATGATACAATTGCATGAAACAGTGCCACTTGCTCCCATGTTTCTTGGGAGAGTGCTTCCTTGAAAATACGGTAAAACACCGGATAACGATTGGACCGGATAGCGTTAGAATCGGATAACGATGCAAGATTTTTGGAAAAACCTTGCATCGGATAACGATTCTATTCAATGATCTTTAGCGTTATCCGAGCCAATCGTGTGTGTGTGTGGGGGGGGGGGGGGGTTGGATTGGGTAGAACATATACCCAATCCACCCCCCACCCACCCAGCGATGGATCGCTGCTACTGAACTAGGGTCGGGGGAAAGGCACGCGGGTGCCTGCCTTTCCCCCAACCCTAGTTCAGTAGCAGCGATTGCTGGACGGAGCCTAGCGGCGCATGGGCTAGCTAGCCCAAGCACCGCTAGGCTTCGTCAACAGCTCGTCTGGGCTGTCTCCGAAGCTGCTGGGCTTCGGACACAGCCTGCACAGGCTGTGGAAGGCTAGCTCAGCCTGGCTGGGCTGGACTAGCCTTCTTCCGAAGCCCTTCCATGCTGTGCGCCGAAACCCTTCCATGCTGTGCGCCGAAACCCTTCCATGCTGTGTGCCAACGGGTGCCTGTTCTGTCCACCCCACTGGCCCCTCAGCAAGCGCTAAGGGGCAAGTGGGATCAGGGGAACAGGCACCCGCTGACGCACTACAAAGCACGTCTTGCTAAGGGGTCAGTGGGGTGGACGGAACAGGCACCTGCTGGCCGCTACAAAGCGCAGAAGCGGGTGCTTTGTCTCGCCACCCGACATGAGCCTTAGCGCTTGCCAAGGCTCTTGTCGGGTAGCGAAAAGAGGTTGCCCCCGAAGTCAAGCTGATCCTAGGCTAGCAATTGCTAGCCTAGGATCAGTTTGACTTCAGGGACAAACCGCGCGGTTTGTCCCTGACATCAGGGCTTTTTTTTTTTAGCGTTGTTCAATGCATGCATCGGACAACGCTACAAACTGGATAACAACATGACTTGTGGAACCAAGTCATAACGTTATCCGGTGTATTACTGAACCCTGGTTTCCTATACTGTAGAAGCCTAATAGTTCCCCAGTTAGAACAGACCTGTTGAATCAGTGAGAGTTATATACCGTAAGTCATATTGTTAACCATTTGATTTGGTGGCCCTACTGTAACTGGGAGTTAATCGTGATTGTGGGAATCCAGCCTTTCAGGGTGAAGGCTATGTGTTGTATGCATGTGGTCTTGAAGGATTCTCTTGTATCTAGAAAAAAGGGCATTAGCACAGATTTCACAGAGAATAAGACTACAGTACAATCAAGCTAGATTTTAGGTAGAAATTTGGAGGATTTACAGCAGGGGTGGTCAACCTTTTTGCGCTGTGGGCCCCTCAGACAGCTGAGCAGGCTGGAGGTGTGGTTCATTTTGCCACCTCTGCTGGCGTCACTGGCACATTTTCACTTTTTCCACATGTTTTCTATGGGTTTTCACTGGTTTCCACCATGTTTGTTTCAGTGTGTTTCTGCCATGTTGGGGTGCTTCCGCTGTGTTTTTGGTGCGTTTTCGGCATGTTTTCAGTGCTTCCGCACTGGAAGTTCCCCAAATGTGCCAAAAACTTAGCAAAAATGCACCGGAAGCACCCCAAATGTGCCAAAAACATGGCAAAAACGTCCCATTATGTTCAGAGCATATTCGTTCTGTTTTGGTGATTTTCCATCATGTTTTCACCCTGTTTTTGCAACTTAAAAGCAGAGGTTTGGGACTTCCGGGCTCTGCTGTTGGACTTCAGTTTCCACAAGCCCATGCACCGCTGGAAGCTCCCAGGAACCCAGGCAATGGAAGGCTCCCCCACCCCCGCTGCTTTTAAGTTGCAACAACAGGGCAAAAACACAACTGAAAATCCCCAAAATTGAGTTAATACACTCCAAACACTCTCCCGCTGATGTGAGAAGCAGTACAGGCTGCCCAAGCACCTGAAAAATGTTTTTTTCCTGACCTCTGGAATGGATTAATTGGTTTTCCATTCATTCCAATGGGAAACTACACTTTGACTTATGAATTTTTCGCCATACAAAGAACCTTGAAGAATGGATTAAATTCGTACGTCAAAATTCCACTCTGTATATGTATTTATAAGGTGTATTAGCAGAGCTGTCTACTAGAGACCACTGTTTGCAATATAAAGTATAGGATTTGTTCTTATCCACAATTTCATGTACCCATGGTAGGCCTCAGAACATATTCCCTGTGGCTAAGGGGAGGGGCAAATTCTAATTCTTAAAAAAATTACAAAATCAGTCACACATCTACAAGCATTGATCATGATCTTGCCTCAGCAGTTGCTGAAACAGATTTCTTTCTTGTTTAGAAGCCAGTGACTTTTGAGGATGTGGCCGTGTATTTTACAAAAGGAGAATGGGTTCTGCTAGACCCAGAACAACGAGCCATGTACAGGGATGTCATGCTGAAGAGCTATGAGAATGTGGCTTTCGTAGGTAAGCATCTCTTTTTTTCCTTACTTGCATAGACTGACTCTGTCAGGGAGCCCCTTTTTACTTACACATACATTTACATATGTAAAACGTGATTTACTGGCAGCAGCACATTTTGGTTAATAAAGACTTCCTCCTTCTGTTCCGTGGGTTTCATGACTTCTCACTATTGAATGGCATTACACAGGTAGCCTTAGGACAGATGTAGGACATTTTAATTTTTGCTGACATAGAATCATAGGATAACTTTTAGGCCATCATATCCAACCCTCTGCTCAATGCAGGAATCCGAATCAAAGCAGATGTGACAAATGGTGGTCTAATACTCTCTTGAATTCTTCCACCATCAGCCCTACGTCAGTATCGTTTCTACTTGGAGATTTACAGAACAGAGTTTCAAACAGCTTCCACCAGTTAGGGAAGTGGTAGTTATAATGGTGGACTGTGGTGGTTTAGCGGTTAAGATGTTGAACTTGATGACTGGAGAGTTGGCAGGTCAGCAGTTTAAGACCTGAGAGCTACATGAATGAGCTCCCGTCGTCTGTCCCTAGCAGTTCAAAACCAACATATTGTAAGTAGAAAAATAGGTACTGCTTCGGCAAAAAAAGGTAACAGCATTCTGTGTCCTTCAACGTCTGGACATGCCTGCCAGATGACTGTGGAAAAATCTTCAGACTCAGATAGCGCCGGCTCTTTGGCTGTAAACAGAAATGAGCACCAAACCATGGAGTTGGATATGGCTGGCTTTTGAGCAAACTCTGACCTTTACCATTTTATAATGGCATGCTTACTGGATTGCCTAATCTGAACCTAGAATCACAAGTCTGTTATCCCTACCCCTTATAATGGCAACATTGCAATATTAACACAAGACAACTTGCTTTACAACTTTTCACTTGTAAAGGTACACTATTCTATTCCAATATTACCAATTATCCCCCAGCATCCAAAACTTGCCATTTTGGAAGACGGCAGAGGTTTCATTTATAAGGCATGAAAATTCTCCGGGAATCAAACCCCTATTTGAAGATGTGGAGTTAATTCATATTAAGATGAAGCTGGAAAATGTTTGACTTTCAACATCCCTTTTTACAACCCATCATCAGGGAGCCAGGTTAGGTTGAATGTGTTGGGTGCTTGTTGTAATTTTTCTCCCTCTTTTATTTCCTTCTTCTGCCAACTAGGATTCTGTCCTTCAAAACCAGCCTTGATCACTTGCCTGGAGCAAGGAGAAGTACTGTGGGCCTTGGATGAATCAGAATACAAAGAAAGGGAAAGGCTGTCCAAGTCCAGGTCAAGCTCAGGTGAGACATTTTAATATATTCCCTTGTAGGAGGCTAGGCTGAGCTTTAGACCGGGGGTTCCCAACCTTTTCAAGCCAGGGGCCAGGTCACACTCTCTCAGTTAGCTTCAAGGGCCAGATGGACATTTTGCCCTGCCTGCACAATGGGGGCAGCCATGTTGTCCCAACAACTTGAAATGAGATAGCCATTTTGTTTCTTGAATGCCCTTGGAGGGGGGGGGCACATGAAATGGTGCCATGTGCCAGATTCAGCCCACTGGCCTTAGGTTGGGAACCCCTGCTTTAGACCATGCTGGCTTTCCCTGGCTGGGCATGGTACATAATAGATCTGATTAGGAGATGCAAAGAACTATGTAGAGCAGGGTTCCTCAAACTTGGGTCTCCAGGTGTTTTCAGAGTTCAACTACCAGAAGCCCAAGTCAACACTCCTGCTGATCAGGGCTTCTGGGAATTGAAGTCCAAGAACATCTGGAGAATAACGTTTGCTGACTCCTACTTTAGACCACTTGTCAGCAAAACATTTTTTTAAATAGTAATGGTAATAATAATGATTTTATATACAGTACTTTTCCACCCAAAATTGTTTCTCAGTACACCTGATTCTTAGCCCCAAAAAGTGGTCTGGGAGCATTCATACCATCATGCAGCTTAATAAGCAGAGGCCTGGCCCTTCCCAGGATGAGAAGATGTCTGGAGTCCTACATAAGCTGAATTTAGGCATTCGTCATTTAACTCTAGGGCCATGGTGGTTAAGGAACTGATCTTGACAACCAGAAGGTTGGCAGGTCAGTTTGAGACCCAAGCAATGCAGAACGGAGTGAGCTCCTGTCTCTGCCCCAGCTCCTGCCAACCTAGCAGTTCAAAAGCAAGAAGTTGCAAGTAGATAAATAAGTACCACTTAGGTGGGAAAGGTAACAGCATTCCATGCTCTTTGGCCTCTAGTCATGCTTTCCAAATGAGCACAGAAATGCCTGCAGATTAAGAGAGCACTGGCTCTTTAGCTGTAAACCAGGAGTTCTCAACCTTTTAAAGCTAGGGGCCAGGTCACGCTCCCTCAGACAGCTTCAGGGGCCGGACGGCCTTTTTGCCCTTCCTCCACCACATGGCACTTCCAGGTGTGGTAGAGGCAGTGGTGGGCTACATAAAATGGCACCGTGGGCCCCAGGTTGAGAATTTCTGCTGTAAACATAGATGAGCACTGCCCCTAAAGTTAGACATGACTCGATTTCGAGCAAGGGAGACCCTTATCCCTTTAATTCTGTAATTAAAATAGATTGTTAATTTCATCTTTAAAAGCAGCAAAAGGGAAAATGAAGAGATCATTATTTTTTGCTTTGCTTACTATCCTTTCCAGTCATAAAACAGGGTCTTTTTAGTGGTAGCATCCATAAAATGGATCTTCCTTATGACAGAGATCCAACACACTCCTGATTTATCTGCTTTCTGATTATGAGTCGAGACCTTTTTGTTCCCAGCAACTTTTTAGGATGCAGTCATAACATTCCATTATCATTGTCTTTTTATCTTCAAAGCCAACCTGTGGGGCATATGGAGCTGAGCGGTGATCACTGTGAGATTTAGAAGAGTGGGAATGAATGAATGAATGGTTTGTGACATCCAGTGAGTGTGGAATTCTCTCTGGTCTTTTGTCTGGCTGTGCTGCTCCTGCCTCTCACAACGTGTGATTCCTTTGAGAAAAAAATATATCCACATACTGACTCCCCCCCCCCCATCTTCTATTTTACTTCAGCAATAGATGAGCAAGAGAAAGAAGAGAAACAGATGCCATCAGAAGATTCTGAGCTAAAGAGGGAGAAGGAGATATGGTTGCAAAGAACTAAAGAGAACATTTCCAGTTGTCAGGAAAATGGTGAAAACTCTGGCATCTGGCCTGGACCAGGGATACAGGAGAGAAAACGTTGTGGGAAGCAAAAGTCAAAAGCCATTTCTGGCGGAAACAGAAAAGTCCAGGAGAAAATTTGGGAGAACGGGAAATTAAAGTGCCAATCTGCTGGTGAAGCCTCAAACAAAACCCGTGCAGTGACAAAATCAGGAAAATGTTCTGTCTGTGGCAAAACTTTCTGTAACAACACTTACCTCCTTATACACGAGCGATCCCACTCCGGAGAAAAGCCATATAGCTGTTCGGACTGTGGGAGAGGTTTCACTTCGCCTTCCAACCTTCTTTCCCATGAGCGAATCCACACCGGAGAAAGGCCCTATAAATGCTCAGATTGTGGGCGATGTTTTATACGAAACAGGGATCTACAGGCACACTGTACCATCCATACAGGTGAACGGCCCCACGCGTGTTCCTATTGTGGGAAAAGATTCAGGAGCAAGACTCATGCTGTTCGGCATGAAAAAATCCACAAAGAAGAGAGACCCTTCCTATGTTCAGACTGCGGGAAAGGATTCAGACTGAAAGAACATCTTGCAGTTCACCAGAGAATCCACACTGGAGAGAAACCTTACGAGTGCTTAGTCTGTGGTAGGACCTTCAGTTGTGCGGCAAATTTCCACAGGCACAAGAAAACCCACGGAGGAGAGAAACTGCATAAATGTTCAGACTGTGGGAAAAGCTTCAGGAATGCTTCGGACCTGAAATCGCACAAGAGGATCCACACTGGCGAGAAACCATATCAGTGCTCCTTCTGCAGGAAAAAATTTCGTTGCAGTTCAAGCCTTACCACGCATAAGAGAACCCACCAGGGAGAGAAACCGTATAAATGTCCAGAGTGTGGCAAATGTTTAAGTCAGAAATGGTGCCTTGTTAATCATTTGAGAATGCATAAATATAAGTGTTCCTATTGTGGGAAAAGTTTCAGCCAATACCCAGCTCTTCAGCTGCATGAAAGGAAACACAGGGGTGAGAAGCCCTTTAGATGTTTGTATTGTGAGAAGAGCTTTGATCGTAGATCTTTACTTATGATTCACGAGAGGATTCACACAGGAGAAAGACCTTATGTCTGTTCAGTGTGCGGGAAAAGCTTTATACAGAAATCTAAACTTGTTCGCCATGAGAAAACCCACACAGGAGAGAAACCATATAAATGCCCTCACTGTGAGAAGAGATTCAGTGAAAGAGCAAACCTCATTCAACACGCAAGGCTACACATGGGAGAGAAACCGTACAAATGTTCCCGCTGTGAGAAATGTTTCAGCCAAAGATCGCACCTTACTGAACACGAGCGATTGCACAGGGGAGACACGGGCTACGATTGTTCAGAATGTACAGAAAGATTCGGTCATGTTTCCCATCTTCTGAAACATCGACAAATCCACACAGGAGAGAGTCCATATAAATGCTCCAAATGTGGAGAAAGCTTCACTCTTAATGCTCATCTGAAATCACACCAAAGAATGCACTCTGAAGAGAAGCCATATGACGGCTCGGATTGTGGGGAAAAGTTCAGGCATAACTCATCCCTAACCGTCCAGAAAAAAACCCACAAAGGAGAAAAACAATTTCCATGTTTGGCTTGTGGGAAAAGCTTTAACAACATTTCAGGTCTTGCAGCACACAGAAAAGTTCACTCAGGAAAGAAATCATATCAGTGTTCAAACTGCAGCAGAAGCTTTTTGAAGCGGTCTGGTCTCCTTAAACACAGAAGAATCCATAAAAAAGGGAAGTTGTTCAAATGCTCTGACTGTGGGAAGACTTTTGTACAGAAAACACAGCTTGCTGCACACCAGAAAACTCACACATGAGGCAGGAATCACTTGAAAGAGTTGTAATGTAGAAGGAAAATAAGCACTAATTGGAAAGATCTGAAACTGAGGGTAGGAATTGCCATGTGTTGAAAGTAAAGACAGGATTGAATTGCACATGAGTAATTGCAAGTAAGGATTCTAAGGAACAGGGTTGTAGGAACAGCATAACTTTCTCATTCCTTGAGGAATCTTGCAGGGTTTTAGTAAAAGAGCTAGGCCAGGGGTGGCAAACCTATGGCACGTGTGCCAGAGGTCACACTCAGAACCCTCTCTGTGGTTACCCATGCAGTCACCCCAGCACAGAGTTTGCTCTGCCCAGCAGCCCAACGGGAGCACTTCCTCCTTAACCCTAGCACAGAGTTCATTCTGCCCAGCAGCCCAATGGGAGTGTTTCCTTAATTTGATTTATTGAACTTGCATGCTGCCTACTCAACTACGTGACTCAGGGCAGCTAACAGAAATCACAATACAGTACATTTGAAATTAAATATGATACAAAATACAATATACAGTAATACAATGCAGCAAAACAGCAAAATAACAACAAATACATCAATATCATCAGTGTATATCATAAAACAATTACAATTACAAAACTGTCACTTCCCTCTGAGCGGACAGTTACAATCACTTCCATCTGAGTTGACAGTTACAGTCACTTCCCTCCAAGTGGGCACTGGGTGGGGGGACCCTTCCCTGGCCCCGGGAGGGTGGCCAGCTGGGCAGCGGTGTCCGGCTGCTCGGCAAAGTCTGCGGGTTTTTCACCCAGTCCCGGAAGGGTGGGGCCCAAGGCCAGCTGGGTGGTGGTGTCTGGCCGCCCAGCGAAGTCTACGGTTTTTCACTCCGGCCTCGGGAGGTTGGGGCCCAAGGCCAGCTGGGCGGCAGTGTCCAGCCTCCCTGTGAAGTCCGTGGCTTTTCACCCTCCCCTGTTGCTGTGTTGGCACTTTGCAATAAATAAGTGGGTTTGGGGTTGCAATTTGGGCACTCGGTCTCTAAAAGGTTCGCCATCACAGAGCTAGGTAATATCACTTGAGAGTAGCTACATAATACAAGGCTGTAGGCAACTTTGGCATAACTGGGCCAGAGTTTCACCCCAACTCTCCGGAATGGCTGAAAATAGCAAAAAGCTCAAGGGATTAAAATGTCCCTAAGTACCTTAGGAGCCCTAAACTTTTCTTGTTATGTGCCAATATGGTTTCCCCTCTCCTCATCTTACAGGAACCCTGGGAAGGTATCTCAGGCATGTGAGATGGATGTTCAAGGAGATGTTTCTGTGGCTGAAAGTATTTGAGACCACATCCCCTGAGGCTTAGTTCAACACTGTAATCAGTATGTCACGCTGTCTCTCATCCCTAAACTAAAAACTACTATTGTTAGAGATCTCAAAGAGAAGAAGCTATTAAAAGGTGTCATGGAGGTGCAGTTATTCTAAAACAGGAGTTCCCAGCCTTTTCAAGCCATGGGGTGGGTCACACTCCCTCAGACAGTTGAGTGGGGCAGAAGGCCATTTTGCCCTGCTTTCACAATGGGGGTGGCCATTTTAAGGTGGTAATTTTTTCCCAACAGCTTCAAGGGGGTGACCATTTTGTTTCTTCCTGGAAGGAGGAAGAGAGATGCCAACTGTCAATGGAGGGTTTGGACCCCCCTCCTCCTCCCGGACTGACACTCGGGAGTGGGGGGAAGATGAGTATGGCTTCTTAATTAGGCTAGTCCGTCCTTGCCGGGCTGGGGTCCCGGAGGGGGATGGGTTGGGTGAGACAAGGCCAGGAGCCCAATGGTTCTTCTCTCCCCCAACGGCACCATTTCATGTGGGCCGCCGCCCTCGCTCCTGCCACCGTCAGACGCTGTGCCATGTTCCTTTTTAATGTAAACTGCTTTGACATGCTACTTACATTAAAAAGGAACCACACATGGCACAGCTGGTGGCGGCGGGAGCAAGGGTGATGGGCTGTATGAAATTGTGCTGTGGGCCAGATGCAGCCCATGGACCATAGGCTGGATCCTGCTATAAAGTGTTATTCTCATTGGGTGTGCTGCTCAAAATATTTCCCTGAGACATATATTCCCATACAAACGAATCCTGCCTAAAGCGAAGGAAAGATTAGAAGACCAATATTTCTGAACAAATTTGGTACAAGGGCAAGAATTGAAATTTCAAGATTTCAGAAGGTGCCACTGTGGAGATACAGAACTACAGTGTTGATGAAGAACAATTAGCATAAGGAAATGTCCAAATGAAAATCACCATTTCTATGAGCAAGCAAACATAGGGCTACCATATACAGTAGGCAGCAATTCTGCATCCACTTTACTGGGAATTTGTCTCCTAACTTGGTAGACCAGTATAGGATCTTGCTGTTAGTACATTGTATGTCTGCGGGGTGTAAAACACTTTAGGAAGTTTTTCTGGCTTCATATAATCAGTTTCCTCCACATTTTTGTCTACTGCTATAGCATGCATAAATTGATAAGTTTTATTCTGATGAGAAGATACCTATAGTTTTTTTTTAAAGTGGGTGACAGTAATGTGAAAAATAAATGAAAAAATTGTACTATTTTCACAGCTGAGATTTTGACTTATATTGGGCAATACTGATGTGATTCTGAATTTTCTCTTAACCCTGTTCATCCCATAAGCCACTCTTACCCAGTTCATAGCAGGGCTTTACAGATAAAACAAATTTTAAAAGAGCAAAAGCATTCCTCTGAATGGTCTTCTAGCTATGCTTGTTAACAAGCATTCAAATAAAATTAACCAAAATAAAATAGCCCAACATCAAATATCCGCCACAACGCTTGATATCAGAAAACCTGCTTTGCGACTACCTCGACATAATGTCAAGAAACTAATTTTTTAGCTCAGCTTTTTGGAGAGCTAGTGTTATAGTAAAGATGAAGCTAAAGTACTTTGGACATCAAATGAGAAGAGAGGCTTCACTTGAGAAAGCCTTGATGCTGGGAAAGGTGGAGGGCAAAAGAAGAAGGGGGCGGCAAAAAATGAGATGGCTAGATGGTATTGTAGACGGAATGGGCACAGAGCTGAGCGAGTTGAGGAGGATGGTGGAGGACAGGAGTGCCTGGTGGGCAATGGTCCATGGGGTCGCAAAGGGTTGGAATCGGCTGTGCGACTGAACAACAACAACTAAGTGTTATGTAGTTGTTAGAGTATTGGACTACGTTAGGATTTAAGAAATCCCTACTCAACCACAAAACTGACTGGGCAATTATGAGCTAAGCAGTCTTTCAGAGATCCTTTGTAAGAATGTGTTTTCCAGTCAGATATTACTCTGGGTTGAAAGGATTTTTTTAGGGGATGCCCAAATGAGGCTTGTTATCAGTGTATTATTGGACCCAGGGGTCTTGAACCTGAAGCCCCACGACTTTCTAAGAAATAAGGGCAATGACATCATCTGCCATTCCACACCACCTTCGAGCTTCCCTATGTCCTTAGTCCTTAGCAGCAGCTTATTAATAATAATAATTTCATGTCAGAAATTATTCTAGGTTGAAAGGATTTTTGCTGGAGAAACTCTGCTTGGGAACACCCAAATGAGGCTCCTTTCATGTCCCCAAGATCTTTTCCTACCGAAGTGGTCCCTACTTACCTACTTGCAATTTATTGCTTTCAAACTGCTAGGTTGGCAGGATCTGGGACAGAGATGGGTGCTCAATCCATCATGCAGTACACGGGTCTTGGACTGCTGATTTGCCAGCCTACCATCTAACAATGTGGGCTTTTTAACCACTGAGCCACCGCAACCTCCTAACAGTACTTATTAGTTGGGACAGAAATAGATGTGGTTGTTAAGCTATCCTGGTCATAATGCAAAATATTTGAGAGTATTGCACTGTATTCTGTTCCTTGGATGGGTGATCAAGAGTTAGCAAATTTGCAAAAGACCTGCTCCTTATTTGGTGGCAAAGATTAAACCAGCCATCTTTTGGGCACTTATGCAAGTTTTGGGCACTTATGCAAGTCGTACTGGATGATCAGATATGGCAAATGTTAACCACCTAACTTTCAAATTTACCTGTGTACTACTGATACTCATTTACACTGCTGGGAGTTTACTGGAGGAAACAATAGCATCTGGTGGGAAACTGAAGAAGTCCATTAGATCAGGAAGTACAAACAAATGTTTATTCTTGCGGCTAATCTTAAACCAGTTTGAGTTTAATTATTACCCTTCCCAGAAAAATAGAAGGAATGGCAAAATGTAAACATAATATATCAGTAAAGCATATATTTTCCTACAGAACCATAGGCTGTGCACATTAGAGATGCCATAGATATGTGACTTCAGTTCAGGCTTCATATCATTACTCCTCAAAAATATCAGTTAATGTGAGATGATCACTAGAAACTTACAATTAAAGTCTCAAGTTCCCCAGATCTCTTTATCAGGCAAAAATGGTATAAAATTAGGGATTAAGGAAAATAATTCCTGAATTTTATCTCCTTTTTCTGCTGCAAAGACTGTTAACTTGCTTCATATTTTCTTGCTCTATGTAGAGCTACAAACAAATCTCTAAACTTCACCATAAGGTAAGGGCCAGAACTGCTGAGGTCTAAAGTCAGGTGTTTACATGCACAGAGAAATGACAAAGATTATATTCAACACTTTGGTCTCGCATTGAATCTGCAAAACTTTGCGGTGTGGTCTCAAGATGTGTATCAGCATCACAAATAGCCCAGGTTTTAAACTATTTGTTTACCTCTTAACCCCAAAGGTATATATTTGGTTACCCAATATGTTGGGGCCAAAATGCTAATCAATTTGTAAACCACCCAGAGAGTAGACTATGCGCTATGGGGCAGTATGTACAGTAAAACCTCACATAAAGAGCACCTCGCTTACAGACTAACTCGCTTAAAGAGCAGAATTTTCTCTGAACGATCGCCTCGCTTAACAACTAAAACCAACCAAAAACTCACTTAACAACTAAATCGGGGTTTGCAATTCCCCCCACCCCAGAAGTCACAATTGGTCCCTTACAATGGTGTTTCACTTAAAGAACAAACTTGCTTAAAGAGCAATCCCGTGGAACACATTGTGTTCTTTAAGCGAGGGTACCACTGTACAGTAATACCTCATATAACATTAGTATCGAATAACATGAAAATCGCATAACATCAAGGAATCTGGGGGGAAGAATTGCATCAGATAACATTAAGATCCTATGGGATGCTTCAGATAACAACCGCGAAAGCCTGTGTGGTTACAATGTATCTCTATAAATCCCATAGAGGATCAGATAACACTAAAAATCATATAACACGAAGACTTGTGGAACCAGGTTTTAGTGTTATATGAGGTTTTACTGTATATGTAATTGCTATTGTGATATTTGCACTTGGAATTTGACAGAATATAACAAATACATCAGAGAGGGCAAATCTGCACTTACGAGTTAAGTGCATAAATCATGTAACGAGATACCAATCTATATGAGAGATAAAATACAGCAGTTAAGTCTTTTAAGACAGGGATTCTCAACCTGCAGACTGTGGACTGCATTTACCCCACGGACGGTGCCATTTCATGCGGCCCCATCATCACCATGCCAGGAAGTGCCATGTGGTGTAGAAAGGGCAAAATGACCATCCAGCCCCTGAAGTTGTCTGAGGGAGCGTGACCCGGCCCCCGGCTTTAAAAGGTTGATAACTCATGCTGTAAGGCAAGGGTGCCCAAACTTTTTGGGCCATGGGCCGAGCATGTGGTTCTGGAAGCCAGTCACTAAGGCCTGGGTGCCGGGGGCGGCCCCTGACGCCAATTCATCCGGCCCGCGAAGCCCTCGTCGCTCCTGGAAGCGGAAGTAAAACGCGCCCGTACGGGCGCGTTTTACTTCCGCTTCCAGGAGCGACGAGGGCTTCGCGGGCCGGATGAATTGGCGTCGGGGGCCGCACCCGGCCCCCAGACCTTAGATTGGGCACCACTGCTTTAAGGTGCCACAACGTGTTTTTTGGTCTTTTTGTTTTGTTTACTCTCGGGTAGATTTCGGCCAGGGGGTTGCAGGGAATGATAAATCACTTTCTCAACTTCTGGGGAAATGACATGGGCTTGGTGAGAGGGCTGAACCACACGTATATAGCCATCTTGGGAACAGGACGAAGGGCTTTGGCCTGACTCAGCAAATGTCATAAAGAAGAGACCGGGAACTAAGGGCAGGAGAGCCTCACCACCTGCTACTGAGCATGTCTGCGCACGCTCAGTGTGGCGAACAGACTTTTGTGCCTATAAAAGTGGTTCGTGCCGTTTGGAGCTCTTTGGCTGCTGCAAGAGGGAGTCAAAGCAAAGGGCGTTTGCAAACGTTCAGGGTCGGGGTTGCATTTTATCTATTAGCTCCGATCGGAACCTACTTCCTGTGTTGGGATTTTTAACCTCAAAAAGCTTTCCCCACCTTGCTTTGGTCCCAGTAAGTACTTTTCTTTTTCTCTTATTATAGCAAGACATTTTCTTTTCAAATTGCTTCCGTTGTTGTTAGCAAAGCACTGCCGGTGCTTCTGTCATTGTGTCTGCTTTCCCACCCCCACTGCCTGCCTTTCTCTTCCCCAAATTGCTGGGAAAATCGCCTGCCTCTGAAATTCCGATTTTAACTCTTCCCATATACATCGAACAAAATGGAGTGATGGTAAGCCAGCCGGTTAAGAAGGCATGTGCAGTGCGCGATCCTTTCCAAGGCTGGGTTGGGCGACACCTTCTTTGAATGACTTGAGAAGTTGCAGGGCTTTTGTGGAGTCAAAACTTGGGTTAAAGGCAAATAGTTCAAAAACTGGGTCAGATCTCTTGCTCCTGGGTCTCCAGGCCAGACTTTTCCTCTCTCCCTTCCTCCAACCACGAGATAATAATAATAAAACCACGAAATGATTACCAATTTGGCTGTAATTGACCTTTAAAAAAAAAAAACAGGGAGCATTATTCAAAATTCACTATCTAATTTTGCTGACTTGGGACCTGAATTAATTGCATGCCTTTTTTAGATGACTTCTCTACGAAATGGTAGCCATGTTAGTCTGTGCAAGCATATGTGAGAGTTAAGCAGCAAGACAAAACACGTTGTGACACCTTATGTCCGACGAAGTGGACTTGATCCACAAGAGCTAACATTAAAATACAGTAAAACCTCATATAACACTAAAACCTGGTTCCACAAGTCTTGATGTTATATGATTTTTAGTGTTATCTGATCCTCTATGGGATCCATAGAGATACATTGTAACCACACAGGCTTTTGCGGTTGTTATCTGAAGCATCCCATAGGATCTTAATGTTATTTGATGCAATTCTTCCCCCCAGATTCCTTAATGTTATGCGATTTTAGTGTTATTCGATACTAATGTTATATGAGGTATTACTGTACAGCATATCTGAGAGTAAATAAAACAGAACAGCAAAAAAAGATTAAAAATGTTGTGGCACCTTAAAGACTAACTCCTGTTGTTTAACTGCAATGTTTGAAGTGGTAGCTGTGTTAGTCTCTGCAAGGATAGCTGAGAATAAATAAAACAACAACAAAAAGGACAAAAAAAATGTTATGGCACCTTAAAGACTTAACTCATGTATTTTAACTGAGCTTTTGTGGACCAAGTCCACTTCATTAGACATAAGAGGCCTCATGGCATCAATTTATATATACACACATCAGGCACAAGATAATTGGCCAGCCTTACTGTAATATTGTACCTTTTTTTCAACTGACAAAATCCTCTGATATTATTCAAACCTGCTGCAAAGCCTGTCCCTCTATTGCAAATGAGTGGATGCAACAAATATTGTAGCATTACACATTTGCCAATGAGTTAGCATTTATTGATGATGGTTTGAGCGACCCAGGCAAAACTGCAGTATATTAACAATCTGTTAGTTGTAGTGCATCAAATCTGATAATGTCCCAGAAACCCTTGATTCAAACCTGTGAGATGTGTGTCCCGCATATGCATGTACAGTACTTAATCTCTGCTCTCTCTGGATCCTAGTTTTGTAATTCCTCTGCTCTAGAACAGCAACCGTCAAGCCAATGGCCCAAGTGTCCAGGCAGATGAAAGTGGTTTGAAATGGGTTTCTGTGTATTGCCACTCTTGATGTCTGATTTATGTCCATTAACTCTTTTGCACAGAGATTGTCCTGGTTGTCCTATGTGGAGCACAGAGGGGCATTTTTTATTTTTTGCAAAAGATGACATAGGTCATATTAGTAGACAAACAAAATTGCCCTTAATGTTGTGTGTGACATTGTTGGGTCCAGTAATGCTGTTACCAGAATAGATATGGGGACGTAGCAGGGTTTAGTTTCCATCTCTGTTTCACTGTTGTGTAGTCTGTTGAATATCAATATTTAATTTAATTAATTTTAATTATTTGCTTGAGATTGGGAGGTTGTCTATAGGGTTGGCCACTGTCCTAGAGCTTGGGAAAGTGCAATATTCTTGACCAGGATAGGTTGGAGATATTTTATGATTTTTTGTTAGACATGCATCTCGGGGGTTTGAATATCAGTCGGGGTTCTGCGACATTATCAGATTTGATGCACCACGACTAACAGGTTATATGCTGCAGATTTGCCTGGGTCACTCAAACCATTGTCAGTAGATGCTAACTCATTGGCAAATTGCCGCAATATTTGTTACATCCACCCTTTGGATGTGGTGCATCAGCTTGCAAGAGAAGTTTATTTTGCAACCATTTGCAATAGGGGGGCAGGCTTTGCAGCAGGTTTGAATAATAACAGGGGATTTTGTCAGTTGAGAAAAGATATAATGTTACTATTCTATTAGGCTGGCCAATCATTGTGTGTCTGTGTACCTCAGGAGTGCCCAAACTACAGTCCAGGGGCCATACAGTTGCATTATACTTCCGCTTCCAGGAGCAACAAGGGCTCTGCGGGCTGGATGAATTGGCAACAGGGCAATAGTGACCAGCTTCCTGAACCATGTGACCGGACCGCGGCCTGAAAAGTTTGGGCACCCCTGGTGTACCTGATGTATAAATTGATGCCACTAGGGCTCACTCTTATGTCTGACGAAGTGGACTTCGTCCAGTAAACCTCACTGTTAAACACAGGAGTTAGTCAGGTGCCTCCTTACCAGGGCAACTCAGGGTGGTTTAACATCATATAAAAACATCCATAACAAATTTGGATCAAAAATGTAAAAAAGATTTAAAATAGACATATTAATAACACATTAAAAAGTTAAAACTCACTCTTGCGAATTAAAAAGAAATTAAAGGAGAGAGGGAGCTCACACCAGCCAACGGGCTAGGGTTGTTGGACAACCCGTACCCCATACCTGCCCCGCCAGCCATGTTTTTAAATTCTTCCTAAAAGACAGCAACTCTGTCTGGAGGCGCAGCTCCGTTGGTAGGAGGTTCCAAGGGGCCGGAGCGGACACGGAAAAGGCTCTCTTTCTAGTACCAGAGAGATGCGCCTCTCTGGCCAATGGAACAACTAGAGAGCCTCTCCGTACGCTCTGGTGGGATGGGCAGATGTTACTGGGGTGAGGCAGTCTCTTAAGTATCCTGTCCCACTACTATGTAGTGCTTTAAAGGTCATAACCAGCACCTTGAATTGCACCTGGAAACATACTGACAACCAGTGCAGCTCCCGAAGCATTGGCGAGGTACATTATTATTATTATTGTTATTGTTGTTCGACTTTTATGCCGCCCCACTCACCTATAGCGACTCTGGGCGGTTTACAGCAAAACAGTGTTTCATTAAGTACAAATATTACATCACAAAAATCTCATATCAAAAGCACATCAAAGCATTAAACATCAAGAACATTACAAGAAATACCCCATCCCGATCACAAAACCAAGAATTCATAAACATTTCAAAAACACATCAAAACAATCATAGTGCTTGCACCCCATCATCACCCGGGCAGCCTAATTCTGGACAATTGCAGCCTCAAAATTGTTGACAAGGGCAGCCTCATGTAGAGTGTGTTGCAATAATCAAGTCTGGAGGTGACCAGAACATGTGTGATCATGAACAAGGAGTCCCGATCTAGGAGTGGGCATAACTGGCGAATGACACGAAGTTGTGCAAAGGCTTGCCTGGCCACGACTGCCACCTGCTCTTTGAGCAGGAGTCGTGAGTCCAGGAGAACTCCCAGATTATGCACTAGGTCTGTATGGGGCAAAATTGCCCCATCCAGGACCAAAGATGGTAACTCCTGAGATAACACAGAACCCCTGACCCACAACCACTCAGTCCTGCCAGGATTCAGCTGTAGCCCGTTTCCCCCATTAAGATCTTGGCAGCCTTCAGGCACCTGGAAAGGACCTCCACTGCATTGCTTGGCTCATCATCTGCATATTGATGATACCTCGCCCCGTGGGAACGAATGATCTCATCCAGTGGTTTAATGTAGATGTTAAATAGGAGAGGCAAGTGTACCGAGCCCTGAGGCACCCCATATTGGAGTGGCCTCGGGCTGGACTTCTTGCTCTCTAGCCACACTGACTGGATCTGGCCCTTCAGAAATGAGGAAAACCAGGACAAAACAATGCCCTGGATCCCCAATCCTTGGAGCCTTTCCAGAAGGATACCATGGTTGATGGTATTGAAAGCTGCTGAGAGGTGAAGAAGAGCCAGGACAACGGGATGACCTCCGTCCAGCCCTCGCCAGCGTGACCAATGCAGTATCCAGTGCAGTTTTTTTCTGGTTTAATGCAAGACAATGGGCATATCTGTGGATTTAGAAAGAGATGTCAAGTAAGGCTTTTGTCTTGCAAAGAAGAGACCCTTTTAACTACTGTACTTTTGTCACTTCCATCGCCTCATGATTTTGAAAACCGCCATCTTAGGTTGTCTCTGCTTGTCGGCAGAAAAAAAGGGTATACAGAAGCAGCGTCCTCAAAGATTGTGGTACAGTATTTTTGAACCACAATTGAGCTTACCCTGGTAAGGGCAACCTTGTGTTGCCAGCTAATCTTTCTCACACTTGGTCAGGTGAAAGGAACTGCAGAATGAACTCCCCCAAAGGTGCTTTCATTTTGACAGTTTCACATCTAGCCTAGACACAGAGGAAGAAGGCAGAAAAAAAGGGGGGGGAGCCAAATATTGTAGCACTTGAAAGACAATTCTATTCTATTTTATTTTATTATATTTATATTTATATTTTATTTATTTTATTTTATTCTATTCTCTGCTTTGTGACTACAAAGCATAGAAAATGCGCTTTGATATGCTGTGATTCTCAGGGTTTTTTCCCCCCGGATAAGATTTCTCTACACCTGCTGAAATCATTGAAGTATTAGGCGTGTTAGTCTGTGCAAGCATATCAGGGAGTAAACAAAACAGCAAAATAAATAAATGTGGCACCTTAAAGACTAATTCCTGTATTCAAATGGGTTTTTTTGTGGACCAAGTCATTCTTATGTCTGATGAAGTGAACTTGGTCCACGAAAGCTCACATTTATATACAGGAGTTAGTCTTTAAGGTTCCACAACATTTTTTCTCTCTTCTTCTTTTTGTTTACTCTCTGATCTACACTTGCTGATATCTTTCCATTGGGCAGTATAATTTGGGCAACGTTGGAACGGATAATGTTCATAGAGACAGAAGCAATGAAAGAACTGCTGGGAAGTTATATGAAGCAAGGGACTGAGATTTGTGCCTGTTGAAGAGGTGGTGTGGCAAAATCTGAAAAAATGTATTCAAATGCTTCCCTCACTTCTCTTTTTGGACTCACCTCAGAAGACTTGCGAGACTCTACCTCTCCCACTCTTCCTGTGCAGCACCGCTTGGCGGCCTTCCTGTCCCATCATAGTGGGCTTGCACAGCAGCGTCAACGGGGCATCAGCTGTCATAGTTAGCAAAGACTTCTCTGGAAAGGAATGTTTTCTTGCCAACTTCCTTGAACTAGTAGGAGTCACCCCTTTGACCTGAGTGCCCCACAGGAGCAGTCAGGACATTGGACTCACCAGATTTCCGAAGCATTGTGTTAGTCCAGGAGCACTTTGGCACAGCTCCTGCTGTTCTCCTGCTCTCCACCTGGCCTGTGTGGGCTGCCCTCTGGCTGGTTGAGGGCCCAGCAGTCCAGTTGCGGCCCCCTCCTAGTCCAGTTGCATTGGCAGCATGAAGGCAGAAAACACATTCACACCATCACTCATCAGCAGTCTGTATTGTGGTTGGCTGTCCTGACTGGAGATCTGAACGATCTGCACCTGGACTGTGTGGGCTGCCCCCTGGTTGGTTGATGGCCTGGTGGCCTGTGGACAGCTCCTTCCTAGCCCATTCCCTGCTGGTCTCCCGCTCTGCACCTGGGCTGTGTGGACTACTCTCTGGCTGGTTGAGGGTTCAGCGGCCTGTGGATGGTTCCCTCCTAGCCCAGGCCCTCTAGAGTACGGCACTGGATTGCCCATCATCGCATCAGCACTCCTGGGCACCACAACACCCTTCAAGAGAACCATTTTCCTTCATCTTTTACAGTGTTAACTGTGTTCCTTAATCTTGGTGATTGTGTTTTATCTCCCAACCTCCTGTTATCAAGGGTTATGCTCAGTTGTGTTGACAGTGTGAAAGCAGAAAGTGAATTCACACCATCGCTCATCAATAGGTCGTATTTGGTCTGTCCATTCTGAGTGGAGATCTGACTGACATGAAGGATCTGCACCTGGATTGTATGGGCTACCCCTGGCTGGTTGAGGGCCTGGCAGCCTGTGGATGGTTCCCTCCTAGCCTAGGTCCTCTAGAGTACGGCACTGGATTGCCAGTTGTCACATCAGCACTCCTGGGCACCACAACATCCTTCAAAAGAACCATTTTTCTTCCATTTTCTACAGTGTTCACAATGTGCTGCTTAATCTTGGAGATGGTGTTTTCCCCATCAATCTCTTGTTATTGAGTGATGAGTTCAGTTCCGTTGACAGCGTGAAGGCAGAAACCGCATTCACACCATCATTTATCAGTAACCTGTATTGTGGTGGGCTGTTCTGATTGGAGTTCCAGCTGACATACAAGACCTGAAGGATCAGTTCCACAGCCTGATTTCCCAAGCATTGTGGAAGTGCCAGGGGTGTTTCGCCACAGCTCCTGTTTTCCTGCTGTCCACGTGGCCTGTGTGGGCTGCCCCCTGGATGGTTGAGGGCCCGGCGGCCCGTGGATGGCTCCCTCCTAGCCCAGTTACGTTGACAGCGTGAAGGCAGAAAGCAATTCCGCACCATCACTCATCAACAGTCTGATCACCTCTACATCATTCATGAGAAACATTGTCTTTTTGTTTTCTAGAGTGTTCATGGTGTGCTGCTGTAGCTTGCAGATGGTATTCCCCCCACCCAGCTCTCACTATCGACTAGCAAGTGCAGTTTTGTTGACGGCGTGAACGCAAAAAGCACACTCACACCATCGCTCATCAGCAGTCTGTATTGTGGTTGGCCGTCCTGAATGGAGATCTGACCAACATAAAGGACCTGCACCTGGACTGTGTAGGCGGCCCCCTGGCTGGTCGAGGGCCCTGCGGCCTCTGGATGGCTCCCACTTAGCCCAGTCCCTCTAGCATGAGGCACTGGATCGCCAGTCCTAGCATCAGGACTCCTGATCACCTCTACATGGTTCATGAGAACCATTTTATTTTTATTTTCTCGAGTGTTCGTGGTGTGCTGCATTATTTTGCAGGTGCTATTTTCCCCCAAGCTCTTGTTATTCTTGAGTTCAGTTGTGTCGCCAGCATGAACGTGAAAAGCATGCTCATGCGTCACTCATGAGTAAACGGTATTGTGTTTGGCCATTCTGAATGGAGATCTGACCGATATAAAGCACCTGAAGAATAGTTTTGACAACCTGTTGTCCTTGCATTATGGCCCCAATGCCCCCTTTGCTCAGCTGAACTGCCATCCTAAGGAGACTTGAGAACAGAGCAAAACAGAGATCAAATAGCTTTGCTCCAGTGTCACTGATGGCAAGGTAGCATCTTTTTAATGTTGCCTTCTTGTCACACTTAGAGAAACTAGTTTAGAAATCTACTAAGCAAACATATATTGTAAGACGGGTTCTCAACCTTTTGAAACTGAGGGTTGGGTCACATTCCTTCAGACAGCTTTGGGGGCCAGGCAGCCATTTTGCTCTGCCTGCACAATGGGGGGGGGGGCTGTTCATTAAAAAGGAACCACACATGGCACTTTTGGGTGTGGGAGGCGGTGGGCTCCCCCACATGAAATGGCACCCCGGCCACATCTGCAGGTTGGGAACCCCTGGTGTAAGCGAAATAATTAATGTTATTTACACATTGGCAAAAAGGTCTTTAGTTTTAAATTACAGTAAAACCCTGTTTTATGGGGAAAAGGTCATTCAATAGCTTTTTCCTTAACTCGATTTTTTCCTGTAAAATGAGACATTTTCATAAGAAGGCATTGGGGTGGAAATGTTCCTGACCCACCCCACTCCCAAAATAATAAAAATAAAAAACTCTAACTCCTCTCCAGATCACTCTACTGCCATCCACAGGGCCCAGAATGGCTGTGGGTGGTTTTTTATAGCCCGCCAAGTACAATGCACTCTGGGAAATGACGTTCTGTAAAACGGGTTTTTTCTGTAAAACAGGACACATTTGGGGGGGGGGGGAACCCTTCTGTAAAATGGAGTTTCTGTAACATGAGGTTTCTGTAAAATGGGGTTTTACTGTATTTTCTTGGCTTTAGTCCAATTTTCTATTCAACTGGGACTGCCTTTATTTTTTAAAAAAGCATGAAGCAGAACTGGTTTACTATCTAAAATGTGGTTTGGTATGTGTATGTATCTGATCTCTAGTCCTACGTTTCTGCCACCTTTCTACTCCAGGTGGGGATTAAAGTTGGTCAGAATATGATTAAAAGTAGGTACTGTACAGATAAAAATACAGTTAAACCCGTATAATGATTATAAAGTAATTCGTTCTATAGGTCTGTTCACTATGCAATTTTGTCGTACGATTTTTCCTATGGAAATTATTTTTTTGCTAAGCGGTTTTTTTCCATCGAAAATTCGTTGTACGATTTTTTTCCATAGGAAAAATTGTTATGTGGGGTGCCATTTTACAAATGATAATATAAAAAGTGTTATTAAAAATAGCACAGCAATTAGTATAACAATAGTGATGTGATATGCATTCATTTAAAAAGCTGCATTTGTAGGAGCCAATCGGCTGTCACAAGCCCACATATCTAGAAAAACTTCCATTTTAGAGCTAAATAAAAATGAAGCTGAGCATCATACAGTCTTTATGATTTAATTTGTATGTATTCAGAACAGAAAACTGGTTGTGATTTAACTGGTACTTTTTGTTTGTTTGGCTTTTAAACAGACAGTAAGGAAGAAACCAGGACAGAAGAGTTTCTTCACACGGAAAATTCTCCCATCTGTGAAACCAGGACAGACAAGAACCTTGTCAAGGAGAAATTAGACAGCAATGCGTCAAAAGAGTGAAAGTAAAAAATTTGAGGCGCAGAATGGCCAGGAGAATGAGGAACAAACTTTTAAGGAGGAAGACATTTCCTGTGAGGAAAATACGGAGGATTCAAGTGAAATGGCTATCCCAGAGGAAAATTACAGTGAAGAGATGGATGAAGCCAGCACAGAACAAGCAGGAAGCTCCGCTTCCGAATCCAGCCGGAGGGCTGTAACACCATACAAGTGCTTTGTTTGTGGCCGAGTCTGCCGTCACAAAGCTGCCTTGGTTGTCCACATGAGGTCCCACACTGGAGAGAAGCCATTTCCATGCGCCATTTGCGGAAAACAGTTCAGTTGCAGAGGAAACCTCACACAACATGAGCGAACCCATTCAGGAGAGAAGCCATATGCATGTCCTTGTTGTGGGAAACAGTTTAGTTTCAAGTCAACGCTTACTACCCATGAGAAGACCCATTCGGGCGAGAAGCCGCATGAGTGTGCAGATTGTGGGAAACGATTCCTTTCGAAATCACATCTAAATAGGCACAAAAAAACTCACTTGGAGAAGCTGTTCACCTGCTTATACTGCGGAAAAGCCTTCCTGGACAGCGAATCCCTTGAACTTCACGAGAGAAATCATACAGGTGAGAAGCCATATATATGCTTGGAGTGTGGGAGAAGCTTCAGTTGCATGTCGAATCTCATAAGGCATAAGAAGTCACACGGAGGAGAGAAACCCCACTCGTGTTCAACTTGTGGGAAAAGATTCAGAACCAGTTCCGAATTCAAAACTCACGAGAGAATCCACACAGGTGAGAAACCTTATAAGTGCTCCCAGTGTGGAAAATGCTTCCGTGGCAGCTCCAGCCTCATATGTCATCGTAAAACCCATGAAAGAGAAACCAGATGAATGCTTTCACTGTGGGAAAACTCGCACGCAGAAGTCGTTTTGCTGCTTGGAATTGTGTAGAGAATGGTATAGATCGAGAAGGCCTCATGTTAAAATGGCAGTCGCAAAGCTCATTGACAGGCACTCAAAGAATAGTTAATTTTTGGAATATGGAAGAAATCGTCTTTCCCCCAAGTTCTCTCCTGCAGGTGTTGAGATAAAGGCCGAAGAATTCAGAGGGCAAGCAAAAGATGGTGCCCAGAAGTCACAGCAACTAAGAAATTCCTAATTGCCAATTAAAATGGCAACAACTTTTTTTTTGTGGGAAATGGAGTTTGGAAGGGGGAAAGTGTTTCATGTCATACACTGATTGGTTAATTCAAGTGAAGCAAGAAGATTGATTAATTTGAAGCTTGATGGGTGTTTGTAGTTAGAATGCTAGAAATAATAGTTCAGTTTAATCTTGCCTTGTTGCTGAGCTATGTTTAGCCCTGATGGTGCAGTGGTTAAATTGCTATGCTGCAGCCAAAATGTTGTGAGTTAGATCCTGATGGGAATCAAAGTTGACCCAGCCTTCTGAGGTTGATAAAACAAGTACCCAGCATGTTTGGGGCAAAATGCTAATTGTGAACCACCTAGAGAGTGAACTAAGTACTATGGGGCAGAATATGTGTAGTTGCTATTGCTAGCTTAAATCATAGCTTTGAAGGCTAAAACAAAAGGTCTTCAATATAGTTAACATTATTTGGTGTAGGGATATTTAGAATTTTTTTTTAGTTTTATGGGAAATAGATGGCTTATTCTAGTTTTTGAGTATTTTGCTTTGATGGTTCTTTTTGTACTGAACCCTAGTTTTGACATGTTTAGCTAGGTTTCCTTCTCTGTTGACACTTTTTACTATTCTTAATAAATATTTACATATTTTTCCAAGTGTCATCCTTGAAGTTACAAGGGATTGAATCTGTGCTGAACTATAGAAGCCAGAGCTATGCTACTTTGGCAAGTTGGAGGTTCATCCTGGGCTGGTCATTGTGAAATAGCAACTTAAGAGAAAACTAGAACAGATTTTCCCAAGCCCTAAGTTCCATGCACCTTGAAGCAGCAAGGGTTTAAGCCTGTAGTGGCAAACCTTGGCACTCCAGCTGTTCTTACACTTCAGTGCCCAGAAGCCCAAGTCAGCACTCCTGCTGATCAGGGCTTCTGGGAATTGAAGTCCAAGAACAGCTGGAGTGCCAAGGTTTGAAATCAGAGTTTTATCTTTGGGGAAAGGTGGTAGGGGTAAACTTGGTACAAAGAGATCCTACTCTAGTAGATTTACAGAGGTGTTCAGGAGCTGGGATCATAACACTGCTCACAAGAGATCCAATTCAAGAGGTTTAGAATTTGGGAAAAGCTACACTGATCCTTCCTCCCTTCGGCAAGATCAGAAGATTTACATGGTGGACAGGCCTGTATAAATGTGTAGGAAAAGTTTCAATGCAAAGGATCACCACAGAATCCATACAGGAGAGAAACCATACCAGTCCTTTGAATGTGGGAAAAGTTTATGTAATAAATCCAACCTTACAGTTCATCTACATCAAGACTTCTGAATCTTTTTTAAGCCAGGGGCCAGGTCACACTCCCTCAGACAGCTTTGGGGGCCAGATGGCCATTTTGCCCTTCCTCCACCACATGGCACTTCCTGTTGTGGAGAAGGTGGGGAGCCACATGAAATAGCATTGTGGTCTGCATTTGGCCCACTAGCCACAGGTTGAGAATCCCTGATCTACGCACTCAGAAGACCACCATTGAAACAAAAGAGACACCCACAAAGGAAATGTTTGAAGTAGTAGCCATATTAGTCTGCATGCATATCAATAAAACTAACACAAATGATATGGCACCTTAAAGACTATCTCCTGTATTTAAATGTAAGCTTTGGTGGATCAAGTCCACTTCATCAGACTTAAGAGTAAAATTACCTCATGGCATCGATTTATACACATCAGGTCCTGAGGCACACAATGGCTGCCCAGCCTAACAGAAAAGTAGCATTGTAGCTATTTATGACTAACATTAATGGGAAATCCCCGGTTTTATTCAAACTTGCTATGAAAGAAAGGAAAGAAGTGATGGAAATGATTGGTGAATAGAAAGTACTGTCAAAATCCATGATCGTCTACCTCATAGTGCTTAGTGCACTCTCTGTGCAGTTTACAGTTTTGTCCCCAACATGCTGGGTATTCATTTTACTGACCTTGGAAGGATAGAAGGCTTTGTCAACCTTAAACCCCATCAGGGTTGAACTGAAAGACTAGGAAGTAATTGTACTCCCAGAAAGGTACAGAAATGGCTGGCTGAGTAGCATTCGTCAGTTGTTCCCAGATTTGAGATCCAGGCGATCTTGAACTACAATTCGTAGAATATCTAACCAGCATGTCTTCTGGAAGTTTTCATCCCAAACCATGGTTGGGCAGGAAGGCAGGTTTGAGAACCACTGGCCTAGGAAAAAGAAAATATTCTCTTATTTATTGGGACAACTAAGATTAATTGTAACTGATGTTACATAAATGATGCAACATATTAGAAAACAGGAATTAAATCTATGGTGCACTTTAATTTACAATGGTCCTTGATATTTCAACTCGTAAATATTCACAGTTTAATAATCCTGCCTTTAGATTTTATGCAATACGAAGCAGAAGAGTCACCAAGAATAACGCAAAATGTTATAAATTATTCTTTTTATTGAACTTGCAAATAAAAGTAAATGTAATAACTTGGCTTTTAATAATATATGTAGCAGACATAAAATTAGTCTTAAGACTGAAATATAATGTTTGACTAGTAGCCAATATATTTTTGGATTGAAGATTGAAATATAGTCCCAATACTTAAATAAATGAAGTTTTAAGGACTCAATACATCTATGGAATGTATCTTTAAAATGAATAGCTTTAGATCAGGGGTTCCCAACCTAATTCCCGTGGGCCAGATTTAGCCCTCAGCGCCATTTCATGTGGCCCTACCCCTCCAAGGACATTTGAGAAACAAAATGGCCACCCCCTTTAAGCTGTTGCAACAGAATGGCCACCCCTATCATGCATGCAGAGCAAAATGGCCATCTGGCCCTCAAAGCTGGCAGAGAGCATGACCTGGCCCCCAGCTTAAAAAGGTTGGGAACCCCTGCTTTAGATTCTAAAATTTTTAACAATCTTAGAATCTAAAGCATAAACAAATTAAAGCACATTTAATTTAAACATGCTTTCCCATGTAGAGTATCTTTCTGTAGCTTCTCTTGCTTTAGCTTATGGTCTGTTTATAAGGCTATGATGTTAACACCTACTTTCTCATCAGATTCTACCAAGCTAGATATCTAACCTTACAGAAGTAAGGAAAACTTTCATAGATCTTTCTTATATGGCAGACTTTTGTTTCATTAAAGGAAAAAATACAATTTTTGTAGCTATACATCCAGCTAAGTTAGCGAAGCTAATACAAAATCCCGTAGATGCTGCCAAGGTGGTGAGCCAAACTCAGTTAACCTCAGCCAGTAAAACATCTTAAGACAAAACGTGTCGCTGCTGCTGGTACACTTGGGTCCAACCCTTTGTCCCAAGAAGAGACGTGCTGTGAAGGCCGACTCCTCAAGAGCAGGAGGATTTTGGGGCCAAACAAGGTGAGATGACCCACATGCAGCTGCCACAAAGATTGCCACACAGCTGAACGCTTAGCTGCTGTCTTTAAGGTCTGGCCCAGCAGTAGGGGATCTTTTCTTGTTGGAAGGCTTCATTAATTGACCTGTAATCCAGTAAGGCCGCATTCAAGAAATTTCAATTAGATATACTTAACAATGTACATTATTTGTGTAAAAATCTTACATACTAAGCCCTGGTGGGGCAGTGGATAAATTGCTGCACTGCAACCAAAGGTTTGTGAGTTTGATCCTGATGGGGATCAAGATTGACTCAGCCTTCCATCTTTCCAAGGATGGTAAAATCCGTACCCAACATGTTGGGGGCAAAATACTCATTAACTTGTGAAATACCCAGAAAGTGCACTAAGTGCTACAGGGCAACATAGAAGTGTGATTGCTTTTTAGCTTTGCTTTTGTGACCCTATGGAGCACAGCACACAAGGCTCCTCTGTTATCCGCCACCTTCCAGAGTCCACCCAGATCTATGTCCGCTGTGTGAATGATGCCTTCTAGCTATCTTGTCCTCTGCCTTCCCCTTCTTTTGCCTTCTATTTTTCCTGGCATCAGGGCCTTCTCCAGCGAGTCCCCTCTTCTCCTTTGGTGGCCAAAGTATTTTGTCAGGCAGCCTTGGTTAATTCAGCCCTCGGGGCAAGTTCCGTCAGGGTGAATTTCCAAGATGGGCAGGGGTAGGACACATCACTACCCTCAAGGTATAAAGACAAGGCTTTTCATGGCTCAAAAGGGATTCTGGTTATTCAGCCAGTTTGTCCGAAGATGGCTTCATCAGCCTTTGCTCCTGGAGGTTGGGATGCCCTCCTGCATACACCAGATATCTGGCCATGCAACCAAGAGCCCAGGAAGTGGTTTCACTTTTGCCAAGATGTTCTGTAAACACTGATAACCGATTTCCAAGTTAACTTCTTCCGCGTCTAGTCCAAATGTGAAACTGCCAAAAGGAAGGCACCTTTTGGTGAGTTCATTCTGTAGTTCCTTCTCCCTATGAGAAAGATTAGTTGGCAGCACAAGGTTGCTGTTACCAGGGTAGGCCTGATTGTGGGTCAGAAATCCCACATTTTTCTAGGAGGCTCTTTGGACCCCAACAAGTTAATTTACCGAGGGAGAGACCACACTGCTTTGATGTACTGCAGGGGTTCTCAATCTGCGGCCTGGGGCCCAGATGTGGCCAACAACACCATTTCGGGGGGGGGGCCCTGCCTCTGCCACATCTGGAAGTGCCATGTGTGGCAGGCAGGGCAAAATGGCTGTCCGGCCCCTGAAGCTGTCTGAGGGAGCGTAAACCGGCCTTCGGATTGAAAAGGTTGAGAACTCCTGATGTACTGTATTGTCCTTTTTGTTCTTGCATTTTACAAAGCTGTTGCATTCTGTTTAACTGAAATAAGTTACCGGTAGGTGCTTTCTTTATAGTTTAATCATGGAGAGCATTAAGTCTCTTAAATGATCTTTTCACTTGTGCTTTGATTTAAACATAAATTAAATGTGCTGTGATTTTAAAGCTTGTGTTATTTCATTGAATATCTGGAAGCATAGGCTTTAGATAGTGATATATGCAATGAATGAAATGTTATATTGTGTTTTTCTCTCTGTTGTTATCAGAAGGCTGCCCCACTGGCTCTCACAAGTGACAAACCATGTAACACAAATATGTTAATGAATTTAGAAATTACATAGTCTTGAATATCATTTTTCTTTCTGTTATTGGTCTAAGTCAGGGGTTTCCAGCCTATGGCCCATGGGCCGGCCACGGCCCACAATGCCATCTCATCTGGCCCATTGCTGCCTCCATCGTACCTGGAAGAGGAAGCAGGTTCATTTATGTTAGCCATAAAATCTGCCCAAGCATGCTCAAACGCGGCTGTCATAAATGCGGACGTGGGTGCATTTATGACTGCTGTAAATGTGCCTGCTTCCATGGTCCACTCAGCTATCCAGGGGCACGGTAAGGCCTACAACGTAAAAAGGTTGGATACCCCTGGTCTAAATAATAAGTAGTTTGTTTTAAACTGTTGATTAATGCTGCAACATTAAGTTTTGTCTCAGTATATTGTACTGAAGAAAGCATCGTTTCAACATATTACTAATTTTAATTATACGACATAGTAACTAATTTATATCTGATTAATGTCATATATGTGCTGTTATCAATTATTTGAGTTATATTTACTCTGTTAAGCTTTTTTCTTTGTTGTCAAGGATATTAATCACTTTGTATTCTGTTAGTGGTCACAATATAAATCCTTATACAGTATCCTTGTTACATTATACAAGTGTCAACTACCATATTTACTCACATTGGCTTTATTAAACAACCAATATAAGCAAAAAGTACTTTTGATGTTGTTTCTGATGCTCGTATGGAATTGGATCAAACCTGGAGGAGAAAAGTGTGGCAGTGAAAGGAATGGAAAACAAGTTGCAACCAGCAGGAATTCATCCCTTGATAGTCTGGTCAATTGATTCACTACTGTGTGGAGAGGAACCACGTGACTAGCACACTGTACTATGTGACCAGCCTTTGACCTGAAAAGTTTGGGAACACCTGGGGTATACTCTTGAAAATACATTATGCAAAAGATGCTGTGGACACAACATTTTCCTGTGAAAGTGTTGGGTTTTGGGGAAAGAACTTCAATCTCTGTTTTAAGGGCAGAGGACAAGTGTCTACTGTGCAGTTTGCATAGGGGACACTATTTCTTGTCTGAGTCCAATCTGGCCTTAGCAGAACTCCCTCTCACAATAGCTTGGACATTCGTTGGTGTTGGCCTTCTTTGGAATTGGAACATAAACTGTCCTTTTGCAATCCTGTGGCCAATGTTGTGATTTCCAAACTTGCTGGCATATTGAATGCAGCACTTTAATAGCATCATCTTTTAGAGCACAACACTAATCTAGGGGCCAGGGGTATGCTGGGCACCTTGGGGAGGGTGGTGAACAGGAGGGATGGGGGGAGAAATCCCATACATTCCCATTACCTCTGCCTGCCTCTGGGGACGCAAGTTGCTGGGGCACATTGGGATGAGTCCATGTATCCCTGTGGACCAGCACACCACTGCTAGGCCCCCCTTGACTTCATGCTCCAGAATGTCTGGCTCCAGGTCAGCAATCACATCATTGTGGTTGTCGGGGACATTAAGTCCTCCTTGTATGGAACTTGTGTCTATTTCATCTTTTTCCTGATCACTTCTGCTTCTGTTAGATCCCTACAATTATTTGTCCTTTATTATGGCCATTTTTTTTTTTTGAAACACTCCCTTCAGTTCTCCCATTTTCTTGAAGAGATCTCTAGCCCTTCTCCATCTATTGTTTTCCTCTATAGCTTTGCACATTGTAACTGCTGTGCAAGGACTTCTAGTGTCTATTTACCACACACAAAAATAAAACTTAAAACAGTCACTTTCCCTTTTTCTTTAATTTCAAGGTTATATCTGTTTGTCCTGCGATAAATTTCACCAACAGTTCATTACTGTTCAGACCTTCATAATATATTGATAATTCCCATATGGGGTGCAAACGTTAAATTATTTAGTGGAAATAAGTTATTCCAGTTAGACCTGTGTCACTTTAACAAATGACTGAATAGAGATTGTTTTTTTTATTTTTATTTGTTCGCATTTAATACCCCGCCCCACTCGGGGCGCCCCACTCTGCGACCCCATAGACCACTGTCCACCAGGCACTTCTGTCCTCCACCATCCTCCTCAACTCGCTCAGCTCTGTGCCCATTGCGTCCACAAGGGCTAGAGATCTCACCTTCCCAGCATCAAGGGCTTCTCAAGTGAATCTTCTCATTTCAAATGAGATTTCAGTACAGTATTGTACAGTACTGAATAGAGATTACAACACAGTATTAGCAATGGTAATGTACCCCACCCACCAAGAAAGAAATGTTTTGGAACATTATATGAGAAAAACTAAAAACTGAGGGACTGTGTACACCAGGGGTGCCCAAACCTTGGGCCACGGGCTGGTCACGTTGAGCAGGTGGGTCACTAGTTCCTCCCACCAGAAGCGGAAGTAAAATGCACCCACACATGAACATAACACTGCCATAAATGCATCCGCGGCTGTCATAAATGTGTTTACGACAGCCGTGAGTCATAATAATAATAAATAATAATAATAATTTACGGCAGCATTTTGCACATGCACAGGTACATTTTACTTCCAGGAGTGGTGAGGGTGGTGGGGACCAGATGATTTGGTGTTGTGGGCTGGATCCCTGATGTACACCTTTGAATCATCATCCCCATCATCTATAAACTGCAAGACTGGAATGGATCATCAAGTTCTGTTCTAGTCAAGGTAGCCCAATAGGGGAATCAAACTAAACTGCTAAAACTAAACTACGACCATCTGCTCTAAGACTATGTTTTCACATGTCCCTTTCCAAACACTCAAGAGGAACAAATTAAAGTAGATGTTCAAGCTGTTAAACGACATTTAAAACACTAAAAAAGTAAAACACAACCAGCTGTGGGAGGAGGTTAAAAAAACTCAACTTCAGATACCTTCAGTGTCTCATGAGTATACAAAAAGAGTCTCCTCCAAGATTGTGGTATTTTTGAACCACAACTGGGCATACCTGGGTAACAGCAACCTTGTGTTGCCAGCTAATCCTTTTCACACTAGGTCAGGCAAAATGAACTGCAAAGTGAACTAACACAAAGGTGCCTTCATTTTGGCATATCAGAGAAGAACACGAAAATCAAACCTCAGTTCTGCTGGCTTAGATTCAGGATGAGCTTTATGGCAAGAACAAACATTCTTGAAGGGTACACAAGAGCAAAACCAAATTAGAAGATGGAGGAAGGAGCTCACTGGACAAGGAACATATTTAAAGGAGGATATGGCTGAAGATCTCAATCTCCCTTATGTCACTTGGAGGGCCCTAAATAAGCTGAGGGTTTGCAAGACCAACATGCTCAAGTAGGGAATGCTGGCAGACAACAACGCACTGTGTGAATGTGAAGAGAAACAAAGGCCCATTTACTGGTCTGCTAATTGCTGCCCAGAGATAAGCACACATGAGGACTTGGGCTTCATTTTGGCAATCTAGGGTTTGATCAGGACATGAAAGAAGAAGAAGGCCTGTGCCGCAAATGTAACTCTTAGCATTTCTATGACAGCCCAACTTATGTGAGCTGTGTTGTGCCTTTAAAAAAACCCAGTAGAGGTGGAAAATGCAGGCGGCTTTTATTCAGAAAAGGAGAAGCTTGCAACCTTACCTCAGGGGAACAGAGAGCACAACTATTTCACATGAACATTTCCAAATATGGTTAAAAGCATGATACTAATACTACAAGGGGCTGCAGTGGCTCAGTGGTTAAGAGGTTCACCTTGTTAACAGGAAGGCTGGCAAACTGGCAGTTCGAGACTCAGGTACTGCATGACAGTTTGAGTGCCCGTCTCCGTCCCAGCTCTTGGGGACATGAAAGGAGCCTCATTTGGGTATCCCCTGAGGAGTTTCTCCAGAAAAAACTTTCTCAACCCATAATTTCTCTCATGAAATTATTATTGCGAATACCACACACCTTATGACAGTTAGGTTATTGCCATATTTCATGGTAAAGATAAAGGATTCCCTTGCTCAAAAGCCAGCCGTATCCAACTCTAGGGTTCAATCTTATTCTTCCTTTTCTAGGTCTCTGTAAGAGGAGAAAAAGTTGAAGGAAGCCATAACCTGAGATGTGCAACCCTTTTGAAATCAGACAAGTCTCCTTGGACAACAGTGTTATAGTGAGTGTTGTGAAACCAAGGAGATGGTATTTGTTGGGCCTTAAGTGTAGTTGCCAAAATTTATATTGTCTGTTTCGCTGGTGGTGCAGTGGATAAACTGGTGTACTGCAGCCAAAACATTGTGAGTTTGATCCTGATGGGGATACAGGTTGGGTCAACTTTCCATCCTTCTAAGGGTGGTAAAATGACTACCCAGCATGTTGAGGGTAAGATGCTAATTACCTGTATTAAGTGCTATGGGGTGGTATAATAATTCCTATTACTATTTCCACATGTCATTTAACAGATTTAACAGAGAAGAAAACTAAATGCTCAATTGTCTCTACAATACTATCTAGCCATCTCATTTTTGGCTGCCCCCTTCTTCTTTTGCCCTCCACCCTTCCCAGAATCAAGGCTTTCTCAAGTGAATCCTCTCTTCTCATTTGATGTCCAAAGTACTTTAGCTTCATCTTTACCATTTGACCTTCTAAGGAGCAGTCAGGGTTGATTTCTTCTAGGATCAACCTATTTGTTCTCCTCGCTGTCCAGGGGAATCTCAAAACTCTCCTCGAACACCACGTTTCAAAGGCATCTATTCTTCTGTTCTCTGCTTTTCTTATGGTCCAGCTCTCACAACCATACGTTGCCACAGGGAATACATCAGGATAATGAAATGCTGAAGCACAATCATTTGTTTCTAAAACAATCCATAGCTTTTCATGATCCATTCTGTCCATGCTGAGAAAATTATTTTTAAAACTGTTCATGATACCTGCATCTAGAAGATTTTCTGTAAACTATAAAGCATAAATTGATCTTCTATAATGTTTGATGCATTCCGGTGGTAATGTATATTTGCAATATGATCTCTAGTATATCTTCCTTTTTGGACTCCTGCTTGAACACTGGGTATTTATCATACCATATACATAGTAAAGATCTTGCGTAACTTGGGGGTCCTCCTGGACTCAAAACTACTGCTCAAAGAACAGGTGGCAGTCGTGGCCAGAAGGGCTTTTGCACAACTTCGTGTGATTCGCCAGTTACGGCTGTTCCTAGATCAGGACTCCTTGCTCATGATCACACATGCTCTGGTCACCTCCAGACTTAATTACTGCAATGCGTTCTACCTGGGGCTGCCCTTGACGACCATTTGAAGGCTTCAACTGGTCAATAATGCGGCTGACCGGGTGGTGATGGGGTGTGGGCAGTATACACATTGAACTGGTTGCCAGTATGTCTCTGGGTGCAATTCAAGGTGCTGGTACCTTTAAAGCCCTACATGGTAGTGGGCCAGGATACTTAAGAGACCGCCTCACCCCAAGAACATCTGTCCGTCCCACTAGAGCGGACCAGAGAGGCTCTCTAATTGTTCTATCAGCCCGAGAGGTGCATTTCTCTGGCACTAGAAGGAGGGCCTTCTCTGTGTCCGCTCCTGCCCTATGGAACCTCCTGGTAACGGAGCTGCGCCTCCAGACAGAGCTGCTGCCCTTCAGGAAGAATCTAAAAACATGGCTAGCGGGGTAGGTATGGGATATGGGATGCACAATAATGCCAGCTCGCTGGATGATCTGAACCCCTCTCCCCCTCTACATTTTAATTAGTAAGATTAGCAAGGTGTAGCAATTTGATGTGCTTTTAATCTTTTTAGATTTTAATTTTATCTTTTAAGTATAACAGTTTTTATATTTGAGGTTTTTAGGTAGTGTTTGTGTTTTATTGTGATGTCTTTTATTACTTGTAAACCACCCTGAGTCACTTCAGTGGGAAGGGCAGTGGATAAATATGAATAAATAAATAATAAATCTCCTGTCTTCCTCTTTTGTTTGTTATATTTATATTCTGTCCATCAGAGTTATCTTCTCTCTCTGGGCAGTGTACAACAATTTTTTTCTACAAATATAACAAAAAACCAAATCCTTTAAAGTAAACAATAATAAATCAATAAACACAGTAGAAATTAAGCCAACCAGGTCTCCCTTTGAGGAGTTTTACCCTTACTAGATATCAGTGTAATTCCTTGTTGATGTTCACCTCTGGGAAGGCATGTATGGAATGAGACGATCTTTCAGATATTCTGGCCCACATCACTAGGTTTTTTAAACATCCAAACCAGCACCTTAAATTGAGTTCAACAGTATATTAAGGGACTGTGGTGGCTCAATGGTTAAGAAAATTATCTTGTTAATTGGAAGGCCGGCTAGTTGGCAGTTCGAGACCTGGGTACTTCATGGCAGATTGAGGGCCCTTCATCTGTCCCAGCTCCTGCCAACCTAACAGTTTAAAAGCAAAAAACTGCAAGTAGATAAATAGGGACCACTTCAGTGGGAAAAAGATCTTGGGGACATGAAAATAGCCTCATTTGGGCATCCCCTGAACAGAGTTTCTCCAGCAAGAATCCTTTCAACCCAGAATAATTTCAAACACAAAATTATTATTATTCTAACAGTATATTCCAAGGTGAGGTTATGGTCCCCCCACCCCCCCAGTGGAAGAAATGCCACTGAAAACCATCATATTGGGCCCAATGGCAAAATGAGCAGAGGAGGAACTCTGTTTCCCGATGGTCATGGAGGTGGAAGAGGCCATGCCAGGTGGACTGGCTGTGAAGGCATACCTTCTCCATATCCTTGAGGCTGCGGGAGTCCACTGCAGTCCCGATGTTAAATCCTGCACATCTCATTTCATGTGTGCCACAGGAGATGGCTCTGCAATCACACTGTGTGGGTCACTTCAGTACAGGCTGGGAACCACATTAAACAAATTCATGCTAGCAGCATTTTTCCTGATTGCCATGGAGTGTGAAGGTGGCCCTGAACTAGCTGGCCTCCAAGACCAGGGCACCTGGAGCCCTGAGGCAGTGAAAAAATGGTATGCTGCCTCCGCAAGCCAATGTCATTGGTTCAAGACTTGTGTGGGTAAAAGATGCTCCTTCAAATTAAAAATACTTAATGACAAAATAAATAAAATGTTCTTGCTTATGCAATCATTTTATACTCTCTAAGGATTACGGGGCCCAATTCTGTCATTTTTTGGAGGCTCTACAAGTCTCTGGGACCCCTGATATTCCCTCTAATTTAAAAGGCTCTTGTTGAAAACTGTGTGAAAAGCACATCATCATCATAGCACAGAATGTATCTATTGAAACAGGAGTTCCCAACTTTTTAAAGCCAGGGTTCAGGTCACACTCCCTTAGACATCTTCGGGGGCAGGATGGCCATTGTGCCCTTCATCCACCACATGACACTTCCAGGTGTGGTGGAGGCATTGGGACGGTCTATATGAAATGGCACCACGGGCCACATTTGGCCCATGGGCCACAAGTTGAGAATCCCTATATTAAAAGTTCATCTCTTAGAAGCCAATGTGTTCTTCAAACCTCATCTGGGCAGAAAAGGTATAAATTTAAAAAATGAAAATAAAAAATGGGACTAATCACCATGATTCAATTTACAGATTTTGAGAGAAAAGAATAAACTGGAAGTCATGTCTTCATATAACTGATTTTTGTTTGTTTGCCATTTAAACAGAAACTCAAGAAGACATCAGGACGGAAGGGTTTCTTCAGACAGAAAACTCCATTGGTGAAACCAGGACAGTCAGGAACCTTGTAAAGGAGAAACTAGATAGCTATGCGCTGAAGAGGTGAAAGAGATTGTTGGGAGAGAGAACGGTCAGGAGAAGAACCAAAAACATAGTTTTAAGGAGAAAGACATTCCCTCTGAGGAAAATAAGGAGGATTCAAGTGAAATGGCTGTCCCAAAGGAACGTCACAGTGAAGAGATGGATGAAGCCAGCATGGATCAAGAAGGAAGCTCTGCTTCTGAATCCAGCTGGAAAACCGCACCACCATATAAGTGTTTTGATTGTGGCCAAATTTGTTGTCACAAGGCTGCCTTTGTTATACACATGAGGTCCCACACTGGAGAGAAGCCATTTCCATGCGCCGTTTGCGGAAGATCGTTCAGTTGCAGAGGAAATCTCACACGACATGAGCAAACCCATTCTGGGGAGAAGCCATATGCGTGTCACAAGTGTGGGATGCAGTTTGGTCTCAAATCAACACTTACTAACCATGAAAAAACCCATTGGGGTGAGAAGCCACATGAGTGTGCAGACTGTGGGAAAAGATTCCTTTCCAAATCACATCTAAACAGGCATAAGACAATCCACTCAGAGAAGCTGTTCAGTTGCTTATACTGTGGGAAAGCTTTTCCTAAAAGAGAGTGTCTTGATACCCATTAGATAATCCATACAGGTGAGAAGCCCTATAAATGCTTAGCGTGTGAGAGAAGCTTCAATTGCATGTCAAATCTTATAAGGCATAAGAAGATACATGGAGGAGAGAAACCACACTTGTGTTCAGTTTGGTTTTTTTAATATAATTTTTATTTGTAGGTATTTAAAAAGAGTAAACATACAGAAATAAGAAAATTATATATAAAAAGAAAAAAGTAAAGTCTTAAAGGAAAAAACACATTTTCCTCCTCTACAATAAAGTCAGTACGAGTACATTACACGGGATATATATGAGCAATAATAAAAAAAACCCAAACTCTATTAAACACATGCTAAGACTACATAATCCAACCTTAACATCGCTTTTCTACTCATTCTCTAATACATTTAATTTCCTACACTACCATTAATCACTCTTTGATTAACACCCTTGTGATATTTACATTGTCCGAGGGATTGTAAGTACTCATGATTTCCAAAAAACATTTTGATCCGGTACAGGAGTAACCCCTTACTTCTTAACAGTCACATATTCCACAAAAGGTTTCCAAATTCTCCAAAAATTATTAGCTTTAACTCTACCTTTTTTTAATTTTAACTCACAAGTAAGTTTATCATTGAGTGCCAGCTCCCACATTTCTTTATACCAATCCTGTATTTTTATCGAAACATCATTTTTCCAATTTTTCGCTATACAATGTCTAGCCGCTGACAACATCACAGACATCAATTCTTTGTTATCATTACTCATACTGAACTTGTCGACCTCTGTTAACAGAACTGTATCTGGACCCCACTCGAGCTGCATATCTAATATGTTATTTACTTCATTTTTCACTTTTTCCCAATATTTTTTCAAACAATTACAACTCCACCACATGTGTACATATGTTCCCACCTCCTGTTTACATCTCCAACATTTATCACTGATCCTACTGTCTATACGATGCAGCCCGATTGGGGTCCTATACCACCACCAAATTAGTTTGTAGTTGTGTTCCTTCACTCTGACGGACATAGTTCTCATAATCCTTCTCCTCCATTTTCTCTTCCATTTTTCTTCTGAAATTGTCTCTTTTAATTCGTATTCCCACTTGTTTTTTAAAACTTCCTGTATATTTCCACTCTTATTTAGGAGTTTATAAATCTTACTTACTATCCCTTTGATGCCTATGTCCCCTTTCCTTAATTTGGTCAACAATAGTTCAAATAGAGTTGGCTCTCTCTTTATACTATAATCTAACAAATATTTCTTGTTCCAATTATTTATTTGGAGAATCTTAAACCAGTCTAACTGCATTTCTTCACGATCTTTACAAATATTGATCCAGTCTTTCAACAAGAGAACCTCTTTCTCTACTAATATAGTCCTGATCCTACTATCTATTTGTATTGGAAAGGTGCACAAATCTTCTAACTCTAAAATGGGCGAAGTGCCTGGGGCTAGCTCCTTTTTTTTATTCTATTCCATTCTTCTATTGTTGTCTTTGTCAGCTTGCACCGAAGTTTCTTTTTAAAAATTTTCCTTCATTTCTCTTAAAAATATTGACTTATCAAATGTTTGGGACTCCTTTCTTTCAATTTTTCCCCAAATTGATTCTTCCCTATTCAATATCTTAATAACATTTCTTACTTGGAAAGCCCTATAATAATTACAAATATTGGGTATGCCTAAACCACCCTCTTTTTCAGGTATATACCATAATTTCTTAGCTATCCTGGCTCCCCGTTTACCGTTACAAAATTTATTTATAATATTTTGATACTCTTTTAGTTCTTTATCAGTAAGCTTGATCGGTAGTACATCGAACAAAAAATTTAATTTAGGTAGCAACATCATTTTGCTTAGTGCTACCCGTCCAAACCATGATATGTAGGCCCCCAGAGAGGTTTATTATCCAATTTTTAGCAATTATTAGTCTTGTAGCTGTAACCATAATTATGACCATCTCTTTCTTATGTTTATTAAGATTAGTATCACTTAAATCCATTATTAATACAATTTGGGATCATTTGTAATTTAATCGATAATACCATACAGTATTGATGTCTCTAAACATCTTTTCCCCACAAAAATTGCAAAATAGAAAAGGAAGCATTCTGACATGCAGGAAAAGGGCAACTGTCTCTTTAAGAATGATCAAAGGCTGGTTAGGCCACCTTAAGGTGAGATTGTGAGGGAGGCTTTTTTATTCACATAAAAAAAAGGGAGGAGGGTCTCCCCAGAGAAAGAGACCCCAGGGAAAGTGTAGAGATGGGATCCTGAATCTCCATCATGAAAGGCCACTTTCCCTTCTTCATAGTTCAGGGACACCCAGATCCTCCTCAGGTTCCCACTCAGGGGAGGAAGAGACTCCCTAGGAGGGTTGGAGGTAAGATATTCACTTTCCCTTCCCTCCCGTTTGTATCTCCATATGGCCCAGATCCCTTCATCAGAACTCAGGCGAATAATGCCTTTCCTCCCAATGGACTTTCTGGCCACCCCCACAGCCCAACTTCCCTCCTTTCTCACAGTGACTTCCCAGCAATGTCTCCCTGCTCTGAATCCCTCACGTCCCAGTACATAAGGATAGACGTCGAACCTCTCAGGATTGTTGGGCAAATCTTGCTGGTTTCTTCCCCAATTCACACTTTTGCCATCCTCAGACAGGATGAGGCGGGGATGTGCTGTGTCTGGATCCAGAGTGACATTTGCTTTTGAGGTAAAAGAGAGAAAAGGAGCAGAAGAGAAAGAGAGGAGAAAGAGGTGAGAGAAGAAACAGGCCATGACTGTATCATTAACACACCACAGCAGCTCAGCACAAGCAGCCATTTAAAGGTCATTTCATTAATTACCGGTCATTAAATGTATATCCCATCCACCTGGGATCTCTTTCAACATCTACCTGATAAAACACTCTGTATAAAATGTGAGAAGGACGTAGCAACAAGCGGTGTTACTTCAGTATCTTTTGCCTGTAATTTAGTAGTTTGTTCTTGGGTGCCAGTCTAACATGGTCATCCAAAACATTTGGGGTTCATTTCCTGGAGCATTTTGGAAATGCCATCTCTGCCCCCCTCCACCCACAGTGCCCCTCCACCTTCCCAGATGGAGAGTCAGACCCTTCGCAAAGAGGACCCTCCGTTGACAGAAATCTGATCTCAGAAGGGACAAAACAGAAGTCTTGAGGTGAAACCTGGAAAGTGAGAGAGACCAAGGGGTGCATTTGACCCTCCGCCCCACTCAGATAGGGTGGAAGTGGGGCTTGAGAAGGGAATGAAAGATGGCTTTGTTCAAGAGACCCTCACTGTGGCTCTGCAGTTGCCTACACTGGCACTCTCTCCTCTCTGCACTCCTGTTACATGGTTTATTTCAGCACCAGAAGGCATAACGTAAGGCATTTGCCACTCTGGCAAACCTCTTTTCACAGGCAAGGAATACAGCCTGGGAATTGGATTTCAACGTCTCAAATATGTCGTTCATTTACTCAGTCACAAATTTTCTATTAGCTTTTTCTTGATAAGGAAAACCTCAGCATTGAAAAAAGAATGACAGCCAATGAAACCCGTTTGTTGGCTACAGTTCGGGGTCATATATTTAAAAGCAGAAGAAACAACTCAGGTCTTAATTAAACGCAAAAGGAGGAGAGGAGCACAAAGGCTCAGTGCAGATGGACCCCCGGGAAATTAAATTAATAATTGTTAATAAATGTATCATCATGTTGCCAAGTGTTATTGTCCCCATTGCCTTTTCCCAATATTCTGTTTGAATATTTGTGTGCTCAGAGTTACCACAGCCAACCTGCTGCTCTTCACAAGTAAAGACCCACAGAAACAGAAATATTAAATTTTAAAGTGCAACCATAAATTGTCACCCCCACTACTTTCTGAGTTTGCGCCCAAAGTGTGATTCCTTGAGGCAGCCATTGTGTTGAGCAACAAACAGGGCAGCCCTGGAGGAAACTCTCTGGATGGCAGGCTCTGAAGGAATGAGCCATTGATCCGTGGGATCTATTCTAGATGAGAGAAGCAATTGTATTCGATTGCTTGCATATGCAAAAAATAAATAAAAAAAATTGAGCCACCAGAAACATACCTTTTTGATGAAGGAGTTGAAAACACAAACTATCTGTGAAAGAAGAGAGAGTTAAAGAGCAACCAGCACAGCCTCTGTACCCAGTTTCTAACACAGTATAGGCTTTATAACACATATTTTTTGTTTTTGTTTTAATTTATTTATTTATTAGTTCAAATTTATATTGCCGCCCACTCGCCATGGATAAAATACAACACAACCTGAACAAATTTCAGAATTTTGATGTGGCAGGACTTTTCCTTCGTTTAACCCTATAGACTCTCCTTCAGAAAGTGTGTGCTTTTATATAGTTATGAATTCCAGGTTCAGTGTTGCTGCTCACGGATTTACTTTGGTGAGTTCTTGAAGTTGAATGGCTGACCCTCTACTTCATTTGACCCAAAAGAGGATAATGCTCCTTGAACAGAAGCTGCTGTCATGGGATGACATTTTTTTCCTAATGTTTCTCAAAGCTGGAGGGGACCTAGTTTCACTAGGCCTCAAAACTCATTTCCCTTCTTTGTCTCACAAGACTGCGTGTCACAAGACAGCTTGTTTTCAGTCCAGTGTTCCCATTTCTTATCTCTAAGCTAGCTGAGTTCTCTGGTGTTGTGACTATGTATGTCTGAAAACACATACAGTAATACCCCGGATAACGATTGCATCGGAAAACGCTAAAACCGCATAACGACGACAAATTTGGGGGGAAGATTTGCACCGGATAACGTTCGTTTTAGTGTTATCTGATACAGTCATTCTTAGCAGCAGGGTGGCTGGAAAGCTGAATGGGGCTCTCCGTTCAGCTTCCCAGCCACCCTGCAGCTACGAAGGCAGGGGTGGGGTGGCTGGAAAGCTGACAGGGGGCTCCCCCGTTGGCTTCCCCAGCCACCCCACAGCTGCGGAGGTAAGGGCGGGTGGCTAGGGAAGCCGACAGGGAGTCCCCCTCAGCTTCCCCAGCCACCCTGCAGCTGTAGATCGGGTCCTCTGATCTCTCTGGAGCAGGCAGGGGACACGATCTACAGCTGTTACTGGGCTTCCCCGACGTCCCCAGCCAGTGGAGCAAGCCAAAACGTCAGGGTTCGAAGCCTGACGTTTTGGTTTGTTGCAGCCTCAAAGAGGGTGGGGGAACTTCAAAATTAGCGCGCATCGGCTCTAGGGAGGTTGGGAGACCCGATGCGTGCTAATTTTGAAGTTCCCCCACCCTCTTTGAGGCTGCAACAAACCAAAATGTCAGGATTCGAACCCTTATGTTTTGGCTTGCTGCACTGGCTGAGGACGTCAGGGAAGCCCAGAAACAGCTTGGATCGAGTCTTCCTACCTCCCTGGACCCGGCAGAGACCCCTGCCGGGTCCAGGGAGGTGGGGAGACCCGATCCAAGCTGTTTCTGGGCTTCCCCGACATCCTCAGCCAGTGCAGCAAGCCAAAACATCAGGGTTCAAATCCCGACATTCTGGCTTGCTGCAGCCTCCAGGGAAACGGCTTTTTTAACGTTGTGTGATCAATGCATCGTACAACGTTAAAAACCGGATAAAGACGAGTCTTGTGGAACCAAGTCTCAACATTATCCGGGGTACTAGTGTATTGCTGTGAGAACCTTCTCTTCCTATGAAGACATTCTCTTATTGGCCCCAAAGGCCCCACATGATATTTGGAGAGCACAGGGGGAGTTTGCTTTTGGATATCTATGGGTTAACATCTTTCCCTGGGACTACTGCTTTAAAAATGATTACCTAGAGTGATTGGCCTTTCTGGACTGGTCTTTGTGCTACTGGACTTTATTTACGTTTTGGACTGTCTTATGCTACTGAACTATGCTTATGAACCTGATCAATAAATCTACGTTTGCTTCAACAACGTCTCCTCATTGAACTAAAGGGTAAGAGATGCAATGGATTCACACACAAGCCCATGAATACGCTACCTGTTTAAACCTCCTTGTGGAAGAGAAGCAGTTAAGGGCTGTTTAGCTGCATTGCCGGCCAGCTCGCCCTCTGGGGGCTTTGGTTAAGGAGGGCCAGCGCAGAGGGGGCTGGCTGGTTCCGTGACAGCTGCTTCCCCTCTGTGCGGCAATCTTTCAAGCAGAATGGAATCATATCTCACCTCCCACCCCACCCCCAATGCTAAAAATGTCCTATCCTTCTGTCTTTCCATATAGCACTTGGTTTCCAGTCCTCTGATCGTTCTTCTTGTCTTCCTACACACCAGATCCAGTTTTTTTGCATCCTTCTTAAACGTGCAATGTACAAAACTGGACACAGTACTCAATATGAGGCCTAACCAGTGCTGAGTAGAGAGGAGATTGTACTTCACATGGCAAGGAGGCTATTCTTTTGTTAATGCAGCCTATAATAGTATTGGCCTTTTCTATAGCCATCTCACTGTTGGCTCATATTCATTGCTTGGGATCTAAAATGATTCAAAGATTCTTCTCGCATCTTCTATCACTGAGCCAAGGCTCTACCATCATGTAACTGCATGTTTGGTTGCTAAATGATGTATTTTGAACCACTGCTTTTGACGTCATGAAGGTGAGCAAATGCAGGACACACCCACTCACATGGAAGGATTCTGCCTTACCTTTAAACTGCTTCATCAGCCCAACTAGAGAGTTATTTCTATCACAGACTTCTGAAATCTTCACATTCAGCTCAGAAGGGAAAGTTATATGATACTGGAATTTCTCCTTTTTCTCACACCTATTGGAGAGAAAAACAAAATTAGCTTGACACCCACCCAAACCAATTCAGAATTTCCCATGGAAGGAAAACAAAGGGACTGAGAGGATGAAGAAACCTGCAGAAAGCCTAGAAGAGGCAAAGGCATCACTTGGCTCTCTGGTTCCCAGTTCTTTCTGTGAGCCTAGAAGACCACCTAAGATCTTCTCAAGGCTCCTGCAGTTTTCACTTTGATGACATTATGTCGGGGAAAGAGCTGAAGACCCTTCTCTGGAAGCTAATACCAGATAGCTCTTTCTAAGTACTTCCAGGCACTGAATGGGGGCCAGTCATAGAACACCATGATGCTTTGTGGTTCTCTGTTCCTTGTTCAGCAATGGCAACACCTCATACAGTTTCTTCTTCTAAATGTTACCAGATATGCATGGGGAAAAGAAAGATGGATCCTACTAAAGGTGAATGCAAACATATCTTATAGTTCAGTGATGCTAAACCTTTTAGAGACCAAGTGCCTGAGGGGGAGGAGGTGGCAGTGCACAGACAGGCGGGCACTGCACGTGCCCACACACACATTACTGTAATGCGCTCTACATGGGGCTGCCCTTGGTGACCATTCGGAGGCTGCAACTGGTCCAGAATGCGACTGCTTGGGTAGTGATGGGGTGTGGGTGTTATGCTTGTGCCTCATCGCTGCTTCAGGAGCTGCACTGGTTGCCAGTATGTCTCCGGGTGCAATTCAAGGTGCTGGTTATTACCTTTAAAGCCCTACATGGTAGTGGGCCAGGATACTTAAGAGACCGCATCGTCCCAAGGACATCTGTCCGTCCCACCAGGGCGGATCGGAGAGGCTCTCTTATCATTCCATCGGCTAGAGAGGCGCATCTCTCTAGCACCAGGAGGAGGGCCTTCTCCGTGGCCGCCCCGGCCCTTTGGAACCTCCTGCCAACTGAGTTACGTCTACAGACAGAGCTCCTGCCCTTTCGGAAGGGCCTAAAAACCTGGCTGGCAGGGCAGGTGTGGGGCTCCAGTAATATGGGGTCCCATGTTGGGTGGTTGGTCTGATGGGACAGCCACCCCTCTCTCGTGCTTTTAAACTTTATAAACCTTTTAAAACCTTTTAACCTTTTAAATATTTTAGATTTTTGTAAATTTATAGTTTATTTTTAAGTGATTTTTTAAAGTGATTTTGAACCTTAAGGTTTTTATTTCTGAATTTGTAGGGGGATTGTTCAATTGTTTTGCATTTATTGTGTATAGTCTTTCCCTTTTCTGTAATCCACCTAGAGTCAGGTTCGCCTGATTGGGGCGGGATAATACATCTGAATGAATGAATGAATGTATGAATGAATGTGTTGCTGCCAATGTGCCTCCCGCACGGGTGCACATGCCCTCCCCAGAGATGCACCGCCTCTGGCGACGTCACATGGGTACATGCACATACACCTAGCAGATGTGCTACCTTCTCCTAGGAGGTGTGAGTGGGGCATGTTTGGACACTTCACCTTGTCCCTGCCACTAACTCCCAGGTGGGATTTCAGGCTCCCCTCTCGCCTCCCCATTGGAGGAGAGAAGTGGGTATGGAAGCATCACTGCCATTAGCACTGGCACAGAGCGGGATTGCCCACAATGATGCATGTGCCCACAGAAAGGGTTGTGTGTGCCACCTACACTGTCATAGTCTCTCACCTAATCCTAGTGAGGACTTAATTTTTCTTCCAAAAGTAGAGGAATCTTTGTCATGAATACATCATGCCTTACACCAGACAACCTATAGAGTATTTTGCTGTCTTCTTCATCTTCTTTCAAGCCAAATGGGGTTTGTGTGTTGGCCTCACTGAACAGAGAAGGAGTGACTGTGGGTAAAAAAAGCCTCAGGAGAAAGGAGAACAAGGACCAAGAAAGCCTGGCTGAAGAGGAGGAAAAGAAGCCAGCTGGGAGCTTCCACCACCCCTCCTGCTAAATCACTGAGATCTGATGGAGGGAAGAAGAGCTGGTAGAGACAAACCTCACCATTGGAGGAATCACAAGTAAATGCAGGAGTTGGAGAAGAAGCCAAAGTAAAAGACAAAAAGGAGGGACCCAGAAGGTGGCCTTCAAAGAAGAGCCCAAGATGGGTGGTGCTTTGGGGGAACTTCACCACAGAAACAATTTTAAGATGAGAAACATGCAGTTTAGAAAACTGCTCTGAAAGCACTAGAAAAGAAGTAGATCACCAGTTTAAATAGAATACCATTAGAATGCTTTCAAGCCACAGAGACTGGATTGATCAAATTTTAACAAGATTTTGATAACCAACATGGAAAATAGAACAAAGGCCCGCAGACCAGAAATATTCAATATATATTCAGTTCCGAAGGAAAGAGATACCGTGGAATCCTTTAGGACCACTGCTTTAATTTCCCATACAAACAAAGGGGTGTTCAATGTGTTACAACAAAGGATTTTGCTTTCCATGGAGTGTAAAATGCCTGATGTTCAAGTTGATTCCAACGACAGCGCTGGCTGAAGACCACAGGAGAAGAGGAAGACAATAGGCAAGATGGATAAACTCAACAAAGGAAAATCACAATGTGTAAGCTCAACTCAGTGAGTAGGAATGTTGAGGAGAGGATATTTTGATGATCTCATTCATGGGGTCATCATAAGTGAAAGGAGACATGACAGGTCATAACAATAAGACAAAGTCCTAATGAAACATATAATAAACATATTGAAAGCAAAGATGTACTGAGATACCATATTTATAAGCACCAAATAATACAGTTACAGCAGAATGAAGAAAGGCGAATAGCACCCACTCTTGAGACAGCATTCCATCTGGCTAATAATCTGGAAGCAGTCCAACCTCACCTTGGAAATGGGTGAACTTAACTTGAAGAAGCAAGGGGAACTGTTTGTTTGTTTTGCAATAAATCAAAAATAATGTGACAGCACCTAATAGGAACCATTGGGAGGATTGATGTTTAGCCTTTTTTAAAAAAATTATTTGCTAAAACAATAAAAAAGACGGAAATATAATACAGTAAAACCCCATAGAACTTAGGGTTCTAATAGTGCAAAAAAACAAAAAAACAAACCACCAAACAGCAAAAGGATTAATTATTCCTGTGGAACAGATTAATTTTGTTATACTGTACAAGGGTTTACTGTATATAATAATGCAGTACAGTTATAGCTGAATGAAGAACAAAGAGGAGCCTTCATCTGTCTACTATGAAGAGGAGGAAAGGGATACTCAGTGTCATACTCTAGTTTCTTCCTCAGTGACGGTAGAGTCCCCCATGATCTCCTCACAAGCATATCAAACAGTTTCCCTTAAAGGAAGGTCCTTCCCAGAATAATCCAGCACTAATAAACGTGAGTGAGGTCCACTTACCTTTCCAATATGCTTCTGACATCCTAGGGGGGAGAAAGAAGAAGTTAATGCCATTCCCATGCCACTCTGTGGAAGCCAAAGTGACCCTCCTTAGTCCACTCTAATCCCACCCTATTCAGGACCGGTGGGAGAATCTCCTACACAGAACTTTTCCTGTACCTGGACTGTGACAAAGGGGTACCTTCTTCTTCTTCTGTGTGTAGGCCAGACATGAAACTGCCAAAATGAAGGTAGCTTTTGGTGAGTTCATTCTGCAGTTCCCTAGTGTGAGAAAGATTAGCTGGTGCCTGAGGATGGAGTTCATTTCATTTCATTTATTCGATTTATATACCGCCCTACTTGGTGCAACCGACTCAGGGCGGTTTACAGAAGACAATCAAAAGTAATATAACCTAATCAAAGGTCATACAGTATATATATAACAATACAGTACAGCAGTACAGCAAAACAAAACCACACTGCAAAATATAGTTACAAAGTTCAGTTCCAATTACATATATATTACATAGTTTCAATAATGATACAGTATAAAAAATATAAAAAATACAGAGATGCAGTACATGATGCAATAATATCAGGGCTCTCACCTTAACAACAAGAAAACAACAGTTCATAAACAGGTGGGCGAGTCCCGGGGCCGAACGCGGAGGTGGCCTCCCTCCATCCGCAGGTGGTGTTGTTGGCGGCGGCGGTGCGAAAGTCCTGCCGCGGTGGCGGCTTTAGAGCCTCTCTGCTGGGCGGAGCCTCCGGGAACAGGTGGGTGAGTCCCGGGGTCGGATGCGGACGTGGCCTCCCTCCATCCGCAGGTGGTGTTGTTGGCGGCGGGGAGCATCTCTAGCTGGAGCTCCTGCAGACCATCCTTTTCACTCCCCCGGGCAGGTGTTTCGCGTCCGGGGGAGGCGGAAATGTTGGCGCAGCCGGGAAGCGTTGGGAGCGTCTCTGGCCGGAGCTCCTGCCGGCCGTCCTTTTCACTTTTATATATTGCATGCAGTTTTCAAACTATCACTGGGGTAATGCAGAGTTAAGCTGCCACTGGAGAGAGTCTCTGTCATAGATGACATCCTGGAGGCGTTGTTGTGCCAGAGACAGACTTTCCTGCATCTCTCAGAGTGTGTCCAGGAGACGGTCCCTCTCACCGAACCTGGCCGGGTTCGGTATTTGGCACCAGCCTAGGGAGAGGGGAAGGGGTGATGGAGTCGCCGTAGTAGCCAGGGAGTCGCTGGGAGTCGTCAGGGCCACGGCTCCACAAATCCTGGGCTGTGAGACTCTGCTCCCGCGTTTGGGCCCTAAGAGTCAGTTGGGAGTCCTGCTCGTGTACCTGCCTCCCTGCAGAGTAGCAGACTCCCTGCCTGAGCTCCTGGAGGCGGTCTCGATGTTGGCGTTGGAGACCCCAGACTAATGGTTCTGGGGGACTTCAATCTGCCGTCGTTGGGAACGGGCTCTGAGGTGGCTCGGGAGTTCATGGCTTCCATGACAGCCGTGGGCCTGACCCAAGTAATTCAGGACCCTACCAGGAGCAGTGGCTACACGCCGGATCTACTCTTCTTATCGGAGCTGTGGCAGAGTGATCCAAAATTACAGAAACTAGATATCACCCCTGTGCCATGGTCAGATCACTATCTGGCGACCTTAGACTTCCTGGGGGCGAGGCTGCACCACAGGGAGGCAGGGCCGGTTAAATGGGCCCACCCCCGGTGACTAATGGATCCAGAAGGATTCCAGAGGGAACTGGTACGTTGTCCTCTTGACCTGCAATGCGGTTCGTCTGAAGCTCTTGTCAATACTTGGAACGAGAGAATGGCGGCGGCTTTGGACGTAATTGCTCCATTGCGGCCTCTCCGTGCACGTGGATATCGATCTGCCCCTTGGTTCACAGAAGAACTAAGGGTGCTCTGGGTGAAGACCCGGAGTGAGTCTGATCGAACACTGGTTAGAGCTGCTATTAAAGACTACCTAGTGGCGATGGGGCGGTGAAATGACAATATTTCACCGCCCTTATTGCCTCCGCAGATAACCGCCCAGCGACCTTGTTCCGGGTGACCAGGTCCCTCCTTGGTAGAGTGGGGTCGGGCCCGGGCTGGCAGGGATCAGCTGAGGCTTTTGCTGATTATCTGGCGGGGAAAATCGCTCAGATCCGCTCGGGGTTTAATCCTGGCGTGGAAGGTTCAGAGCTGGGGTTGACTGGAGCACAGTCTGGCCATGTTATCTGGGATGAGTTCGATCCAGTTGGCCCTGAGGAAGTGGACAGGCTTCTTGGATCTGTTCGTGCCACGAGCTGTGCATTGGATTCCTGCCCTGCCTGGCTAGTCAAAGCATCCAAAGCTATATCAGGCAGCTGGGTCGAGGTGATTATAAATTCATCATTGAAGGAGGGGTCCTTTCCAGCACCTTTTAAACATACCCTGGTGCGCCCACTCCTAAAAAAACCATCCCTCGACCCTACGGCACCTGCCAACTACCGTCCAGTGTCCAACCTACCCTTTTTGGGCAAGGTTTTGGAAAAGGCAGTAGCGCGGCGGCTACAGGAAGTCCTGGATGAAGTGGATTATCTGGACCCTTTTCAGTCAGGATTCAGGCCCGGATATGGTACAGAAACTGCTTTGGTCGCGTTGGTGGATGATCTCTGGAGAGAGCGAGATGGAGGTCATCCGTCTGTCCTAGCTCTTCTTGATCTTTCAGCGGCTTTTGATACCGTCGATCATGGTATCCTGCTGGGAAGGCTCCAAGGATTGGGAATCCAGGGCACTGTGTGGTCCTGGTTCTCCTCATTTCTGAGGGGCAGGACCCAGTTGGTGTGGCTGGAGAAGGAGAAGTCCAGCCCTAGGCCCCTTCATTATGGGGTGCCTCAGGGCTCAGTACTCTCTCCTCTCCTTTTCAACATCTACATGAAGCCACTGGGTGAGATCATCCGTTCCCACGGGGTAAGGTATCATCAATATGCAGATGATACCCAGTTGTAAATCTCGGCCCGTGGGGACCCAAGCGGGGCAGTGGAAGTCCTTTCCAGGTGCCTGGAGGCTGTTAAGGTCTGGATGGGGTAAAACGGGCTACAGCTGAATCCCGGCTGTGGGTAAGGGGCCCTGTGTTATCTCGGGAGTTACTAGCTTTGGTTCTGGATGGAGAAGCTTTGCCCCAAACAGACCCGGTGCGTAATCTGGGGGTCCTCCTGGACTCACGGCTATTGTTTGAAGAGCAGGTGGCAGCCATGGCCAGGAGGGCTTTTGCACAACTTCGTGTGATACGCCAGTTACGCCCACTCCTAGACCGGGACACCTTGCTCATGGTCACCTCCAGACTTGATTACTGTAATGCGCTCTACATGGGGCTGCCCTTGGTGACCATTTGGAAACTGAAGCTGGTCCAGAATGTGGCAGCCCGGATAGTGATGGGATGCGGGCGTTATGCTCGTGCCTCACCACTGCTGAGGGAGCTGCACTGGTTACCAGTATGTCTCCGGGTGCAATTCAAGTTGCTGGTTATTACCTTTATAGCCCTATATGGTAGTGTGCCAGGATACCTAAGAGACCGCGTCACCCTAAGAACATCGGCCCGTCCCACAAGGGCCGACCAGAGAGGCTCTCGTGTCATACCATCGGCCAGAGAGGCATGCCTCACTGGCACCAGGAGGAGGGCCTTCTCCAGTGATGGGATGTCAAAAATTCTACTACCACGCCATGACGTCATGGACGTCATGGGCGTGGCCAATGTCATGACGTCATGGGCGGAGCCAACATCATGACGTCATGACGTTGTGGGCAAGGCCAAAAATAAAAATAATAATAAAAAAAAATAAACATGCACACAGACCCGTAAATAACTTAAATAAATAAAATAAATAAATAAATAAAATAAAAATTAAATAAAAGTACAACCACCCACCCAAAACACAAATAAATCACCCACCCACCCTAAATATAAAAGCCTCACTTACCTTCCTTGGCGCCGACGAACCTCCATGTGGCCCGGGGCCACCCGGCAAGGCACGCTGCCCCCGACTGTGGCCGTTTCCTCCTACGAAGGCCGCGGCCGGCCCTGCATCCGCCGGCCACGGCCGCCACAGCCGCCTGCAGCCCCTGCCTGGCCACCGAACTCCCACGGGCACGTTGGTGCCTGGCTGCGCCGTCCGCCCGCGCCGCGCCCTCCTAGGGACTTGGGCCCGACAAACCCCCGTGCCCTGGGTAAGCCCGGCGGGGCTCGCCACCGCCGCATCATCTTCTGCTGGGCGCCTGCTGCTTCCTCAGGCCGTTGCCTTTTCGGCCCCGCCGGGCTTACCCAGGACATGGGGGTTTGTCGGGCCCAAGTCCCTAGGAGGGAGCGGCGCGGGCGGACGGCGCGGCCAGGCACCAACGTGCCCGTGGGAGCCAGGTAGCCGGCTAGGGGAGGTGCCCTTCTCTTAGGGCTGCCGCCGCTGCTGCCGGAGCCACTCTAAAAAGGGGCGGCTCCAGCTTCGGAAGATTTTTTTTTTTAAATTGGAGCCATTTGGCTCCAATTTAGTGCGCATGTGCAGAAACTCAATTTGACGCATGCGCAATGCGTCAGATTGAGTTTCTGCACATGCGCAGTCAATTGGAGCCATTTTAGCTCCGATTTTTTTTAAAAAAAATTCTTTCGGTGAGGCGTCCGGAATCGGACGCCTCAAAAGTGGACTCCCCTCCCGGAGAACTCTCCGGGATTGGTCCTACCGGTTCTAGGGATCCGTCTGGAACCGGGGACATCCCATCACTGGCCTTCTCCGTGTTCGCCCCAGCCCTTTGGAACCTCCTGCCAATCGAGCTGCACCTACAGACAGAGCTCCTGCCCTTTCGAAAGGGCCTGAAAACCTGACTGGCAGGGCAGGTGTGAGGTCCTGGGAATGGGGGTTCCCATGTAGGGTGGCTGATCTAAGGGACAACCACCCTTTCTGTTGTGTTTTAATGTTCATATGAACTTTTACAGTTTTTAAATTAGAATTCGTAAACTTTTGTTTTTAACTCATGTGTAAGCTGCCCAGAGTCGGGTTTTTCCCTGATTGGGGCGGGATAAACAACAACAACAACAACAACAACAACAACAACAACAACAACAACAACAACAACAACAACAACAACAACAACAACAACAACAACAACAACAACAACAACAACAACAACAACAACAACAACAACAACAACAACAGGTTGCCAGTACCAGGGTACACCTAATTGTGGTTCTTTGACTCAAGGGTATTTCATGGATGAAGGCTAAGGTGAAAACCAGAGAAAACATTTCTTACTTTCTGTCTGAAGAAAATAATAAACATTATGGCTTTTCCCTTATACCGTATCATGATTTTCATGGTAGCAAAAGGGTCCAGCTCTGAAGCAGCATAAGAGGGAAGCCCTGCTGGAGAAGACCACCTATTTCAGTGCCATGTTTCCAAGAGGTGCCAACCAGCTCTTTCTGGAAGCGCATCCCAAAACTCACTTATTTATTGCAAATCTCAAGACAGCAAAAGGGGAGGAAGGAAATGCTCCCATTGGGCTGCTGGGCAGAGGGGCGGGTTGAACTCTGTCCCGGGGGAGGGAGGAAGTGCTCCCATTGGACTGCTGGGTAGAGGGGCGGGACAAGCTATGTTCTGGGGTGACTGCACGAATGTCCACAGAGAGGGCCTCGAGTGCCAACTCTGGCATGCGTGCCATAGGTTCGCCACCACTGCACTAGAAGGAAGTGAAAGCTGCGAGTGTTTCCATTCATTTTTTATGGCAGGGCCAGCTTCCCTCCCAACGTGTGCCCTGGCCTTGTCTCACCTGCAAGAATTCAGCCGGAAGCTGCTGACACTTCTCCTCCATCTCCTGGATGAGTCCTCCAAGAGAGGAGAGCTCCCCCGAGAGTTTGGCCAGATCCTTGTCCCTTTCTTTTGCCGTCTCCTTCTCCACCTCTTCCAACTGAGTCAGCAGAAGCTTCTCTTTTTCATTCAGTATGGAGTGGAGTTCCCTGAATTGTTCCTTCATCTTCTCCATCTCTGCTTTTGTTCGTTTCTGCAACAGGCATTCAGAAAGAAGAAACAAATCAGATGCATTGTAGGATCCGTGACTGGCAGCTTTGCATGGTCAGATTCTAAGCATGTTGAGCTCCAGACATATTCCTCTCTTGCTTCTCATCTAATCTAAGTTGTTGTCATGGATATGTTTTACTAAACACAGGAAGGTGCAAGACAAATTTCTCACTTTATGTTTTACTAGCTTCTAACTTTAGACTCAAAAGCAAGAAATTGCAAGTAGATAAATAGGTACCCCTTTGGTGGGAAGGTAAACAGCATTCCGCCTGCCATATGTCCAGATGCAGAAAGCACTGGTTCTTTGGCTATAAACAGAGATGAGCACACGAGGCCCCTCAATGTGCACTGAGGAGGACCTTATGTTGGCAAGAGGAAATGCTGTTGATGTGGCCCAATATTGGGTAGATGTCATCTTACCCTTTTTAATGCTATTTTCTTTTCAGATGTGTCAGTTTTACCTTTGTATGTCATTATATGGGCCTTCATGACCACCCCAGGAACATCACAGAACTCTCCCTGCCTGTTGGAGAGGGGGAATGAGGGCCAGCTGTGTGGACCAGCTAGCCCAGCCATAAAGACCTTGCTGTCTATCTTGACTGTATTGTATTTTTACACTGTATTTTATTGTATTGTGTTTTCTTTTATGTAAAATTTATTGATTGTATTATCTGTGCTGCATCTGTTGTTATATTTTTATATTATGCTGTACAGTATTTATATTTGAGATTGTGATACTGTATATGTTGTTTATGTTATGTGAGCCCCTCTGAGTCGCCTCAGTGAGGTGAGTAGAGGGGCATATAAATCTAATTTAATAATAATAATAATAATAATAATAATAATAATAATAATAATAATAATAATAATAATAATAATAATAATAATAATAATAATAATAATAATATGCTGGTGGTGCATCTGACACAAATAAAGAAATGAAACATTGAACCCTAGAGACCACTGATGGTGAACCTTGATAAGGGCTTCTGGGGATTGAAGTTCAAGAACATCTGGAGTGCCAAGGTTTGTCATCACTGCTATAGATGGACATGACTGATTTTCAAATAAGGGAGACCTTTACCTATAGACCCAACTGCCATAAATCCAAAGCAATCCCAAAAGTGCACAGAATATTACCTAACTGACATATTGGAGACCCATTTAAAAGGACTGAATAGTAATCAAGGATTCTTAAGTCTTTTTTTATTGTTATATAACAGGGGTGCCCAAACTTTTTGGGCTGTGGGCTGATCATGTGCTTCAGGGAGCCGGTCACTAAGGCCTGGGTGCGGTCCCCAATGCCAAAACATCCCGCCCACGAAGCCCTCATCGCTCCTGGAAGCGGAAGTAAAACGTGCCAGTACGGGCCAGATGAATTGGCATTGGGGGTCGCACCTGGCCCCAGGGCCTTTGTTTGGGCACCACTGTTCTATACTATCAAGTTGACCTTAACAGGACTTTCAGGGTAAATAAGATTTTTAAGGAGTGGTGTTATTTTATTTATTTATTTAATTTCATTTGTACCCCGCCATTCTACGGCTGGCTTAATGCTTCCCTCCTCCTGGTATCTGACTATGGAGCCAGAGGTTGGGAGTTTGAATCCCCACTGTGCCTCCAGATAGAAGAGCCAGCCTGTGTAGTTGCAGATTCCCAAAATGCCTCCAGAGGAAGGGAGTGTAAATCATTTTTGTTTTTCAGAAAACAAAACAAAACAAAATAAACAAAATAAAATAAAATAAAAAACACAGTAGCACTTTAAAGATTAACTGTTATACAGTAATACCTCATATAACATTAGTATCGAATAACACTAAAATCGCATAACATCAAGGAATCTGGGGGGAAGAATTGTATCAGATAACATTAAGATCCTATGGGATGCTTCAGATAACAACCGCGAAAGCCTGTGTGGTTACAATGTATCTCTATGGATCCCATAGAGGATCAGATAACACTAAAAATCATATAACACGAAGACTTGTGGAACCAGGTTTTAGTGTTATATGAGGTTTTACTGTATTTTTATTGTTAGCTTTCGTGGATCAAGTCCACTTCATCAGACAAGGAATGAAACTTACAGGCATGTTCCTTATATACCAAATTCAAGTGGTCGACGGGAGAAGGGTTGGTGTCAAGCAAGATGACAGACAAGCAAGCACAAGAATGCAGTTTCATCCAGCCATTAGCAACAATAGATTATTCAGATAAACTCTAAAAGACTCCCTTTCAATGTCAAGGTTGCTGAGTAAACCCACTATGGTATCTGATCAACTATTCCAAAAAATTCATTTTTGTTTGTGCCTGGAAAATCCTACAAAAAGGTTCGCCTAAGTCATAACTGCCTTGACAGCATACAATTATTAGTCATTTATCAGTTCTATACCCCCCAGTAAGCTTCCAGGACTGAAATGGAAATCAAATCCCTGTGGATTCTCTGCATTTCTGGAATTTGCCTATTCCCGATTAGGGAAGATTCACTTTTCAAATACTGTATCCATTTTTTACTTTGGAGTCATTATTTCACCAAGGAGTCCATGCATTGGTAGATATCTCCACGACGAAATTCCAGACACGAAAATGGACCTGAGAAATCAAGTCCATCTGCATGTGGTTTTTTTAGCCATTTAGATATCACATCACCCATTGGCTAGACAGAGAATGACGTGTGCCCTCCGCTTTCACCAGGCCAAAGGAATCCAATGGAGGACACTTGGGTGAGTTTTAATCCTGGCCTAACATCACTGGCAAGAGATGGGCAACATTGCGTAGTTTGACCACTCAAGCCTCTGCACCTAGACAAGCCTTTCATTCATTACGGTAACTGCTTCTAATTACATATGAAGCTATTCCGAGTAATAAAGGTTGTTGATCTTGCCTCTAGCTGTGTTGAAGTGTATCTTCCACTTCCACATATTAAATTAAGAACTGTTTCCCTTTTTAACAATATTGGTACTTACAAATAACTCTTGGCTTTTTTCTTCCGTTTCCACTTTATATGCCAGAATGTTTGCTCTCTCTTTCTCCAGAAGCTCCAGGCGGCTACGGATCAGACCCTGGAGGGAAATGAAAAGCCCTTTCTTTAATTCAGATTCAAAGGGGATGGGAAGAACTGGCTTGCTCTCTATTAATAGGAAGGTGGGGCTATCTTTCCCCTCGGATACGATTCTAGGAACAAGGAACTGGTCCTTACTACCACTTGGCACAATCATCCCCTCGTGAAATTTGGACATTTCCTGTGTTACATCTTCTCCCTCACTCTCTATTAATCATAAGAACGCTCACTTGCACAAAGAGATACACATACACTGTCTATAATAGAAATACATGATCCAGAAATCATATCTTGGTGGGGCCCGTGAAACTCTTAACAGAGAAAAAACAGAGGGTTTTTTCAGAGAGGGTCCCCAAATATTTCTCTCTTACTCCAGATCCACACCAATATCCTAGTACAGGCAGTGTTGGGATTCAGCAGGTTCACACCAGTTCGCCAGAACCAGTAGCAGAAATTCTGGGTGGCCCTGCCCACCCAAATTTTGAAATAAAGTACAGGATTCACTTGAGAAATCCTTGATGCTTGGAAAGGTGGAGGGCAAAAGAAGAAGGGGGTGGCCAAAATGAGATGGCTATATGGTATTGTGGATGCAGTGGGCACAGAGCTGGGCGGGCTGAGGAGGATGGTGGAGAACAGAGGTGCCTGGAGGACAATGGTCCATAGGGTCGCAAAGTGTTGGAATCGACTGTGTGACTGAACAACTACTACAACAACAAACAGTCCTAATTTGGGTTCAACGCAGGGCTTCCCCCTGGCCACACACACCATACCATGCCCTCAGAGTAGGGAGTAAAAAAAATTGAATCCCACTACTGGTCCGGGGACCAGATGTGGCCTGCCACACCATTTCATGTGGCCCCCCACTGCCTCCGTCACATCAGGAAGTGTCACATCAGGAAGGGCAAAATGGCCATCCAGCCCCTGAAACTACCTGAGGGAGCGTGACCGGGCCCTCAGCTTAAAAAGGTTGAGAACCCTTGCCCTAGTATGATTCTCCATGAATCCAAAAAGGAACAAGGAATCCACTTGCCTTCTTCCCATAATCTGAAACTTGGTATTTCTCTTAATATAAACAGATTAAAAACCACTGCGAAATCAACAGTCCAGAAACATCATTAGCAGATTCCCCGTCCTCCCAATTATTTCTGCGGAAGCCCTTCTTACCTGGTATTCTTGGGCTGCCTCTTCCAGAGGAAACACCTGGTGATCTCGGTGCTCTTTGGCTTTGTCACAAACCACACAAATGAGGACTATGTCGTCCTTGCAGAAGAGCTTCAGGGGCTCCTGGTGTTTCCCACAGACTCCCCCCTTTCCCTCGGGGCTTTTTCCCTCTTGAATATGGAGTTTCCTGGTTAATTCCACAAAGTTTGCCAGCGGACGATTCGGGATGAGTTTCCTTTGGACTTTTTCTCTGCATTGAGGGCAGGAAATCTCTTCTCCTCCAGAATTATCCCAGCATTTGGCCAGGCAGGCTCGGCAGAAATTGTGCCCACATTCAGTGGTGACTGGATCCTGGAAATACTCCAGGCAGATGGAGCAAGTGGATTCCTCGCACAGATCCTGGAGAGAAGCAGCAGCAGCCATTTCTCGTCTCACCAGGAAGTTAAGGAGTTAGTTTCACTTTACTCAGCATGAAATTAGCAACATGGAGAAATGATAAGAGGAGGAGGAGGAACAGCCAGAGCAGAGAAGGCTTTTTGTAAAGGGACAGAGAAGCAAAGTGTTAGGTGAAAGCCAGAAACTCCATTTTTGTTGTGGTCAATAAAGAATTCCCCTTCTGATGGTCCCTGCCCCTTCACATGTTTCACACAAACACTACATGTCCCATACTTGAATTTTTTGGAATAGTAGCCATGTTAGTCTGTGGTTCAGGCATATCAGAAAACAAAATAAAATAAAAAACATTGTAGCACTTTAAAGACTAATTGCTATATTTTTATTGTTAGCTTTCGTGGATCAAGGCCACTTCTTCAGACAAAGAGTGAAATTTACAGGCATGGTTTTTATAAACCAAATTCAGGGGGTCAAAGGGAGAAAGGGTGTGGTCAAGCAAGATGACAGACAAGCAAGCACAACAATACAGCTTCACACAGCCATTAGCAACAATAGATTATTCAGATTAGCTCTAAATGACTCCCTTTCAATCTCAAGGTTGCTGAGAAAACCCATTCTGGTATCTGATCAACTTTTGACCTGCATGTCAGAAAACAAGCAAAAACACTGTACCTAGTTACTTTCTGGTTTGCTAAAGAGAATTGGCAGGAAAGTTGTAATATAAAATCATATAGCAATCTGTGCAGTGATGGGATGTCAAAAAAAAAAATCTACCCCACCGTGATTTCATCATGGTGGAGGCGGAGCTAATGTCATGACATCATGATGTTGTGGGCGGGGTCAAATATAAAAATAAAAATAATAAAATTAAATAAAATTAAATAAAAATACACACGCACACACACACCTCAACCCACCCACCCAAACAACCACAACACAAACCCGTAAATAACTTAAATTAGTGGTTCCCAATTAGTGGTACGCGTACCCCCAGGGGTACCTAAGATTGCGTCAAGGGGTACGCGCAGCAATAAATATCCATCGCACTGTGTCACGTCGATCAGCCTTATATACCTACCTCGGTAAACGGTAAGATAATATTTTAAAACTGTGTTTAAATTTGCACTTTCACTATAAACTGCAATACAATGTTTAAAGAAAGCGCCTCAATATAACTATCATCATATTTCCTTTTTTTGAGAGACGATTCCTTGTTATCAAGGTTTCTTTTTGTGTGTGTTGGAGCACTAGTAGAGGGTGATACATCATTAGCAGGCGACTGTTCAGTATTTTCTGATACCTCCTCCTCAACCTTTCGGCGCCTTAGCAGCCACTGTTCCATCTAAAAAACAAGGGGACTTATTAACTCAGCTTTTGTATTTTTGTAATGTAAGTAATTAAAAAGCTTAGAAAACCAGGGAAAAAACAGAAACTGTGAACAGGCAAAAAATTGAATTTGTCCTTCTGTATTCGAAGTAGGTACATAGTAGAAAACAAATTAAAAATTATTGCTTTGTATTGAAATTTACAATGAAAATAGTATTAATGTTACTTAAAATCTAGAAAACAGAATCCGTGAAAATGCTTACAACTGAAGCAGCTTGAATATTATTTTTATTTTCTAAACATCATTACATTGTATTGCAGTTTATGGTGAAAGTGCAAATTTAGACACAGTTTTAAAACATTATCTTACCGTTTACCGAGGTAGGTATATAAGGCTGATCGACGAGACACGGTGCGATGGATATTTATTAATTCACAATTAAAACAACACAACGAGCACAGCGACACGCTCACGCGACATAAACCGAACTGACTGATTGACAATGACGAGCAAATAGGCGGGAACAGGGGCGGGCGCGATTGGGTGATGCGAGACGCGGGAGGCACCAGAAAAACCGCCACCGCGGGAGAAAGCACTTGATGCATACGATTGACTTACCTACTGATCGTTTAATTAAATTGAATAATTTTTTGGCAATTGTTATTGCATTATTGTTTTTTAAGGATTTAATATTTTAGTTAAGAGATTGCTGCGCGTACCCCTTGATGCAATCTCGGGTACCCCTGGGGGTACGGGTACCACTAATTGGGAACCACGGGAATAAGAGGTAAGACCACACACACACAAGCCTCAGAGACGCTATCTAATACCTCCTCGATATGAAGAGAAGCAGATAATAAGTTTTTCTTTTGCCACCCAGTTCGCTCTCTGGGAGCTCCGGTTTAGTTCTGGGGGTCATCTGACATTAAGATCCCAATGTAAGGAACGCTGAGGAGGGCTGAAGCATTGGGAGCCAGCTGGTAGCGTGACAGCATGCGCAGAAACTCAATCTGATGCATGTGCAACTCGCAATTGCAGCACGCATGCATCAGATTGATTTCTGCGCATGTGCACTAAATTGGAGCCATTTTGGCTCCAATTTTAAATTTTTCTTTTCTTTTGGTGAGGCGTCGGAACTGGATGCCTCAAAAAATGGACTACCCTCCCGGAGAACCCTCCGGGAGTGTTCCTACCAGTTCTGGGGAACCGACTGGAACCGGCAACATCGTATCACTGAATCTGTGTATCAAATTTGATAATGTTCCAGAAACCCTTCGCTAATGTTTAGTTCCCTGCGATGGGTGTCTAACAGATGGATGTATTTGATTTCAGTTGTCTCCCTTTCAATCCTAGTTTTGTAATTTCTCTGTTACAGAACTGTAACTTTCAGGTCTTGGATAGAGTGTCCAGTTAGATTGAAGTGGTTTGAGACAGGTTTCTCCGTGTTGCCATTCCGGATGTCTGATTTGTGTCCATTAATCCTTTTGCGTAAAGATTGTCCTGTTTGTCCTACATAAAGCACAGATGGACATTTCTGGCAAGAGATGGCATAAATCACATTGGCAGAAGCACAAGTAAAACTGCCTTTAATGTTGTGTGTGGTGCCATTGGGTCTAGTAATACTGTTTCCAGAGCCAATGTGGGGGCATAGTTGACATCTGGATTTGCAGCAGGGTCTAGTTTCCATATCTGCTCTACTTCTGTGTAGTCTGTTGTGTGTCAATAGTTGTTTGAGATTGGAGGGTTGTCTATAAGCGAGTAGGCGTCTGTCACCAAGGGCTTTGGAAAGTGAAACACTCTTGTCCAAGATGGGTTGGAGATCCCTCATTATGCGTCATTTAGAACTAATCTGAATAATCTATTGTTGCTAATGGAGGGGTGAAGCTGTATTGTTATGCTTCCTTGTCTGTCATCTTGCTTGACTACACCCCTTCTCCCTTTGACCCCCTGAATTTGGTGTATAAAAACCATGGCTGTAAGTTTCACTCTTTGTCTGAAGAAGTGGACTTGATCCACGAAAGCTAACAATAAAAATATAGCAGTTAGTCTTTAAAGTGCTACAGTGTTTTTTATTTTATTTTATTTTGTTTTGTTTTGTTTTCTGATATGCCTGAACCACAGACTAACACGGCTACTATTCCAAAAAATACACACACACATCACTTCTACAATTAGCCACAGCAAGTTATGCAGATCTGACATGAACAACAAAAATATTCTGATCAACAAACTCTCCACCCCAGCATTTGGCCAGGCAGGCTCGGCAGAAATTGTGCCCACATTCAATGGTGACTGGATCATGGAAATACTCCAGGCAGATGGAGCAAGTGGATTCCTCGCACAGATCCTGGAGAGAAGCAGCAGCAGCCATTTCTCCTCCCACCAGGAAGTTAAGAAGTTAGTTTCACTTTCCTGCCTTTCAGAGAATGGGCATTTCACTTCCTTTTAATTTTTGTTGTTGTTCAGACGCACAGTCGATTCCGACCCTCTGCGACCCCATGGACCACCGCCCGCCAGGCACTCCTGTCCTCCACCATCCCCCTCAACTCGCTCAGCTCTGCGCCCACCGTCTCCACAACACCATCTAGCCATCTCATCCTGGGCCTTCCCCTTCCTCTTTTGCCCTCGACCCTTCCAAGCATCAAAGCTTTCTCAAGTGAATCCTCTCTTCTCATTTGATGTCCAAAGTACTTTAGCTTCATCTTTATTATTTGACCTTCTAATGAGCAGTCAGGGATGATTTCTTCTAAGATTGACCTATTTGTTCTCCTCGCTGTCCATGGGACTCTCAAAACTCTCCTCCAACACCACATCTCAAAGGCGTCTATTCTTCTGCGTTCAGCTTTCCTAATAGTCCAGCTCTCACAACTATACATTGCCACAGGGAATACCATTGCTTTGACTATGCGAATTTTTGTTTTCAATGTGATGTCTCTACTTTTCACTATGTTCCCCAGGTTTCTCATGAAATAAAAAGGCAACCAATTCTTGGGAGGCAAGCTATGAGAAACTTGGGGAACATAGTGAAAAGTAGAGACATAATCTTGCAAACAAAAATTTGTATAGTCAAAGCAATGGTATTTCCGGTGGCAATGTATGGTTGTGAGAGTTGGACCATTATGAAAGCTGAGCAAAGAAGAATAGATGCCTTTGAGTTTTGAGAGTCCCCTGGACAGCAAGGAGAACAAATTGGTCAATCTTAGAAGAAATCAACCCTGACTGTTCCTTAGAAGGTCAAATAGTAAGGATGAAGCTGAAGTACTTTGGATATGAAATGAGAAGAGAGGATTCGCTTGAGAAAGCCTTGATGCTGGGAAGGGTGGAGGGCAAAAGAAGAAGGGGGCGGCCAAAAATGAGATGGCTAGATGGTATTTTAGACACAATGGGCACAAAGCTGAGCGAGTTGAGGAGGATGGTGGAGGACAGAAGTGCCTGGCAGACAGTGGCCCATGGGGTCGCAAAGGGTCGGAATCGACTGTGCGACTAAACAACAACAAAGTGTAGTTGCCAAAATTTATATTGTCTGTTTCACTTGTGGTGCAGTGGATAAAATGGTGTACAATACATTGTACATTGTGAGTTTGATCCTGATGGGGATACTGGTTGGGTCAACTTTCCATCCTTCTAACGGTGGTAAAATGACTATCCAGCATGTTGAGGGTAAGATGCTAATTACCTGTATTAAGTGCTATGGGGTGGTATAATAATTGCTATTTCCACATGTCATTTAACAGATTTAACAGAGAAGAAAACTAAATGCTCCATTGCATCTACAATACCATCTAGCCATCTCATTTTTGGCTGTCCCCTTATGGTCCAGCTCTCACAACCATACATTACCACAGGGAATACATCAGGATAATGAAATGCTGAAGCACAATCATTTGTTTCTAAAACAATCCATAGCTTTTCATGATCCATTCTGTCCATGCTGAGAAAATTATTTTTAAAACTGTTCATGATACCTGCATCTAGATGATTTGCTGTAAACTATAAAGCATAAATTGATTTTCTATAATGTTTGATGCATTCCGGGGGCAATGTATATTTGCAATATGATCTCTAGTACAGTATGTCTTCTTTTTTGGACTCCTGCTTGAACACTCCGTATTTATCATACCATATACATAGTAAAGATCTTGCATAACTTGGGGGTCCTCCAGGACTCAAAACTACTGCTCAAAAAGCAGGTGGCAGTCATGGCCAGGAGGGATTTTGCACAACTTCGTGTGATTTGCCAGTTATGCCTGTTCCTAGATCAGGACTCCTTGCTCATGATCACACACGCTCTGGTCACCTACAGACTTGATTACTGCAATGCGCTCTACCTGGGGCTGCCCTTGATGAGTCATCAATGACGACCATTCGGAGGCTTCAACTGGTCCATAATGTGGCTGCCCGGGTGGTGATGGGGTGTGGGCGGTATGCACATTGAACTGGTTGCCAGTATGTCTCCGGGTACAATTCAAGGTGCTGGTAATTACCTTTAAAGCCCTACATGGTAGTGGGCCAGGATACTTAAGAGACCGCCTCACCCCAAGAACATCTGTCCATCCCACCAGAGCGGACCAGAGAGGCTCTTTAATTGTTCCATTGGCCAGAGAGGTGCAGCTCTCTGGCACTAGAAGGAGGGCCTTCTCTGTGTCCGCTCCTGCCCTATGGAACCTCCTGGCAACGGAGCTGCGCCTCCAGACAGAGCTGCTGCCGTTCAGGAAGAATCTAAAAACATGGCTGGTGGGGCAGGTATGGGTATGGGATGCACAAAATGGGGGGAAAAAATCTTGGGGACATTAAAATAGCCATATTTGGGCATTCCCTGAGCAGAGTTTCTCTAGCAATAATAATAATCCTTTCAACCCAGAATAATTTATAACACAAAATTATTATTATTCTAACAGTATACTGTATTCCAAGGTGAGGTTATGGTCCCCCTCAGTGGAAGAAATGCCACTGGAAACCATCATATTGGGCCCAATGGCAAAATGACCAGAGGAAGAACTCTGTTTCCCAATGGTCATGGAGGTGGAAGAGGCCATGCCAGATGGACTGGCTGTGAAGGCATACCTTGTCCATATCCTTGAGTCTATTGCAGTCCCGATGTTAAATCCTGCACATCTCATTTCATGTGTGCCACAGGAGATGGCTCTGTGATCACAGTGTGTGGTTCACTTCAGTACAGGCTGGGAACCACATTAAACAAATTCATGCTAGCAGCATTTTTCCTGATTGCCATGGAGTGTGAAGGTGGCCCTGAACCAGCTGGCCTCCAAGACCAGGGCACCTGGAGCCCTGAGGCAGTGAAAAAATGGTATGCTGCCTCCGCAAGCCAATGTCATTGGTTCAAGACTTGTGTGGGTAAAAGATGCTCCTTCAAATTAAAAATACTTAATGACAAAATTAATAAAATATTCTTGCTTATGCAATCATTTTATATTCTCTAAGGATTATGGGGCCCAATTGTGTCATTTTTGGGGCCTCTACAAGTCTCTGGGACACCTGATATTCCCTCTAACTTAAAAGGCTTTTGTTGAAAACTGTGTGAAAAGCACATCATCATCATCATCATCATAGCACAGAATTTATCTATTAAAACAGGAGTTCTCAACCTTTTAAAGCCGGGGTTCAGGTCACACTCCCTTAGACATCTTCAGGGGCAGGATGGCCATTTTGCCCTTCATCCACCACATGGCATTCCAGGTGCAGTGGAGGCGGTGGGACGGTCTATATGAAATGGCACAACAGGCCACTTTTGGCCCATGGGCCACAAGTTGAGAATTCCTATATTAAAAGTTCATCTCTTAGAAGCCAATGTGGTCATCAAACCTCATGTGGGCAGAAAAGGTATAAATTTAAAAAATGAAAATAAAAAATGAGGCTGATCACCATGATTCAATTTGCAAATTTTGAAAGAAAAGAATAAACTGGAAGTCATGCCTTGATATAACTGTTTTTTGTTTGTTTGTTTGCCATTTAAACAGAGAGTGAAGAAGACATCAGGACGGAAGAGTTTCTTCAGACAGAAAACTTTCCATTGGTGAAACCAGGACAGACAGGAACCTTGTAAAGGAGAAACTAGACAGCTATGCGCTGAAGAGGTAAAAGTGATAATGTTGGGAGAGAGAACGGTCAGGAGAAGAACCAAAAGCATAGTTTTAAGGAGAAAGACATTCCCTCTGAAGATAATAAGGAGGATTCAAGTGAAATGGCTTTCCCAAAGGAACGTCACAGTGAAGAGACGGATGAAGCCAGCACAGATCAAGAAGGAAGCTCTGCTTCTGAATCCAGCTGGAAAGCTGCACCACCATTTAAGTGTTTTGATTGTGGCTGAATTTTTTGTCACAAGGCTGCCTTTATTATACACATGAGGTCTCACACTGGAGAGAAGCCATTTCCATGCACTATTTGCGGAATATCATTCAGTTGCAGAGGAAACCTCATACAACATGAGCAAACCCATTCAGGGGAGAAGCCATATGCGTGTCACAAGTGTGGGAAACATTTTGGTCTCAAATCAACACTTACTAACCATGAAAAACCCCATTAGGGTGAGAAGCCACATGAGAGTGCAGACTGTGGGAAAAGATTCCTTTCCAAATCACATCTAAACAGGCATAAGACTATCCACTCAGAGAAGCTGTTCAGTTGCTTATACTGTGGGAAAGCTTTTCCTAAAAAAGAGTGTCTTGATACCCATGAGATAATCCATACAGGTGAGAAGCCCTATAAATTCCTAGAGTGTGAGAGAAGCTTCAATTGCATGTCAAATCTTATAAGGCATAAGAAGATACATGGAGGAGAGAAACCACACTTGTGTTCAGTTTGTGGGAAAAGGTTCAGAAATAATTCCAATCTCAGACTTCATGAGAGGGTCCAAACGGGTGAGAAACCTTATCAGTGCCCCCACTGGGGGAAATGGTTCCCTAGAAGCTCCAGCCTCGTATGTCACCGTAAAACCCATGCAGAAGAGAAACCATATAAATGCCTAGAGTGTGGGAAATGTTTCAAACACAAAATCAGTTTGGTTATACATCAGGAGATCCACAAAGAGAAATGCTCAGCCAAGGAGATACACAAAAGAAAACCCACAAGTAAGAAACAGCTTGAATGTTCACACTGTGGAAAAAGCTTTGGCCGTAGATCTGCCTTGGTTATACATGAGAGAATTCGTACAGAAGCCATACAATTGTTTAGAATGTGGGAAGGGCTTTATTACAAAGCATAAACTCTTTTGACATGAGCAGGTCCATACAGGTGAGAAGCCATATGCATGTTCCTACTGTGAAGGTTCATTCACTAGCAAAGAAAGGCTCATTCAACACCAAAGGCTCCATACTGGAGAAAAACCATTTGAATGCTCCCACTGTGGGAAACGTTTCACACACAGGTGTCGGTTTATAGATCATGAGAAATTCCATTCAACAGAAGGCTCCCACGATTGTTTCTGCTGCAGTACAACAGTTTAACCACTGCGCCACCAGGGCTATTGACCCTTGAAATGTCTCAAGTCAACCAGCCTAGGTCAGTGATGGTGAACCTTTTAGAAACCAAGTGCCCAAACAGAGGGGTAGGGTGAACTCTGTGCTGGGGGAGGGAGGAAGCACTTCCATTGGGATGCTGGGCAGAGGGGCGGGGTGAACTCTGCTGGGGGAGGGAAGAAGTGCTCTCATTGGGCAGCTGAGCAGAGGGGCAAGGCGAACTGTGCCAAGAGGAGGGAGGAAACGCTCCCATTGGGTTGCTGGGTGGAGGAGCAGGGTGAACTCTGCTAGGATGAAGGCCTGCATGCCCACATAGAGGGCGCAATAGGTTTGCCACCACTAGCCTGGGTAATTGTACATCTGCAAAGCCACAGAAATGGCTGGCTGAGAGATTCAAGAGACTGAGACATATATTCATTTATGGTGGGACTGTAATTTGCTAAAGAAATTTGGAAAAGCATTTTTGAAGAAATTAATTAACTATTTTCTGTTAGAGGTGTTTTCTAGAACAGCATTATTAATGGATTTTGGAAATAAGCCGATAGAAGAAAGAAAGAAATAATTACTGAAATGGTAACGGCTTTGACATTACTTATTGTAATAGGGGAGGGAGGGAGACCTCCCATTGGACAGCTGGGCAGAGAGTCAGGGCAAAATCTGTGCTGGAGGAGAGGGGAGTGCTCCTATTGGACTGCTAGGCAGAGGGGCGGGGAGAACTCTGCTAGGATGACTGCAAGGGTGCCCACAGAGAGTGCTCCAAGTGCTACGCCTGGCATGCGTGCCATAGGTTCACCACCTCTGTTATCCTGCAATAAAGTTACAGAATCCCATTGGTGGTGGATGCAAAATTAGGTTATACTGTATAATAATTTCTCCTTTTTCTTTTTTTGGTCTCTTGAAGTTAGTTTTATTATTTGTATGTTTCTTTCATATTTGTGTACTTTTTATTTAAAATAAAAAGTACATTTGCAGCTGTTCCCAGATTGGAACTGCAGATGATCTGGAACTACAATTTGCAGAATTTCTAGACAGCATGTCTTCTGGACATTTTCATATAAGAACTTGATTGGGAGCAGGGAGAGAGATCAGTGGTGGGATGTCAAAAATTTTACTACCCCACCGTGATGTCATCACAGTGTGGGTGGAGCTAACATGATGATGTCATGTCATGGGCGGGGCCAAAGAAAAAATACAAAATAATAAAAATAGGGAGCTGCAGCCTATAGGGAGCTTCAGGCTAGCAGCCCCTCTTCCTCCTTGCCTTTTGGGAGGACAGCAAGGAGGCCGTGCATATGCACCAAGCACTGTAGGCGTGCATGCACACCAAGTGCTTGGCACGCATGTACAGTGGGGGAACCAGTGAGAAGGTAAGCCCCAAAGGTGGTTCCCCCCAAAAGCTGCTACAGGTTCTCTGAGACACTGGGAAAAGTTACTACCGGTTCTGGAGAACTGGTGAGAACCTGTTACATCCCATCACTGAGAGATTTAAGAACTGCTGCCCTGGGAAAAAGAAAATATATCTTCCTGGAGAACATTAATTGGGGGTTGTAGTTGGTGTGGCCCAACCGCCTTCCTCCATGATTAAACAAAATCTCCCATAATAATAATTTTGTGTCAGAGATTACTCTGGGTTGAAAGGGGTTTAGGGGACACCCAAGTGAGACTCCTTTCATATCCCCAAGTGCAGTTCTCGGGTATCGAAACTCAAAATTCCAGTCTCCAACTCAGCGCCTTAACCACTAAGCCACCAGGGCATTTCTAACTAGCAATGAACTGTGTGCTATCCCACTCGTTAGGGGTCTTTCAAATATCATTTGACTATTTTAGGGGATGGGTGTCGACCAAAGGTCACGGAAAGTCACGGAGGGGTTGGCGTGAAGTCACGTGGCTCCAAAATTTAAAAAAAAAACCCCAGGCCAGGTGGAAGTCTGGGGTGGGGTGGCAGGCATCCTCAGGCTCCAGGTTGGCCATGCTTCTGCTGTGGAAACCACGTGATTTGTGGGGGAAGTGGAGGGGTCGGTCAAAGGTCACAAAAGTCACAGGGGGGGGGTATCAAAAAGTGGCCTATTTTAGGCCACATGGTATTTGAAATGCCCCTTACTTCCTCCCAGATAGCAGTAGCAATTACAGTTCTATACCTCACCCCATTGCACTTAGTGCACTCTCTGGCCAGTTCAATAAGGTACAGTAATTAGCATTTTGCTCCCAATATGTTTGGTACTCTTATTACTGACTTCAGAAGGATGAAAGGCTGAGTCATCCTTGTACCCTATCAGGATCAAACTCACAATGTTTTGGCTGCAGAACAGCAGTTTAACCCCTGTGCCACCAGGGCTCAGATGGGAAAAGAGTCACTGTTAAGTACTTTCAGAGTACAATTCTGTAACCAGTTGTGTATTTATCTGATGATTGTTCCTTCTAAACCACAGCTAGTTAGCTTGCTAATCAAAACCTCATGGGGCACTTTGTCAAGTGCTTTGCTGAAATGTAGGTACTGTATATTAAGTCCACTTAAGGCTCTTCTAATTGTTTTATATTGGTTTTAACTTGTGTACACCGCCCAGAGTCCATTGGATTAGGGTGGTATATAAATATTAAATAAATTAAATTTAGCTTGTGTTTACTGATACTGTGCCAACTTGGCCCTGCTCCAAAGCTGCAACTTAATTGCCCTGGTCATTTGCCTGAGATTTTAAGCAATTAATACCTTGGTGATCCCATTCAGATGTTAACTACTGGACCATCAACCTGGTTGCTAGGACTGAAATAGAATAAAATTGCTTATAGTGAGACAAATGTGTTCATGTTAAAATAGGACGCTTGCTTGCAAAATACAAAGGTCTGTTTGAAGAACAGGAAGATGTGCAAATAGAGCTACTGTTTGGATAATAGGATGTGCTAACTGCAAAATCAAATGTACAAACTCAGATTGAAACAATATGACCTGGAATTGTGAAAAAGAAAAATCAAAAAAATGTCAACAAGACTTTCCAAGAAATTGGAGGCGGAGGGTGGAGATGAAATAACCAATGGAAACACGAGTTGAAGCAGCCTCCCATGTATAGCTAATAATATACTTTGCTTGCTTAAAAGGTATAAAAATGCTGACTTTGCCTTAAATCGGGGTTCTCAGCTTGTGAGTTGCCAAACTCTCTGTGAACGTTAGCTAATAAACCTCTGCTTGACCCAGGAATGCTGTCTTGTCCCATTCTTAAATACACTATAACAGGAGGACACATAGGCGTCCCCTTTAAAGACTGCCACAGGGACCCCTTTGGGCTTCTTCCCAAGCAAGGCAGAAGTAAAGAGCCAGGAAGGACAAGAAAGGTAAGAAGGGAGGAGAGATAAAAAGGGAAAGGGAGTGAGTTAATTTGGTAAAAGTTGCCCTTGCTGCATTTGCAGACATTTCCGTGGACATGTGGAAGACATGCCTAGACACAGGAGTGCACAGAACACTGTTTACTTCCCACCCAGGTGGTCCCTATTTATCTACTTGCAGTGTCATGCTTTGGCAGGAGCTGGGACAGAGACAGGAGCTCACCCCGTCATGCAGTACTCGGGAATCGAAATCCAACTTCCAGTGTTGCAGCTTCTTGAAGACAAGACGAAACAGCATTCCAGGGTTCAAACAGAGGTTTTATGTGTGCATGCACAAAGTCCGAGTCTTTGCAATGTATTTTTTGTGGGTGTGTATTGTGTTCATATACGTTGTAATGTATATTTTTCTGATGTATGTATTCTCAAAATGTTTCTATACTATATTGATGTTATATTCTGAAATTGTAATTTTGTAATGCTCTATTTTCTTGTTAGCCCCCCAGAGTCGCATTTGCGAGCGGGGTGGCATAAAAATAAAAATATAATAATAGTTCCCAGTGAGTATGTTACTCAAAGACTGAGGACCTCGATCAAAGGCAAGCTGGTGTTTTTATACATTTTCAAAACAGAGTATACATAAACTACCATTTATGGGAGTATTTCTTAAAATTAATAAACTTTAATAATTGATCTACTTTCTTGGTCACTGCTGTTTACGCATACCATATAGCTCTCGGTATAACCCTCGTTAAAGTTATCTTGACATTTTAACTTTGAACCAGGTTATCTTGCCATTTTCCTTGACATCTGTTCATATGATTATTATATGAGCCAGGTCGTCACAACCTTTAGTGTTTTTATGATTTGCACCTCCTGTTAAGCAAACAGGAACTACAAGTAATGCCCCAGATAACGTGAGTACCAGATAGCGTGAAAACCGCATAACGTGACAAGATTTTCGGAAAAATCTTGTATCGAATAATGCGATTTTCACGTTATCCGATACAGTCGTTCTTAGCAGCAGGGTGGCTGGAAAGCTGAACGGGGTTCTCCGTTCAGCTTCCCAGCCACCCTGCAGCTACGGAGGCAGGGGTTGGGAGGCTGGAAAGCTGACGGGGGGCTCCCCCGTCGGCATCCCCAGCCACCCCACAGCTGCGGAGGCATGGGCGGGTGGCTAGGGAAGCCGACAGGGAGTCCCCGTCAGCTTCCCCAGCCACCCTGCAGCTGTAGATCGGGTCCTCTGATCTCTCTGGAGCAGGTAGGGGACACGATCCAAGCTGTTTCTGGGCTTCCCCGACGTCCTCAGCCAGTGCAGCAAGCCAGAATGTCGGTATTCGAACCCTGACGTTCTGGCTTGCTGCAGCCTCCAGTGAAACAGGGCTTTTTTTAACATTGTGTGATCAATGTATCGCACAACGTTAAAAACCGGGTAACGACGGGACTTGTGGAACCAAGTCATAACGTTATCCGGGGTACTATTGTATATCTACTAATCAATCAACAGGATCTTTGCTTCTGGACACAAGCACTATGTTTTTCTCCTCGCAAGCATTTTCTAAGCTACACGTAGTTTTAGTTTCTCAAAACAGCTCTCTATTTCTAAGATTTATATAATAATAAAATGTTTTAGTTTTCCCATTTCACCAGCAGGGCCATAGCCAGGATTCTAGATGTGGGTGAGCGAACATTTTTTCAGGATGGGCAACAATGTCATATATCACATATATAAGCAGCTAGGAGCTGCTTATAAGAAACTAAGGCTACGTGTAGTTTAGAAAATGCATGTGTGGCAAAACAGAAATTCTTGCATTCAAAGCAAAGGTCTGTTTGATTAGCAAATATAGCTTCTGCCTGAATAACAGGATGTGCAAACCATGAGGCCCCTAAAGGTTGAGATGTCCTAACTCACGTCAAGACGAGAAATAGGTGGTATGCGCAAACAACAGTTACGGGGAAAAATAGATTGACCAATGCAATTGTTAATTTAAGAATACCACTCATATATGGTAGTTAATGTATACTCTTCTAACTTTGTCTTAGATCGGGGTTCTCAGTCTTCGAGTTACATAAACTCACTGGGAACCTGTGCCACGATAAACCTACTCTGCTTGGACCCTGGAATGCTGTTTCGTTTTGTCTTCAAGAAGCTACAAACTGAGGGAGGCAAGAAATGCTAACTCAGGGTGGGCACAGCAGACCACCCTGGCCACCCCCTGGTTACCTCCCGGCCTTCAAGTTCAGGGTCTTAACTAGGGCCGAAGCCAGGGTTAGCAGTTCTTCTCTGCGTCCGAAATGGAGGCGCCTTTTCCCCTCGGGGTCTCTCCCTCCCAAAAATGTCCGGGGGACGGGGAAGAGGAGGAGGATTCAGGCTCCCCTCCCTTTCCCTTGTGAGGCGGAGGAGGAGATAGAGAAGTGAAGCCAGGGTAGCGTGGAAATGGGGAGGGACGATCGGACAGCGGCTCCCGCCCCGGAACACGGGCGGCGTGTCTCTAACACGTGTTGGTCGTCGACTACTAACTAGCCCTCTGCAAGGCTATGGTAGTTTGGCCACAGGAGGAGGAGGAGGAGGAGGCGGGTAAGAAAAGGGGTATTTATTTCCTCATCCAGGTTCTGTTGCAGCGTGGTGGGAAGCCCGTGAGGTTCTCCCCAGCCCGGGTTCATGGGTGGGTGGGTTGGGTTCTCTTCTCCGGGCGGCCCTTTCCAGGGGGTGGAAAAATGTCCCAGCAGGAAGGAAGCCGCTTCATCCCCGGGGAAGGCAGAGGAGGCGGGCACAGGCGCGCTTAAATGTGTGTGTGAGAGAGAGAGAGAGGACTGGGTGCACCCTTTTGGGAATCCCTCCCTCTGAACACGGGACGCTGTTTACCTTCCCACCGAAGTGGTCCCTATTTATCTTCTTGTAATTTCTTGCTAGTTTGGCAGGAGCTGCAACAGAGACGGGAGCTTATTCCGTCCTGCAGTACAGTACTCGGAAATCGAGCTGCTGACCTCCCGCCAGCGTCTTCTTAGCCACTTGAGCTAGAGAGACGCCCAAAACTGGCTCCTCGTGCCACCCGCGAGTCCCAATTGCCAGACGGAGGAGTGGAGTCCAGCTCAGCTCCATTAGTTCGTTCCCACCACCACCACCACCATTTTATCCCCACCGTCCCTCCCTGCTATAAATAACCATTTCGTGTCAGAAATTATTCTGGGTTGAAAGGATATTTTTTTTTTTTGCATAAGAAACTCCGCTCAGTCAGGAAACGCCCAAATGAGGCTTTTTTCACGTCCCCAAAAGCTGGGACAGATCTGGGACTCAGTCATGCAGTACCCCGGGTCTCGGAGGAAGTGCCGACTTTCCAGTTCACAAGGCAAGCGTCTTTCTTAGCCCCTTGGCCACCACAACCCTTTCCTGCTTGATGCGATGGTTTGCAAAAAGATACGAAGCAGGGCTCGTGGTGCGTTTCCACTCGGGTCTGGGCCGGTTTTAATCTACTTTGCACTTCAAGGAGAGGCCTCTTAAGTGTGAACAAGCAACACCTGTCGCCTCTTTTCCTGCCTCCCCCCCCCCCCAATTGTTTATGTTTCTGGGTGCACAGGATTAAAGGGAGACGCCGCCTCTTTAAGTGCCTGCCCAAGGTTTGCAAAGGGAGATCCTGGGGAGCATAATGAAAAGTAGAGACATCATATTGAAAACAAAAATTCGTATAGTCAAAGCAATGGTATTCCCTGTGGCAATGTATGGTTGTGAGAGCTGGACCATTAGGAAAGCTGAGCGCAGAAGAATAGATGCCTTTGAGATGTGGTGTTGGAGGAGAGTTTTGAGCAGAGGCGTAGCTACCGCCGTATCTGCCGTATCAATTATACGGGGGCCACGGGGGCCCCCAACGTGCGTAAACAAAACAAATCTTTACCCTTCCTAAGGGCCCCCAAAAGATTTTTATACGGGGGCCCGCCAAGGCACACTACTCTTCTGGTTTTGAGAGTCCCCTGGACAGCAAGGAGAACAAATAGGTCAATCTTAGAAGAAATCAACCCAGAATGCTCCTTAGAAAGTCAAATTGTAAAGATGAAGCTAAGGTACTTTGGACATCAAATGAGAAGAGAGGATTCGCTTGAAAAGGCCTTGATGCTGGGAAAGGTGGAGGGCAAAAGAAAAAGGGGGCGGCCAAAAATGAGATGGTTAGATGGTATTGTGGAGACATTGGGCAAAGGGCTCAGCGAGTTGAGGGGGATGATGGAGAACAGGAGTGCCTGGCGGGCAATGGTCCATGGGGTCGCAGAGGGTCGGAATCGACTGTGCGACTGAACAACAACAACAACCTGCTCCTCTTGAAGGGGGTGGGCGTCTTTGCACAAGGCTCTTTCCCTCTATTTGTTTTAAAGGCCATACCCGCCCTCCCCTTCAGTCCCCCCTCCCCAAAGAAGGGAAGCCGGAGCTGTGTGCAGACTCGGGTACTGTATCAATCTCCTGTGCCCAGCCCAGGATTTCCGGACGATCGGCTGGCCATGGCTTTCCCAGCCCGGTGAGGGAAATAGGTGCTTTGAGTTTCCCAGGAGAGGGGTTTATCTCAGTGGCAAGCGGGGGGGGGGGGGGGGCTAGGGTGGCCTTTTATGAGTGTCAAAATTTCACACTGCCAGCATCCTGGGCCCCACCCACAGGACGCCAGTGATAAGATTCACTCCTACTACAGCTAAAGGTAAACGTTGCTCAAAAGACAGTCATATCCAACTGTAGTGTGTGGTGTTCATCTCCCTTTCAGGGCTGTAGCCATGGGGTGGACCCGCCCTGACTTAGCATTTTGCCCACCCTCAAGCTCCTAGCTGCTTATCTTTCTCTCTCACACATACACACACAGTATATGACATTGTTGCCCATCCTGAAAACTTGCCCACCCACATCTAGAATCCTGGCTCTGCATCTGCTGATGTTTTCCGTGATCATGTGGCAGACATGACTAGACGCTGTTTACCTTCCCACCCAAATGGTCCCTATTTATCTACTTGCAATGTCTTGTTTTCAAACTGCTAGGTTGGCAGGAGCTGGGACAGAGACGGGAGCTCATTCTCTCGTGCAGTACTCAGGTATCGAACTCCAACCTTCTAGCCGTCAACCTCAGCATCTTAACCACTAACTAGGCTTGGAGACTGGAAAAACTGGTTCGATTCCTGAGAGCTGCATGATGGGGGTCATGAAAGGAGCCTCATTCTGGCATCCTCTGCAAACATCCTTTCAACCCAGAGTAGTCTCTAACGCAAAAACGAACTGGAAAATGTAACAGTGTCCATGCACTCCAGTGTTCACATAACCATGGAAACATCTGCAGATGCAGAAAGCTCTACATGTTATTTGGAAAGCTAAAAGTTGTTTCTGACTTGAAGGCACATATGAACAAATATATTTGCAATTATCTATTGACTTCTTTCTAGGCTCTGATGGCATGTAAGATGGCTGCAATCTTTTTTAAAAAATAATTTTATTTTTATAGAATAAGAGCAATGAATACACATTACCATAAATAATAAGACAATAAGCAAACAAATAAACAACAAAAACACAATACAATATGACAATACAACCACCACTATGGCCCCCTCAACTGTCTGAGGGAGCGTGACTTAGCCCCTGACTTAAAAAGGTTGCCAACCCCTCTTCTAAAGAATCAAATAGGCTGAGCGTCAAGAAACAACTGAGGAAAGGACAAATGTTGAAACCATCCTTCTCACATTCAAAACCCTTAGGGATTACTAGACACAGGTTGGGTCTTGAAGGTGAAGGAGAAACGAGAACAGTTCTATCCTTAGTAGGATTTATTTTATTGCTTGTTTATATAAAGCAGGAGTTCTCAACCTTTTTGAGCCAGTGGGGCGGGTCACGCTCCCTCAGACACTTCGGGGGCAGGATAGCCATTTTTCCCTTCCTCCACCACATGGTACTTCCTGGTGTAGTGGAGGTGGCCGGGGCCCACAAATGGTGCACAGGTTGATAATCCCTCATGTAAAGGATTTCTTAACCATTTTTTCTAAATGTAAGGGTTCTCAAGGTAAACTACTGACCAGACTATATATTTAAAACATTCATTAAAACCAGTCTTGGAGACCAAAGTTCTTTTGGTAGAGTACAGTTTTGTGCCACCTATTTTTAAGTCCAGCAGAGGTGAAGCCAGCCTGGGTTCCCTCAGAGGAATTCTACCCCCACTAGATATCACCTTGCATTGGTGGGACTTACCTGTGTGCTGCTTTAATTGGTTTTAAACTCTGGACAGGTGTGTATGGGATAAGACAGTCTCAGATATTCTGGCCCCAAATCACTAGGTTTTTTTAAAACATCCAAACCAGCACCTTCAATAGAATCCATCAGTATATTGCAAGCTAATGTTATTTGTTCAAGACTTGTGTGAGTAAAAAATGCTCCTTCAAACTAAACATAGTGAAAAAAATTAATAAAATATTCTTGCTTATACAATCACTTTATACTCTCTAAAGTAGGCGTGCCCATGGGCCGGATATGGCCCCTGAAGCCATTCTATCATTCCCACGACACCCTCGTCAAACCAAGAAGTGAATAAGGATGCATCTGTGCATGTGCGTATACATCCATATTCACTTCCTAGTTTGATGCAGACATGCTAACGCATGTGCAGAAGCATTTGTGCTGAACCAGGGAGTTAATTTGGACATAGCGGATGGGGGGCAGGGTTCCCCTGCCCCGGGCAGCACTTTTTTTGAGTGACATTGCGCCTGGGCATTGCACCCCCCCCCCACCCAACATCACTTACAGCTCGTCCCCAAGGCAGCAAAAACCTCTGCTAAAGTGGATTGGTGCCTTGTAAAAAATTTTGTTGTGTCCTCTCTTTGAAATCCGTGGCATTGGGGACCTCGCGGCAGTGACTACATTTCCCAGACTCCCTTGGCCCACAGCAAAGTCCTCCCCAACCCCAGGCCAGGATTGATGAAGTTGCTGCCCTCCATCAAGATGGATTCACATGGGATTTAATCCACTTTTGGGGACCATCACCCTTCCCTGTGTTGAAACCTATCTCAAAGTTTTTGTAGCCTCTGGCAATTTGTGTCACATATATAAGCAGCTGTGAGTTTGAGGGTGGGCGAACTCCACCCTGTTAGCAGTTCGCCCACCCGCCTTCTGCACTGCGTCTGAAATGGAGGCGCCTCTTTCCCTTGGGGTCTCTCCCAAAAAAGGTCAGGAGGAGCAGAGGAGGAGAAGGAGCAACCTCTCCATCACCACCCTTTCCCTTGTGAAGCAGGGGAAGAAGAGGAGGGAAACCTGGGGTGTGTGGAAATGGGGACGGACGATCGGACAGTGGCTCCCGCCCCAGAACTCTGTTTCAAAGCAAAAGTGCCAGCACTGTTTGCTTCTCCAGATGTTTCTGTGGTGATGTGGCAGGCATAACTAGACACCGGAGTACACTAGATGTTGTTTGCCTTCCCACCAAAGTGGTCCCTATTTATCTACTTGCAATTTCCTGCTTTCGAACTGCTAGGTTGGCAGGAGCTGGGACAAGGTTGAGGAGCAGTTGTTGTTCAGTCGCACAGTTGATTCCGACCCTTTGCGACCCCATGGACCACTGTCCACCAGGCACTTCTGTCCTCCACCATCCTCCTCAACTCAGTTTTGTGCCCATTGTCTCTACAATACCAACTAGCCATCTCATTTTGGCCGCCCCCTTTTTCTTTTGCCCTCTACCTTTTCAGCATCAAGGCTTTCTCAAGTGAATCCTCTCTTCTCATTTGATGTCCAAAGTACTTTTGCTTCATCTTCACTATTTGACCTTCTAAAGAGCAGTCAGGGTTGATTCTTCTAAGATTGACCTGTTTGTTCTCCTCGCTGTCCAGGGGACTCTCAAAACTCTCCTCCAACACCTCATGTCTGTTTAGCTCAACAAATATGATGATAAATTTGCTGTTCGTAGTTACAGTAATACCCCGGATAACGATTGCATCGGATAACGATGCAAGCTTTTTGGAAAAAACTTGCATCGGATAACGATTCTGGATAATGATTCTTAGCGTTATCTGATGCAATGGTCTGCGGGTGTGGGGTGGTTTGGGTAGAACTATCCAATCCACCCCCCACCCGCAGCGGTCTCTGCGACTGCAGAAGGATCGGGGAAAAGCATACGCCTTTTCCCCGACCCTACTGCAGTCGCAGAGACTGCTTGTGTCTCTTTCCCTCCCTGTATTTAAACTACAGGGAGGGGGAAAGAGAGAGACATGATTGGTTCTCTAGAGACCCAATCACGTCTCTCTCTTTCCCCCTCCCTGTAGTTTAAATACAGGGAGGGAAAGAGAAACAAGCAGTCTCTGCAACTGCAGTAGGGTCGGGGAAAAGGCGCACCTTTCCCCGACCCGACTGCAGTCTCAGAGACCGCTGCGGGAAGGGGGTGGCTTTAAAGGCAGGGAGGAAAAGAAAGAGACCCAATCGGGTCTCTTTCCCTGCCTGCCTTTAAAGTGGTTTGTTCCTGAAGTCAGGGCTTTTTTTTAGCGTTGTTCGATGTATTACTGTATATTGCAATATTTGAGATCTCAAAAACCTGATGTGCTAGGAAAAAATGGATGCCAGATTCGGAATCAGCACCTCAAAATTACCTTAGAATCATTCGTGCCAGAAAAATTGTGTTGACCAGTCACTAATTTTATCACTATAATTCTATAACTGACTTGCATCAACATGCAGTCAGGAATGACAATTGGGTTGGCTAATAGCATAAAAATGTGATGTGATAGAGCAAATCTGAGATCATATTTGTAATCAGCAGCCTGAAATCAGTATAAAACAACTGCAAAAGCTTATGGCAGGAAAAAATTTTTTTTATAGCTGTGTTATACTCAGGACATATCTTGACCCACCAAGGTTTGGTTTCATGGGGCCAATGAGATCTGTGCATACTAGTTCCAAGGGCTGCAATGTTTTAAAACCTTCTACCCTATTTGCAGGAGTTGTTCTACTTTTTTCCTGTTTGCAGGGATTCCAGCTCAAATACTTATGGCATGGTTTCAGTGTTATTCCTTCAGTTAGATCTATGGTTCTTTTCAGGTCTCAGAAATTGACATGGCCCATACATCTATGCATGAGATGGATACAGCCATCATGTGGGAGCTTATTACTAAAACTTGTCTCAGCTAGGCCTGCATTAGTTGGCTTGGTATGGATAACAAACAACTCGTTCTCTAATGGCACAGTCAACACCGTATCCTACTTCTGAATAAAACATTTTCCTCTTTAAAGGTTATTGTATAACTTTTGCTCAGTAATGACCTAACTGATAGCAGGTCAAACTTCATGTTAGGTACATACAGCATATCCATTTCTGTATCTAGGAACGAACAGCATGCTTTTCCTTCCCCAAAAGCTCTCACACGACACGACACCCATTGTAACGGTGATAGCCTGGCTTGTTTTCCTTATGGAGGTAAAAACACTTTTGTCTCTACCGGTAGCTATGCTATAGGACACACCACTATCAATCACCCAGCAGTCAGTTTTATCATCACTATTTACAAGATTAGTAGAGACAGAAACACCCACTCTTGGCTTTCTTTGCCTGTTATCGGCCTTTGACCTTGCCTTGCAGTACTTGGCAAGATGCCCGAACCTTTTGCAAAGGTAGCACTTCTTTGCCGTAAATACTACGGGAGGAGAATTAGTCTGATTATTTACAGCTGGAGGAGGCTCTCTGAATTGTTTTAGTGCACTACGCAGTCTAAACTGCTCCAAAAGATGAGCATTTACATTGTTAAATGTTAGCTCGCTCTTAGGCAGTATCTCAAGAGAAGCTACATAAGAGTTGTAAGTTTCATCCAGAGATGATAATGCTATGTAAGCTTGCTGTTGTTCAGTAAACAACAAACCAGTCTCAGCCAATTGTTGCAATATATCCTTCAGGGATTGATGGTGAGTAAGCATAATCCCACTCATTTGAGGCCTGAGCCTAAACAGACTTCTTGTGAGTTGTATCTGGGAACCCACTGTATCCCTTATGTACAATTGCTTGAACTTCTGCCAACATGCAGCAGCCAAAGTCTTACCCCTAACATGGGATATTTAGTTATTCGCAACAGTTAGCCCAATAATCCCCAGAGCTTTCTGATTGTCAGCATGAAATTTGTCCAGTTTACTTGCATTCACAACCTCCCAAAGCCTTTCCTGTCACAGTAGCAGGCTGTATTTTAATGACCATGACTGGTAATTGGTGTCACCAAACTGGGGTACCAGTGAGATACTGGAAACTGCCATGATCCCCTCACTGGCAGACACATGAAGCAAGGAAAAAACTGTAGCTGACAAAGCAGGAAGAACCTCAGCTTGTCCTGTAAGACTGGTGTCGGCTCAGTGTCCACTCTACTGCTGTAGCTGGTGGTTGGAGGGCGTGGTCCTCAGGAGTTGATGCTTCCCACGGGCGTGGCTCCTCCAGGTGTGTAGAACAGCTCTGCAGCTCCGGTCACAGCACACAACACTTTGGGGCATGGCAGTTGGGCGCTCCTGAATGCAGTTGGTCTCCTTTGGGCGTGGCCGCTAGGCGCACCTGGACCTATAACCAATTGTAAGTGTTTGGACCCAAATGTGTGTTCCCTGGTAGCAGACAGTGGTTAGCTTTGCAGCGGCAGAAGCTTTTGCATTCATCACACACATACACTGTCCAATAAAAAAAATGCCTTTTTACTTCTCAGGTAAGGAATACACAAATATCAGATACAGTCTCTTTGGCTTCTGTGGCAATGAAAAAACTATGTATAAGAAACAGTCTGGCTCCAAGCCTCAAAACAGAATGAAGGCTTGGTAGGTTGTAGCTCTAGTCCTCAAGCAATGCAGTAGAATCAGAGCATGCACAAAGCTCTGTTAGAGCAAAGACTGACAGCAGCATACCTTCATGCATACCTTCATAATTCAGTCAGATTGCTTTCTCCCAGCAGGTTCAGCAGTCCATTGCCTTCAGCTCTCCTCCTAGTCTTCTCCAGCAGTTCTCCCTCAGCAGTTCTCCTCTGGTAGTTCTCCTCTAGCAACTCTCCTCCAGTTTTACTGGGAGCTACTAATATACAGTACTGGGCTTTCTGCTGAGTCATGTACCAATCATTATCAGCTGTGTATAGTTCGTTAAAGGTATAAGGAGCATGCATCCTTCTACAAGGCTGAGTACATTACAAATGTCCTAACAAAGGGTTTTACTGAAATTGTGAAAAACACATCATCATCATAGCTCAGGATGTATCTCTTAAAGGTTCATTTCTGAGGAAGCCAGTGTGTTCTTGAAACCTCATCTGGGCAGAAAAGGTATAAATTTTCAAAAATTAAAATTAAAAATGAGGCTGATCACCATACAGTCTTTATAATTCCATTTTATGAGGAAAGAACAAACTGGGAGTCATGCCTTGACATAACGGTTTTTTGTTTATTTTGTTTGTTTGCCATTTAAACAGAGAATGAAGAAGACATCAGGACAGAAGAGTTTCTTCAGACAGAAAACTCCACTGGTGAAACTAGGACAGACAGGAACCTTGTAAAGGAGGAACGAGACAGCTATGCGCCGAAGAGGTGAAAGAGATAATGTTGGGACAGAGAATGGTCAGGAGAAGCACCAAAAACATTGTTTTAAGGAGAAAGACATTCCCTCTGAGGAAAATAAGGAGGATTCAAGTGAAATGGCTGTAACAAAGAAACGTCACAGTGAAGAGATGGATGAAGCCAGCACAGATCAAGAAGGAAGCTCTGCTTCCGAATCCAGCCAGAAAACTGCACCACCATATAAGTGTTTTGATTGTGGCCAAATTTGTTGTCACAAAGCTGCCTTTCTTGTCCACATGAGGTCCCACACTGGAGAGAAGCCATTTCCATGCGCCGTTTGCGGAAGATCTTTTAGTTGCAGAGGAAATCTCACACGACATGAGCAAATCCATTCAGGGGAGAAGCCATATGCGTGTCACAAGTGTGGAAAGCAGTTTGGTCTCAAATCAACACTTACTAACCATGAAAAAACCCATTGGGGTGAGAAGCCACATGAGTGTGGAGACTGTGGGAAAAGATTCCTTTCCAAATCACATCTAAACAGGCATAAGACAATCCACTCAGAGAAGCTGTTCAGTTGCTTATACTGTGGGAAAGCCTTTCCTAACAGAGAGCGTCTTGATATACATGAGATAATCCATACAGGTGAGAAACCCTATAAATGCTTAAAGTGTGGGAGAAGCTTCAATTGCAATGCAAATCTTACAAGGCATAAGAAGATACATGGAGGAGAGAAAATGCACTCGTGTTCAGTTTGTGGGAAAAGATACAGAACGAAGGGCGATCTCAGACTTCATGAGAGGATCCACACGGGTGAGAAACCTTATCAGTGTTCCCACTGTGGGAAATGGTTCCGTACCAGCGCCTGCCTCATAAGTCACCGTAAAACCCAGAAACCATATAAATGCCTAGAGTGTGGCAAAGGTTTCAAAGACGAGATCAGTTTGGTTAAACATCAGGAGATGCACAAATGAAAACCGACAAGTAAGAAACAGCTTGAATGTTCACACACTGGAAAAACCTTTGGCTGGAAACCTGCCTTGGTTATACATGAGAGAATTCATACCGGAGAGAAGCCATACGATTGCTTAGAATGTGGGAAGGGCTTACAGGGCATAAACTCTTTTGACATGAGCAGATCCATACAGGTGAGAAGCCATACGCATGCTCCTACTGTGAAGGTTCATTCACTAGCAAAGAAAGCCTCATTCAACACGAAAGGCTCCATACAGGAGAAAAACCAATTGAATGCTCCTAGTGTGGGAAACATTTCACACACAGGTGTCGGTTTATAGATCACGAGAGATCCCATTCAACAGAGGGCCCCCACGATTGTTTACAGTGTGGGAAAAGCTATACAAATCATTTCTACAGTAAGCGACATCAGAAGATGAACATGGTGGATAATCCGTATAAATGCTTTGTGTGTGGGAAAAACTTCAGTGCAAAGCGAGATCTTCAGGGTCACCAGAGAATCCATACGGGAGAGAAACCATACCCATGCTTTGAATGTGGGAAAAATTTCCGGTAAAGAACCGTCCTTGCGGTTCATCTACAGGACCACACGGGAGAGAAACCATATAAATGCCTGGATTGCGGAAATAGCTTTACCAACAGCTCAGCTGCAAGAGTACATTTTAAAGTTCACGCTGAAAAGAAAACCATTTGAATGCTGTGAGGATAAAGAGAGCTTTAGCCAGAAGACCACCCTATAAACACACCAAAGAGACACCCACAAAGGACACAAATGATGCAAATGATCAGTGGAGGGAAGATGCTTTCAAAATGTTTGATCTTCTACAAGAATGAACCCCCTCAAAGGAGGAAAAGGGCAGACACAGATTGAGTGATAGCAATAGCAATTACATTTATAGACTGCCTCATAGCGATTAGTGCACTCTCTGGGCAGTTTACAGATAATTAGGATTTTGTCCCCAACATGGTGGGTACTCATTTTACCAACCTTGGAACGGCAGAAGGCTGAGTCAACCTCGGATCCATCAGGATCGATCTCACAATGTTTCTGCTGCAATACAGCAGTTTAGCCACTGCGCCACCAGGGCTATTGACTGTTGGAATGGCTCAGGTCAGCCAGCCTAGGTCAGTGATGGCGAACCTTTTAGAGACCATGTGCCCAAACAGAGGGGTAGGGTGAACTCTGCTGGGGAGGGAGGAAGCGCCTCTATTGGGCTGCTGGGCAGAGGGGCAGGGTGAAATCCACTGGAGGAGAGTGGAAGTATTCCCATTAGGCAGCTGAGTGGATGGGCAAGGCGAACTGTGCCGAGGAGGGAGGAAACACTCCCATTGGACTGCTGGGTGAACTCTGCTGGGATGGTGGCGCGCATGCCCACAGAGAGGGTGCAATAGGTTTGCCACCACCGGCCTAGGCAATTGCACATCCGCAAAGCCACAGAAATGCCTGACTGAGAGATTCAAGAGACAGACCTGTATTCATTTGCTAAAGAAATTTGGAAAAGCATTTTTGAAGAAATTAATCAAATATTTTCTGTAACATAGAGTTGTGTCCTAGAATAGCATTATTAATGGATTTTGGAAATAAGCCAATAGAAGTAAGAAAGAAATAATCACTGAAATGGCAATGACTTAGACATTACTTATTATAAGGGGGGGGGGAGGGAGGAAGCCCTCCCATCAAACTGCTGGGGAGAGGGGCATGGCGAACTCTGTGCTGGGATGACTGCACTGGTGCCCACAGAGAGGGCTCTGAGTGCTACCCCTGGTACTATGCTATATGCTATATGGTTCACCACCACTGTTATATAGTAATAAAGTTACATAGAATCCCATTGATGGTGAGTGCGCAATTAGGTTATACAGTAGAACCCCGTTTAATGAAAAAACTCCATTCCATGGAGCTCTTTGCTATATGATATTTTTCATTATACGGATCGCTGTGGGCAATGTACCATGTAACAAAAAAAATATTCGTTATATTATGGATTGCTATTGGCGATTCCTCGTACAACGAACTCCCCCCCCCCCCGTTGTACAGGATATTGTCAATAGTGATCCATATAACGAAATTTTTTGTTACATGGTGCATCACAAATATCGCACGAATGCTTTGTTCTACAAATTTTTTGTTATACTAAGTGTTTGTTATACAGGGTACCACCGTATAATTTCTTTTTCTTTTTTGGTCTCTTGTTAGTTTTATGGTTTGTATGTTTCTTTCATATTTTTGTATTTTATATTTTAAATAAAAAGTATATACAGTAATACCCCGTATAACGCGAGTACCGTATATCGTTAAAACCGCATAACGTTACAAGATTTTCGGAAACATCTTGTATCGAGTAACGCGATTTTAACGTTACACGATACAGTCGTTCTTAGCAGCAGGGTGGGTGGAAAGCTGAACGGGGTTCTCCGTTCAGCTTCCCAGCCACCCTGCAGCTACGGAGGCAGGGGTGGGGAGGCTGGAAAGCTGACGGGGGGCTCCCCCATCGGCTTACCCAGCCACCCCACAGCTGCGGAGGCATGGGCGGGTGGCTAGGGAAGCCGACAGGGAGTCCCCGTCAGCTTCCCCAGCCACCCTGCAGCTGTAGATCGGGTCCTCTGATCTCTCTGGAGGTGTTTCTGGGCTTCCCCGACGTCCAGAGCCGGTGCAGCAAGCCAGAATGTCAGAGTTCGAATCCCGACGTTCTGGCTTCCTGCACTGGCTCAGGATGTCGGGGAAGCCCAGAAACACCTTGGATCGGGTCCCCACACCTCCCTGGACCCGGCGGGGGGGTCAGACCCCCCAAAATTGGTAAAAAAAGGACGTTTTTTTTTTACCAATTTGGGGGTTTCTGACCCCCCCGCCGGGTCCAGGGAGGTGGGCAGACACGATCCAAGCTTTTTCTGAGCTTCCCCGACGTCCTGAGCCAGTGTAGCAAGCCAGGATGTCAGAGTTCGAATCCCAACGTTCTGGGTTGCTGCACTGGCTCAGGACGTCAGGGAAGCCCAGAAACACCTTGGATCGGGTCCCCACACCTCCCAGGACCCAGCGGGGGGGTCAGAAACCCCAAAATTGGTAAAAAAAAAAGGACGTTTTTTTTACCAATTTTGGGGTCTCTGACCCCCCCGCCGGGTCCAGGGAGGTGGGCAGACACGATCCAAGCTTTTTCTGGGCTTCCCTGATGTCCTGAGCCAGTGCAGCACCCAGAATGTCAGGATTCGAATCCCGACGTTCTGGGTTGCTGCACTGGCTCAGGACGTCGGGGAAGCCCAGAAACACTTTGGATCGGGTCCCCACACCTCCCAGGACCCAGTGGGGGGGTCAGAAACCCCAAAATTGGTAAAAAAAAAACGGACGTTTTTTTTACCAATTTTGGGGTCTCTGACCCCCCGCCGGGTCCAGGGAGGTGGGCAGACACGATCCAAGCTTTTTCTGGGCTTCCCCGATGTCCTGAGCCAGTGCAGCGACCCAGAATGTCAGGATTCGAATCCCGACATTCTGGCTTCCTGCAGCATAAAAGAGGGTGGGGGAAGTTCAAAATTAGCGCGCATCGGGTCTCCCGACCTCCCTAGAGCTGATGTGCGCTAATTTTGAACTTCCCCCACCCTCTTTTATGCTGCAGGAAGCGAGAACGTCGGGATTCGAATCCTGACATTCTGGCTTGCTGCACTGGCTCAGGACGTCGGGGAAGCCCAGAAACACCTTGGATCGGGTCTGCCCACCTCCCTGGACCCGGCGGGGGGGTCAGAAACCCCAAAATTGGTAAAAAAAAACGGACGTTTTTTTTACCAATTTTGGGGTCTCTGACCCCCCCGCCGGGTCCAGGGAGGTGGGGAAACCCGCTCCAAGCTGTTTCCAAAGTTCTCCCACCTCCCTGGAGGCAGCAGCAAGCCAAAATGTCAGGATTCAAATCCCGATGTTCTCGCTTCCTGCAGCCTCCAGGGAAACAGGGCTTTTTTTAACATTGTGTGTTCAATGTATCGCACAACGTTAAAAACCGAATAACGACGGGACTTGTGGAACCAAGTCATAACGTTATTCGGGGTACTAGTGTACAGTCAATCCTTGCATAAAGAGAGTTTCGCTTAAAGAGTAACTCGCTTATAGAGCAGAATTTTCTTAACAAATAAAACCAACCAAAAACTCGCTTAACAAATCGGGGTTCGCAATCCCCCCCCCCCCACAACTGGTCACTTACAATGGTGTTTCGCTTAAAGAGCAAACTCGCTTAAAGAGCAATCCTGTGGAACGCATTATGCTCTTTAAGCGAGGTACAACTGTATACAGTTGTTCCCAGATTGGTTGGGAGCAGGGAGACAGATCTAAGAACTGCTGTCCTAGGAAAATAAAAATATATCTTGGGAGAAGAATAATTGGGGTTGTGGTTGGTATGGTCCAACTACTTTCCTCTATGATGAAGCAGAATCTCCCACAATAATAATTTTTTGGAATAGTAGCTGTGTTAGTCTGTGATTCAGGCATCTCAGAAAATAAAATAAAAAACACTGTAGCACTTTAAAGACTAACTGCTATATTTTTATTGTTAGCGTTCGTGGATCAAGTCCACTTCATCAGACAAAGAGTGAAACTTATAGGCATGTTCTTTATATACCAAATTCAGCAAAATGACAGACAAGCGAGCACAAGATTGCAGTATCACCCAGCCATTAGCAACAATAGATTATTCAGATAAACTCTAAATGACTCCCTTTCAATCTCAAGGTTGCTGAGTAAAAACCCATTATGGTCTCTGATCAACTTGTGACCTGCATGGGGGGGGGGGGGGGAGAGACAAGGAACTTGTAATACTTTCTCCTACAAATGTCAGAGTGAGTTATTGACACTTAGTGCCAGTTAATGAGAAAGGGGTAGTTTCTGGGAAACTTGTATGGTGTTTTCACTTTTATTGTGCAGCTAAAGCAGGGTTACCCAGCCTATGGCCCATGGCACCATTTCTTGTGGGCCTCTGCTCTCCAGAGGCATTTGAGAAACAAAATGCCCACCTCCATCATGCAGGCAGGACAAAATGGCCATCCGTCCCTCAAAGCTGACTGAGAGAGTGTGACCAGGCCCCTGGTTTGAAAAGGATGGGAATCCCTGAGCTAAAGGGAAATTTAGTAGAAATTCAAAACTCTGCAACAGGGCAAGATGTGTTCCTAGAAGAGCATGAGAAATGTGAGGAGAAAGGTCTAAAGATAATTTTCCTGTCCCCTCATAATGCTGTGGCTTTGTTCCTTCTACCTAGCAATGAACTGTTTGGTACCCCACTTGTTACTTCCTCGCAGGTAGCAATAGCAATTACAGTTACAGGTAGCAATAGCAATTACACCCCATTGCACTTAGTGCACTCTCTGGACAGTGTAATAAGGTAATTAGCCTTTTGGTCCCAATATGGTGGGTACTCTTTTTACTGACTTCTCAAACAGGAAGCCCAGCAGGACAGCTTTGTGAGATCAGTTTCATGTGGGAGTAACAAGGGTCCTCGGGACTGTGGAGGCTCAAGTGGTTAAGATGCTGAACTCGCTGACTGGAAGTTCAACTCCCTGATACTGCATAATGGAGTGAGCTCCTGTCTCTGCCCCAGCTCCTGCCAACCTAGCAGTTCGAAAGCAAGAAATTGTAAGTACAAAAATAGGGACCACTTTGGTGGGAAAGTAAACGGCATTCCATGCATTCCGGAGTTTATTTATTTACTGTATTTATATTGCTGCCTCCCTCACCAAAGCGACTCTGGGTGGCTCACAATTGACATTAAAAAGTTCAAAATATAAAACATCCTCATCATACAAAGTTAAAGACTTGAAACTTAAAAAACTATTAAAACCAATTTAAAATGCCCTCCCTACAAGTTAAAACCCGGATGGCCTTATATAAGACGGGGGAGGGGGGGCTACCAGACCAGCAGCAACCCATATCCGCCGCGCTAACCAGGTTTTTAGACCCTTTCTGAAGACCTGGAGATGAGATGCAACTTTTGCAAAAAGGTTCCACAGGGGAAAGGCCCTTCTCCTAGTGCCAGAGAATTTTCAGCCATGGAGGCTGCCCTGTGAATAGAAGGCTGTAGCCGTTCATCTGTCTTCCACATCATAGTGTGACAAGACACATACCACTGATCCAGCTCACTTTCTGGTCCTGAGCCCTTTTGGCAGCAAAGTCCTCCTCAACCCCAGGCCAGGATTGATGAAGCTGCTGCCCTCCATCAAGATTGATTCACATGGGATTTAATCCATTTTTTAGGACCATCACCCTTCCCTGTGGTTAAACCTATCAAAATTTTGTAGCCTCTGGCAATTTGTTAATCTCTTCAACATCCTTTGGGGTAAAAGAGGAAGCAAAGAAGAAGCCAAATGGGTTAGCCTGTGTGTTTACTGAGACTGCCAACCCGGCCCTGCTCCACAGCTGAGACTTAATTGCCCTGCCCATTTGCCTGAGATGTTAAGCAATTAATACCTTGGTGGTCCCATTCAGATGTTAACTACTGGACCTTAAACCTGGTTGCTAGGAGGACACATAGGCTTTCCTTTTAAAGACAGCCACAGGGACCCCTTTGAGCTTCTTCCAAAGCAAGGCAGAAGTGAAGAGCCAGGAAGAATGGTAAAGGTAAGAAGTGAATGGGAGGGAGAGCGCTTGTTAATTTGGTAAAAGTTGCCCTTGCTCAAAAGCCAGTTGTATCTGACTCTAGGGTTCAGTGCTCATCTGTTTACAGCTAAAGAGCCAGTGCTGCCTTTGTTGGCAGACATTTCCGTGGACATGTGGCAGACATGCCTAGACACTGGAGTGCACAGAAAAGTGTTTACCTTCCCACCCAAGTGGTCCCTATTTATCTACTTGCAGTGTCTTGCTTTTGAACTGTTAGGTTGGCAAGTGCTGGGACAGAGACAGGAACTCACTCTGTTGTGCAGTACTCTGGAATCAGAATCCAACCTTCCAGCAGGGCCATAGCCCGGATTCTAGATGTGGGTGGGCAAAAAAATTTTCAGGATGGGCAACAATGTCATATACTGTATATATGTGTCACATATATAAGCAGCTGTGAGTTTGAGGGTAGGCAAAGCCCACCCGGTTAGCAGTTCTCCCACCCATCTTCTGTGCTGCATCCGAAATAGAGGTGCCTCTTTCTCTCTGGGTCTCTCCCAAAAAAGTTGGGGGCGGAGAAGGAGCAGCTTCTCCATCACCACCCTTTCCCTTGTGAGGCGGGGGGAGAAGCGGAAGGAAACCTGGAGGGGGCGGCGGCGTGGAAATGGAGAGGGTCGATCGGACAGCGGCTCTTGCCCCAGAACACAGTCGGGATGTGTCTCTGGGACTGCATACAAAAGATAGTAAGCTATGGCCTCAAAATGTTTTCTTGCCAGCAAGCGTTTACCAAGCTAGTCGTATACGACACTTGGGTTCAGTGCTCATCTCTGTTTCAAACCCAAAGTGCCAGCACTGTTTGCTTCTCCAGATGTTTCCATGGTCACGTGGCAGGTATAACTAGACACCGGAGTACACTGGATGCTGTTTGCCTTCCCACCAAAGTGGTCCCTATTTATCTACTTGCAATTTCGTGCTTTTGAACTGCTAGGTTGGCAGGAGGTGGGACAAGGGCGGATGCTCACGCCATCATGCAGTACTTGGGAATCAAACTGCTGACCTCCCTCCTTCCAGGCAGAATCTTAGTCACTTGAGCCACTGCAGTCCCGGATTCAAGACTGGGAAAATTGTACCATCCGTTTCCAGAAAAAACATGTAAAAGTCTGGGGGGGGGGGAGTCGCCCTCAGACCTCTTTTAAGAAGCCAAACCTCCTGACACTGGGATGGAGGATTTCTTCTTCACATAACGACAAAGGGTTAAATGCATAGGTTCACTATTCCTAGAGAGGAAAGGAGCCGGGTGGACAGAAAGTTAATAGTCCGCCTGTCATGAAATGACATTTTTTCTAACGTTCTCAAAGCTTGAGGTTGTAGTTTAACTAGGCCTAAAAATCCTTTCCTCTTCGTCTCACAAGACTCCGTGTCAGGAGACAGCTTGTTTTCAGGTCATTGTTCCCTGGACTCTTATCTCTAGGCTAGCTGTTTTGACTATTAGAGAGCACACTTCCTTCATGTGTGTAAACTTCTTTGTTATGAGAAAGTTTTCTCTGTTCCCTGATTGGTTAAAGGTACCCCGCCTGATGGCAGAATCCCCATCTTGGAGAGAGCAGAAGGAGTTCGCTTTTGGATGTCTATGGGTTAATATCTTTGCCTGGGGACTATGCCTTTTTGCTTCTTCAAAATGGTTACCTAGATTACCTAGGACTATTGCTCTGTTTGCTGGACTGTCTTATGCTACTGACCTATGCTTTATGAACCTGATCAATATGCCTGATCAATAAACCTACGTTTGCTTGAGCAACGTCTCTTCATTGGACTAAAGGGTAAGAGAAGCAAGGCATTCACACAGGAGCCTCTGAATACGCTACCTATTAAACCACCTTGCAGAAGAGAAGCAGCTTAGCTGCATTGCCGGCCAGTTCACCCTCTGGGGGCTTTGGTTCAGGAGGGCCAGAAGCAGAGGGGGCCCGCTGGTTTCGTGACACCTCTGTTGCAAAGGTCCTCCAAAATAAGGCGCTTCCTGTGTCCTGCTTTTTTCCTTCCGGAGGCTCCATGGAATGCATTTCTGTTCCCGGCCCCTCTTTAGAACTGTCTTCCAAGGGACCCTCCTGTGGGGTTTGAGGGTGAGTCTGCTTCAGGAGTTCTCAACCTTTTAAAGCCAGGGGCCAGGTCACACTTCCTCAGACAGCTTCGGGGGCCGGACGACCATTTTGTAGTTCCTCCACCACATGGCACTTCCTGATGTGGAGGCGTTGGGAGGGGCACATGATATGGGCTGCAGGTTGAGAATCCTTGGTCTACTTCAGTGGGGGGAGGGCTTCAAGGGGGAGACCTCAGGGGGAGGAAGGGGGGTTTCAAGAGTGGCCCAAGAAACTTTATTCAAAAGAAGTAAAACTTTAGCTATCGCCTTTGGTTGGTGGGGCATACCTATATGTTTTTGTTGGTTTTGAACTCTGGACAGGTGTGTATAGGATAAGAGAGTTTTTCAGATATTCTGGCCTCAAATCATTAGGGTTGTTTGTTGCTTTTTTACATCCAAACCATCACCTTCAATTGAGTTCATCAGTATTTTGCAAGCTAATGTCATTGGTTTGTTACCTGAAAAATTGTACTCCATGGGCAAGGCCTATAGGAAGCTTAGGCAATGGAGTGGGGCATTACTTTTAAAATATGGGTATCGTCTAAACAGGCAGGGTTGAATCAGGAACCAAAGACAACATTAGATTGTGGGTTAAAAATCAGAAGGCGTTTATTAAATTGAAGGTACCATTTCAATTAAACAAGTCCACCCACAAACTGAGCCCCTAACTAATCTGGTGTAGGAGAGAGCTCGAGTTCTGTTGATCTGAGGTGTTTTATATTTCAGTTACACTCAGTGACAAAGAGTTTTTTCCCCCTCCTAACTAGGGATCTTTAACAGATAACACAAAGGAGCCCCATTGAGAAGTACAGTAAAATCAAATACAGTATAGTACAGTAAAATCTTGTGTTACAACTACCTCTGTTTACATTTGCTCCATTTTACAATGGCAAATCCTATGGAAATGCCGTCCCATTTTACAAATTTTTAACAATTCAGGACCATTTAAAAAAAAATTTCAATGCATTCCCATAGATGTTTCGGGTTACACTTTTTTCGGGTTATAACGGAGGCCTTCGTGTAACCTGGGATTTTACTGTAAAAAGAATGTTTACAGAGTACAAACTTCAACCTAATTAAGATTGATTAAATCAGTTTACACAAGCAAAGAAAAGATGTTAAGATAATGGAGAAACTCCCTGTCTCGGCCTGCCTTCCTCCTCCTCCCCTGTCCATAATGTGCAACCAGTGAGATTTGGGAGAGGAGGCATCTGAACCAACTGAGCAATAATCCCCAAGATCCACATCCAATGGAATTGTAGAATTCCCAGAAGCAGATTGAACTTTATCCAATGGAAATGGAGTGGCTTGACCTTCCACATCCCCACATCCCCCACAGTTCTCCCATTCCAAAGATAATCTCTTGCAGTAATCAGAAGGGAATAATTAAGGTACACACATGCAAATAGCCTAATCAGGAATCTGGAACCTAAACAAAAGAGTTGCTGGAGAAAGTGGTGGAATTCTCCTGGGGCACAGTTTACTGAGGAACCGTTGAGCAGGAAGTGAGTCTTTCTTTAGATCTCCCCCTTTTGGGTAATCTGTAGTTTTTAAAGACATAATTTTATTTTGTTAGATGTTATAAACCTTATTCCCTTATTAAAACATTATTTTCTTTATTAAAACTCTCTCTGATATATGTACCCATTTACTTCCTCAAAGGCATCACTAATTTGCTCCTTGTTTAAAAGTGTCTTGCTTTTGTGTGTGTGTGTGTGTGTGTGTGTGTGTGTGTGTGTGTGTGTGTGTGTGTGTGTCCTGCTTTATTTAATACCTTTAATTCAATCCATAGTAAACTGCAGTCAACGGTATGGTAGTAACTGTTGGATATTTAAATGTTAAGCGGCGGGAAAACCGCCGCTACCGATTGGTCAGTGGGCTGGGTCAAGCAGGGTATTTAAACCCCTGCTGACCCAGCCGTTGTTGTTGTTGTTGCCAGCAGTCACAATAAACATACGTGTGGTTTGGTTCACTTCAATGGCGTCCGTGTCCTCACTCCCGCGCAAGGATCTCCGGATCTAACACTGGCGACGAAGGTGGGATCTTGAGGAACGGACCAGAACCAACTCACGACAGAGCCACCACTCACGAAGCCACCTCGCCATGGCTACGTACGTCCCACCGGCACCCTTCCAGCCGAAGGACGAGAGATGGAAGAGCTATATGGACCGGTTTGAATTCTCCCTCCTGGCTGCAGAGCTGGGAGAGATCGCACCGGAGCGGAAAAAAGCGTTCTTCCTGACCCATTGCGGGCCCAAAGTTTACAAAGTGGCCCAGTCCCTGGTGGACCCCACGTCAATCCTAGACGTCTCGTGGGAAGCACTACAGCTGGCCCTCAAGAATCACTACACGCCGGAACCCTCGAGATTTGTGTTCCGACTGCAGTTCCGGGACCGATTCCAGATGTCGGGGGAAACCATCGGCGAGTACGTGGCCGCCCTAAGGGCAGCAGCCGTTCCGGCGGTATTCGGGTCATTTCTCGAGGACTCCCTGACCGAACAGCTCATCAGGGGAGTCCGCGACAACAAACTCCGCAAGAGACTATTGGCCCGGAGAGACCTGACCCTGGCCGCGGCAATCGAGGAAGCCAGAGCTTTCGAACTCTCGACGACAACGACATCCTCCTTCAACCGGCCCCCGTCGGCGCCCCGCCAAGCCTCCGCTCACCATCAAGATGTCGTTCCCGATGAGGACGACGATGAAGAAGCAGAGGTGTGTGCGACCGACGGGGGAAACTCGGGCAGGAGCGGTCAGCGCTGCGCTAGCTGCGGAGGGCCACACCAGCGGGCACATTGCCGCTTCAGGGACGCCATCTGCCGCTATTGCGAAAAGAGGGGACACATTGGGAAGGTCTGCCGGGCCAGGCAAGCGGAGAGCCAAGCTGACCGGCAGATTCAAAAGTTCCCGCCGGGCAAGATGGCCGCCAACCAGAGGACGAATCAGAGGCGCCAAGGACGAAACAGCGGCAAATTCGAAGATGCCGAGACGCACACGCTCACGATAAGCCACACGGCCACACAGAAAGGAGGGAAGTACCACACCACAGTCACAATCGACGGGACTGAGTGTCCCATGGAGGTTGACTCTGGGGCCGCCATATCCATCATTCCGTGGCGGTGGATGAAGAAGGCATTCCCGTCTCTAAAGGAAGCGGACCTCCAGACTCAGCGGATCCGGATCAAGGACTGCCAGGGAAAGTTCCTCTCCGTCGCAGGGCAGAAGTGGGTCCAGGTTAAGTACGGGCCAAGGGAAGAACGCCTTCCACTGACCATCGTACACGGCAACATTCCAACGCTACTGGGAACGAACTGGTTCCCCGCCCTGGGACTGTCCATCGCCGGCATCCACAACACCGCGACTGACCAGCCCGGAGACGCCTCGCTGAGAAACGACCTGATGACCGAATTTCAGGACGTTTTCGGGGAAGGTTTAGGCAGGTATGTGGGGTCCCCTATTTCTTTTGCGCTCAACCCAAGCGTTGCCCCCATTAGACTCAAGGCTCGGAGAGTTCCGCTGGCACTTAAACCCAGGGTCGAGAAAGAACTCGACAAACTGGTGGCCCAAGGGATCCTCGTTCCCGTGGACCATGCTAGGTGGGAGACCCCCATAGTGACCCCCATCAAGCCGGACGGGTCAGTGCGCATATGTGCAGACTACAAATGCACGATCAACAAGGCACTAGAGCCGAGCGCGTACCCGGTTCCCGTCATAGACCACTTACTCCATTCACTGGGCCCTGGCAAGATTTTTGCCAAGCTAGACCTGGCCCAAGCCTACCAACAACTCCCGGTGGACGACGCCACGGCCGAAGCCCAAACCATTGTCACACACCGGGGGGCATTCAAGTGCACGAGGCTGCAGTTTGGGGTCAGCATAGCTCCGGGATTGTTTCAGAGCACGATGGAACGGCTCCTCCAAGGACTCCCGGGGGTGGTGCCCTATTTTGATGACGTACTGATAATTGCAGGGGATTCTGGGCAGCTCAAGGACAGGGTCGCCGCTGTCCTGGCTAAATTCAGAGCCGCTGGGCTCAAGGTAAAAAAGGACAAGTGCCTGCTGGGGGTCCCCTCCGTGGAATTTTTGGGGTTCCGCATCGATGCCACGGGCATCCACCCCACAAAGGGCAAAGTGGAGGCGATCCGGAACGCCCCGGCCCCCAAGAACAAGCAGGAGCTCCAGGCGTTCCTGGGACTCCTGAACTTTTACGCGGCTTTCCTGAGAGGGAAGGCCACCGCGGCAGAGCCCCTACACAGACTGTTAGCGGCCAAGGCAGAGTGGGTGTGGGGGCCCGAGCAAAAGTCGGCTTTCGCGGCTGTAAAAAATCTCCTCTCGCAGGACAGTTTCCTGATTCAATACAATGCGACCCTGCCACTGGTCCTCGCCTGCGACGCGTCTCCCTACGGCGTCGGCGCAGTCCTGGCCCACCGACTCCCCAACGGTCTCGAGGCGCCTATCGCCTACTATTCCAGAACCATGTCGTCGACGGAGCGAAACTACGGCCAGATCGACAAGGAGGCGCTGGCGGCGGTGGCAGGGGTAAGGAAATTTCATGACTACTTATATGGCCGGGACTTCGAACTTGTGACTGATCATAAACCATTGTTGGGGCTTCTGGCTGGTGACCGGCCTACACCCTCTGCCTTGTCTCCCCGAATGCAACGTTGGGCCATTTTCCTGTCCGGGTACTCCTACACCTTGGTCTACCGCCCCGGAAAACACATGGGCAACGCGGACGCCTTAAGCAGATGCCCCCTTCCGACCCAGGAAGGCGCGGAAAAGGGGGAGGCATCGGTTCTTGCCCTAGACGTCCTGGACTCTTCCCCCACTACGTCAGCCGAGGTTGCCAGGGAAACGGCGAGAGACGCAAACCTCCGGACTGTGTCCAGCTGGGTTCGCCGGGGTTGGCCGGACAAGGGGGAAGGGGATTTCAAGGTATTTCACGACAAAAAGAACGAGATGTGTTACGTGGGGGGTTGCTTGCTGTGGGGGGACCGGGTAGTGATCCCCAGGAAACTCCGCCCCAAGGTCTTAGACACTCTGCACGCCAGCCACCCGGGGATAGTAAAGATGAAGGGTTTGGCCCGAAGTTACGTATGGTGGCCTGGCATTGACAAAGACATAGAGTCATGGGTGGCCAAATGTACACCCTGCCAGTCATCACGGCCCAATCCCCCGGCAGCCCCGATCAGGGAATGGGAACAACCCTCGGGCCCATGGCAGAGGATCCACATTGACCTCGCCGGCCCGTTCCATGGCCAAACGTTCCTGATTGTAGTGGATGCATACTCCAAATGGTTGGAAATCCGACTCCTGAGTAGCACCACAGCTAGAACAATAATCAGGCAACTCAGACAAATCTTTGCCACGCACGGGATTCCCGACACACTCGTCTCCGATAACGGGCCTCAGTTCACGGCCACGGAGTTCGAGCAGTACCTAGCATCCCTGGGAACCAGACACGCTCTCACATCCCCGTTCAGGGCACAAGGGAACGGGCAGGCAGAGAGATTCGTACGAAGCGCAAAGGAAGCCCTGGAGTGGCTAGGACCGGGGGACTGGCAGGAACGCGTGGACACGTTCTTGTTGGCCCAACACAACCTTCCCTGCGCTACCACGGGGAGGGCCCCCGCAGAGTTGCTCATGGGTAGGAGACTCCGCTGTCACCTCGATCGGTTACACCCCAGATACTCCCCAGACAAATTCAAGGGAGATCAACCACAGGGCCGGACACTAGCCATTGACTCGCCAATCTTTGCCAGGAACTATGCGCCCGGCCCACCGTGGGAAGAGGGAACTGTCTGCGAGATGCTTGGTCCCTACACCTACACGGTTCGCCTCGCTGATGGTCGGACATGGAAACGCCATGTCGACCAACTCAGGAGGCGAACAAGTCCCGACACGGATAGCAACCTTCCCCAGGGAGTGCAGACCGGCGCTGTGCCAGACATGCACCCGATGGACGAACCGGTCACCGACCCGGTTCGGCCAGAAGACACCCCCAGTTACGTAGCACCACCACCAGTCAACTTACCGTGTGGAGCAGGCTCACCCCCGGTCACCGCGGAGCCCGACGGTCGCATCCCGGAACCGCCAACGGCCCAACCGGGGCAGAGCGAGAGCGACAGGTCCGCTCTGCTCGATGCCCCAGGGCCGACTGAACTGCGCAGGTCCGATCGGGTAAGGACACGCCCCCGTCACCTGAACGATTATATATGTAAATAGCGGACTAAGGCATTCTGGGGGGAAGGGGTGTTGGATATTTAAATGTTAAGCGGCGGGAAAACCGCCGCTACCGATTGGTCAGTGGGCTGGGTCAAGCAGGGTATTTAAACCCCTGCTGACCCAGCCGTTGTTGTTGTTGTTGCCAGCAGTCACAATAAACATACGTGTGGTTTGGTTCACTTCAATGGCGTCCGTGTCCTCACTCCCGCGCAAGGATCTCCGGATCTAACAGTAACAATAGCAGAGATATAACATAAGTAATGATTTTAACACACATAAATAGCTGTTTTCCCTATGTGAAATGCCTTTTGCCTTACTTACAAACTACAGTAATGCATTAATCTGATTCAAAAAGATACTTTCTGAACACTGTGTTGTCTTGGAAGGAAACCAGAGAGAAGGAGAAATATCATCATCATCATCATTATTATTTCAATTTCTATACCGCCCTATAGGGCATCTATTCAATAAACTTTGTGTTGAAGATTATGAGAGTACATCTATCCAGCCTGTTCCCATTGTTGCAACTTAGGTTTTCAGAAGGGAAATGATCATGGAGTTTTGCAAAACCTGGGATGTCAAATTAACTCATGGTCCCAGACATACAGCAAAAGCTATATACTTATAATCATTTAAATATTTTTTCATAATTTTCTCCTCAGAAACGCCATTTCAAGAGTTATAACATGGGGAAGGGAATGCAGCTGTTCTGTCTCATACTGGTTCATTGAGGGTGCCCAGTCGGTGTGTTAAACCAGCTCTAAAGAAACCAGATGGTATGGCATCAGGCAGCACCCAACCCAATTCCCAAGATGCAGAAAATATGGGAGACCCCACTCTGGTGACACGGGGGCAAATCAAGCATCTCAGTGACCAAGCAGCTGCCTTTTTCAGAGACTAAAACATGGACAATACTCCTATGAACTTTACTGCAGCAATAATAGCACACTTGACTTATAACTCCTTATTGATTGTGGCCTTTTATGACCCTTTTCACCTGTTGCCTTTTCTCCACTGGTTTTGCCACTCATCCACTCATCCATTTTCTGTGATAACATTGAACATATGGATCAGGCATGCGTTCTACATGTTTGAAATCCATGGACAAGAAGCCACACAATATTATGAGCATCCCGTTACTGTTTCAGCTTTTTCATTTCTACCAACATTAATTGAACGCTTGTACATCATAGTTAGTGACCTACAAAATGCGGGTCATCCAAGCAATTTGAGTGGACTGTTTTCACGTATACAAGACCAGCTTAATGATACCAGTTTCCATCGTGGGTTACTGGGAAATTATATTACGTGTACTGATTATTTTATCTGTGGGGAGGGTTTAATAGTTCATATACAATGGATTGTTATCTTAACATAATCCTTTTGGGAAGATATACAGTCAAACCTCGCTTAGTGAGTAACTCGCTTAGCGAAAAACTCATTTAATGAGCGGGTTATTCAAAAAGCGAGCTGATTCACATAACGAATATTTTCGCTATGCAAATCCGACTCACATAACAAATATTTTCGCTATGTGATTCAGACTTCCCCTATGGAGACACTCACTCACATAGCAAGCATTTCTATAGGGAAAAACTCGCATAATGAAAAAATTTCGCTATGGGAGTTTTTCCGCTAAAATTCGTTATGCGAGTTTTCCCATTGGAATTTTCGCTATGCGAGTCTGACTTGCATAACAAAAAACTCGCATAGCGAGCAGCCTCACAGAACGAATCAAATTCGTTATGCGAGGTATGACTGCATATGATTCTGCCCGCTATATCACCCCAATTATGGTCCTGGCTCCCAAATGGATCTTGGTTAAGGCATTTAATTGTAGTGATTTTATATTGCATAGCTTTAGGAATTCTCATTTGTTGTTTAATCAGCTGCATACCTCAGTTGTATTCCACATGCCTGAGATGTTGCAAATCTAGTGATTTTGCTCCAAATCTCACTAAAGCTGAAGTTATGTTTCTCAGAAAGCGTTACCACAGAAAGCATTATAAACCCATTTACAATCCTGCTAATAAAATTGAAAAAGGGGGAATGTCGGATTTTGATACGGATGGATGGCTAGTTAGATGAGGAAGCATTACAGTTGAGGGAAGACCTTCCTGGTGCGACTTCGCTCATCAGCCAAAAGTGTCGACCCTGAAACCCTCTGAGAACCAGTTTAGTCTGGTTTCATACTAAACTCTATTGTATGCTTATCTCTCAGCTACTGGGGGCACGAAGTAATGTTGTATTAATGCTTTGTGTTAATGCTCTCTTCATTAAGCTCACTGATCACGCACTGTAAACGAGGCAAACATTCTATTAACCAATCATTTTTGAGTAATTTTATGAGACTGATCAATCATCAATCCAATGCCTTAATCCTGTGTGTGTGTGTGTGTGTGTGTGTGTGTGTGTGTGTGTGTGTGTGTGTGTGAGAGAGAGAGAGAGAGAGAGAGAGAGAGAGAGAGAGAGAGTGATCCCCACATGGGACACATGGTATTTGTCTTAATATTTGAAAGGGTTTTATTGAAATCTGTGAAAAACACATCATCATCATCATCATCATCATCATCATCATAGCACAGGATGTATCTCTTAAAAGTTAACTTCTTAGAAGCTAGTGTATTCTTGAAACCTCATCTGGGCAGAAAAGGTATAAATGTTCAAAAATGAAAACTAAAAATGAGGCTGATCACCATACAGTCTTTATGATTCCATTTTATGAGGAAAGAACAAACTGGGAGTCATGCCTTGATATAACTGTTTTTTGTTTATTTTGTTTGTTTGCCATTTAAACAGAGTGAAGAAGACATCAGGACGGAAGAGTTTCTTCAGACAGAAAACTCTCCATTGGTGAAACCAGGACAGACAGGAACCTTGTAAAGGAGAAACTAGACAGCTATGCACCGAAGAGGTGAAAGAGATAATGTTGGGGCAGAGAACAGTCAGGAGAAGAACCAAAAACATAGTTTTAAGGAGAAGGACATTCCCTCTGTGGATAATAAGGAGGATTCAAGTGAAATGGCTGTAACAAAGGAATGTCACAGCGAAGAGACGGATGAAGCCAGCACAGATCAAGAAGGAAGCTCTGCTTCCGAATCCAGCTGGAAAACTGCACCACCATATAAGTGTTTTGATTGTGGCTGCCTTTGTTGTCCACATGAGGTCTCACACTGGAGAGAAGCCATTTCCATGCGCCGTTTGCGGAAGATCATTCAGTTGCAGAGGAAATCTCACACAACATGAGCAAATCCATTCAGGGGAGAAGCCATATGCATGTCCCTCTTGTGGAAATCAGTTTGGTTATAAATCACATCTTACTAACCATGAAAAAATCCATTGGGGTGAGAAGCGACATGAGTGTGCAGACTGTGGGAAAAGATTCCTTTTCAAATCACATCTAAATAGGCATAAGACAATCCACTCAGAGAAGCTGTTCAGTTGCTTATACTGTGGGAAAGCTTTTCCTAACAGAGAGCATCTTTATATCCATGAGATAATCCATACAGGTGAGAAGGCCTATAAATGCTTAGAGTGTGGGAGAAGCTTCAATTGCAATGCGAATCTTAAAATGCATAAGAAGACAATGCAGGAAGGTGAGGGGAAGAGATGCGATTTCCCCCACCTTTCTCCACTCCAAGCTAGCATGCGCTAGCACTGGTGGGTGGGGGAGAATACCTTCCCCCGCAAGGGCAGTGACTGCCTTTGCGGGGTGGGTGGGTATTCCCCCCAGATCACCCCCACCCCCACGCTAGCTTTAAAAGCAAGAAAATTGATTTTCTTGCTTTTAAAAGTAGCGTGGGGTTGGGGGGGAATACCCATCCCCCCGCAAGGGCAGTGACTGCCCTTGCAGGGGGGGTATTCCACCCATCCCCCCCCACCCCCATGCTAGCGTGGTTTGTTCCTGAAGTCAGGGCTTTTTTTTAGCGTTCGATACATCCATCAGACAACGCTAAAAATCGGATAACGTCATGATTTGTGGAACCAAGTCATAATGTTATCCGGGGTTTTACTGTATTGTTGTTTCTTCCACCAATTTCCCCTCCTTCATCTGAACCTAATCTACCTTCCCTATGACATTTCTTCTTGTAGATTAAAGAGAGAAGAAAATTTAATGCCCCATTATTTATTTATTGGGAACCATTTGCTTCTTCATGTTCTGTAAGAGTAGCTTCTGGCCAAGAATATAGGTAAAAGTAAAGGTATCCTTTGCTCAAATGCCTTTCATATCCAACTCTATGGTTCAGTGCTCGTCTCTGTTTCAAAGCCAAAGAGCCAGCACTGTCTGCTTCTGCAGACGTTTCCGTAGTCATGTGGCAGGTGTGACTAGGCACTGAAGTGCACGGAATGCTGTTTACCATCCCACCGAAGTGGTCCCTATTTATCTACTTGCAATTTCTTGATTTTGAACTGCTAGGTTATAGCAGGGCTTTTGCACAGCTTCATGTAATATGCCCATTGTTCCCGCTCCTGGATCAGGACTCCTTGCTCATGAACACACACGCTTTGGTCACCTCCAGATTTGACTATTGTAAGACGTTCTACATGGGGCTGCCCTTGATGACCATTCGGAGGCTGCAACAGTTCCAGAATGCGGCTGCTCGGGTGGTGTTGGAATGTGGGCATTATGTCCATGCCTCGCCACTGCTCCGGGAGCAGCATTGGTTGCCAGTATGTCTCTGGGTGCAATTCAAGGTGCTGGTTATTACTTTTAAAGCCCCACATGGTAGTGGGCCAGGATACTTAAGAAACCGTGTCCCCCCAAGAATATCTGTCCGTCCCACCAGAGCAGACCGGAGAGGCTCTCTTATCGTTTCATCTGCTACAAGGGCATGTCTCTCTAGCACCAGAAAGAAGGCCTTCATAGTGTCTGCCCTGGCCCTATGGAACCTCCTGCCAATTGAGCTGCGTCTCCAGACAAAGTTGCTGCCCTTTAGGAAAGGGTTAAAGACATGGTTGGCAGGGGAGGTGTGGGGCACCAGTGACACAGTGATTCCAGCCTGCAGGTTGATTTAGCAAATATTCTCTCTCCCTTTTAAATCTCTGTCGTTTAATCTAATCTTTTAATTTCTAATTGTTTTTTTTTTAGTCATCATTGTAATGTTGAATTTTGTGTTTTGTATTGCTCTGTATTTATTGTCTATATTGTTTGATTGTCATGTAAGCTGCCCTGAGTCAGGTTTCCTGAGAGGGCGGCATACAAGTGCAAAAATTAAATTAAATTAAAATTATACATCAGGATAATGAAATGTTGAAGCACAATCATCTGTTTCTAAAAGAATTCATAGCTTTTCATGATCCATTCTGTCCATGCTGTGAAAGTTATTTTTAAAACTGTTCATGATACCTGCATCTAGAAGATTTGCTGTAATCTATAAAGCATAAATGGATCTTCTACAATGTTTTGATGCATTCCAGTGGCAATGTATATTTGCAATATGATCTCTAGTGTGTCTTCCTTTTTGGACTCTTGCCTGAACACTGAGCATTTCTCACGCCATATACACAGTAAATATCTTGGTTGCGGCATATAAGAAAACAAAACAAAATAAAATAAAAAACACTGTAGCACTTTATAGACTAACTGCTATATCTTGGTTGTTTTACTTTGTGTGGGGAATTAATGCAGTGGTCCTACATTTATAGCATTAAATTAGATCCAGTGATGGGATGTAACAGGTTCTCACCAGTTTGCCAGAACTGGTAGTAATTTTTCCCAGTGTCCAGGAGAACCGGTAGCAGCTTTTGGGGGGAACCACCTTCGGGGCTTACCTTTTCACTGGTTCCCCCACTGCGCATGTGCGCCAAGCACTTGGTGTGCATGCACGCCTACAGTGTTTGGCACATATGCACAGCCTCCTTGCTGTTCTCCCAAGTGGGCAGGAGGAAGAGAAGCTACTAGCCTGAAGCTCCCTATAGCCTGCTCCCCAGGGTAAGTGACTCACCTTTGGATGTGGTGTGCCTGTGTGTATTTTAATGTGTATTTAATACCTTTACCTATATTGATGTACTACCACAGTTCCTAAAAAGGCCTGGCAGCCTGGCTTGGGGTTTTTAAGCAAAGTCTTGGAGTTACCTCATCCATAAGCTACCCCTGTGCTGTTCCAATTGCTGTTCCAATTGGATAACCATTAAGGAGGTACAGCTGTTTTACATTTACATTAAGGCATATTATCCTAGAGAACTGGTTAGGCAAAGACTTAGTACCTAACTTCTTTAACTGTAGAAAAGTGGCAAAATGAAGCCATCTTGTGGTGAGTTCATTCTGTAGTTCCTTCCATCTGACCTAGTGTGAGAAAAATTAGCCAAAATAAGCTTTCAGCTCTGGTTTAAAAGCTCTGGTTGATTTGTGTTTGGGGTGGGTGTATTTTAATGTATTTTGTTAATTAATTAATTAATTAATTAATTCATAAAATTTATTTACGGGTTTGTGTTGTGGATGGGTGGGTGGGTTGAGAGAGGTGTGTGTGTGTGCTTATTTTTGTTTTATTTTTATTATTTATTATTTTTCTTTTGCCCTGCCTACACCACCATGACATCATGACGTTGGCTCCACCCATGATGTCATGATGTCAGTTCTGCCCACACTGTGATGACGTCACGGTGGGGTAGTAAAATTTTTGACATTCCACCACTGTTATATACAGTACTTTATTGGCAAAGTGTAGCAAACACCCAAGGAATTTGAGTCTGGTGCATTTTCCTTTAGTCTTTGGGACCTTATGAAAAATATCTCCTATCTTCCTCTTTTGTTGTTTGTTATACAGTATTTATATTCTTCCCATCTGAGTTATCTTCCCACCCTGAGCAGTGTACAACAATTTTTTTTTTACAATACCTGCACTGTAGAACAGAAAACCAAAACCTTTAAACCAGGGATTCTCAACATGTGGCCTGTGTGCCATAAGTGGACTATGGCACCATTTCATGTGGCCCCCACTGACTCTACCACACCAGGAAGTGACATGTGGTGGAGGAAGGACAAAATGGCCATCCAGCCTCCAAAGCTGTATAACAAAATATATATTGCTAAGCAATTTTTCCCATAGAAATTTTCATTATACACTATGATTTTCCCCCATAGGGACGCCACATTGCATAGTGCAAATTTTCATTATACGATTTCCCCTCATAGGGAATGCTGTTTTCTCATAGCAAAAATTTGTGTTATACAAAGCACCATGATTTTCATTTTCTATTTGTTATTTGAATTTTTCACTATGGGGGCATTCATTATACGAGGTTCCACTGCATTGCAAAGTGGTGTGATGGTCCCCTCAGTGGAGGAAATGCCACTGAAAACCATCATATTGGGGCCAATGGCAAAATGAGCGGAAGAGGAATTCTGATTCCCAAGGGTCATGGAGGCAGAAAGGGCCATGTCAGATGGACTGGCTGTGAAGGTGCACCTTGTCCATATTCTCATGGATGTGGTGGTCCATTGCAGTCCTGGTGTTAAATCCTGCACGTCTCATTTCATGTGTGCCGCAGGAGATGGCTCTGTGATCACACTGTGTGGGTCACTTCAGTACAGGCTGGGAACCACGTTAAACAAATTCATGCTAGCAGCATTTTTCCTGAATGCCATGGCGTGTGAAGGCGGCCCTGAACCAGCTGGCCTCCAAGACCAGGCCACCTGGAGCCCTGGGGCAGGGAAGAAACGTTGTGCTGCCTCTGCAAGCCAATGTCATTAGTTCAAGACTTGCATGGGTAAAAAGATGCACCCTCAAATTAAAATAATGACAAAATTAATAAAATATTCTTGCTTATACAATCACTTTTTATGCTCTAAGGATTATGGGGCCCAATTCTGCCATGTTTCTGGAGGCTCTTCAAACTTCTGGGACACCTGATATTCCCTCCAATTTTAAAAAGGCTTTTATTGAAAACTGTTAAAAGCTCATTATCATCGTCATCATCATAGCACAGGATGTATCTATTAAAACAGGAATTCTCAACCTTTTTATGCCGGGGGCCGGACCAGGCTCCCTTAGACATCTTCAGAGAGTGGACAGCCATTTTGCCCTTCCTCCACCTGATGGGGCTTCCGGGTGTGGAGGAGGCAGTGGAGTGGCCCACATGAAATGGCGCTACGAGCCACAAGTTGAAAACTCTTGTATTAAAAGTACATTTCATAGAAGCCAGTGTGTTCTTGAAACCTCATCTGGGCAGAAAAGGTATAAATTAAAAAAACGAAAATAAAAAAGGAGGTTGATCACCATACAGTCATTGTGATTCCATTTGCACATTTTGAGAGGAAAGAATAATCTGGAAGTCATGCATTGATATAACTATTTTTGTTTGTTTGTTTGCCATTTAAACAGAGACTGAATAAGACCTCAGGATGGAAGAGTTTCTTCAGACAGAAAACTCTCCACTGGTGAAACTAGGAACAGACAGGAACCTTGTAAAGGAGAAACTAGACGGCTATGCGCAGAAGAGGTGAAAGAGATAATGTTGGGAGAGAGAACGGTCAGGAGAAGAACCAAAAACATAGTTTTAAGGAGACATTCCCTCTGAGGATAATAAGGAGGATTCAAGTGAAATGGCTGTCCCAAAGGAACGTCACAGTGAAGAGACGGATGAAGTCAGCATAGATCAAGAAGGAAGCTCTGCTTCCGAATCTAGCCAGAAAACTGCACCACCATATAAGTGTTTTGATTGTGGCTGAATTTGTTGTCACAAGGCTGCCTTTGTTGTCCACATGAGATCCCACACTGGAGAGAAGCCATTTCCATGCGCTGTTTGCGGAAGATCATTCAGTTGCAGAGGAAATCTCACACAACATGAGCAAACCCATTCAGGGGAGAAGCCATATGCGTGTCCCTATTGTGATAATCAGTTTGGTTCCAAATCAGATCTTACTACCCATGAAAAAATCCATTGGGGTGAGAAACCACATGAGTGTGCAGACTGTGGGAAAAGATTCCTTTCCAAATCACATCTAAACAGACATAAGTCCAGTGATGGGATGCAACAGGTTCTCACCAGTTCGCAAGAACAGGTAGTAACTTTTCCAAGTGTCCCAGAGAACCGGTAGCAGCTTTTGGGGGGAACTACCTTCAGGGCTTACCTTTTCACTGGTTATTTATTTAAAAACACTCCGGGCCAAGCACTTGGTGTGCATGCACGCCTACAGTGCTTGGCGCTTATGCACGCCCTCCTTGCTGTCCTCCCAAGCAGGGAGGAGGAAGAGAAGCTGCTAGCCTGAAGCTCCCTATAGCCTGCTCTCCAGGGTAAGTGACTCACTTTTGGATGTGGTGTGTCTGTGTGTATTTTAATGTGTATTTACGGTAATATGTTTACCTATATTGACGTACTACCACAGTTCCTCAAAAGGCCTGGTGGCCTAGCTTGGGGTTTTTAAGCAAAGTCTTGGAGTTACCTCATCAATAAACTACACCTGTGCTGTTCCAATTGCTGTTCCCATTGGAGAACCCTTAAGAAGGTACAGCTGTTTTACATTTAAATTAAGGCATATTATTCTAGAGAACTGGTACGATGACCATAACCATCTTGCAACATGGTGCTGCCCAGGCACTTATACTAACAGGTAAATGACGGGTTTGTGTTTGGGGTGGGTGAGTTGATTTGTGTTTGGGGTGGGTGTTTGGGTGTATTTTAATGTAATTTTTAATTAATTTAATTTATATATGGGTTTGTGTTTTGGGTGGGTGGGTTGAGGGGTGTGTGTGTGTGCGCGCACTTATTTTTATTTTATCTTTTCTTTGGTCCTGCCCATGACATCATGACATTATGTTAGCTCTGCCCACACTGTGATGACATCATGGTGGGGTAGTAAATTTTTTGACATCCTACCACTGCCTAAATGGCTTGTGACCTTCCTACTTGGTGGATTGTCTATCCCTCAGAAATCAGGCCCACTTTATCTGCTCCTCTTACACCTCAACTCTAAGTACCGACTCCCAGGTTTGTTAGAAAGTTCATTACCCATCACAGGGCTTTCTCTCTGGTGGCTTCTGCTAACTGAAAAGTTCTACCTGAGGAGCTGCGTTTGACTGATGCTTTCGGGTCCTTTAAGAAACAGTTGAATACTTTTCTTTTTGAGGATGCCTTAGGCAGCTTTTTGAGGTTTAAATAGGAGACCCTCCCATCGTGGATACTTGGGCTAGTGATCCTTGGTGCTGATTGGAATGGCCAGAAGGGTGGGTTTTCTGGTGTTTGTTCTGCTTTTTTAACATTGTGAGCCGCCTGGCTTAGCCTTTTGTTAAAAAAAAATTATATTGTACGACGATGAAAATCGTTGTACGATACAAATTGTTTTTTCAAAAGGCACTCACTGTACAATTTCATCACTATACGATGCAATCATTATACAGTAATACCCCGGATAACGATTGCACCGGATAACACTAAAACCGCATAACGACGACAAATTTGGGGGGAAGATTTGCACCGGAAAACGTTCATTTTAGCGTTATCCGATCCATCATATTAAAGAAGCAGAGGCCACAACTCCTCTCCCTGCCACTTCCCTCCTCTCCCCACCCCCAGCAGTTTGGGGACTCCCCACACCCACCCCACTGCCTGCTCGGGATAATCCAGCCCAGTCCTGTTTACCTTTAAGCCACCAGCAAGCTTCTCTTGCTGAGCTGCACGCTCCGATGATCGCTGGAGGTTTGTGTTTTTCTTTCACTTCCTGTAGTTTAAATGTACAGGGAGGGAAATAAAGAAAGAGACTTTGACGGGGGGGGGGGAAACAAGCCTCGATTGGAGCATGCAGGTAAGCACAGAGGGAAGACTGCAGTAGAGTGGGGGAAAAGGTGCTTTAAAGGCACCCCACTGCCTGCTCGGTTTGTCCTTGAAGTCAGGGCTTTTTGTTTAGCGTTGTTCGATGCAATGAGTCAAAACGTCAGGATTCAAATCCAGATGTTTTGGCTTGTTACAGCTTCCAGCAGGGCGTGGTTTTGTAGCAGAAGGGTGGCTTATCTTATCTGCAGCTTATCTTATTTCCCTGGAGCAGGCAGAGAGTCTGAAATGGTTAAAAAAAGTCCAAAATGGGTAAAAAAAAGGCTCTCTAACACCCCTGCCTGCTCTAGGGGGATAAGATAAGCTGCAGATAAGATAAGCCACCCTTCTGCTACAAAACCCAACCCTGCTGCAGGCTGTAACAAGGGAGATAAGAGGACCCAATCCAAGCTGTTTCTGGGCTACCCCGACGTCCCCAGTGGAACAAGCCAAAACATCAGGGTTCGAAACAGCTTGGATTGGGTCCTCTTTTAATACTAGCGTGGGGGTGGGTGGGTATTCCCCTCCAACCCCAATGCTAATTTAAAAGCAAGAAAATCCTCTGTGAATGAAGAAGGGGTGAGGGAAATCCCGAGCGTGCGCGCTTAGGATTCTCCTCACCCCTTCTTCTTTCACAGCGATCCATAGAGTGCTGCACTTGGGGAGGGGGGGGGAAATACCCACCACACCCCACAAGCGCAGCGTTCCATCACTATGCTTGGGGGTGGGTGGGTATGCCCCCCCCCCCCCAAGCACAGCAATGACTTCAGGGACAAACCGCTTGATTTGTCCCCAAAGTCAAGCTGTTTGACTTCAGGGACAAACTGCGGCACTTTGTCAAGCAGTTTGACTTCAGGGACAAACTGCGGCACTTTGTCCCTGAAGTCAGGGCTTTTTTTTTAGCATTGTTCGATGTATGCATCGGACAACGCTAAAAACCGGATAACGTTAAGACTTGTGGAACCAAGTCATAACGTTATCCGGGGTATTAGTGTAATCCCCTTTGAGACCAGTCATCTTTCTTTTACTGTAGCATATAACATGCACTAATTACAAGAAAGCTCTTGCCCATTCTTTACCAAATGTCTTAACATTTTGCAACAATGGCCTTTACCTTGTCTGGACTGAGAAGTGACAGATGCTCAGAAAAGATGAACCAGTAGAAATTCCCTCACAAATATATCTTGGTTCCTTGGCTGGATCAAAGAAGTTCAGAAGAAAACCAGATTGTAGGTCCATCATTATGCTATCGATGTGCCACAGCTTTTCTTTGTATTGCAGAAAAACTATTGTGTAATCCCCAAGTTCGCAGCAAGTCTTATTTTATTTGGAGCATTTGGTTAAGCAAGACCCTTTCAGTTCTGCTGTAGGAAAAAGATGTTTACTAATTACACAGAAGTTGAGCAAAGACCTCTATTTTAAGGGAGAGTTTCCCCATCCACTGGAACAGCATTCTGCCATTCTAGGTCAAAACAAGCTTCACCAGACCCACACCAATGGCAGATCACAAAGTTTAATTATTTGTGTGAGGGAAATCGGTTCCTTCCTTGAGTCTAGATTAAATCTGCACATCCCACAAGGAGTACAAATGATTTCTTCATGCTTGGGGTTGAGGCTTTGAGAGGAAGAAAGAGTGTTGTTTTATTTTTAGGAAAAGGGGACAGTGTGTCTAAGCAACAGAACAAGTGCTCAGGTCTTGTGGGGCTTTGGTAAAGGAAGAGAAAAAACCCTAAACAACAAAAGAAAAGAGAGAACTGTGGGTGGGACCTTTTTTCTTCATAAACAATATTTTTATTCCTCTTGTATAACATACAAAACAATCACATGAACACCTAATACAAAAAATTAACAAAATTACAACATATGCACTTTCCTCTAATAACTACAATGTTTTATAATCTAACCCCTTCAAATTATCTTTTTATTTATTATCTAATTTAAGAACATTAATTCTTATGGTATATAAACACCTTGCACCCTCCACTTGGGACCATAACTATTATTCCTTCTAATTTACATATTTTCCATCCAGTATTTCAAAAATGTTATGACTTCCCAGTTATTTTTAAACCCCTTTGCTTTCTGAAAGACATAGTCTACAAACTCTCCCCATATAAATTCAATAGCCTACAAACTCTCCCACATATAAATCAAAATTCATTATTATTTATCTCTCCTTTTTTGAATTTTAATTCAAATGTTTCTTGATCATTTAGTGCAATATTCTATACCGTGTACCATTCCTGCAGGCCCCCTGAGAGGTTTATTATCCAATTTTTAGCAATTATTAGTCTTGTAGCTGTAACCATAATTATAACCATCTCTTTTTTATGTTTATTAAGATTAGTATCACTTAAATCTATTATTAATACAATTTGGGATCATTTGTAATTTAATCGATAATACCATACAGTATTGATGTCTCTAAACATCTTTTCCCCACAAATTGCAAAATAGAAAAGGAAAGATTCTGACATGCAGGAAAAGGGCAACTGTCTCTTTAAAGAATGATCAAAGGCTGGTTAGGCCACCTTAAGGTGAGATTGTGAGGGAGGCTCCAATACTCAGATAAAAGAAAGGGAGGAGGGTCTCCCCAGCGAAGGAGACCCCAGAGAAAGTGTAGAGATGGGATCCTGAATCTCCATCATGAAAGGCCACTTTCCCTTCTTCACAGTTCAGGGACACCCGGATCCTCCTCAGGTTCCCACTCAGGGGAGGAAGAGACTCCCTAGGAAGGTTGGAGGTAAAATATTTAACTTTCCCTCCCCCCAATGTGTATTTCCATAAGACCCAGATCCCTTCCTTAGAACTAAACTCAATATTGCCTTTCCTCCTAATGGACTTTCTGGCCACCCCCACAGCCCACTCCCCGTCTTTTCCCACAGTGACTTCCCAGGAATGTCTCCCGGCGGCGAACCCCTTACGTCCCAGTACATAAGAACAGTGGATGAATCTCTCAGGATTGTTGGGCAAATCTTGCCGGTTTCTTCCCCAATTCACACTTTTGCCATCCTGAGACAGGACGAGGTAGGGATTTGCTGTGTCTGGATCCAGAGTGACATTTGCTGTTGAGGTAAAAGAGAGAAAAGGAGCAGAAGAGAAAGAGAGGAGAAAGAGGTGAGAGAAGAAATAGGCCATGACTATATCATTAACACACCACAACAGCTCTGCACAAGCAGCCATTTTAAGGTCATTTCATTAATTACCAGTCATTAAATGTATATCCCATCCACCTGGGATCTCTTTCAACATCTCTTTCAATGTGTGAGGGACGTAGGAACAAGGGGGGGTTCCTTCAGTATCTTTTGCCTGTAATTTAGTCGTTTGATCTTGGGTGCCAGTCTAACATGGTCATCCAAAACATTTGGGGTTCATTTCCTGGAGCTTTTTGGAAATGCCATCTCTGCCGCCCCCCTCCACCCACAGTGCCCCTTCACCTTCCCAGATTGTGAGTCAGACCCTTCGCAAAGAGGACCCTCCGTTGACAGAAATCTCATATCAGAAGGGACAAAACGGAAGTGGGAGAGACCAAGGGGTGCATTTGACCCTCCGCCCCACTCAGATAGGGTGGAAGTGGGACTTGAGAAGGGAATGACAGATGGCTTTGTTCAAGAGACCCTCACTGTGGTTCTGCAGTTGCCTACACTGGCACTCTCTCCTCTCATGTTACATGGTTTATTTCAGCAGCAGAAGGCAAAACGTAAGGAATTTGCCACTCTGGCAAACCTCTTTTCAGAAGCAAGGAATACAGCCTGGGAATTGGATTTCAAAATCTCAAATATGTCGTTCATTACCACAGCCAACCTACTACCCTTCACAGGTAAAGGCCCACAGAAACATGGTCGTGGGCCAGGATACTGAAGAGACCACATTACCCCAAGAACATCTGTCCCTCCCACCAGAGCAGACTGGAGAAGCTCTCTCATTCTTCCATCTACTAGAGAGGCACGTCTCTCCAGCAACAGAAAGAGGGCCTTCTTAGTGTCTGCTAAAAGCAACAAAAAACTCGCTTAACAACTAAATCAAGGTTCCCAATCCACCCCACCCCCTGCCAGAAGTTTCAATTGGTCACTTACAATGTTTTGCTTAAAGAGCAATCCTGTGCTACGCATTATGTTCTTTAAGCGAGGTACAACTGTAGTTTTAATGGGTTTTTACTGCTTTTGCAATTGGTTTTATTTTCTGTGAGCCACCCAGAGTCTTCAGAATTGGGCAACAATACAAATTAGAAAATAAAATAAATAAAATTTTAAACTGCAACAATAAATTATCACCCACACTGCTTTCTGAGTTTGGGCTCAAAGTGGGATTCCTTGAACCAGCCATTGTGCTGAGCAACAAACAGGGCAGCAATGGAGGAAACGCTCTGTGCATGCCAGGTAAGGAAGGAATGGGCCATTGATTTGAAGGATATACTCTAGATGGGGAAAGGAATTGGTTTCAATTGTTTGCATATGGAAAGAAGTTCAAACAAGACACACCCATACCTTTCATAAATGAATCAGGCATCATCAATTTACCTCTCTGTTGAAGGGGTTGAGATAAACTATCTGTGAAAGGGAAAAGATGTAAAGATCACCCAGTACAGCCTCTTGTACACAGTTTATAATATAGTGTAGGTTTTCTAACACAGAATTAAACAAAAACTGATGAAATACTACACAACCTGAAGAAATTCCACAATTTTGATGTGGCAGGACTTTTCTTTCATTCAGCCCTATAGACTCTCCTTCAGAAAGTTTGTGCTTCTATATATTTATGAATTCCAGGTTCAGTGTTGCTTCTCACGGATTTACTTTTGGTGAGTCCTTGAAGTTGAACGGCTGACACTCTTGACTTCATAAGAGCATGGTCCTTGGGCAGAAACTGCTTCCACCTCCGTGTGGCAGTCTTTGAAGCAGAATGGAATCATATCTCACCATCTCCCTGCCCCCACTGCTAAACATTCCCAATTCCCCTATAGCACTTGGTTTCCAGACCTCCGATTGTCCTTCTTGTCCTCCTATGCACCAGATCCAGGTTATTTGCATCCTTCTTAAACGTGCAACGCACAAAACTGGACACAGGACTGAAGATGAGGCCTCACCAGTGCTGAGTAGAGAGGAGATTGTACTTCACATGGCAAGGATGCTGTTCTTTTGTTAACGCAGCCTATAATAGTATTGGCCTTTTCTGTAGCCATCTCTCACTGTTGGCTCATATTCATTGCTTGGGATCTAAAATGATTCAAAGATTCTTCTCACATCTTCTATCGCTGAGCCAAGGCTCCACCGTCATGTAACTGCATGTTTGGTTGCTAAATGATGTATTTTGAACCAATGCTTTGACGTCATGAAGGTGAGCAAATGCTGGACACACCCACTCACATGGAAGGATTCTACCTTACCTTTAAACTGCTTCATCAGCCCAACTAGAGAGTTATTTCTATCACAGACTTCTGAAATCTTCACGTTCAGCTCAGAAGGGAAAGTTATGTGATACTGGAATTTCTCCTTTTTCTCACACCTATTGGAGAGAAAAACAAATTTAGCTTGACACCCACCCAAACCAAATCAGAATTTCCCATAGAAGGAAAACAAAGGGACTGAGAGGATGAAGAAACCTGCAGAAAGCCTAGAGGAGGCAAAGACATCACTTGGCTCTCTGATTCCCAGTTCCTTCTGTGAGCCTAGAAGACCACCTAAGATCTTCTCAAGGCTCCTGCAGTTTTCACTTTGATGGCATTATGTCGGGGAAAGAGCTGAAGATGCTTCTCTGGAAGCTAATACCAGATGGCTCTTTCTAAGTGCTTCCACGTACTGAATGGGGGCCAGTCATAGAACACCACGATGCTATGTGGTTCTCTGTTCCTTTTTCAGCAATAGCAATACCTCATACAGTTTCTTCTTCTAAATGTTACCAGATATCCATGGGGAAAAGAAAGATGGATCCTACTAAAGGTGAATGCAAACATATCTTATAGTTCAGTGATGCCAAACCTTTTAGAGACCAAGTGCCCAAGGGGGAGGAGGTGGCAATGCACAGACAGGCGGGCACTGCACGTGCCCACACACGCATTACTATATTGCGCTCTACATGGGGCTGCCCTTGGTGACCATTCGGAGGCTGCAGCTCGGGTAGTGATGGGGTGCGGGCGTTATGCTCGTGCCTCATCGCTGCTTCAGGAGCTGCACTGGCTGCCAGTATGTCTCCGGGTGCAATTCAAGGTGCTGGTCATTACCTTTAAAGCCCTACATAGTAGTGGGCCAGGATACTTAAGAGACCGTGTCACCCCAAGAACATCTGCCCATCCCACCAAGGCAGATCGGAGAGGCTCTCTTATCACTCCATCAGCTAGAGAGGCACATCTCTCTAGCACCAGAAGGAGGAACTTCTCCGTGTCTGCCCCGGCCCTTTGGAACCTTCTCCCAACTGAGTTATGGCTACAGACAGATCTCCTGCCCTTTCGGAAGGGCCTAAAAACCTGGCTGGCAGGGCAGGTGTGCTGCTCCAGGAATATGGGATCCCATGTTGGGTGGTGGGTCTGATGGGACAGCCACCCCTCTCTCGGTCTTTTAAACTTTCTAAAACTTTTAAAACCTTTTAACTTTTTAAATATTTTAGATTTTTGTAAATTTATAGTTTAATTTTTTAATTGATTTTATAAAAGTGATTTTGAACCTTAAGGTTTTTATTTCAGAATTTGTAGGGGGATTGTTTAATTGTTTTGCATTTATTGTGTATAGTCTTTCCCTTTTCTGTAATCCGCCTAGAGTCAGGCTCGCCTGATTGGGGCGGGATAATAAATCTAAATAAATAACTAAATAAATGTGATGCTGCCAATGTGCCTCCCACACGGGTGCACATGCCCTCCCCACAGATGCACCGCCTCCTGCGACGTCACATGGGTACATGCACATACACCAAGCAAGTGTGCTACCATTTCCTAGGAGGCCTTGAGTGGGGCATGTTTGGACACTTCACCTTGTCCCTGCCACCAACTCCCAGGTGGGATTGCAGGCTCCCCTCTCGCCTCCCCATTGGAGGAGAGAAGTGGGTATGGAAGCATCACTGCCATTAGCACTGGCACAGAGCGGGATTGCCCACAATGGTGCATGTGCCCACAGAAAGGGTTGTGTGTGCCACCTACACTGTCATAGTCTCTCACCTAATCCTAGTGAGGACTTAATTTTTCTTAGAAAAGTAGAGGAATATTTGTCATGAATACATCAAGTCTTACACCAGACAACCTATAGAGTATTCTACTGTCTTCTTCATCTTCATTCAAGCCAAATTGGGTTTGTGTGTTGGCATCACTGAACAGAAAACGAGTGACTGAGGGTAAAAAAAAAGCCTCAGGAGAAAGGAGAACAAGGACCAAGAAACCCTGGCTGAAGAGGAGGAAAAGAAGCCAGCTGGGAGTTTCCACCACCCCCTCCTGCTAAATCACTGAGATCTGATGGAGGGAAGAAGAGCTGGTAGAGACAAACCCCACCATGGGCAGAATCACAAGTAAATGCAGGGGCTGGAGAAGAAGCCAAAGTAAAAGACAAAAAGGAGGGACCCAGAAGGTGGCCTTCAAAGAAGAGCGCAAGATGGGTGGTGCTTTGGGGGAACTTCACCACAGAAACAATTTTAAGATGAGAAACATGCAGTTTAGAAAACTGCTCTGAAAGCACTAGGAAAGAAGTAGATCACCAGGGTAAACAGAACACCAAAAAATGCTTTCAAGCCACAGAGACTGGATTGATCAAATTTTAACAAGATTTTGGTAACCAACATGGAAAATAGAACAAAGGTCCACAGACCAGAAATATTAAATATATATTCAGTTCTGAAGGAAAGAGAGACCGTGGAATGCAGTACCTTTAGGACCACTGCTTTAATTCCCCATATAAGCAAAGGGATGTTCAAAGTGTTACAACAAAGGCTTTTACTTTCCATGGAGTGTAAAATGCCTGATGTTCAAGTTGATTCCAATGACAGCGCTGGCTGAAGACCACAGGAAAAGAGGAAGACAATAGGCAAGATGGATAAACTCAACAAAGGAAAATCACAATGTGTAAGCTCAACTCAGTGAGTAGGAATGTTGAGGAGAGGATATTTTGATGATCTCATTCATGGGGTCATCATAAGTGAAAGGAGACATGACAGGTCATAATAATAAGACAAAGTCCTAATGAAACATATAATAAACATATTGAAAGCAAAGACGTACTGAGATACCATATTTATAAGCACCAAATAATACAGTTACAGCAGAATGAAGAGAGGCGAATAGCACCCATTCTTGAGACAGCATTCCATCTGGCTAATAATCTGGAAGCAGTCCAACCTCACCTTGGAGATGGGTGAACTTAACTTGAAGAAGCAAGGAGAACTGTTTGTTTGTTTTGCAATAAGTCAAAAATAATGTGACAGCACCTAACAAGAACCGTTGAGAAGTTAGATGTTTAGCCTTTTTTAAAAAAACATTTTTTAATTTGCTAAAACAATAAAAAAGAGGGAAATTAAATACAGTAAAACCCCATAGAACTAAGGGCTCTAATAGTGCAAAAAACAAACAAACCACCAAACAGCAAAAGGATTAATTATTCCTGTGGAACAGATTAATTTTGTTATACTGTACAAGGGTTTACTATATATAATAACACAGTACAGTGATAGCTGAATGCAGAACAAAGAGGGCACAGAAGAGCCTTCATCTATCTACTATGAAGAGGAGGAAAGGGCATTTCCCCTGGGTAGGAGAAAGGGATACTCAGTGTCATACTCTTCTTTCTTCCTCAGTGACGGCAGAGTCCCCCATTATCTCCTCACAAACATATCAAACAGTTTCCCTTAAAGGAAGATCCTTCCCAGAATAATCCATCACTAATAAATGTGAGTGAGGTCCACTTACCTTTCCAAGATGCTTCTGACATCCTAGGGGGGGGGGGGAGAGGGGAGAAAGAAGAAGTTAATGACATTCTCATGCCATTCTGGGGAAGCCAAAGTGACCCTCCTTAATCCACTCTAATCCCACCCTATTCAGGAGGAGTGGGAGAATCTCCTACACAGAACCTTTCCTGTACCTGGACTGTGACAAAGGGGTACCTTCTTCTTCTTCCGTGTGTAGGCCAGACATGAAACTGCCAAAATGAAGGCAGCTTTTGGTGAGTTCATTCTGCAGTTCCCTAGTGTGAGAAAGATTAGCTGGCAACACAAGGTTCCCAGTACCAGGGTACACCCAATTGTGGTTCTTTGACTCAGGGGCATTTCATGGACGAAGGCTACGGTGAAAACCAGGGAAAACATTTCTTACTTTCTGTCTCAAGAAAATAATAAACATTACGGCTTTTCCCTTATACTGTATCATGATTTTCATGGTAGCAAAAGGGTCCAGCTCTGAAGCAGCATAAGAGGGAAGCCCTGCTGGAGAAGACCACCTATTTCAGTGCCATGTTTCCAAGAGGTGCCAACCAACTCTTTCTGGAAGCCACTGGAAGGGGCGGTGGTGGTTAAATACTGCCTGGTTTGGAATCAAAGCACTAGAACAGTGATGGCAAACCTTTTAGAGACCGAATGCCCAAACTGCAACCCAAAACCCACTTATTTATTGCAAATGTCAAGACAGCAACAGGGGAGGAAGGAAACGCTCCCATTGGCCTGCTGGGCAGAGGGGCGGGTTGAACCCTGTGCCGGGGGAGGGAGGAAGTGCTCCCATTGGACTGCTGGGTAGAGGGGCGAGACAAACTATGTGCTGGGGTGACTGCACGAATGCCCACAAAGAGGGCCTTGAGTGCCACCTCTGGCACGCGTGCCATAGATTCGCCACCACTGCACTAGAAGGAAGTGAAAGCTGCGAGTGTTTCCATCCATTTCTAGTCCACACTGAGGTAAACAAAAGGTCCTTTTTCTCCTCCAGGTACTAAATTGGGTCCTCTGTACAACAAAATGGATCCCTTATTAACTTGTATAGTTGGGGCCATGGAAATATGGCAGCGTCAGCTTCCCTCCCAACGTGTGCCCTGGCCTTGTCTCACCTGCAGGAAGTCAACCGGAAGCTGCTGACACTTCTCCTCCATCTGCTGGATGAGTCCTCCAAGAGAGGAGAGCACCCCCGAGAGTCTGGCCAGATCCTTGTCCCTTTTCTTTGCCATCTCCTTCTCCACCTCTTCCAACTGGGTCAGCAGAAGCTTCTCTTTTTCATTCAGTAACCAGTGGAGCTCCTTGAATTGTTCCTTCATCTTCTCCATCTCTGCTTTTGTTCGTTTCTGCCACAGGCATTCAGAAAGAATAAACAAATCAGATGCATGACAGGATCCGTGACTGGTGGCTTCACATGGTCATATTCTAAGCATGTTGACCTTCAGAGATATTCCTCTCTTGCTTCTCATCTAATCTAAGTTGTTGTCATGGATATGTTGTACTAAACACAGGAAGGTGCAAGACCATTTTCTCACTTTACGTTTTACCAGCTTCTAACTTTAGGCTCAAAAGCAAGAAATTGCAAGTAGATAAATAGGTGCCCCTTTGGTGGGAAGGTAAACAGCACTCCGCCTGCCACATGTCCAGATGCAGACAGCGCTGGATCTTTGGCTATAAACAAAGATGACCACATGAAGCCCCTCAATGTGCACCGAGGAGGACCTTATGTTGGCAAGAGGAAATGCTGTTCATGTGGCCCAATATTAGATAGATGTCATTTTACCCTTTTTAATTCTATTTTCTTTTCAGATGTGTCAGTTTTAGCTTTGTATGTCATTACATGCTGGTGGTGCATCTGACACAAATAAAGAAATGAAACATTGAACTCTAGAGACCACTGATGGTGAACCTTGATAAGGGCTTCTGGAGATTGAAGTTCAAGAACATCTGGAGTGCCAAGGTTTGTCATCACTGCTATAGATGGACATGACTGGTTTTCAAACAAAGGAGACCTTTACCTAAAGACCCAAAGGCCATAAATCCAAAGCACTTCCAAAACTGCACAGAATATTACCTAACTGACATATTGGAGACCCATATAAAATGACTGAATAGTAATGAAGAGTTCTTAAGTCTTTTTTTTTTTGTATTTTATATACTATCAAGTTGACCTTAACAGGACTTTCTGGGTAAATAAGACGTTTAAGGAGTGGTATTATCCAGTCTGTGGCTGGCTTTATGTTTCCCTCTTCCTGGTATCTGACTATGGAGCGAGCGGTCGGGAGTTTGAATCCCCACTGTGCCTCCAGATAGAAGAGCCAGCCTGTGTAGTTGCAGATTCCCAAAATGCCTCCAGAGGAAGGGAGTGTAAATCATTTTTGTTTGTGCTCTGCCTAGAAAATCCTAGAAGAAGGTTTGCCTAAGTCATAACTGCCTTGACAGCATACGATTATTAGTCATTTATCAGTTCTCTAACCCCCAAGTAAGCTTCCAGGACATAAATGGAAATCAAATCCCTGTGGATTATCTGCATTTCTGGAATTTGCCTACTCCAGATTTGGGAAGATTCACGTTTCAAATATCCATTCTTCACTTTGGAGTCATTCAGCAAGGAGCCCATGCATTGGTAGACATCTCCGTGAAGAAATTCCAGACATGCAAATGGACCTGAGAAATCAAGTCCATCTGCATGCATTTTTTTAGCCATTTAGATATCAGGTCACCCGTTGGCTAGGCAGAGAATGACGCGTGCCCTCTGCTTTCACCAGGCCAAAGGGAACCAATGGAGGACAATTGGGTGAGTTTTAATCCTGGCCCAACATCATTGGCAAGAGATGGGCAACATTGCCTAGTTTGACCACTCAAGCCCCTGCACTCAGACAAGGCTTGCATTCATTATGGTTTGTTGTTGTTCAGTCGCACAGTCGATTCCGACCCTCTGTGACCCCATGGACCACTGTCCGCCAGGCACTCCTGTCCTCCACCATCCCCCTCAGCTCGCTCAGCCCTGTGCCCATTGTCTCTACAATACTATCTAGCCATCTCATCTTGGGCCGTCCCCTTCTTCTTTTGCCCTCGACCCTTCCAAGCATCAAGGCTTTCTCAAGTGAATCCTCTCTTCTCATTTGATGTCCGAAGTACTTTAGCTTCATCTTTATTATTTGACTTTCTAAGGAGCAGTCAGGGTTGATTTCTTCTAAGATTGACCTATTTGTTCTTCGTTTTCTTGATATTGAGTCTCAAGCCAGCTTTTTCACTTTCTTATTTTAACCTAATCAGGAGCTTCTTTAGGTCCTCCTCACTTTCTACCATGAGGGTGGTATCATCTGCATATCTCAAATTGTTGATGTTTCTTCCAGCAATTTTGATCCCAAATTGTGATTCTTCCATCCCTGCATTGCGCATTGTGTGTTCTGTGTATAAGTTGAATAAGCAGGGTGACAAAATGCAGCCTTGTCTTACTCCTTTTCCTATTCCAAACCACTCCGTCATTCCATTTTCTGTCCTAACTGTTGCCTCTTGATTCATGTACAGATTTCTCATGAGGCATATAAGGTGTTCCGGTATTCCCATCTGTTTAATTACTTGCCACATTTTGTTGTGGTCGACACAGTCAAAAGCCTTAGTGTAATCAATGAAACAGAAGTAGACTTGTTTCTGATATTCCCTTGTTTTTTTCATGATCCATCTTATGTTGGCAATGTGGTCTCTAGTCCCCCTCCCTCTTATGAAACCCGCCTGCACTTCTGGCAATTCTCTCTCCACATGTTGTTGCAGTCTTCTATCCTGTATTATCTTGAGCATCACCTTGCTAGTGTGAGGGATGAGCGCAATTGTTCGATAATTTGAACACTCTTTGGCATTACCCTTTTTGGGGAGTGGAACGTATACAGATCTTTTCCAATCCTGTGGCCATTGTTGTGTTTTCCAAATCTGCTGGCATATAGAATGCAATAATTTGATTCCATCATCTTGCAGGGCTTTGAAAAGTTCAACTTGGATACCATCAACTCCACTGGCTTTGTTGTTTGCAGTGTTTTTTAGGGCCTTTCTGACTTCACACTCTAGAATGTCTGGCTCATGTTCAATGTTTTCATCATTGTGATCATCAGGGGTGTTGAGGTCCTTCCTGTAGAGTTCCTCTGTGTACTCTTTCCATCTTTTCTTAATCTCTTCTGCATCTGCTAACTCCTTGCCATCTTTGTCTTTTATCATGGTCATTTTTGCTTTAAATGTTCCCTTGAGTTCCCCAATTTTTTTGAAAAGATCTCTAGTTCTACCCCTGATATTGTTTTCCTCTATTTCTTTGCACTGTTCGTTCAGGTATGTTTCCTTATCTCTCCTTGCTTTTCTTTGAAATTCTGTATTCAAATGACTGTATTTTTTCCTTTCTCCTTGGCATTTTGCATTTCTTCTGTCCTCTGCTATTTTAAGAGCCTCATCGGACAACCACTTCACTTTCTTATGCTTCTTTTCTTTTGGTATGGTTTTCCTTGCTGCCTCCTGCATGATGTCCCGCATCTCTGTCCATAATTCTTCTGGCACTCTGTCTATCTGGTCCAAGCCATTAAATCTGTTCCACACCTCCACTGTGTATTCCCAAGGAATGTTGTCTAGGTCATATCTGTCTGGCCTAATTGTTTTTCCTATTTTCTTTAGTCTAAGCCTGAATTTTGCAATCAGTAGGTTGTGATCTGAGCCACAATCTGCTCCTGGTCTTGTTTTTGCTGATTGTATGGAGGTTCTCCATCTTTGACTGCAGAGTATGTAATCAATCTGGTTTCGATGTTGGCCATCTGGTGATGTCCATGTGTAAAGTCTCCTTTTGTGTTGCTGGAAGAGAGTGTTTGCTATGACCAGTGTGTTATCTTGGCAGAACTCTATCAGTCTTTGGCCTGCTTCATTCTGTGTTCCAAGACCAAGCTTGCCTGTTATTCCATTTACTTTTTGATTATGGTAACTCCTTTTAATTACATATTAAACTATTCCGAGTAATAAAGGTTGTTGATCTTGCCTCTAGCTGTGTTGCACTTTATCTTCCATTTCCACACATTAAATTAAGAACTGTTTCCCTTTTTAACAATATTGGTACTTACAAGTAACTCTTGGCTTTTTTCTTCCGTTTCCACTTTATATGCCAGAATGTTTGCTCTCTCCTTCTCCAGAATCTCCAGGTGACTATGGATCAGACCCTGAAGGGAAAAGAGAAGCCCTTTCTTTAATTCAGATTCAAAGGGGATGGGAAGAACTGGCTTGCTCTCTATTAATAGGAAGGTGGGGCTATCTTTTCCCTAGGATATGATTCCAGGAACAAGGAACTGGTCCTTACTACCACTTGGCACAATCATCCCCTCGTGAAATTTGGACATTTTTTGTGTTGCCGGTACATCTTCTCCCTCACTCTCTCTTAATCATAAGAACGCTCACTTGCACAAACAGATACACATACACTGTCTATAATAGAAATACATGCTCCAGAAATCGTATCTTGGTGGGGCCCGTGAAACTCTTAACAGAGAGAATTAACAGAGGGTTTTTTCAGAGAGGGTCCCCAAATATTTCCCTTCCTGCTCCAGATCCACACCAATATCCTAGTACAGGCAGGGGTAGGATTCAGCAGGATCACACCAGTTTGCCAGAACCAGTAGCAGAAATTCTGACCGGCCCTGCCCACATAAATTTTGAAATAAAGTACAGTAGTCCTAATTTGGGTTCAACGCAGGGCTTCCTCCTGGCCACATCCACCAGACAATGCCCACAGAGTAGAGTAAAAAATTTTTTGAATCCCACCACTGGCCCGGGGACCGGATGTGGCCTGCCACACCATTTCATGTGGCACTCCACTGTCTCTGTCACATCTGGAAGTGCCATGTGTGGCAGGCAGGGCAAAATGGCCCTCTGGCCCCAGAAACTATCTGAGGGAGCGTAACCGGGCCCTCGGCTTGAAAAGGTTGAGAACCCCTGCCCTACTATGATTCCCCATGAATCCAAAAAGGAGCAAGGAATCTATTTGCCTTCTTCAAAAAATCCAAAACTTTGTATTTCTCTTAATATAAACAGATTAAAAACTACTGCTAAATCAAAAGTTCAGAAACATCACTAGCACATTCTCCTAATTATTTCTGCCGATGACCTTCTTACCTGGTAATCTTGGGCTGCCTCCTCCACAGGAACCACATTATGATTTCGGTGCTCTTTGGCTTTGTCACAAACCACACAGATGGGGACTATGTCGTCCTTGCAGAAGAGCTTCAGGGGCTCCTGGTGTTTCCCACAGACTCCCCCCTTTCCCTCGGGGCTTTTCCCCTCTTGAATATGGAGTTTCCTGGCTAATTCCGCAATGTTTGCCAGCGGACGATTCGGGATGAATTTCCTTTGGACTTTTGCTCTGCACTGAGGGCAGGAAATCTCTTCTCCCTTGGAATTATCCCAGCATTTGGCCAGGCAGGCTCGGCAGAAATTGTGCCCACATTCAATGGTGACTGGATCCTGGAAATACTCCAGGCAGATGGAGCAAGTGGATTCCTCGCAGAAACCCTGGAGATTATCATTAGCAGCCATTTCTCGTCCCACCAGAAAGTTGAGTTAGTTTCACTTTCCTGCCTTTCAGAGAATGGGCGGTTCACTTCCTTTTAATTACTCAGCAACAAATTAGCAATACGAGTGAGAACAGCTACTAGAGCAAAGAAGGCTTTTGTAAACGGAGAAACAAGGAAAGCGAAGGCAAATATTGAGAGAAGAACTACCAGTATGTGCCATCTATAAATTCTTCTGGACTTGAAAATATTTTAAGTCTTGATAGAGTAATCAAACAACATTTTTCATCTTTCAGGGGGAAAATTCACCTTACACAAAAGCAAAATTTAAAAAAGATAAAAAAACTCTAGTCCCTTAAAAACTATTATTTAAAGCAAGCATTTGTGGAGCAAATCTTCCTCAAACTTAGAGACCACATACATCTAGCATTCCTATACATCGCCTCATCAGCAGGTATAATAAATATTAGCTAGTCATGTAGTCTCACTCTTCTCTATGAGTGAAATAATTATCACAATAAAATACAGCAGATTTTTTGCTTTTTAAGATGTCACAATGTTTCTTTTTGAAAATTCTATTTTTGTTTTTGTCTGATATGCTGGCACAAACCAACACAACTAATTTTCTGGCCCTGACACCAATTCGTCCAGCCCGTTCCAACCTCGTTGCTCCCAGAAGCGGGAGTAAAACCCACCCAACTTCCACTTCTGGGATTGACGAGCATGGGGTTGGCTGGATGAATTGGCATTGGAGGCTGGAACTGCCCCACAGGGAGTAGTTTGAGCACCCATGAATCACGTGACTGGCCCATGGTCTGAAAAGTTTAGGCACCCCTGCTGTTAGCAAGGCTTGTGGGCTGGAACTGGCCCATGACACCAATTCATCTGGCCCACACCACCAGGGCCAGATCTGGCTCATAGGGAGTAGTTGGGGCACCCAGGAACCACATGACTGGCCAGTGGCCTGAAATGGTTGCGCACCCCTGCTGTTAACAGGGCTTATGGGCCGGATCTGGCCCATGACACCAATGGATTCCTGTGCACATGGCTCCAGATGGCCACCTTGCATGTTGGTAAATGTTGACATCCATTTTGGGTCCTGCTTCTTTCCGTTAGCCAGGGGTGCTCAAACTATGGCCTATGGGCCGGATCCAGCCAATGACACCAGAAGCGGAAGTAAAACTCACCCAGCTTATGGGAGTGATGATGGTGGAACGGGCCAGATGAATTGGTGTCAGGGTCAGATCTGGCACACAGGCTGTAGTTTGGGCACACATGAACCACGTGACTGGCCCGTGGCCTGAAAAGTTTGGGCACCCTTGCTGTTGGCTTTTAAAACTGATTTCTATGCACATGGCTCCAGATGGCAACTCTGCATGTTGTCATCCATTTGGGGCTTCTATCCCTCTTAGTTTTTAACTTGGTGTCAGGACATATTGAAAGATTCCCCCCCCCCCCCCATGTCTGCTTTTGCTCAGCTAAACTAGTCAGATTGGTTTGGCAAGCTTTTGTAATGTGTGATTGTTATTGGAATGTTGCAACCTTGAGATGAAGAGAGCAGGCAGCCCCCTCCCTTTCTCCCAAGACAAACTGGTGAGTCACAGCCACACCTCAGGGAATTTGAGGCAAACATTAGCCTCAGAAATAGTTAGGTTATCTGATGCATCGGATAACGTTAACATAATGGTTAACATAATGTTATCTGATGCAAATGTTTGCCTCAAATTCCCCAACGTTATCTGAGGTTCCACAAGTAATCCGATTTTTAGCGTTGCATGCATCGAACAACGCTAAAAAAAAAAAGCCAGGGACAAACCGCTTTAAAGGCAGGCAGGGAAAGAAAGAGACCTCCCTGCCTTTAAAGCCACCCCCAGGTAGTCCTCAGGCGGCGGGGGCAAAGTCCTGCCTTCCCGGGCTGCCTTTTCAAATGCTGGCAAGGGGGCCTGGAAATGTAGGTGCAAAGGGGAACCTGGTGGGAGCAGCAGCTGTGGTGGCTTGAAGGTAAGCAGGGCCAGGGCTTGGCTGGCCTCCTTTACTTCTTTATTATGATGCATCAGATAACACTAAAAAGAACGTTCTCTGGTGCAAATCTTCCCCCAAAGTTGTCATCGTTATGCGGTTTTAGCGTTATCTGATGCAATCGTTATCCGGGGTATTACTGTATCACTGTACAGTATTTGCATTTGAAAATATTTGAGGAAACCACAGGTTTGAGAGTGAATTGGGATAAATCAGAAATAATATTATGTAATGGTGAAAACAAGGAGCAGGAGAAAATAAAAGAGAAGTATAAAATACAGGTTAAGAATAATCTGAAATATTTGGGGGTATTGATATCAAGTAGAATTGATGACCTTAAGAAATTAAATTATGACAACCAAAAGAATGAAATAGAAGACAAAATAGTACAATATAAAAAATAGAATTTACAGTAATACCCCGTATAACGCGAGTACCGTATATCGTTAAAACCGCATAACGTTACAAGATTTTCGGAAACATCTTGTATCGAGTAACGCGATTTTAACGTTACACGATACAGTCGTTCTTAGCAGCAGGGTGGGTGGAAAGCTGAACGGGGTTCTCCGTTCAGCTTCCCAGCCACCCTGCAGCTACGGAGGCAGGGGTGGGGTGGCTGGAAAGCTGACGGGGGGCTCCCCCATCGGCTTACCCAGCCACCCCACAGCTGCGGAGGCATGGGCGGGTGGCTAGGGAAGCCGACAGGGAGTCCCCGTCAGCTTCCCCAGCCACCCTGCAGCTGTAGATCGGGTCCTCTGATCTCTCTGGAGGTGTTGCTGGGCTTCCCCGACGTCCAGAGCCGGTGCAGCAAGCCAGAATGTCAGAGTTCGAATCCCGACGTTCTGGCTTCCTGCACTGGCTCAGGACGTCGGGGAAGCCCAGAAACACCTTGGATCAGGTCCCCACACCTCCCTGGACCCGGCGGGGGGGTCAGACCCCCCAAAATTGGTAAAAAAAAGGATGTTTTTTTTACCAATTTGGGGGTTTCTGACCCCCCCGCCGGGTCCAGGGAGGTGGGCAGACACGATCCAAGCTTTTTCTGAGCTTCCCCGACGTCCTGAGCCAGTGTAGCAAGCCAGGATGTCAGAGTTCGAATCCCGACGTTCTGGGTTGCTGCACTGGCTCAGGACTTCGGGGAAGCCCAGAAACACCTTGGATCGGGTCCCCACACCTCCCAGGACCCAGCGGGGGGGTCAGAAACCCCAAAATTGGTAAAAAAAAATGGACGTTTTTTTTTTACCAATTTTAGGGTCTCTGACCCCCCCGCCGGGTCCAGGGAGGTGGGCAGACACGATCCAAGCTTTTTCTGGGCTTCCCCGATGTCCTGAGCCAGTGCAGCGACCCAGAATGTCAGGATTCGAATCCCGACGTTCTGGGTTGCTGCACTGGCTCAGGACGTCGGGGAAGCCCAGAAACACCTTGGATCGGGTCCCCACACCTCCCAGGACCCAGCGGGGTGGTCAGAAACCCCAAAATTGGTAAAAAAAACGGACGTTTTTTTTTACCAATTTTGGGGTCTCTGACCCCCCCGCCGGGTCCAGGGAGGTGGGCAGACACGATCCAAGCTTTTTCTGGGCTTCCCCGATGTCCTGAGCCAGTGCAGCGACCCAGAATGTCAGGATTCGAATCCCGACATTCTGGCTTCCTGCAGCATAAAAGAGGGTGGGGGAAGTTCAAAATTAGCGCGCATCGGGTCTCCCGACCTCCCTAGAGCTGATGTGCACTAATTTTGAACTTCCCCCACCCTCTTTTATGCTACAGGAAGCGAGAACGTCGGGATTCGAATCCTGACATTCTGGCTTGCTGCACTGGCTCAGGACGTCGGGGAAGCCCAGAAACACCTTGGATCGGGTCCCCACACCTCCCTGGACCCGGCGGGGGGGTCAGAGCCCCCAAAATTGGTAAAAAAAAACGTCCGTTTTTTTTACCAATTTTGGGGTTTCTGACCCCCCCGCCGGGTCCAGGGAGGTGTGGGGACCCGATCCAAGGTGTTTCTGGGCTTCCCCGACGTCCTGAGCCAGTGCAGGAAGCCAGAACATCGGGATTCGAACTCTGACATTCTGGCTTGCTGCACTGGCTCAGGACGTCGGGGAAGCCCAGAAACACCTTGGATCGGGTCTGCCCACCTCCCTGGACCCGGCGGGGGGGTCAGAAACCCCAAAATTGGTAAAAAAATGGACGTTTTTTTTACCAATTTTGGGGTCTCTGACCCCCCCGCCGGGTCCAGGGAGGTGGGGAAACCCGCTCCAAGCTGTTTCCAAAGTTCTCCCACCTCCCTGGAGGCAGCAGCAAGCCAAAATGTCAGGATTCAAATCCCGATGTTCTCGCTTCCTGCAGCCTCCAGGGAAACAGGGCTTTTTTTAACATTGTGTGTTCAATGTATCGCACAACGTTAAAAACCGAATAACGACGGGACTTGTGGAACCAAGTCATAACGTTATTCGGGGTACTAGTGTATCTTGGTTTGGACGGGTCGCTTTATGTAAAATGATACTACCAAAACTAATTTTTTTATTTGATGCGTTACCAATTAGATTTAAAGATAGAGAGCTAGGATAATACCAAAATATGATAAATAATTTTTGTAATGGAAAGCGTAGAGCAAGAATATCTAAAAATTTGTGGTTATACATCTCAACATGAAGGCGTATTAGGGATACCAAATGTTAAGCATTATTATACAGCATTTCAAATAAGGAATGTTGTAAAAATATTAATGAAAGAAGAAAGAATTTGGGAAAAATTTGAGCTGAGGGAATTTACACAAATAGGTACCGTATTTGCCAGCGTATAAGACGACCCGACAACATTTCCACTCAAAAAATAGAGTTTGTTATATACTCGCCGTATAAGACTACCCCTTCTTCCACACACCAAATAAAACATAAAAGAACATCAGATTTGATTTCAACATCTCCCTGTGGCTGACACTAGTGCGCAAGTGCGCATGTGTGAGCTCTGCTTCCCCTGTCTCGTTGCTGATGCTCACCGCAGCCACGCTGGATACCACGCGATACTGGATGGTATGTACAATGAGGTGGGTGGGCATCGGGAGGCCACTATAGGCAGCTATGTCTATCCCAACTGAAGTGCACCCGGCGTATAAGACGACACCCCCACATGGAGGCATGTTTTTCAGGGGAGGAAAGTAGTCTTATACGCCAGCAAATACAGTAAATCACTTTTTTAAGATAAGGAAATTAAGAAAAGTTTTGTTGTTGTTCAGTCGCACAGTCGATTCCAACCCTCTGCGACCCCATGGACCACTATCCGCCAGGCACTTCTGTCCTCCACCATCCTCCTCAACTCGCTCAGCTCTGTGCCCATTGTCTCTACAATACCATCTAGCCATCTCACTTTTGGCCGCCCCCTTCTTCTTTTGCCCCCGACCTTTCCAAGCACCAAGGCTTTCTCAAGTGAATCTTCTCTTCTCATTTGATGTCCAAAGTACTTTAGCTTCATCTTTATTATTTGACCTTCTAAGGAGCAGTCAGGGTTGATTTCTTCTAAGATCGACCTATTTGTTCTCCTTGCTGTCCAGGGGACTCTCAAAACTCTCTTCCAACACCAAAAAGTTATTAAAAATAAAATGATAAAAACAACTTTGGATGAATGGACTAGAGTGAGTGAGGAAAGATCTTGTACCAGATATATCCCCGATTACTGAATTGGAAGATATTAATACTTTCCCAATAAAAAGATAGAAAGGTTAAGAATGTCCTCATTAAAAATGGAGTTTTGATAGTGAAGGTGTCACGTACCAGCTGGCCCTCTCTCTGGGAAACCCCTGTAAACCAAAGCAAACAAAGGGCGGGCTGGACGGCAAAACAGAGTTACAGCTCTTAACTGCTTATCAGCCAAAAGGGGTTTTAATTTGGTAGCGTGTTCAAAGGTTTGTGTGTGAAATGCAATGCTTCTCTTACCCTTTTAGTCCAATGAAGACACGTATCTCAGGAAAATGATGAAGATTTATTGATCAGGTTCTTAAAGCATAAAAGTCAGTAGCTTAGGTCAGTCCAATACAGTCCACAGGTAATCTAGGTAACCATTTTTAAGGAGCAAAAATGCATAGCTCCTAAGCTAAGGATGTTAGCCAATAGAGATCCAGAAACAAAAACTCTCTAATCAAAAACAGGTCTTAACTCATGGAGAAGCAGAGACAAACTCCTCACTTCTCTCCAAAATGGAGAATCTGCCGTCAGGTGGTTTAGCTTTAGCCAATCAAGTAACAGAGAAAACTTTCTCAAAACAATACATTGTTTACACACGTGCACAGAGAGTGTACTGGCACATAGACAAAACATTGGATCTCAGCTAGCTTGGAAAGATAAGAAATACTGAAAAACATGCTGTCTATAACACAGCCTTGAGGCTCAGAGAAGACAAAGGATTTGTTCTGAGGCCTATTTGAAACTACAACTTCACCAAGCTTTGGGAACATTAGGAAAAAGATGTCGTTTCCTGACAGAAGGATTGGATAAAAATTTGTAAGGATAGAGCTAAAAAGACAGAATTATTTTCACAAATAGAAATGAATTGGTTTCAAATTATACAGAAATAACTGGAATAATAAATATTCATATGAAAGGGGTTTAGAAAGGGAGAAAACAACATTTGAAGAACTGCTGATAAAATTAAGAAAAGGAGAGATGGGCAAAGGGATTGTAAGCAAGATATATAAGATCTTTAATAAAGAAGGTAAAGCACAGGAAATTCTGAAAAATATTTGGGAGGAAGATTTACATGTTATAATTCCAGAAATACTGTGGGGGGAAAAATGGAAAAGAAGGATTATGAGAACTATGTCTGTAAGGGTTAAAGAACACAATTATAAGTTATTATGGTGATGGTACCTGACCCCAATTAAGTTGCATCAAATAGATAACAAAATAAGTAAGACATGTTGGAGATGCAAACAATTAACGGGAACATATGTTCATATGTGGTGGAGTTGTATTGTGTTAAGGGATTTTTGGGGGAAAGTAGAAAAGGAAATTGCAAGTATTATGGAAATGCAGCAAGAGTTGGTGCCCTGTGCGATTTTACTGACTGATGTTGATAAGTTTAATGTGGATAATGATAAAAAAGAGTTGGTAGCTGTAATGATAACGTTAGCCAGACATTGTATAGCGAAAAATTGGAAAAATGGTGTGGTTTTAAAAATGGAGGATTGGTATAAGGACATGTGGGATTTGGCATTAAATGATAAATTAACATGGGATTTGAACACTAGAAAAGGCACAGTTCATGAAAATAGATTCTGGAAAATTTGGCAGCAATGGAATATGTAATGGTTAGAGATAAGGGTACAAAACCTGTACCTGATCAAATGAGTTTTTGGTAGATTTACCCAAAAAAACCCTTTCGTAACTTGAATTTTTCATAATTTGAGGCTTTCGTAAATCAGGTTTTTACTGTACTTTCTGAGTCTGATTCTGTAACCAGTTGTACTGTATATCTATTGTTCTATCTAATCCACAGCTGGACGATTGTTCCATCCAATCCACAGCTAGTTAGCTTGTTAATCAAAACATCATGGGACACTTTGTCAAATGCTTTGCTGAAATTAAGGTATACAGTAACCAGTACAAGCTAGTTTCATACTAGAGCCATTGTACTGCTTATCATAGTTACTAGCTAATATAGCTACAATGTTTGAATGCCTGTGGGAATGCTTTCTAGTTCAGCTTACTGATCACGCATGTTACATGAGGCAAACATGATTTTATTAACCAATGATTTATGAGACTGATTATGAAACTACCAATCACATAGCTGTAATATTCTATATGATAATGAGCTATCCTATTCTGTATGAAATAAATATGGGCATTAAAATAATGGCAGATAAACAGAACAATAAGAAAACAGAATCTGCAGATCAAGAATTAAGCATGCATATAATCATTCAATAAAGGAAGTTCTGCCGGCTCAGAAACTTCACTTGGTGTATTTTCTTCAGCAATCTTTCTACTGTCTACAAACTCTCCCCATATACATTCAATAGCCTACAAACTCTCCCACATATAAATCAAAATTCATTATTATTTATCTCTCCTTTCTTGAATTTTAATTGAAATGTTACTTGATCATTTAGTGCAATATTCTATACTTCCTTGTACCATTCCTGTATGCTCCCAGAGAGGTTTATTATCCAATTTTTAGCAAGTATTAGTCTTGCTGTAACCATAATTATAACCATCTCTTTCTTATGTTTATTAAGATAAGTATCACTTAAATCCATTATTAATACAATTTGGGATCATTTGTAATTTAATCGATAATACCCTACAGTATTGATGTCTCTAAACATCTTTTCCCCACAAAAAAAATGCAAAATACAAAAGGAACAATTCTGACATGCAGGAAAAAGGGCAACTGTCTCTTTAAAGAATGATCAAAGGCTGATTAGGCTGCCTTAAAATGAGATTGTGAGGGAGGCTCCAATACTCAGATAAAAGAAAGGGAGGAGGGTCTCCCCAGAGACAGAGACCCCAGAGAAAGTGTAGAGATGGGATCCTGAATCTCCATCATGAAAGGCCACTTTCCCTTCTTCATAGTTCAGGGACACCCGGATCCTCCTCAGGTTCCCACTCAGGGGAGGAAGAGACTCCTTAGGAAGGTTGGAGGTAAAATATTGAACTTTCCCTCCCCTCCATGTGTATTTCCATAAGGCCCAGATCCCTTCCTCAGTACTCAACTCAATATTGCCTTTCCTCCTAATGGACTTTCTGGCCACCCCCACAGCCCACTCCCCTTCTTTTCCCACAGTGACTTCCCAGGAATGTCTCCCTGCTGCGAACCCCTCACGTCCCAGCATATAAGAACAGTAGTTGAATCTCTCAGGAATGTTGGGCAAATCTTGCCAGTTGCTTCCACATTTCACACTTTTGCAATCCTGAGACAGGACGAGGGAGGGATATGCTGTGTCTGGATCCAGAGTGACATCTGCTTTTGAGGTGAAAGAAAAGGAGCAGAAGAGAAAGAGAGAAGGAGGTGAGAGAAGAAATAGGCCATGACTGTATCATTAACACACCACAGCAGCTCTGCACAATCAGCCATTTTAAGGTCATTTCATTAATTACTGGTCATTAAATCTATCCCATCCACCTGGGATCTCTTTCAACATCTACCTGATAAAACACTCTGTATAAAATGTGAGAGGGATGTAGCAACAAGGGGGGTTCCTTCAGTATCTTTTGCCTGTAATTTAGTTTTTTCTTCTTGGGTGCCAGTCTAACATGGTCATCCAGAACATTTGGGGTTCATTTCCTGGAGCTTTTTGGAAATGCCATCTCTGCCCCCCTCCACCCACATTGCCCCTCCACCTTCCCAGATTGTGAGTCAGACCCTTCGCAAAGAGGACCCTCTGTTGACAGTAATCTCATCTCAGAAGGGACAAAACGGTAGTCTTGGGGATTCTGCATGAAACCAGGAAAGTAGGAAAGACCATGGGATTGCATTTGACTCTCCGCCCCACTCAGATAGGGTGTTAGTGGGGCTTGAGAAGGGAATGACGGATGGCTTTGTTCAAGAAACCCTCACTGTGGCTCTACAGTTGCCTACACCGACACTCTCTCCTCTCTCCACTCCTGTTACATGGTTTATTTGAGCACCAGAAGGCATAACGTAAGGCATTTGCCACTCTGGCAAACCTCTTTTCAGAGGCAAGGAATACAGCCTGGGAATTGGATTTCAACATCTCAAATATGTCATTCATTACCACAGCCAACCTACTACCCTTCGCAGGTAAAGGCCCATAGAAACATGGTCGTGTGCCAGGATACTGAAGAGACCATATCACCCCAAGAACATCTGTCCCTCCCACCAGAGCAGACTGGAGAAGCTCTCTCATTCTTCCATCTGCTAGAGAGGCACGTCTCTCCAGCACCAGAAAGAGGGCCTGCTCAGTGTCTGCCCCTGCCCTATGGAACCTCCTGCCAATTGAGCTGCGTCTCCAGACAGAGTTGCTGCCCTTCAGGAAAGGGCTAAAACCCTGGCTGGCAGTGCAGGTATGGGGCACCAGTGGCATGGTGACCCCGGCCTGCTGGCTAATTTAGTAAGAACTTGTTCAATCTTTTAACCTTTTTAAACTTTATTACTACAGTAATACCTGGCATAAAGAGTGTTTCATTTAGAGACTAATTCGCTTAAAGAGCAGAATTTTCTCTGGTCGCCTTGCCTAACAACTAAAAGCAACAAAAAACTCGCTTAACAACTAAATCAAGGTTCCCAATCCACTCCACCCCTTGCCTGAAGTTTCAATTGGTCACTTACAATGTTTTGCTTAAAGAGCAATCCTGTGCTACGCATTATGTTCTTTAAGCGAGGTACATCTGTAGTTTTAATGGGTTTTTACTGCTTTTGCAATTGGTTTTATTTACTGTGAGCCACCCAGAGTCTTCAGAATTGGGCAACAATACAAATTAGAAAATAAATTAAATAAAAATTTAAAATGCAACAATATATTATCACCCACACTGCTTTCTGAGTTTAGGCTCAAAGTGGGATTCCTTGAACCAGCCATTGTGCTGAGCAACAAACAGGGCAGCTCTGGAGGAAACGCTCTGTGCATGGCAAGTTCAGAAGGAATGAGCCATTGATTTGAAGGATATACTCTAGATGGGGAAAGGAATTGGTTTCAATTGTTTGCATGTGGAAGGAAGTTCAAACAAGACACACCCACAACTTTCATACATGAATCAGGCATCATCAATGTACCTCTCTGCTGTAGGGGTTGAGATAACAAACTACAGTAATACCCCGGATAACGCGAGTACCGTATAGCGTGAAAACCGCATAACGTGACAAGATTTTCGGAAAAATCTTGTATCGAATAATGCGATTTTCACGTTATTCGGAACAAGCGTATGCGTGTGGGGGGGAATTGGATTTGGGTAGAACATCTACCCAATCCAACCCCCCCCCCCAGCGCCCGCCCCCATGATGTTTGGAAAGGGTACGGTGATGCTTACCCTTTCGAAACTTCAGGAGAGGAGAACATCGTCTCCCCAGCTTGGGAAAGAGGCGGCTTAGCCGAAATTCCCTCCCCCTGCGCGGGGGTGAGGATTTCGACCAAGCCGCCTCTTTCCCGGGCACGCTATAGCAACGCGGATCGCACGTCAAGGCAATTGCCTTGACGTGGGATCCCCGTTTCGCTCGCCTAAACAAGGGTTGGCTTTTTAAAAAGCCCCCTTGTCGGCATCTCCCGCGGACGCACCTGTCAGATGGGGCTGCAGAGGCTACGGGGAAGAGCTCCGTAGCCTCTGCAGCCCCCGTCTCACATGTGTACGCGCCCGTGCGAGAAGCCGACATGGGGGATTTCGAACTCCCCCCCCCCACCGCAGGGCAGCAAAAAGTCTCGCCGCCAAAGCGGCACTGGCCAGATGGCCGGATAGCTGGTGGCGGGAGGGGGGAGGAAGGGGGGAGGGTCCAGGCAAGAGTGTCTCTTTTTAAAAAGCCCCTGTGTCGGCATCTCCCGCGGGTGCGGGCGCGTGTGAGACGGGGGCTGCAGAGGCTACGGAGCTCTCCCCCATAGCCTCTGCAGCCCCCATCTGACAGGCGTGCCCGCGTGGGAGATGCCGACACGGGGGCATTTTAAAAAGAGACACTCTTGCCTGGACACTTCCTCCCCCCTCCCGCCACCAGCTATCCGGCCATCTGGCCAGTGCCGCTTTGGCGGCGAGACTTTTTGCTGCCCTGCAGGGGGGCGGAGTTTGAAAGTCCCCATGTCGGCTTCTCGCACGGGCGGGACCTCTCCCCATAGCCTCTGCAGCCCCCATCTGACGTGTGCGCCTGTGCAAGAAGCCGACATGGGGGATTTTGAACTCCATCCCCCCCCCCCCATCGCAGGGCAGCAAAAAGTCTCGCCGCCAAAGCGGCACTGGCCAGATAGCTGGTGGCGGGAGGGGGGAGGGTCCAGGCAAGAGTGTCTCTTTTTAAAAAGCCCCTGTGTCGGCATCTCCCGCGGGCGCGTGTGAGACGGGGGCTGCAGAGGCTATGGAGCTCTTCCCCATAGCCTCTACAGCCCTCATCTGACAGGCGCGCCTGCGCCCGATGCCGACACAGGGGCATTTTAAAAACAGACACTCTTGCCTGGACCCTCCCCCCTCCCGCCACCAGTTATCTGGCCAGTGCCGCATTGGCGGCGTGACTTTTTGCTGCCCTGTGGTGGGGATGGTGGAGTTCGAAAGCCCCCATGTCGGCTTCTCGCACGGGCGGGACCTCTTCCCCGTAGCCACTGCAGCCCCCATCTGACGCGTGCGCCCGTGTGAGAAGCCGACATGGGGGCTTTCGAACTCCGCCCCCCCCCCCCCACCGCAGGGCAGCAAAAAGTCTCGCAAAGCGCCTAAATGGGCATCGCACGTCAAGGCAAGGTATCAAAGTGGGGGGTGCCACCAGGGGAGGGGGGAAATTGGAAATACCGACAGGTGCATTGCGATGGGAGTTTGGGCACCCGGGGGAGTGGGGAAATCGGAAATGCCGACCCTTGCGCAAGTGCGCGAAAGGGGATCGCACGTTAAGGTAAGGGATCAAAGGGGGGGTGGCACCCCCTGCTTTGATCCCTTGCCTTGACGCTATACCCGTTTGGTAGAAGAGGCTCCCGCTGACGCGCTTTTTCGCGCGCGGGCGAGCGCCTCTTCTCAGGTTTTTTTAGTGTTGTTTGATCAATGAATCGAACAACGCGAAAAACCGGACAACGTCGTGACTTGTGGAACCATGTCATAACGTTATCCGGGGTACTAGTGTATCTGTGAAAGGAAAAAGATGTAAAGATCACCCAGTACAGTTTCTTGTACACAGTTTATAACTTAGAAAAGCTACACTAACACAGAATTAAACAAAAACTGACAAAATACTACACAACCTGAACAAATTCCACAATTTTGATGTGACAGGACTTTTCTTTCATTCAGCCCTATAGACTCTCCTTCAGAAAGTTTGTGCTTTTATATATTTATGAATTCCATAAGAGCATGGTCATAAGAGCATGGTCCTTGGGCAGAAACTGCTTCCACCGCCGTGTGGCAGTCTTTGAAGCAGAATGGAATCATATCTCACCATCTCCCTGCCCCCACTGCTAAACATTTCCAATTCCCCTATAGCACTTGGTTTCCAGTCCTCTGATTGTCCTTCTTGTCCTCCTATGCACCAGATCCAGGTTATTTGCATCCTTCTTAAACGTGCAACGTACAAAACTGGACACAAGACTGAAGATGAGGCCTCACCAGTGCTGAGTAGAGAGGCGATTGTACTTCACATGGCAAGGATGCTATTCTTTTGTTAAAGCAGCCTACAATAGTATTGGCCTTTTCTGTAGCCATCTCTCCCTGTTGGCTCATATTCATTGCTTGGGATCTAAAATGATTCAAACACTTGATCTTAAATCAAACACTTGATCTTAAAGACAACAGTGGAGACATGGAACAGAGTGAGGAATGAGCTTACTCCGGGGATTTCACCGATTTTAGAGGTGGAAGATTTTCAGGATTTTCCAATTAAAATTGATAAAAAGATTAGGGATATATTGGTAGAAAAGAAGGTAAAATTATTAAAAGATTGGGTTAACACTTGCAAAGATCAGGAAAAAAGGCATGAGCTGTACACGCAACTACAATTAGATTGGTTTAAGATCCTTCAGATAAATAATTGGAATAAGAAATTCCTAAGGGAAAATGGACTAAATAGAGATTGTACGGAATTTGAGATACTTTTGGCTAAAGTCAGGAATGAAGAAATGGGTATTAAAGGATTAGTCAGTAAAATCTACAAGATCCTGAATAATAGCCAAAGTATACAAGAGGTGTTAAGACAAAGTTGGGAACAGGAACTAGATATAAGAATACCAACAAAAAAATGGCAAAAGATGTGGGAAAGAAGGATAATGAGAACAATGTCGGTCAGAATCAAAGAGCATAATTACAAAATAGTATGGAGATGGTATAGGACCCCAGTCGGCCTGCACAGAATGTATAGTAATCTGAGCGATATATGTTGGAGATGCAAAAAAATGAAGGGAACATATGAGCATATGTGGTGTAGCTGTGAGGCATTAAAATTTTTCTGGGAAAGAATAGAAAAAGAAATAGAGAATATATTAAAAGTGCAGATCGGAAGGGGGTCAGATACAATCTTGTTAACAGATATAGGAGATTATGATATGAATAAGAACAATAAAGAGTTATTGACTATAATGTTGACCGTTGCAAGATTATGTATAGCCAAAAAGTGGAAATGTAATGAACAAATCAATATTCAAGATTGGTATATACAAATGTGGGATTTAGCGTTAAATGAAAAGCTTACTTGGGAAATAAATTGTAGGAAAGGAAAAATGCAAAGTAATAATTTCTGGAGGATCTGGGAACCTTTTATAACTTATTCTTTGGAGGAAAAAAAGGGCATACCCCCTGTACAAGAACAGAATGACTTTTGGAAATTGTAAAGGTACAGAACTCCCTGGACAGTGTATATAGCACGAGGGTGGTGTTAATGGGCTAATAGAAAAGAAGGTGTAGAAGATTATGTCTAAAAAGGTGGTAAACGTAACACGTAATATCGTTATGCATAAAATACTTTACATGATCTTCATAAGTCTAGATATTTCTGTAATTGTCTTGTTATGTATTTCTGTATTTTTGTACTTTTGTACTTTTGTATCCTTGTATTATTTTTTTTAATACCTAATAAAAATTTAAAAAATTAAAAATAAAATAAAATAAAATGATTCTAAGATTCTTCTCGCATCTTCTATCACTGAGCCAAGGCTCCACCATCATGTAACTGCATGTTTGGTTGCTAAATGATGTATTTTGAACCACTGCTTTTGACGTCATGAAGGTGAGCAAATGCTGGACACACCCACTCACATGGAAGGATTCTACCTTACCTTTAAACTGCTTCATCAGCCCAACTAGAGAGTTATTTCTATCACAGACTTCTGAAATCTTCACGTTCAGCTCAGAAGGGAAAGTTATGTGATACTGGAATTTCTCCTTTTTCTCACACCTTTTGGAGAGTAAAATAAAATTAGCTTGACACCCACCCAAACCGAATTTCCCATGGAAGGAAAACAAAGGGATTGGGAGAATTAAGAAACCTGCAGAAAGCCTAGAGGAGGCAAAGGCATCACTTGGCTCTTTAGTTCCCAGTTCCTTCTGTGAGCCTAGAAGACCACCTAAGATCTTCTCAAGGCTCCTGCAGTTTTCACTTTGATTGCATTATGTCGGGGAAAGAGCTGAAGACGCTTCTCTGGAAGCTAATACCAGATGGCTCTTTCTAAGTGCTTCCACGCACTGAATGGGGGCCAATCATAGAACACCATGATGCTATGTGGTTCTCTGTTCCTTGTTCAGCAATGGCAAAACCTCATACAGTTTCTTCTTCTAAATGTTACCAGATATGCATGGGGAAAAGAAAGATGGATCCTACTAAAGGTGAATGCAAACATATCTTATAGTTCAGTGATGTCAAACCTTTTAGAGACCAAATGCCCGAGGGGGAGGAGGTGGCAGTGCACAGACAGGCGGGCACTGCACATGCCCAAACACGCATTACTGTAATGTGCTCTACATGGGGCTGCCCTTGGTGACCATTCGGAGGCTGCACTTGGTCCAGAATGCGACTGCTCGGGTAGTGATGGGGTGCGGGCGTTATGCTCGTGCCTCATCGCTGCTTCAGGAGCTGCATTGGTTGCCAGTATGTCTCTGGGTGCAATTCAAGGTGCTGGTCATTACCTTTAAAGCCCTACATGGTAGTGGGCCAGGATACTTAAGAGACCGCGTCACCCCAAGAACATCCGTCTGTCCCACCAGGGCGGATCGGAGAGGCTCTCTTATCATTCCATCAGCTAGAGAGGCGCATCTCTGTAGCACCAGAAGGAGGGCCTTCTCTGTGTCTGCCCTGGCCCTTTGGAACCTCCTGCCAACTGAGTTACGCCTACAGACAGAGCTCCTGCCCTTTCGGAAGGGCCTAAAAACCTGGCTGGCAGGGCAGGTGTGAGGCTCCAGGAATATGGGGTCCCGTGGTGGATCTGATGGGACAGCCACCCCTCTCTCGCTCTTTTAAACTTTCTAAACCTTTTAACTTTTTTAATATTTTAGATTTTTGTAAATTTATAGTTTAATTTTTTAATTGATTTTTTAAAGTGATTTTGAACCTTAAGGTTTTTATTTCTGAATTTGTAGGGGGATTGTTTAATTGTTTTGCATTTATTGTGTATAGTCTTTCCCTTTTCTGTAAGCAGCCTAGAGTCAGGTTTACCTGATTGGGGATGGATAATAAATCTAAATAAATAAATAAATAAATGTGATGCTGCCAATGTGCCTCCCGCACGGGTGCACATGCCCTCCCCACAGATGCACCGCCTCTGGCAACATCACATGGGTACAGGTGTGCTATCATCTCCTAGGAGGGGTGAGTGGGGCATGTTTGGACACTTCACCTTGTCCCTGCCACCAACTCACAGGTGGGATTTCAGGCTCCCCTCTCGCCTCCCCATTAGAGGAGAGAAGTGGGTATGGAAGCATCACTGCCATTAGCACTGTCACAGAGTGGGATTGCCCAAAATGGTGCATGTGCCCACAGAAAGGGTTATGTGTGCCACCTACACTGTCATAGTCTCTCACCTAATCCTAGTGAGGACTTAAATTTTCTTCCAAAAGTAGAGGAATCTTTGTCATGAATACATCATGCCTTACACCAGACAACCTATAGAGTATTTTACTGTCTTCTTCATCTTCTTTCAAGCCAAATGGGGTTTGTGTGTTGGCATCACTGAACAGAGGATTGACTGAGGGTAAAAAAAGCCTCAGGAGAAAGGAGAACAAGGACCAAGAATGCCTGGCTGAAGAGGAGGAAAAGAAGCCACCTGGGAGTTTCCACCACCCCCTCCTGCTAAATCACTGAGATCTGATGGAGGGAAAAAGAGCTGGTAGAGACAGAGCCCACCATGGGTGGAATCACAACTAAATGCAGGGGTTGGAGAAGAAGCTGAACGAAAAGACAGAAAGGAGGGAACCAGAAGGTGGCCTTCAAAGAACAGCCCAAGATGGGAGGTGCTTTGGGGGAACTTCACCACAGAAACAATTTTAAGATGAGAAACATGCAGTTTAGAAAACTGCTCTGAAAGCACTAGAAAAGAAGTAGATCACAAGGGTAAATAGAATACCAATAGAATGCTTTCAAGCCACAGAGACTGGATTGATCAAATTTTAACAAGATTTTGGTAACCAACATGGAAAATAGAACAAAGGCCCACAGACCAGAAATATTCAATATATATTCAGTTCCGAAGGAAAGAGATACCGTGGAATGCAGTACCTTTAGGACCACTGCTTTAATTCCCCATACAAGCAAAGGGATGTTCAAGGTGTTACAACAAAGGCTTTTGCTTTCTATGGAGTGTAAAATGCCTGATGTTCAAGTTGATTCCAACGACAGCGCTGGCTGAAGACCACAGGAGAAGAGGAAGACAATAGGCAAGATGGATAAACTCAACAAAGGAAAATCACAATGTGTAAGCTCAACTCAGTGAGTAGGAATGTTGAGGAGAGGATATTTTGATGATCTCATTCATGGGGTCATCATAAGTGAAAGGAGACTTGACAAGTCATAACAATAAGACAAAGTCCTAATGAAACATATAATAAACATATTGAAAGCAAAGACGTACTGAGATAACGTATTTATAAGCACCAAATAATACAGTTACAGCAGAATGAAGAGAGGCGAATAGCACCCACTCTTGAGACAGCATTCCATCTGGCTAATAATCTGGAAGCAGTCCAACCTCACCTTGGAGATTGGTGAACTTAACTTGAAGAAGCAAGGAGGATTGTTTGTTTGTTTTGCAATAAGTCAAAAATAATGTGACAGCACCTAACAAGAACCATTGAGAGTTTAGATGTTTAGCCTTTAAAAAAAAATTAATTTGCTAAAACAATAAAAAAGAGGGAAATACAATACAGTAAAACCCCATAGAACTAAGGGCTCTAATAGTGCAAAAAACAAACAAACCACCAAACAGCAAAAGGATTACTTATTCCTGTGGAACAGATTAATTTTGTTATACTGTACAAGGGTTTACTGTATATAATAACACAGTATAGTGATAGCAGAATGCAGAACAAAGAGGGCATAGAAGAGCCTTCATCTGTCTACTATGAAGAGGAGGAAAGGGCATTTCCCCTGGGTAGGAGAAAGGGATACTCAGTGTCATACTCTTGTTTCTTCCTCAGTGACGGTAGAGTCCCCCATGATCTCCGCACAAGCATATCAAACAGTTTCCCTTAAAGGAAGATCCTTCCCAGAATAATCCAGCACTAATAAATGTGAGTGAGGTCCACTTACCTTTCCAAGATGCTTCTGACATCCTAGGGGGGGGGGGGGAGAAAGAAGAAGTTAATGCCATTCTCATGCCATTCTGGGGAAGCCAAAGTGACCCTCCTTAATCCACTCTAATCCCACCCTATTCAGGAGGGATGGGAGAATCTCCTACACAGAACTTTTCCTGTACCTGGACTGTGACAAAGGGGTACCTTCTTCTTCTTCTTCCGTGTGTAGGCCTGACATGAAACTGCCAAAATGAAGGCAGCTTTTGGTGAGTTGATTCTGCAGTTCGTTAGTGTGAGAAAGATTAGCTGGCAACACAAGGTTGCCAGTACCAGGGTACAGCCAATTGTGGTTCTTTGACTCAGGGGTATTTCATAGATGAAGGCTAAGGTGAAAGCCAGAGAAAACATTTCTTACTTTCTGTCTGAAGAAAATAATAAACATTATGGCTTTTCCCTTATACCATATCATTATTTTCATGGTAGCAAAAGGGTCCAGCTCTGAAGCAGCATAAGAGGGAAGCCCTGCTGGAGAAGACCACCTATTTCAGTGCCATGTTTCCAAGAGGTGCCAACCAGCTCTTTCTGGAAGCCACTGGAAGGAGCGGTGGTGGTTAAATACTGCCTGGTTCGGAATCAAAGCACTAGAACAGTGATGGCAAACCTTTTAGAGACCGAGTCCCCAAACTACAAGCCAAAACCCACTTATTTATTGCAAATGTCAAGACAGCAACAGAGGAAGAAGGAAACGTTCCCATTGGGCTGCTGGGCAGAGGGGCGGGTTGAATCCTGTGCCGGGGGAGGGAGGAAGTCCTCCCATTGGACTGCTGGGTAGAGGGGCGAGACAAACTATGTGCTGGGGTGACTGCACAAATGCCCACGCGTGCCAGAGGTTCGCCACCACTGCACTAGAAGGAAGTGAAACCTGCGAGTGTTTCCATCCATTTCTAGTCCACACTGAGGTAAACAAAAGGTCCTTTTTCTCCTCCAGGTACTAAATTGGGTTCTCTGTACAACAAAATGGATCCCTTTTTAACTTGTATAGTTGGGGCCATGGAAATATGGCAGCGTCAGCTTCCCTCCCAACGTGTGCCCTGGCCTTGTCTCACCTGCAGGAAGTCAACCGGAAACTGCTGACACTTCTCCTCCATCTGCTGGATGAGTCCTCCAAGAGAGGAGAGCTCCCCCGAGAGTCTGGCCAGATCCTTGTCCCTTTTCTTTGCCATCTCCTTCTCCACCTCCTCCAACTGGGTCAGCAGAAGCTTCTCTTTTTCATTCAGTAAGGAGTGGAGCTCCCTGAATTGTTCCTTCATCGTCTCCATCTCTGCTTTTGTTCGTTTCTGCAAGAGACATTCAGAAAGAAGAAACAAATCAGATGCATGACAGGATCTGTGACTGGTGGCTTCGCATGGTCATATTCTAAGCATGTAGACCTCCAGACATATTCCTCTCTTGCTTCTCATCTAATCTAAGTTGTTGTCATGGATATGTTGTACTAATAACAGGAAGGTACAAGACAATTTTCTCACTTTACGTTTTGCCAGCTTCTAACTTTAGGCTCAAAAGCAAGAAATTGCAAGTAGATAAATAGGTGCCCCTTTGGTGGGAAGGTAAACAGCATTCCGCCTGCCACATGTCCAGCTGCAGATAGCGCTGGATCTTTGGCTATAAACAAAGATGTCCACATGAAGCCCCTCAATGTGCACCGAGGAGGACCTTATGTTGGCAAGAGGAAATGCTGTTGATGTGGCCCAATATTGGGTAGATGTCATCTAGCCCTTTTTAATTCTATTTTCTTTTCAGATGTGTCAGTTTTACCTTCGTATGTCATTACATGCTGGTGGTGCATCTGACACAAATAAAGAAATGAAACACTGAACCCTAGAGACCACTGATGGTGAACCTTAATAAGGGCTTCTGGGGATTGAAGTTCAAGAACATCTGGAGTGCCAAGGTTTGTCATCACTGCTATAGATGGACATGACTGGTTTTCAAACAAAGGAGACCTTTACCTATAGACCCAATGGCCATAAATCCAAAGCACATCCAAAACTGCACAGAATATTACCTAACTGACATATTGGAGATACATTTAAAATGGCTGAATAGTAAGGAAGAGTTCTTAAGTCTCTCTCTCTCTCTCTCTTTTTTTTTTTTTGTATTTCATATACTATCAAGTTGACCTTAACAGGACTTTCTGCGTAAATAAGATGTTTAAGGCAGAAGCGTAGCTTACCTTGCCGGGGCCCCGTATAAAAATTGTTTGGGGGCCTTTTAGATGTGGGGCGGAGCTAACGTCATGACATCATGACGTCATGGGGGGAGCCAACGTCATGACGTCATGACGTCGTGGGCGGGGCCAAAAATAAAAATAAAATAAATAAAAATAAAATAAATAAAATAGAATTAAAATGTAAAAAAAAAAAAAAAACCACACAAACCTCAACCCACCCACCCACCCACCCGAAACACAAAACCTCACTTACCTTAATCCTGGGGCCTCTTCTTCCTCCGCCTCTGCTGTCACCGCTGCCGATCGCTCCCTCGCCGCGCACGGCGAAGGCAAGGGGCAGTTGTGGAAGGCGAGCGGGCGAAGCGAGGCAGCCCCGAGGCCCTCCCCCCGGTTGCCGCGGAGGCTCCCTGGCAGGCTGCGCCAGCCCGGGCGGGGCTCTCCACCTCGACGCTGGGGTGGGAGTCCACCAGCTGCAGGACCAGCTCGCGCACCCCATCCCGCACGCAGGCGGCAGGTGAGCTCCAGGCGCGCGCGGCAGGGGAGCTCCAGGCGCGCGCGGCAGGTGAGTTCCAGGCGCGCGTGGTAGGTCAGCTCCAGGCGCGCTCCAGGTGACCTGCCGCCTGCCGAGGGACGGGGCGCGCCCGCGAGCTGGTCCTGCAGCTGGTGGACTCCCACCCCAGCAGCGACCGTGGAGAGCGCCGCCCGGGCTGGCGCAGGCAGGGAGCCCCCGCGGCGACCGGGAGGTGGGCCTCGGAGTCGGGGCTGCCTCGCTGCTTAAAAGCTGCAGCTCCGACGCCGACTCTCCGACTCCGGCTTTTTAAAAAAAAAATTGGAGCCAAAAATGGCTCCAATAAAGTGCGCATGCTCAGAAACTCAATCTGACACATGCGCAATGCATCAGATTGAGTTTCTGCGCATGCGCAGTAAATTTTTGGTCTTTTTTATTTTTAATTTTATTTTTTGCCGTTGGGGGCCCCCGTAGCCCGGGGGCTCCGTATAATTGATACGGCTGATACGGCGGTAGCTACGCCTCTGGTTTAAGGAGTGGCATTATCCAGTCTGTGGCTGGCTTAATGTTTCCCTCTTCCTGATATCTGACTATGGAGCCAGAGATCGGGAGTTTGAATCCCCACTGTGCCTCCAGATAGAAGAGCCAGCCTGTGTAGTTGCGGATTCCCAAAATACATACAGAGGAAGGGAGTGTAAATCATTTTTGTTTCTGCTCTACCTGGAAAATCCTACAAAAAGGTTCACGTAAGTCATAACTGCCTTGACAGCATACAATTATTAGTCATTTATCAGTTCTATACCCCCCAGTAAGCTTCCAGGACTGAAATGGAAATCAAATCCCTGTGGATTATCACCAAGAGGTCCATGCATTGGTAGATATCTCCACGTTGAAATTCCAGACACGCAAATGGACCTGAGAAATCAAGTCCATCTGCATGTGGTTTTTTTAGCCATTGAGATATCAGGTCACCCTTTGGCTAGGCAGAGAATGACGTGTGCCCTCCGATTTCACCAGGCCAAAGGGAACCAATGGAGGACACTTGGGTGAGTTTTAATCCCGGCCTAACATCACTGGCAAGAAATGGGCAACATTGCGTAGTTTGACCACTCAAACCTCTGCACCCAGACAAGCCTTTTATTCATTACAGTAACTGCATTTAATTACATATGAAGCTATTCCAAGTAATAAAGGTTGTTGATCTTGCCTCTAGCTGTGTTGCACTTTATCTTCCATTTCCACATATTAAATTAAGAACTGTTTCCCTTTTTAACAATATTGGTACTTACAAGTAACTCTTGGCTTTTTTCTTCCGTTTCCGCTTTATATGCCAGAATGTTTGCTCTCTCCTTCTCCAGAAGCTCCAGGCGGCTACAGATCAGACCCTGAAGGGAAAAGAGAAGCCCTTTCTTTAATTCAGATTCAACGGGGATGGGAAGAACTGGCTTGCTCTCTATTACTAGGATGGTGGGGCTATCTTTTCCCTAGGATATGATTCCAGGAACAAGGAACTGGTCCTTACTACCACTTGGCACAATCATCCCCTCGTGAAATTTGGACATTTCCTGTGTTACATCTTCTCCCTCATTCTCTCTTAATCATAAGAACGCTCACTTGCACAAACAGATACACATACACTGTCTATAATAGAAATACATGCTCCAGAAATTGTATCTTGGTGGGGGCCGTGAAACTCTTAACAGAGAGAATTAACAGAGGGTTTTTTCAGAGAGGGTCCCCAAATATTTCCCCTCCTGCTCCAGATCCACACCAATATCCTAGTACAGGCAGGGGTAGGATTCAGCAGGATCACACCAGTTCGCCAGAACCAGTAGCAGAAATTCTGACCGGCTCTGCCCACATAAATTTTGAAATAAAGTACAGTAGTCCTAATTTGGGTTCAACGCAGGGCTTCCTCCTGGCCCCATCCACCAGACAATGCCCACAGAGTAGAGTAAAAAAAATTTTGAATCCCACCACTGGCCCGGGGACCGGATGTGGCCTGCCACACCATTTCATGTGGCACTCCACTGTCTCTGTCACATCTGGAAGTGCCATGTGTGGCAGGCAGGGCAAAATGGCCCTCTGGCCCCAGAAACTATCTGAGGGAGCGTAACCGGGCCCTCAGCTTGAAAAGTTTGAGAACCCCTGCCCTACTATGATTCTCCATGAATCCAAAAAGGAGCAAGGAATCCACTTGCCTTCTATGCAAAATCCAAAACTTTGTATTTCTCTTAATATAAACAGATTAAAAACTACTGCTAAATCAAAAGTTCAGAAACATCACTAGCACATTCCTCATCCTCCTAATTATTTCAGCAGATGCCCTTCTTACCTGGTAATCTTGGGCTGCCTCCTCCACAGGAACCACATTATGATTTCGGTGCTCTTTGGCTTTGTCACAAACCACACAAATGAGGACTATGTCGTCCTTGCAGAAGAGCTTCAGGGGCTCCTGGTGTTTCCCACAGACTCCCCCCTTTCCCTCTGGGCTTTTCTCCTCTTGAATATGGAGTTTCCTGGTTAATTCCACAAAGTTTGCCAGCGGACGATTCGGGATGAGTTTCCTTTGGACTTTTGCTCTGCATTGAGGGCAGGAAATCTCTTCTCCCTCAGAATTATCCCAGCATTTGGCCAGGCAGGCTCGGCAGAAATTGTGCCCACATTCAATGGTGACTGGATCCTGGAAATACTCCAGACAGATGGAGCAAGTGGATTCCTCGCACAGACCCTGGAGAGGATCAGCAGCAGCCATTTCTCCTCCCACCAGGAAGTTAAGGAGTTAGTTTCACTTTCCTGCCTTTCAGAGAATGGGCGGTTCACTTCCTTTTAATTACTCAGCATGAAATTAGCAACACGTGTGAGAACAGCCAGAGCAGAGAAGGCTTTTGTAAACGGAGAAACAAGGGAAGCGAAGGCAAGTATTGAGAGAAGGAGAACTACCAGTATGTGCCATCTATAAATTCTTCTGGACTTGAGAATATTTTAAGTCTTGATAGAGTAATCAAACAACATTTTTCATCTTTCAGGGGAAAAATTCACTTTACACAAAAGCAAAATTTAAAAAAGATAAAAAATTGTAGTCCCTTAAAAACTGTTATTATTTAATGCAAGCATTTGTGGAGCAAATCTTCCTCAAACTTAGAGACCACATACATCTAGCATTCCTATACATGGCCCCATCAGCAGGTATAATAAATATTACCTAGTCATGTAGTCTCACTCTTCTCTATGAGTGAAATAATTATCACAATAAAATACAGCATATTTTTTTCTTTTTAAGATGTCACAATGTTTCTGCCTTTTTTAAAATTCTATTTTTGTTTTCGTCTGATATGCTGGCACAAACCAACACAACTAATTTTCTGGCCCTGACACCAATTCATCCAGCCAGTTCCAACCTCGTTACTCCCAGAAGCGGGAGTAAAACTCACCCAACTTCCACTTCTGGGAGTGACGAGCATGGGGTGAGCTGGATGAATTGGCATTGGAGGCCGGATCTGGCCCACAGGGAGTAGTTTGGGCACCCAGGAACCACATGACTGGCCAGTGGCCTGAAATGTTTGCGCACCCCTGCTGTTAACAGGGCTTATAGGCCGGATCTGGCCCATGACACCAATGGATTCCTGTGCACATGGCTCCAGATGGCCACCTTGCATGTTGGTAAATGTTGACATCCATTTTGGGTCCTGCTTCTTTCCCCGTTAGCCAGGGGTGCTCAAACTATGGCCTATGGGCCAGATCCAGCCAATGACACCAGAAGCGGAAGTAAAACTCACCCATCTTATGGGAGTGGTGACGGTGGAATGGGCCAGATGAATTGGTGTCAGGGTCAGATCTGGCACACAGGCTGTAGTTTGGGCACACATGAACCACTTGACTAGCCCGTGGCCTGAAAAGTTTGGGCACCCTTGCTGTTGGCTTTTAAAACTGATTTCTGTGCACATGGCTCCAGATGGCAACTCTGCATGTTGTCATCCATTTGGGGCTTCTATCCCTCTTAGTTTTTAACTTGGTGTCAGGACATATTGAAAGATCCCCCCCCCCCCAAAGTCTGCTTTTGCTCAGTCCTGCCTTCCCGGGCTGCCTTTTCAAATGCTGGCAAGGGGGCCAGGAGATGTAGATGCAAAGGGGAATCTGGTGGGAGCAGCAGCTGTGGTGGCTTGACGGTAAGCAGGGCCAGGGCTGGGCTGGTCTCCTTTACTTCTTTATTACGATGCATCGGATAACGCTAAAAAGAATGTTCTCCGGTGCAAACCTTACCCCCAAATTTGTCGTCGTTATGCGGTTTTAGCGTTATCCGGTGCAATCGTTATCCGGGGTATTACTGTATCACTGTATTTGCATTTGAAAATATTCGAGGAAACAACAGGTTTGAGAGTGAATTGGGATAAATCAGAAATGATATTATGTAATGGTGAAAAGGAATATCAGAAACAAGTCTACTTCTGTTTCATTGATTACACTAAGGCCTTTGACTGTGTCGACCACAACAAAATGTGGCAAGTAATTAAAGAGATGGGAATACCGGAACTCCTTATAGGCCTCATGAGAAATCTGTACATGAATCAAGAGGCAACAGTTAGGACAGAAAATGGAATGACGGAGTGGTTTGGAATAGGAAAAGGAGTAAGAAAACCAAGATACAATAGAACCCCGGACAACGTGATGACATGGTTCCACGAGTCATGACGTTGTCCAGTTTTTCACGTTGTTCAATACATTGATCGAACAATGCTAAAAAAAGCCCTGACGTCAGGGACCAACCACGCCGAGGCAAGGCTCAGCTTGTCCGAAATCCCCCCCCCCCCCGGTAGGCACATGATCGCGTGTCGTTCGGGGTTAGGGCAAGGTACGGGAAAGACCCCCGTATCCTGCCCTAACTGCCGCCGAGGCGCGCAAGCCTCCAAGCCGCCCGAAGTTGCGAAAGGGTAAAGATCCTTACACTTTCGCAACTTCGAGCGCGCACGCGCGCAGGATACATCCGGTTTTTTTTTACCAATTTTGGGGTCTCTGACCGCCCCGCCGGGATTTGAACTCTGACATTCTGGCTTGCTGCACTGGGTGAGGACATTGGGGAAGCCCAGAAACAGCTTCGATTGGGTCTGCTCACCTCCCTGGACCTGGCGGGGGGGGGGTGTCAGATACCCCAAAATTGGTTTAAAAAAAAACGTCCGTTTTTTTACCAATCTGGGGGTATCTGACCCCCCCCCCCCGCCAGGTCCAGGGAGGTGGGCAGACCCGATCCAAGCTGTTTCTGGGCTTCCCCGACATCCTCACCCAGTGCAGCAAGCCAGAATGTCGGGATTCGAACTCTGACATTCTGACTTGCTGCACTGGGTGAGGATGTCAGGGAAGCCCAGAAACAGCTTGGATCGGGTCTGCTCACCTCCCTGGACCCGGCGGGGGGGGGGGGTCAGATACCCCCAAATTGGTTTTTTAAAAATTCTGTTTTTTTACCAATTTTTGGGGTCTCTGACCCCCCCGCCGGGTCCAGGGAGGTGGGCAGACCCGATCCAAGCTGTTTCTGGGCTTCCCCAACGTCCTCACCCAGTGGAGCCAGCCAAAATGTCAGAGTTCGAATCCCGACATTCTGGCTTGCTGCAGCCTCAAAGAGGGTGGGGGGACTTCAAAATTAGCGCGCATGGGGTTTCCCGACCTCCCTAGAGCCGATGCGCGCTATTTTGAAGTCCCCCCACCCTCTTTGAGGCTGCAGCAAGCCAGAATGTCGGGATTTGAATCCTGACATTTTGGCTTGCTGCACTGGCTGAAGACGTCGGGAAAGCCCAGAAACAGCTTGGATCAGGTCTGCCCACCTCCCTGGACCCATGCAGGGGGAGGGATTTTCGGCCAAGCAGCCTCTTTCCCAAGCTGAGGAGACCCCGCGGAAAGGCGCCTCTCCTCTCCCGAAGTTTCGAAAGGGTAAAGATCCTTATCTTTTTGGAACCTTGGGCGGCTTGGAGGCTTGCGCGCCGCAGCAGGGTTTAGGCGAGGATACGGGGGTCTTTCCCGTATCCTCGCCTAACCCCAGGCGAGGCGTGTGCGCACGCTCAAAGTTGCGAAAGTGTAAGGATCTTTACCCTTTCGCAACTCGAAGTTTCGAAAGGGTAAGGATCACCGTACCCTTTCCAAACATTGTGGTGGCGGGCGCTGGGGGGGTTTGGATTGGGTAGATCTTCTACCCAATCCAACTCCTCCCCACGCATACCCTTGTTCCGAATAACGTTAAAATCGCGTTGTTCGATACAAGATTTTTTCAAAAATCTTGTCACGTTATGCGGTTTTCACGCTATACGATACTCGCGTTACCCAGGGTATTACTGTAATGGCAACAGGCCCTGTCAGTCCCTGGAAAATAGATGGGGAAGAAGTATAAGCAGTGACAGATTTTACTTTCCTAGGATCAAAGCTCACTGCAGATGGTGATTGCAGCCATGAAATAAAAAGGCGACTGATTCTTGGGAGGCAAGCAATGAGAAACCTGGGGAACATAGTGAAAAGTAGAGACATCGCATTGCAAACAAAGATTCGCATAGTCAAAGCAATGGTATTCCCGGTGGCAATGTATGGTTGTGAGAGCTGGACCATTAGGAAAGCTGAGCGCAGAAGAATAGACGCCTTTGAGATGTGGTGTTGGAGGAGAGTTTTGAGTGTCCCCTGGACAGCGAGGAGAACAAATCGGTCAATCTTAGAAGAAATCAACCCTGACTGCTCCTTAGAAGGTCAAATAATAAAGATGAAACTAAAGTACTTTGGACATCAAATGAGAAGAGAGGATTCACTTGAGAAAGCCTTGATGCTTGGAAGGGTCGAGGGCAAAAGAAGAAGGGGGTGGCCAAAAATGAGATGGCTAGATGGTATTGTAGAGACAATGGGCATATTGCTGAGCGAGTTGAGGGGGATGGTGAAGGACAGGAGTGCCTGGCGGACAGTGGTCCATGGGGTCGCAGAGGGTCGGAATCGACTGTGCGACTGAACAACAAAAAATGGTGAAAACAAGGAGCAGGAGAAAATAAAAGAGAAGTATAAAATACAGGTTAAGAATAGTCTGAAATATTTGGGGGTATTGATATCAAGTAGAATTGATGACCTTAAGAAATTAAATTATGACAACCAAAAGAAGGAAAAAGAAGACAAAATAGTACAATATAAAAAATTGAATTTATCTTGGATTGGACGGGTCGCTTTATGTAAAATGATACTACCAAAACTAAATTTTTTATTTGACGCGTTACCAATTAGATTTAAAGATAGAGAGCTATGAGAATACAAAAATATGATAAATAATTTTTGTAGTGGAAAGCGTAGAGCAAATCTAAAAATTTGTGGTTATACATCTCAACATGAAGGTGTATTAGGGATACCAAATGTTAAGAATTATTATACAGCATTTCAGATAAGGAATGTTGTAAAAATATTAATGAAAGAAGAAAGAATCTGGGAAAAATTTGAGCTGAGGGAATTTACACAAATAGGTAAATCACTTATTTAAGATAAGGCGATTAAGAAAAAAGTTTTGTTGTTGTTCAGTCGCGCAGTCGATTCCGACCCTTTGCGACCCCATGGACCACTATCCTCCAGGCACTCCTGTCCTCCACCATCCTCCTCAACTCGCTCACCCCTGCGCCCACTGTCTCCACAATACCATCTAGCCATCTCATCTTGGGCCGTCCCCTTCTTCTTTTGCCCTCGACCCTTCCAAGCATCAAGGCTTTCTCAAGTGAATCTTCTCTTCTCATTTGATGTCCAAATTACTTTAGCTTCATCTTTATAATTTGACTTTCAAAGGAGCAGTCAGGGTTGATTTCTTCTAAGATTGACAGCAGTTTATGGCAGACATGGGTGTGTTGTTTGGCTGTTGAAAACGCTTCCGATAGCGGTGAGGGCAGTGGCAGACCACGTGAAATGTTGTTTAAGCTACCAAAACTGCACCAACTCCCAGTGCTTGTTCTTGAATGAAATCACACCAAAAGAAGGGAGATGAAAGGAAGGAGCAGACTCGGACTGGAGATAACGTTTCTCAGGGATGAGCAGAAGGACAGTTTTGTGGGAGTAAAACAAAAGCCCTACAGTCTGAAGAGGACTGGGTAGCAAGAACAAGTGAGCTTTATCTGGGTGCACTTAGATTCTCACCCCTTTGCCTCGGTTCCAACTTGCTGATTGAAAGAAAGAAATTGAAAATAGATAGTGACCATTTTGTTGGGAAAAGATCTTGGGGATCTGAAAGGAGCCTCATGCAGGCATCCCCTGAGTGGAGGTTCTCCAGCAAAAATCCTTTCAACCCAAAATAATTGCTGACATGAAATTATTATCTGCATATGTTGAATTATTGTTGTGTCTTAACCAATTTGTACTCCTTCACCTGAACCTAATCCACCTTCCATATGACATTTCTGCTTGCAGATTTAACAGAGAAGAAAATTAAGTGCCCCCTTGGTTAGCATTTTTGCTGTGGGAATCTTTTGCTTCATATTCTGTAAGAGTAATTTCTGGTCAAGAAAATCAATTATACATCAGGATAATGAAACAATCCATAGCTTTTCATGATCCACTCTGTCCATGCTGAGAAAGCTATTTTTAAAACTGTGAAGTGTTAGGGCAGTGATGGCGAGCCCTTTTAGAGACCGAGTGCCCAAACTGCAACCCCAAACCCACTTATTTATCACAAAGTGCCAAAACAGCAAGAGGGGAGGAAGGAAATGCTCCCACTGGGCTACTGGGTAGATGCAGTGATGGGATGACAAAAAATTTACTACCACACTCTGAACGTCACATATGACGTGGGCATGGCCTAAAATAAAAAATAATAAAAAATTAAAATTAATAAAATAAAATTAAAATAAATACACACACACCCCACAACCCACCCACCCAACCAAACAATCACAACACAAACACATAAATAAATTAAAGGAAAAAAATAAAAAAATAAATAAAATAAAATTTAAATAAAAATACACCCCCCCACCCGCCCAAACACAAATAAACCCACCCACCCCAAACACAAACCCTGGGTCACTTACCCTTGTCCGGGAGCAGAAGAGGCAGCGGAGCAGCAGCGTGGCCGGCAAAGCGGCAAAGTGCCACAGCGGCCTGGCTCCATGCCAAGGAAAGGCCACTGCCACCGCTTAAAAAATTTTTTCTTCTGGGCAGCCAAAATGGCTGCCTGTAACAGCGCACCAGTGCCTGGTGGAACATCGTCCCAAGGAAAGGCTGCCACCACTACCTTAAAAAAAATTTCCGGGCAGCAAAAATGGCTGCCCATTACTGCTCATGCGTCAAACCTCTATTTGACGCGTGCAAAGTTCTATTACTTACTGTGCAAGTGTCAAATAGAGGTTTGACGCATGCGCAGTAACAGACCGACCCGGTAACATCCCATCACTGGGTAGATGGGTGGGGCAAACTGTGTGCTGGGGGAAGGAAGGAAGCTCTCCCATTGGGCTGCTGGGCAGAGGGGTGGGGCAAACTCTGTGTTAGGGCGACTGCCCGGTTGCCCACAGAGAGGGCTCCGAGTGCCACTTCTGGTATGCATGCCATAGGTTCGCCACCACTGTTACAGGTTGTAAGTCTTTGCCTCAAACCCTAACTCAGGGGTGCACAAACTTTTCAGGTCGTGGGCCAGTCACGTGGTTCAGGGAGCCAGTCACTATGGCCAGGTGTTGGTTGGTGGGTGTATTTTTATTTAATTTTTATTTTATTACTTTATTTATTTTATTTTATTTATTTCAGTTATTTATGGGTTTGTGTTGTGGTTGTTTGGGTGAGTGGGTGGGTTGAGGTGTGTGTGTGTTTGTTTGTTTATTTTAATTCATTTTTATTTATTTTATTTTTATTTTTGGCACCGCCCACGACGTCATGACGTCGGCCATGCCCATGACGTTGGCACCGCCCACGACGTCATGACGTCGGCCATGCCCATGACGTTGGCACCGCCCATGATGTCATGACGTTGGCACCGCCCACGACGTCATGACGTCATGACGTTGGCACCGCCCAACTGTCCCGCATTCAATTATTGTAAAGTTGGCTGCCTTAGATGGGCCAGTGTATTTAGGTCAGAGCAGGATTGCAGACTTCCAGCTACAATGCTCAACTTGCCTCTGCTGACAGTCTGGACGAAGATTCCTGCGTCTTCCAGAACCTGCTACGAGGACTGAATCTTTGCACTGATCCTGATGATGGCTTTCAAATGATTCCTCAGCCATCCGTCTAGCCTTTTCTTTTGACAACAGGACTCGTCTTTATGCATTGCTCCTTAATATAATCTCTGGGCTCAACCTACAGCTCTTCTTGTTCACAGTCAGTTGAATTTACTAGTGCATACATGTTCCATGTATTAATCATCTTCTGCCATATCCGAATCTAAATATTGGCGATCCCCATGCCGATCAGCCATGCTGACTGTCCTGTGAATATAATGCAGTGGCCTTTCATCTGCCTTCCGCATCTCAGCATGACCTCCATACCACTGATCATCCAGTTCTTTGTGTCACTTTCTGGTCCTGAGCCCTTTTGGCACACAAAGTCCTCCTCAGCCCCAGACCAGTATTGATGAAGCTGCTGCCTTCCCTCAAGATGGATTCAAGTGGGATTTAATCCACTTGGGAACCATCACCCTTCCCTGTAGACTTTGGCAGAAATGTTCATTAAATTATATGGTGGCTGCTCCGCCAGTTTTGGGCAAGGAACGGCCAAGTTGTACAGTGCAACTTCTAAAGCAGGGGTCAGCAACCTAGGGCCTGGAGGTTGAATCTGGCCAGCGACGCCAAATAATCCAGCCCTTGCTCCAACTGCTGCTGGTGCCAGACGTGTGTGTGGGGGGGGGACTCTTTCAATATGTCCTGACTCCATTTTAAAAGCTAAGAGGGATAGAAGCAGGCCCAAAATGGATGACAACATTTACCATCATGCAGAGTGGCCATATGGAGCCATGTGTACAGGAATCCATTTTAAAAGCTAACAGCATGGGTGCCCAAACTTTTCAGGCCATGGGCCAGTCATGTGGTTCATGGGTGCCCAAACTACGGCCCATGGGCCAGATCCAGCCCATGACACCAATTCATCTGGCCCACTCCACCCTCATCTCTCCCAAAAATGGAAGTAAAACTCACCCGACTTCCACTTCTGGGAGCGACGAGGGTGGCGTGGGCTGGGTGAATTGGCATTGGAGGCTGGATCTGGCTTGCAGGGAGTAGTTTGGGTGCCCATTAACCACGTGACTGGCCCATGGCCCGAAAAGTTTGGACACCTTTGCTGTTAGCAGGGCTAGTGGGCCAGATCTGGCCCACGACACCAATTCATCTGGCCCACACCACCCTTGTCGCTCCAAGAAACAGAAGTAAAATTCACCCAACTTCCGCTTCTGGGAGCGAGGAAGGTGGCGTGGAACGGATAAATTGGTGTTGTGGGCCGGTCCCGGCCCACGACTCATAGTTTTGGCACCCATGAACCACATGACTGGCCCATGGCCTGAAATGTTTGGGCACTCCTGCTGTTAGCATTTAAAATGGATTCCTGTGAACGTGGCTCCAGATGGATTCCTGTGAACATGGCTCCAGATGGCCACCTTGCATGTTGGTAAATGTTGGCATCCATTTTGGATCCTGCTTCTATCATTTTGGCCCCTGCTTCTATCCCTGTTAGCCAGGGGTGCCCAAACTATGGCCTATGTGCCGGATCCAGCCAATGTCACCAGAAGCGAAAGTAAAATTCACCCAGCTTCCGCTTCTGGGAGTGAGGAGGAACGGGCAGGATGAATTGGTGTCAGGGGCAGATCTGGTGCACAGGCTGTAGTTTTGGCACCCATGAAACACGTGACTGACCCGTGGCCTGAAAAGTTTGGGCACCCCTGCTGTTAGTTTTTAAAATGGATTCCTGTGTACATTTAATTAATTTAATTGTTCGGTTTTTATGCCGCCCGACTTGCCTAAGAGACTCTGGGCGGCTAACAACAATACAAAAAGAATACAAAATATACAGTTACAATTAAATTAGCAGAATGCACAAACATTTCAGAACTTTAAACTAAAAAATCCCACTTACAAACCAGTACCCCACAAACCGAGAAACCAAACCAACTTCAAAAAAAATTAAACTATATATTTACAAAAAACCCTTCAAAGACTTAAAAGTTTAAAGGTTAAAAAGGTTAAAAAAGATTAAATGTTTAAAAGAGTGAGAGAGGGGTGGCTATCCCATCAGATCAGCCACCCAACGTGGGACCCCGTATTACTTGAGCCCCACACCTGCCCTGCCAGCCAGGTTTTTAGACCCTTCCAAAAGGGCAGGAGCTCTGTGTGTAGGCGTAACTCAGTTGTCAGGAGGTTCCAAAGGGCCGGGGCAGACACGGAGAAGGCCCTCCTTCTGGTGCTACAGAGATGCGCCTCTCTAGCTGATGGAATGATAAGAGAGCCTCTCCGATCCGCCCTGGTGGGACAGACGGATGTTCTTGGGGTGACGCAGTCTCTTAAGTATCCTGGCCCACTACCATGTAGGGCTTTAAAGGTAATGACCAGCACCTTGAATTGCACCCAGAGACATACTGGCAACCAATGCAGCTCCTGAAGCAGCGATGAGGCACGAGCATAACGCCCGCACCCCATCACTACCCGAGCAGCTGCATTCTGGACCAGCTGCAGCCTCCAAATGGTCACCAAGGGCAGCCCCATGTAGAGCGCATTACAGTAATCAAGTCTGGAGATGACCAAAGCATGTGTGATCATGAGCAAGGAGTCCCGATCTAGGAGTGGGCGTAACTGGCATATTACATGAAGTTGTGCAAAAGCCCTCCTGGCCACGACTGCCACCTGCTCTTCGAGCAGTAGTCGTGAGTCCAAGAGGACCCCCAGATTACGCACTGGGTCTGTTTGGGGCAAAGCTGTCCCATCCAGAACCAAAGATGGCAACTCCCGAGATAGCGCAGGACCCCTTACCCATAGCCACTCAGTCTTGCCAGGATTCAGTTGTAGCCCGTTGTTCCCCATCCAGACCCTGACAGCCTCCAGGCACCTGGAAAGGACTTCTACTGCATCAATTGGATCTCCACGGGCTGAGATATACAGCTGGGTGTCATCTGCATATTGGTGATACCTCACCCCGTGGGAACGGATGATCTCACCCATTGGCTTCATGTAGATGTTAAATAGGAGAGGTGAGAGTACTGAGCCCTGAGGCACCCCATACTGAACGGAGCTAGGGCTGCACTTCTCACTCTCCAGCCACACCGACTGGGTCCGGCACCTCAGAAATTAGGAAAATCAGGCCAACACAGTGCCCTGGATCCCCAATTCTTGGAGCCTTCCCAGAAGGATACCGTGGTCGACGGTATCGAAAGCCGCTGAGAGGTCAAGAAGAGCCACGACGGACGGACGACCTCCATCCCGTTCTCGCCAGAGATCATCCACCAATGCGACCAATGCAGTTTCTGTACCATATCCGGGCCTGAATCCTGACTGAAAAGGGTCTAGATAATCGGCTTCATCCAGGACATCCTCTAGCTGCCGCGTCACTGCCTTTTTCAAGACCCTACCCAAAAAGGGCAGGTTGGATACCAGTCGGTAGTTGGTAAGTACCGTAGGGTCGAGGGATGGCTTTTTCAGGAGCAGACGCACCAAAGCATGTTTTAAGGGTATTGGGGGGGGGGGGACCCCTGCAGAGATGAATTTATAATTGCCTTGACCCAACCCCCTGACACAGCCTTAGATGCCTTGACTAGTCAGGCAGGGCATGGATCCAATTCAAAGGCAGTGGCAGGAACAGATCCAAGAAGCCAGTCCCCTTCCTCAAGACCAACTAGATTGAACCAATCCCAGATAACATGGCCAGAATGCACTCTGGTCAATCCCAGCTCTATATCTTCCATGCCAGATAATCATCAAAAGACTCAGCCGATCCCTGCCAACCAGGGCCAGAACCCCCTCTACCAAGGAGGGACCTGGTCACCCGGAACGTTGCTGGGCAATTATCCGGGGAGGCAATTAGGATCCAGATGGCCACTTTACATGATGGTAAATGTTGGCATCCATTTTGGATCCTGGAGTGCCCAAAGTATGGCATGTGGGCCAGATCTGGCCCATGATGCCAATTCATCTGGCCCGCTCCACCCTCATCGCTCCCAGAAGCAGAAGTAAAACTCACCCAACTTCCACTTCTGGGAGTGATGAGGGTGGTATGGGCCAGATCAACTGGCATTGGGGGCCGGATCCAGGGAAAAGGGGGGACGCCTGCTCCCTTTCTCCCAAGGAGGCACACTGAGGATCACAGCGTCTGATCCTCATTGTGCCTCCTTGGGAGAAAGAGAGCAGGCAGCCTAGTGGTGGACAGCCAAAAATTTTACTACCACACTGTGGGCGGAGCCAACATAGTAGGCGTAGTCAATGTCATGATGTCATGTGTGTAGCCAATGATGTGGGCGGAGCCAACATTAAAAAACCCATAAAAATAAGTACACATAAAAATACAAATTAAATAGACATAAAAATACACATAAAATACACATTAAAATAAATACACATTAAATAGACATAAAAACATAAAAATACAAATTAAATACACATAAAACACATAAAAATACACATTAAAATAAATACACATTAAATACACATTAAATAGACATAAAAACACATAAAAATACAAATTAAATACACATAAAACACATAAAAATACACATTAAAATTGAATACACATTAAATGCAAATTAAAATACACACCCACACCCCACATCCAAAGGTGAGTCAGTTACCCTGGGGAGCAAGTTATAGTGAGCTTCAGGCTAGCAGTTTCTCTTCCTCCCCACTTGGGATGACAGCAAGGAGGCCACGCATGCACGCCAAGCGCTATAGGCATTCATGCACACCAAGTGCTTGGCACGCATGCGCAGCCCCCAAGTTGGTTCACTCCAAAAGCTGCTACCGGTTCTCCGGGACACGGGGAAAAGTTACTACCGGTTCTGGCGAACTGGTGCAAACCTTTTGCTGCTCATCAATCAGGCAGCCCCCCTTTCTCCCAAGGAGGCATGCTGCTGAGGACTAGATGTTGTGATCGTGATTGAGATTGTGCCACCTTGGGAGAAAGAGAGCAGGCAGCCCCCCCCCTTTTCCCCAAGGAGGCATGCTGCTGAAGATCAGATGTTCTGATTGTGATTGTGATTGAGATTGAGCCACCTTGGAAGAAAGAGAGATGGCAGCCCCCCATTTCTCCCAAAGCAAACTGGTGAGCTCCAGCCACAACTCAGGGAATTTGAGGCAAACATTTGCATCGGATAACGTTAACATAATGGTGTGCGATGCAAATACTTGCCTCAAATTCCTCAACGTTAACCAATTTTAGCCTTATCCGATGCAAACATTATCCAAGGTACAGTAATACCCCGTATAACGCGAGTACCGAATAGCGTGAAAACCGTATAACGTGACAAGATTTTCGGAAAAATCTTGTATCGAATAACGTGATTGTTAACGTTATACGATACAGTCGTTCTTAGCAGCAGGGTGGGTGGAAAGCTGAACTGGGTTCTCCGTTCAGCTTCCCAGACACCCTGTAGCTACGGAGGCAGGGGTGGGGAGGCTGGAAAGCTGATGGGGGGCTCCCCCATCGGCGTCCCCAGCCACCCCACAGCTGCGGAGGCATGGGCGGGTGGCTAGGGAAGCCGACAGGGAGTCCCCGTCAGCTTCCCCAGCCACCCTGCAGCTGTAGATCGGGTCCTCTGATCTCTCTGGAGGTGTTTCTGGGCTTCCCCGACATCCTGAGCCGGTGCAGCAAGCCAGAATGTCAGAGTTCGAATCCCGACATTCTGGCTTGCTGCACTGGCTCAGGACGTCGGGGAAGCCCAGAAACACCTTGGATCGGGTCCCCACACCTCCCTGGACCCAGCGGGGGGTCAGACACCCCAAAATTGGTAAAAAAAAAATGGACATTTTTTTTACCAATTTTGGGGGCTCTGACCCCCCCGCCAGGTCCAGGGAGGTGGGCAGACACGATCCAAGGTGTTTCTGAGCTTCCCCGACGTCCTGAGCCAGTGTAGCAAGCCAGAATGTCAGAGTTCGAATCCCGACATTCTGGCTCGCTGCACTGGCTCAGGACGTCGGGGAAGCCCAGAAACACCTTGGATCGGGTCCCCACACCTCCCTGGACCCGGCGGGGGGGGGCAGACACCCCAAAATTGGTAAAAAAAATGGACTTTTTTTACCAATTTTGGGGGCTCTGACCCCCCCGCCGGGTCCAGGGAGGTGTGGGGACCCGCTCCAAGCTGTTTCCAAAGTTCCCCCACCTCCCTGGAGGCAGCAGCAAGCCAAAATGTCAGGATTCCAATCCCGACGTTCTCGCTTCCTGCAGCCTCCAGGGAAACAGGGCTTTTTTTAACATTGTGTGTTCAATGTATCGCACAACATTAAAAACCGTATAACGACGGGACTTGTGGAACCAAGTCATAACGTTATTCGGGGTACTAGTGTATCACTATATATTGAATTACAGTAATACCCTGGATAACGATTGCATTGGATAATGCTAGAATCGGATAATGATGCAAGATCAGATAACGATTCATTAGCGTAATCCGAGGCAATGGTCGGGGGGGGGGGTGTTGGGTAGAACTTCTACCCAAACTACCCCACCCGCAGTTATCTCTGCGCCTGCCTTAGGGTCAGGGGAAGGCGCGCGCCTTTCCCCCGACCCTACTGCAGTCGCTGTGCGCTAGGGATTCCCTCACCCCTTCTTCTTTCACAGCAATTGTAGCTTGGAAGGTGGGGGGGGAAGAGGCGCGATCTCCCCCACCTTCCTGCACTCCAAGCTAGCGCTGCGCTAGCATTGGGGGGGAATACCCCCCACAAGGGCAGTCACTGCCCTTGCGGCGTGGGTGGGTATTCCCCCCATCCCCCCCGCTAGCTTTAAAAACAAGAAAATCCGGAGGAAAGAGACGATCTCTCCTCCTGATTTTATTGCTTTTAAAAGTAGTGTGGGGTTGGGCTTGGGGCTTGGGGGGGAATACCCACCCCCCGCAAGGGCAGTGACTGCCCTTGCGGGGGGGTATTCCTCCCCATCCCCCATGCATGGTTTGTCCCAGAAGTTAGGGCTTTTTTTAGCGTTGTTCGATGCATGCATCAGGCAACGCTAAAAGTTGGATAACATCATGACTTGTGGAACCAAGTCATAATGTTATCCGGGGTTTTACTGTATTGTTGTTTCTTCCACCAATTTCCCCTCCTTCATCTGAACCTAATCTACCTTCCCTATGAGATTTCTTCTTGTAGATTAAAGAGAGAAGAAATTTAATGCCCCATTATTTAATTTTTTTTGCTGTGGGAACCATTTGCTTCTTCATGTTCTGTAAGAGTAGCTTCTGGCCTACTCTGGTGAGGACGCTCCCACCTTCCCTCCAGACTCACCATCTTGCTGGGGAGATGCTGAACACCTGCAGGCGGTGAGGCAACGCTCCCGCCCCCTCGGGCCCCGTCATCATGGCCCGGTGGCCCATAAAGGTTCGACAGCGGCGGCGGTGGAGTGAGGACACTCCCGTCTTCCCTCCGGACTCACCATCTTGCTGGGGAGATGCTGAACACCTGCAGGCGGTGAGGCAACGCTCCCGCCCCCTCGGGCCCTGTCATCATGGCCCGATGGCGCATAAAGGTTCGACAGCGGCGGCGGTGGAGTGAGGATGCTCCTGCCTTCCCTCCGGACTCACCATCTTGCTGGGGAGATGCTGAACACCTGCAGGCAGTGAAGCAACGCTCCCGCCTGCCCCCTCGGGCCCCGTCATCATGGCCTGGTGGCGCATAAAAGTTCAACAGGGGTGGCGGTGGAGTGAGGACGCTCCCGCCTTCCCTCTGGACTCACCATCTTTCAGGGGAGATGCTGAACACCTGCAGGTGGTGAGGCAACGCTCCCGCCCCCTCGGGCCCTGTCATCATGGCCCGGTGGCACATAAAGGTTCGACAGCGGCGGCGGTGGAGTGAGGATGCTCCTGCCTTCCCTCCGGACTCACCATCTTGCTGGGGAGATGCTGAACACCTGCAGGCAGTGAAGCAACGCTCCCGCCTGCCCCCTCGGGCCCCGTCATCATGGCCTGGTGGCGCATAAAAGTTCAACAGGGGTGGCGGTGGAGTGAGGACGCTCCCGCCTTCCCTCTGGACTCACCATCTTTCAGGGGAGATGCTGAACACCTGCAGGCGGTGAGGCAACGCTCCCTCCCCCCCTCCCGGGCCCCGTCATCATGGCCCGGTGGCGCATAAAAGTTCGACAGCGGTGGCGGTGGAGTGAGGACGCTCCCGCCTTCCCTCCGAGCCTCTGCCATCTTGCTGGAGGAAGAGACTGCTGTTAGTTGAGGGAACGTTATTTTTATGACAGGTGATTATATTGTTTTGTACTGCTAGGATTGAATTTTCTTCTTATTATATTGTTATATCTTGTCATTATATTGTTATATTGTATTATATTTTGGGACTGTATCTTGCTTTGTATTATGGATTGTGCAGTAATGTTTGTTGCTTGTTTGCCTTGCCACACTGTTTCTGTTTTACTATGTGGTGGTTTGTCACAGCATTGCTTGCCCTATTATTATGTTCTATTGGTTGATTGTATTTTATTTGTTTGTACACCGTCCTGAGTTGGTCGCACCAAGAAGGCCGGTATAGAAATTCAATTAATAATAATAATAATAATAATAATAATAAATAAAGGTAAAGGTTTCCCTTGCTCGAATGCCAGTTGTATCCAATTCTAGGGTTCAGTGCTCATCTCTGTTTCAAAACCAAAGAGCCAGCACTGTCTGCTTCTGCAGACGTTTCCGTGGTCATGTGGCTGGTGTGACTAGACACTGAAGTGCACGGAATGCTGTTTACCTTCCCACCGAAGTGGTCTCTATTTATCTACTTGCAATTTCTTGATTTTGAACTGCTAGGTTATAGCAGGGTTTTTGCACAGCTTCGTGTAATATGCCAATTGTGCGGGATCGGGACTCCTTGCTCATGAACACACACGCTTTGGTCACCTCCAGATTTGACTATTGTAATATGCTCTACATGGGGCTGCCCTTGATGACCATTCGGAGGCTGCAACAATCCAGAATGCGGCTGCTCGGGTGGTGTTGGAGTGCGGGCGTTATGTCCATGCCTCGCCACTGCTCCGGGAGCAGCATTGGTTGCATGTCTCTCCGGGTGCAATTCAAGGTGCTGGTTATTACTTTTAAAGCCCCACATGGTAGTGGGCCAGGATACTTAAGAGACCGTGTCACCCCAAGAACATCTGTCCGTCCCACCAGAGTGGACCGGAGAGGCTCTCTTATTGTTTCATCTGCTACAGAGGCACATCTCTCTAGCACTAGAAAGAGGGCCTTCTCAGTGTCCGCCCTGGCCCTATGGAACCTCCTGCCAATTGAGCTGCCTCTCCAGACAGAGTTGCTGCCCTTTAGGAAAGATTTAAAGGCATGGTTGGCAGGGCAGGTGTGGGGTACCAGTGACACAGTGACTCCAGCCTGCAGGTTGATTTAGCAAATATTCTCTCTCCCTTTTAAATCTTTAATGTTTATTTTAATCTAATATTTTAATTTCCAATTGTTTAATTTTTTAGTCATCATTGTAATGTTGAATTTTGTGTGTTGTATTGCTCTGTATTTATTGTCTATATTGTTTGATTGTCATGTAAGCTGCCCTGAGTCAGGTTTCCATAGTGGGCGGCATACAAATGCAAAAATTAAATTAAATTAAAACTATACATCAGGATAATGAAATGTTGAAGCACAATCATTTGTTTCTAAAAGAATTCATAGCTGTTCATGATCCATTCTGTACATGCAGTGAAAGTTATTTTTAAAACTGTTCATGATACCTGCATCTAGAAGATTTGCTGTAATCTATAAAGCATAAATGGATCTCCTATAATGTTTTGATGCATTCCACTGGCAATGTATATTTGCAATATGATCTCTAGTGTGTCTTCCTTTTTGTACTCTTGCTTGAACACTGAGCATGTCTCACACCACATACACAGTAAATATCTTGGTTGCTTCACTTTGTGTGGGGAATTAATGCAGTGGTCCTCAGTGGTGGGATGTCAAAAATTTTACTACCCCACAGTGACATCATCACAGTGTGGGAGGAGATAACATCATGACATCATGATGTTGTGAGCAGGGCCAAAGAAAAAAATTAAAAATACAAAATAATAAAAAATAAAATAAAAATAAGCACACACACACACCCCTCAACCCACCCACCCACAGAACAAACCCGTAAATAAAATAAATAAATAAATAAATAAAACATACACTAAAATACACACACACACCCAAACACCAACCCACCCACCCCAAACACAAATCAACCAGAGCTTTTAAACCAGAGCTTAAAGCTTATTCTAGCTAATCTTTCTCACACTAGGTCAAATGGAAGGAACTACAGAATGAACTCACCACAAGATGGCTTCATTTTGGCACTTTCAACTTTTCAAGTTAAAGAAGTTAGGTACTAAGTCTTTGCCTAACCAGTTCTCTAGGATAATATGTAAATGTAAAACATCTGTACCTCCTTAAGAGTTGTCCAATTGGAACAGCACTTGTAACAGCACAGGTGTAGCTTATAGATGAGGTAACTTCAAGACTTTGCTTAAAAACCCCAAGCCAGGCCGCCAGGCCTGCCGGCGGCCAGGCCTTTTTAGGAACTGTGGTAGTACATCAATATAGGTAAAGGTATTAAATACATATTAAAATACACACAGACACACCACATCCAAAGGTGAGTCACTTACCCTGGGGAGCAAGCTATAAGGAGCTTCAGGCTAGCAGCTTCTCTTTCTCCTTCCCGCTTGGGAGGACAGCAAAGAGGCCATGCATATGCGCCAAGCACTGTAGGCGTGCATGCACACCAAGTGCTTGGCACGCATGCACAGTGGGGAAACCAGTGAAAAGGTAAGCCCTGAAGGTAGTTCCTCCCAAAAGATGCTACCGGTTCTCCGGGACACTGGGAAAAGTTACTACCAGTTCTGGAGAACTGGTGAGAACCTGTTACATCCTTTCACTGGTGGTCCTAGTTACAGCATTAAATTAGATTATATACAGTACTTTATTGGCAAAGTGTAACAAACACACAAGGAATTTGAGTCTGGTGCATTTTCCTTTAGTCTCTGGGACCTTATGGAAAATATCTCCTATCATCCTCTTTTGTTGTTTGTTATACAGTATTTATATTCTTCCCATCTGAGTTATCTTCCCACCCTGAGCAGTGTACAACAATTTTTTTTTACAAATACCTGCACTGTATAACAGAAAACCAAAACCTTTAAACCAGGGATTCTCAACATGTGGCCTGTGTGCCATAAGTGGACCATGGCACCATTTCATGTGGCCCCCACTGACTCCATCACACCAGGAAATGACATGTGGTGGAGGAAGGACAAAATGGCCCAAAGCTGTATAACAAAAAATATATTGCTAAGCAATTTTTCCCAGAGAAATTTTCATTATACAGCAGTACCTCACTTAAAGAGCACAATGTGTTCCACGAGATTGCTCTTTAAGTAAGTTGCTCTTTAAGCGAAACAATTGGAAAAAGCATTGCTGCTGCCATTGTAAGTGACCAATTGTGAATTCTGGTGGGGGGTGACTGTGAACCCTGATTCAGTTGTTAAGAGAGTTTTAAACATAATTCCCTTTGAGACCAGTCATCTTTCTGTTACTGTAGCATGTAACATGCACTAATTACAAGAAACCCCTTGCCCATTCTTTACCAAGTGTCTTAACATTTTGCAACAATGACTTTTACCTTGTCTGAGAAGTGACAGATGTTCAGAAAAGATGAAGCAGTAGAAATTCTCTCACAATGTTTGTAGAACATTCAATTGTTAGAAATAAAGATATTATTCCTGTATCCGATCAAAAGAGGTTTTGGAAGGTATGAAAATTTATGTGACTTGTTATAACCTCCTGGACATTGTATATAGCACAGTGGTGATTTGTAATAGAATGATAATAAAAAATTGTAGAAATACAAAGAGAATATAGAAATGCTATGTGCTGAATTTTAATGTGAAAAATACTTGCAATAAGTGATATTTTATTTTTATTATTTATTTCCTTTTTTTCTTTGATATGTTTTATTTGTTGTAATGTACGTTTTTCTTTGGATAGTATTTTGTTTGAATATTTAATAAAAATGATTTTTAAAAAAAGAAATTCTCTCACAAATATATCTTGGTTCTTGGGCTGGACCAAAGAAGTTCAGAAGAAAACCAGATTGTTGGTCCATAATTATGTTATCGATGTGCCACAGCTTTTCTTTGTATCGCAGAAAAACTTTTGTGTAATCCCCAAGTTCACAGCAAGTCTTATTTTATTTGGAGCATTTGGTTAAGCAAGACCCTTTCAGTTCTGCTGTAGGAAAAATATGTTCACTAATTACACAGAAGTTGAGCAAAGACCTTTATTTTAAGGGAGAGTCTCCCCATCCACTGGAATACCATTCTGCCATTCTCGGTCAAAACAAGCTCATCCAGACCCACACCAATGGCAGATCACAAAGTTTAATTATTTGTGTGAGGGAAATCGGTGCCTTTTTTGAGTCTAGATTAAATCGGCACATCCCACAAGGAGTACAAATGATTTCTTCATGCTTGGGGTTGAGGCTCTGAGAGGAAGAAAGAGTGTTGTTTTGTTTTTGGGGAAGGGGACAGTGTGTCTAAACAACAGAACAAGTGCTCAGGTCTTGTGGGGCTTTGGTAAAGGAAGAGAAAAAACCCCAAACAACAAAAGAAAAGAGAGAACTGTGGGTGGGGCCTTTTCTCTTCATAAACAGTATTTTTATTCCTCTTGTATAACATACAAAACAATCACATGAACACCTAATACAAAAAAATTTAACAAAACTACAACATATGCACTTTCCCCTAATAACTACAATGTTTTATAATCTGACCCCTTCAAATTATCTTTTTATTTATTATCTAATTTAAGAACATTAATTCTTATAATATATAAACACCTTGCACCCTCCACCTGGGACCGTAACTATTATTCCTTCTAATTTACATATTTTTTCATCCAGTATTACAAAAATGTTATGACTGCCCGGTTATTTTTAACCCCCTTTTCTTTCTGAAAGACATAGTCAACATACTCTCCCCATATAAATTCAATAGCCTACAAACTCTCCCACATATAAATCAAAATTCATTATTATTTATCTCTCCTTTCTTGAATTTTAATTCAAATGTTACTTGATAATGTAGTGCAATATTCTATACTTCCTTGTACCATTCCTGTAGGCTCCCAGAGAGGTTTATTATCCAATTTTAGCAATTATTAGTCTTGTAGCTGTAACCATAATTATAACCATCTCTTTCTTATGTTTATTAAAATAAGTATCACTTAAATCCATTATTAATACAATTTGGGATCATTTGTAATTTAATCGATAATACCATACAGTATTGATGTCTCTAAACATCTTTTCCCCACCAAAATGCAAAATAGAAAAGGAAGGATTCTGACATGCAGGAAAAAGGGCAACTGTCTCTTTAAAAAATGATCAAAGGCCGGTTAGGCCGCCTTAAGGTGAGATTGTGAGGGAGGCTCCAAAATTCAGGAAAAAAAAAGGGAGGAGGGTCTCCCCAGAGAAAGAGACCCCAGAGAAAGTGTAGAGATGGGATCCTGAATCTCCATCATGAAAGGCCACTTTCACTTCTTCATAGTTCAGGGACACCCGGATCCTCCTCAGGTTCCCACTCAGGGGAGAAAGAGACTCCCTAGGAAGGTTGGAGGTAAGATATTCAACTTTCCCTCCCTCCCATGCGTATTTCCATAAGGCCCAGATCCCTTCCTTAGAACTAAACTCAATATTGCCTTTCCTCCCAATGGACTTTCTGGCCACCCCCACAGCCCAAACTCCTTCCTTTCTCACAGTGACTTCCCAGGAATGTCTCCCTGCTGTGAATCCCTCACGTCCCAGTACATAAGGATAGACGTCGAACCTCTCAGGATTGTTGGGCAAATCTTGATGTTTGTCTCCATGGATCACACTTTTGCAATCCTCAGACAGGACGAGGAGGGGATTTGCTGTGTCTGGATCCAGAGTGACATTTGCTGTTGAAGTAAAAGAGAGAAAAGGAGCAGAAGAGAAAGAGAGGAGAAGGAGGTGAGAGAAGAAATAGGTCATGACTGTATCATTAACACACCACAACAGCTCTGCACAAGCAGCCATTTTAAGGTCATTTCATTAATTACCAGTCATTAAATGTATATCCCATCCACCTGGGATCTCTTTCAACATCTACCCGAAAAACATTCTGTATAAAATGTGTGAGAGATGTAGGAAGAAGGGGGGTTCCTTCAGTATCTTTTGCCTGTAATTTAGTTGTTTGTTCTTGAGTGCCAGTCTAACATGGTCATCCAGAACATTTGGGGTTCATTTCCTGGAGCATTTTGGAAATGCCATCTCTGCCCCCCCTCCACCCACAGGGCCCCTCCACCTTCCCAGATTGTGAGTCAGACCCTTCGCAAAGAGGACCCTCCGTTGACAGTAATCTGATCACAGAAGGGAGAAAACAGAAGTCTTGGGGTGAAACCAGGAAAGTGGGAAAGACCATGGGGTGCATTTGACCCTCCGCCCCACTCAGATAGGGTGGAAGTGGGGCTTGAGAAGGGAATGAAGGATGGCTTTGTTCAAGAGACCCTCACTGTGGCTCTGCAGTTGCCTACACTGGCACTCTCTCCTCTCATGTTACATGGTTTATTTCAGCAGCAGAAGGCATAACGTAAGGCATTTGCCACTCTGGCAAACCTCTTTTCAGAGGCAAGAAATACAGCTTGGGAATTTGATTTCAACGTCTCAAATATGTTGTTCATTACCACAGCCAACCTACTTACCCTTCACAGGTAAAGGCCCATAGAAACATGGTAGTGGGCCAGGATACTGAAGAGACCACATCACCCCAAGTACATCTGTCCGTCCCACCAGAGCAGACTGGAGAAGCTCTCTCATTCTTCTATCTACTAGAGAGGCACGTTTCTCCACCACCAGAAAGAGGGCCTTCTCAGTGTCTGCCCCTGCCCTATGGAACCTCCTGCCAATTGAGCTGCGTCTCCAGACAGAGTTTCTGCCCTTCAGGAAAGGGCTAAAAACCTGGCTGGCAGGGCAGGTGTGGAGCACCAGTGGCATGGTGACCCCGGCCTGCTGGCTAATTTAGTAAGAACTTACTCAATCTTTTAATCTTTTTAAACTTTATTACTACAGTAATACCTCACATAAAGAGCATTTTGCTTAGAGACTAACTCACTTAAATAGCAGAGTTTTCTCTGGTCACCTCGCCTAACAAACAAAAGCAACAAAAAACTCGCTTAACAACTAAATCAAGGTTCCCACCCCCCCACCCCGACCATCAGAAGTCACAACTGGTCACTTACAACGGTGTTTTGCTTAAAGAGCAATCCCGTGCTACGCATTATGCTCTTTAAGCAAGGTACAACTGTAGTTTTACTGGGTTTTTACTGCTTTTGCAATTGGTTTTATTTTCTGTGAGCCACCCAGAGTCTTCTGAATTGGGCAACAATACAAATTAGAAAATAAAATAAAATTTTAAAATGCAACAATAAATTCTCACCCACACTGCTTTCTGAGTTTGGGCCCAAAGTGGGATTCCTTGAAGCAGCCATTGTGCTGAGCAACAAACAGGGCAGCTCTGGAGTAAACGCTCTGTGCATGGCAGGTTCAGAAGGAATGAGCAATTGATCTGTGGGATTCTACTCTAGATGGGGAAAGGAATTGGTTTCAATTGTTTGCATATGGAAAGAAGTTCAAACAAGACACACCCATACCTTTCATACATAAGTCAGGCATCATCAATGTACCTCTCTGTTGAAGGGGTTGAGATAACAAACTATCTGTGAAAGGGAAAAGATGTAAAGATCACCCAGTACAGCCTCTTGTACACAGTTTATAACATAGTGTAGGTTTTCTAACACAGAATTAAACAAAAACTGATGAAATACTACACAACCTGAGCAAATTCCACAATTTTGATGTGGCAGGACTTTTCTTTCATTCAGCCCTATAGACTCTCCTTCAGAAAGTTTGTGCTTTTATATATTTATGAATTCCAGGTTCTGTGTTGCTTCTCACGGATTTACTTTTGGTGAGTCCTTGAAGTTGAACGGCTGACATTCTTGACTTCATTTGACCCAAAAGGAGAGAATGGTCCTTGGGCAGAAACTGCTTCCACCTCTATGTGGCAGTCTTTGAAGCAGAATGGAATCATATCTCACCATCTCCCTGCCCACAATGCTAAACATTCCCAATTCCCCAATAGCACTTGGTTTCCAGACCTCCGATTGTCCTTCTTGTCCTCCTATGCACCAGATCCAGGTTATTTGCATCCTTCTTAAACGTGCAATGTGCAAAACTGAACACAGGACTCAAGATGAGGCCTAACCAGTGCTGAGTAGAGAAGAGATTGTACTTCACATGGCAAGGAGGCTATTCTTTTGTTAACGCAGCCTATAATAGTATTGGCCTTTTCTGTAGCCATCTCTCCCTGTTGGCTCATATTCACTGCTTCGGATCTAAAATGATTCAAAGATTCTTCTCGCATCTTCTATCACTGAGCCAAGGCTCTACCATCATGTAACTGCATGTTTGGTTGCTAAATGATGTATTTTGAACCACTGCTTTTGACGTCATGAAGGTGAGCAAATGCTGGACACACCCACTCACATGGAAGGATTCTACCTTACCTTTAAACTGCTTCATCAGCCCAACTAGAGAGTTATTTCTATCACAGACTTCTGAAATCTTCACGTTCAGCTCAGAAGGGAAAGTTATGTGATACTGGAATTTCTCCTTTTTCTCACACCTATTGGAGAGAAAAACAAAATTAGCTTGACACCCACCCAAACCAATTCAGAATTTCCCATGGAAGGAAAACAAAGGGACTGAGAGGATGAAGAAACCTGCAGAAAGCCTAGAGGAGGCAAAGGCATCACGTGGCTCTCTGGTTCCCAGTTCCTTCTGTGAGCCTAGAAGACCACCGAAGATCTTCTCAAGGCTCCTGAAGTTTTCACTTTGATGGCATTATGTCGGGGAAAGAGCTGAAAGACCCTTCTCTGGAAGCTAATACCAGATGGCTCTTTCTAAGTACTTCCAGGCACTGAATGGGGGCCAGTCATAGAACACCATGATGCTTTGTGGTTCTCTGTTCCTTATTCAGCAATGGCAACACCTCATACAGTTTCTTCTTCTAAATGTTACCAGATATGCATGGGGAAAAGAAAGATGGATCCTACTAAAGGTGAATGCAAACATATCTTATAGTTCAGTGATGCCAAACCTTTTAGAGACCAAGTGCCCGAGGGGGAGGAGGTGGCAGTGCATAGACAGGCAAGCACTGCATGTGCCCACACACCCATGTGATGCTGCCAATGTGCCTGCCGCATGGGTGCACATGCCCTCCCAACAGATGCACTGCCTCTGGCGACGTCACATTTGTACATGCACATACACCCAGCAGGTGTGCTACCATCTCCTAGGAGGGGTGAGTGGGGCATGTTTGGACACTTCACCTTGTCCCTGCCACCAGCTCCCAGGTGGGATTTCAGGCTCCCCTCTCGCCTCCCCATTGGAGGAGAGAAGTGGGTATGGAAGCGTCACTGCCATTAGGACTGGCACAGAGCGGGATTGCCCACAAAGGTGCATGTGCTCACAGAAAGGGTTGTGTGTGCCACTTGTCACGGAACCAGCCGGCCCCCTCTGCTCTGGCCCTCCTAAACCAAAGCCCCCAGAGGGCGAGCTGGCCGGCAATGCAGCTAAACAGCCCTTAGCTGCTTCTCTTCCACAAAGAAGTTTAATCAGGTAGCGTATTCAGGGGCTTGTGTGTGAATGCATTGCTTCTCTTACCCTTTAGTCCAATGAAGAGACGTTGTTGAAGCAAACACAGGTTTATTGATCAGGTTCATAAAGCATATTGATCAGGTTCATAAACAACGGTCTTTAGCATAAGGCAGTCCAGTGATAGTCCAAGACAAAACCAAGTACAGTCCTAGGTAATCATTTTTAAAGAGTAAAAGAGCAGTAGTCCCAGGGAATGGTGTTAACCCATAGACATCCAAAAAGCGAACTCCTCTCTTCTCTCCCAAAATGGAGATTCTTCAATCAGGGAACAGAGAAGACTTTCTCATAACAAGGGGATGTTTGTTCACGTGAAATAACAGTGCTCTAACACATAGTCATAACACCAGAAAGCTCAGCTAGCTAGAGATAAGGAATGGGAACACTGACTGAACTGAAAACAAGCTGTCTCGTGACACGCAGTCTTGTGAGACAAAGAAAGGAAATGATTTTTCGGGGCCTAGTGAAACCAGGTCCCCTCCATGCTTTGGGAACATTATAAAAGAGATGTTGTTTCATGATATCACCTACACTGTCATAGTATCTCCCCTAATCCTAGTGATGACTTAATTTTTCTTCCAAAAGGAAAGGAATCTTTGTCATGAATACATCATGCCTTACACCAGACAACCTATAGAGTATTTTACTGTCTTCTTCATCTTCTTTCAAGCCAAATGGGGTTTGTGTGTTGGCATCACTGAACAGAGGAGGAGAACAAGGACCAAGAATGCCTGGCTGAAGAGGAGGAAAAGAAGCCACCTGGGAGTTTCCACCACCCCCTCCTGCTAAATCACTGAGATCTGATGGAGGGAAGAAGAGCTGGTAGAGACAGAGCCCGCCATTGGAGGAATCACAAGTAAATGCAGGAGTTGGAGAAGAAGCCAAAGTAAAAGACAGAAAGGAAGGACCCAGAAGGTGGCCTTCAAAGAAGAGCCCAAGATGGGTGGTGCCTTGGGGGAACTTCACCACAGAAACAATTTTAAGATGAGAAACATGCAGTTTAGAAAACTGCTCTGAAAGCACTAGGAAAGAAGTAGATCACCAGGGTAAATAGAATACCAATAGAATCAGTGATGGGATGATAAAAAATTTAGTACCCCACCCTGACGTCATCACAGTGGGGGCGGAGCTAACGTCATGACGTCATGGGTGGAGCCAACGTCATGACATCATGACGTTGTAGGCGGGGCCAAAAATAAAATAAATACAATAAAAATAAAACACACACACACACCCCTCAAACCCCCCCCACAAAACCGTTAATAAAATAAATAAATAAAATAATAATTAAATAAAAATACACCCAAACACCCACCCACCCCAAACACAAACCCCTCTTACAATGGGGACCGTTGGGGCTGGCCCCGAGCCTTGGTGCCCGGCGGCGCGCCTAGCCGGGCGGCCCAGCGCTCCCGGCTGCAACTCTCCATGGGCGGCCCCGAGCCTTGGTGCCCGGCGGCGCGCCTAGCTAGCCGGGCGGCCCAGCGCTCCCGGCTGCAACTCTCCATGGGCGGCCCCGAGCCTTGGTGCCCGGCGGCGCGCCTAGCTAGCCGGGCGGCCCAGCGCTCCCGGCCGCAACTCTCCATGGGCGGCCCCGAGCCTTGGCGCCCCGCGGCGCGCCTAGCCGGGCGGCCCAGCGCTCCAGGCCGCAACTCTCCACGGGCGGCCCCGAGCCTCAGCGCTCCGCGGCGCGCCTAGCCGGGCGGCCCCGAGCTGCCCATGGAGAGTTGCGGCCGGGAGCGCTGGGCCGCCCGGCTAGGCACACCGCCGAGCGCCGAGGCTTGGGGCGCCCGTGGAGAGTTGCGGCTGGGAGCGCTGGTCCGCCCGGCTAGGCCCGCCGCCGAGCGCCGAGGCTTGGGGCGCCCGTGGAGAGTTGCGGCCGGGAGCGCTGGGCCGCCCGGCTAGGCACGGCTCCTCCTCCTAAGCCCTCCGCCACTGCCAGAGCCACTTCAAAATGGTCCGGCTCCGGCAAAAACAAGTGCGCATGCGCAGAAACAGAATCTGACGCATGCGCAATTTAAAATTGCAGCACGCATGCATCAGATTGACTTCTGCGCATGCGCACTGAATTGGAGCCATTTTGGCTCCAATTTAAAAAAATTTTTTTTTCTTTTTTTCAGGCGTCCGGAACCGGACGCCTTAAAAATAGACTACCCTCTCGGAGAACCCTCCGAAATTGTTCTTACCGGTTCCAGGGAACCGTCTGGAACCGGGGACATCCCATCACTGAATAGAATGCTTTCAAGCCACAGAAACTGGATTGATCAAATTTTGACAAGATTTTGGTAACCAACATGGAAAATAGAACAAAGGCCCACAGACCAGAAATATTCAATATATATATTCAGTTCCAAAGTAAAGAGATACCGTGGAATGCAGTACCTTTAGGACCACTGCTTTAATTCCCCATACAAGCAAAGGGATGTTCAAGGTGTTACAAAAAAGGCTTTTGCTGTCTATGGAGTGTAAAATGCCTGATGTTCAAGTTGATTCCAACGACAACGCTGGCTGAAGACCACAAGAGAAGAGGAAGACAATAGGCAAGATGGATAAACTCAACAAAGGAAAATCACAATGTGTAAGCTCAACTCAGTGAGTAAGAATGTTGAGGAGGGGAGATTTTGATGATCTCATTCATGGGGTCATCATAAGTGAAAGGAAACTTGACAGGTCATAACAATAAGACAAAGTCCTAATGAAACATATAATAAACATATTGAAAGCAAAGACGTACTGAGATATCGTATTTATAAGCACCAAATAATACAGTAATAATACCCCGGATAAAGCGAGTACCGGATAGCACTAAAACTGCATAACGTTACAAGATTTTCGGAAAAATCTTGTATCGAATAACGCGATTTTTAACGTTATCCGATACAGTCGTTTTTAGCAGCAGGGTGGCTGGAAAGCTGAACGGGGTTCTCCGTTCAGCTTCCCAGCCACCGTGTAGCTACGGAGGCAGGGGTGGGGAGTCTGGAAAGCTGACGGGGGGCTCCCCCGTCGGCTTCCCCAGCCACCCGATAGCTGCGGAGGCAAGGGCAGGTGGCTAGGGAAGCCGACAGGGAATCCCCGTCAGCTTCCCCAGCCACCCTGCAGCTGTAGATTGGGTCCTCTGATCTCTCTGGAGCAGGCAGGGGACACGATCCAAGCTGTTTCTGGGCTTCCCCGACGTCCTCAGCCAGTGCAGCAAGCCAAAACGTCAGGGTTCGAATCCTGACATTCTGGCTTGCTGCAGCCTCTAAGAGGGTCAGGGAACTTCAAAAATAGCGTGCATCGGCTCTAGGGAGTCGGGAGACCCGATGCGCGCTAATTTTGAAGTTCCCCTACCCTCTTTGAGGCTGCAGCAAGCCAAAATGTCGGGATTCGAACCCTGACGTTTTGGCTTGCTGCACTGGCTGAGGACATCGGGGAAGCCCAGAAACAGCTTGGATCAGGTCTCCCCACCTCCCAGGACCCAGCAGGGGGGGGGGGTCAGAGACCCCAAACTTGGTAAAAAAAAGTCTGTTTTTTTACCAATTTTGGGGTCTCTGACCCCCCTGCCGGGTCTAGGGAGGTGGGAAGACCCGATCCAAGCTGTTTCTGGGCTTCCCCGACGTCCTGAGCCAGTGCAGCAAGCCAGAATGTCGGGATTCGAACCCTGATGTTTTGGCTTGCTGCACTGGCTGAGGACATCGGGGAAGCCCAGAAACAGCATGGATCGGGTCTTCCCCCCTTCCCTGGACCCGGAGGGGGAGTCAGATACCCCAAAATTGGTTTTAAAAATGGACTTTTTAAACCAATTTTGGCATCTCTGACCCCCCCCCCCCGGGTCCGGGTCCAGGGAGGTGGGGAGACCCGATCCAAGCTGTTTCCAAAGTTCCCCCACCTCCCTGGAGGCTGCAGCAAGCCAAAATGTCAGGATTCATATCCCGACGTTCCGGCTTGCTGCAGCCTCCAGGGAAACAGGGCTTTTTTTAACATTGGGTGATCAATGTATCGCACAACGTTAAAAACTGGATAATGACTAGACTTGTGGAAACAAGTCATAACGTTATCCGGGGTAATAGTGTACAGTTACAGCAGAATGAAGAGAGGCGAATAGCACCCACTCTTGAGACAGCATTCCATCTGGCTAATAATCTGGAAGCAGTCCAACCTCACCTTGGAGATGGGTGAACTTAACTTGAAGAAGCAAGGAGGATTGTTTGTTTTGCAATAAGTCAAAAATAATGTGACAGCACCTAACAAGAACCATTGAGAGGTTAGATGTTTAGCCGTTTTTGTTTTTTAAAAAAATTTAATTTGCTAAAACAATAAAAAAGAGGGAAATACAATACAGTAAAACCCCATAGAACTAAGGGCTCTAATAGTGCAAAAAACAAACAAACCACCAAACAGCAAAAGGATTAATTATTCCTGTGGAACAGATTAATTTTGTTATACTGTACAAGGGTTTACTGTATGTATATAATAATACAGTATAGTGATAGCAAAATGCAGAACAAAGAGGGCATAGAAGAGCATTTATCTGTCTACTATGAAGAGGAGGAAAGGGCATTTCCCCTGGGTAGGAGAAAGGGATACTCAGTGTCATACTCTAGTTTCTTCCTCAGTGACGGTAGAGTCCCCCATGATCTCCTCACAAGCATATCAAACAGTTTCCCTTAAAGGAAGATCCTTCCCAGAATAATCCAGCACTAATACACGTGAGTGAGGTCCACTTACCTTTCCAAGATGCTTCTGACATCCTAGGGGGGAGAAAGAAGAAGTTAATGCCATTCCCATGCCACTCTGTGAAAGCCAAAGTGACCCTCCTTAGTCCACTCTAATCCCACACTATTCAGGACCGGTGGGAGAATCTCCTACACAGAATCTTTCCTGTACCTGGACTGTGACAAAGGGGTACCTTCTTCTTCTTCTTTGGTGTAGGCCAGACATGAAACTGCCAAAATGAAGGCAGCTTTTGGTGAGTTCATTCTGCAGTTTCCTAGTGTGAGAAAGATTAGCTGGCAACACAAGGTTGCCAGTACCAGGCTACACGCAATTGTGGTTCTTTGACTCAGGGGTATTTCATGGATGAAGGTTAAGGTGAAAGCCAGAGAAAACATTTCTTACTTTCTGTCTGAAGAAAATAATAAACATTATGGCTTTTCCCTTATACTGTATCATTATTTTCATGGTAGCAAAAGGGTCCAACTCTGAAGCAGCATAAGAGGGAAGCCCTGCTGGAGAAGACCACCTATTTCAGTGCCATGTTTCCAAGAGGTGCCAACCAGCTCTTTCTGGAAGCCACTGGAAGGGGTGGTGGTGGTGGTGGTGGTGGTGGTGGTGGTTAAATACTGCCTGGTTTGGAATCAAAGCACTAGAACAGTGATGGCAAACCTTTTAGAGACCGAGTGCCCAAACTGCAACCCAAAACGCACTTATTTATTGCAAATGTCAAGACAGCAACAGGGGAGGACGAAACGCTCCCATTGGGCTGCTGGGCAGAGGGGCGGGTTGAACCCTGTGCCGGCAGAGGGAGGAAGTGCTCCCATTGGACTGCTGGGTAGAGGGGCGAGACAAACTATGTGCTGGGGTGACTGCACAAATGCCCACAGAGAGGGCCTTGAGTGCCACCTCTGGAATGCGTGCCATAGGTTTGCCACCACTGCACTAGAAGGAAGTGAAAGCTGCAAGTGTTTCCATCCATTTCTAGTCCACACTGAGGTAAACAAAAGGTCCTTTTTCTCTTCCAGGTACTAAATTGGGTTCTCTGTACATCAAAATGGATCCCTTTTTAACTTGTATAGTTGGGGCCATGGAAATATGGCAGCGTCAGCTTCCCTCCCAACGTGTGCCCTGGCCTTGTCTCACCTGCAGGAAGTCAACCGGAAGCTGCTGACACTTCTCCTCCATCTGCTGGATGAGTCCTCCAAGAGAGGAGAGCTCCCCCGAGAGTCTGGCCAGATCCTTGTCCCTTTTCTTTGCCGTCTCCTTCTCCACCTCTTCCAGCTGGGTCAGCAGAAGCTTCTCTTCTTCATTCAGTAAGGAGTGGAGCTCCCTGAAATGTTCCTTCATCTTCTCCATCTCTGCTTTTGTTCGTTTCTGCAAGAGGCATTCAGAAAAAAGAAACAAATGAGATGCATGACAGGATCCGTAACTGGTGGCTTCGCATGGTCATATTCTAAGCATGTTGACCTCCAGACATATTCCTCTCTTGCTTCTCATCTAATCTAATTTGTTGTCATGGATATATTGTGCTAATCACAGGAAGGTGCAAGACATTTTTCTCACTTTACGTTTTACCAGCTTCTAACTTTAGGCTCAAAAGCAAGAAATTGCAAGTAGATAAATAGGTGCCCCTTTGGTGGGAAGGTAAACAGCATTCCGCCTGCCACATGTCCAGATGCAGACAGTGCTGGATCTTTGGCTATAAACAAAGATGTCCACATGAAGCCCCTCAATGTGCACCAAGGAGGACCTTATGTTGGCAAGAGGAAACGCTGTTGATGTGGCCCAATATTGGGTAGATGTCATCTAGCCCTTTTTAATTCTATTTTCTTTTCAGATGTGTCAGTTTTAGCTTTGTATGTCATTATATGCTGGTGGTGCATCTGACACAAATAAAGAAATGAAACACTGAACCCTAGAGACCACTGATGGTGAACCTTGATAAGGGCTTCTGGGGATTGAAGTTCAAGAACATCTGGAGTGCCAAGGTTTGTCATCACTGCTATAGATGGACATGACTGATTTTCAAACAAAGGACACCTTTACCAAAGACCCAATGGCCATAAATTCAAAACACTTCCAATACTGCACAGAATATTACTTAACTGACATATTGGAGATACATTTAAAATGACTGAATAGTAATGAAGAGTTCTTAAGTCTTTTTTTTTTTGTATTTTATATACTATCAAGTTGACCTTAACAGGACTTTCTGGGTAAATAAGATGTTTAAGGAGTGGCATTATCCAGTCTGTGGCTGGCTTAATGTTTCCCTCTTCCTGGTATCTGACTACGGTTGGGAGTTTGAATCCCCACTGTGCCTCCAGATAGAAGAGCCAGCCTGTGTAGTTGCAGATTCCCAAAATACGTAGAGAGGAAGGGAATGTAGATCATTTTTGTTTGTACTGTACCTGGAAAATCCTACAAAAAGGTTCGCCTAAGTCATAACTGCCTTGACAGCATACAATTATTAGTCATTTATCAGTTCTATACCCCCCAGTAAGCATCCAGGACTGAAATGGAAATAAATTCCTGTGTATTCTCTGCATTTCTGGAATTTGCCTACTCCAGATTTGGGAAGATTCGCTTTTCAAATATCCATTCTTTACTTTGGAGTCATTATTTCACCAAGGAGTCCATGCATTGGTAGATATCTCCACGACAAAATTCCAGACACGCAAATGGACCTGAGAAATCAAGTCCATCTGCATGTGGGTTTTTTAGCCATTAAGATATCAGGTCACCCGTTGGCTAGGCAGAGAATGACGTGTGCCCTCTGATTTCACCAGGCCAAAGGGAACCAATGGAGGGCAATTGGGTGAGTTTTAATCCCAGCCTAACATCATTGGCAAGAGATGGGCAACATTGCCTAGTTTGACCACTCAAGCCTCTGCACCCAGACAAGCCTTTCATTCATTATGGTAACTGCTTTTAAATACATATTATGATATTCCGAGTAATAAAGGTTGTTGATCTTGCCTCTAGCTGTGTTGCACTTTATCTTCCATTTCCACATATTAAATTAAGAACTGTTTCCCTTTTTAACAATATTGGTACTTACAAGTAACTCTTGGCTTTTTTCTTCCGTTTCCGCTTTATATGCCAGAATGTTTGCTCTCTCCTTCTCCAGAAGCTCCAGGCGGCTACAGATCAGACCCTGAAGGGAAAAGAGAAACCCTTTCTTTAATTCAGATTCAAAGGGGATGGGAAGAACCGGCTTGCTCTCTATTAATAGGATGGTGGGGCTATCTTTTCCTTAGGATATGATTCCAGGAACAAGGAACTGGTCCTTACTACCACTTGGCACAATCATCCCCTCGTGAAATTTGGACATTTCCTGTGTTGCCGGTACATCTTCTCCCTCACTCTCTCTTAATCATAAGAACGCTCACTTGCACAAACAGATACACATACACTGTATAATAGAAATACATGCTCCAGAAATCGCATCTTGGTGAGGCCCGTGAAACTCTTAACAGAGAGAATTAACAGAGGGTTTTTTCAGAGAGGGTCCCCAAATATTTCCCCTCCTGCTTCAGATCCACACCAATATCCTAGTACAGGCAGGAGTAGGATTCAGCAGGATCACACCAGTTCGCCCGAACCAATAGCAGAAATTCTGACCGGCCCTGCCCACATAAATTTTGAAATAAAGTACAGTAGTCCTAATTTGGGTTCAACGCAGGGCTTCCTCCTGGCCACATCCACCAGACAATGCCCACAGAGTAGGAAGTAAAAAATTTTTGAATCCCACCACTGGCCCGGGGACCGGATGTGGCCTGCCACACCATTTCATGTGGCACCCCACTGTCTCTGTCACATCTGGAAGTGCCATGTGTGGCAGGCAGGGCAAAATGGCCCTCTGGCCCCAGAAACTATCTGAGGGAGTGAAACCGGGCCCTCGGCTTGAAAAGGTTGAGAACCCCTGCCCTAGTATGATTCTCCATGAATCCAAAAAGGAGCAAGGAATCTATTTGGCTTCTACGCAAAAACCAAAACTTTGTAATATAATATAAACAGATTAAAAACTACTGCTAAATCAAAAGTTCAGAAACATCACTAGCACATTCTCCTAATTATTTCAGCAGATGCCCTTCTTACCTGGTAATCTTGGGCTGCCTCCTCCACAGGAACCACATTATGATTTCGGTGCTCTTTGGCTTTGTCACAAACCACACAAATGAGGACTATGTCGTCCTTGCAGAAGAGCTTCAGGGGCTCCTGGTGTTTCCCACAAACACCCCCCTTTCCCTCTGGGCTTTTTCCCTCTTGGATATGGAGTTTCCTGGTTAGTTCCACAAAGTTTGCCAGCGGACGATTCGGGATGAGTTTCCTTTGGACTTTTGCTCTGCATTGAGGGCAGGAAATCTCTTCTCCCTCAGAATTATCCCAGCATTTGGCCAGGCAGGCTCGGCAGAAATTGTGCCCACATTCAATGGTGACTGGATCCTGGAAATACTCCAGACAGATGGAGCAAGTGGATTCCTCGCACAGACCCTGGAGAGAAGCAGCAGCAGCCATTTCTCCTCCCACCAGGAAGTTAAGGAGTTAGTTTCACTTTCCTGCCTTTCAGAGAATGGGCGGTTCACTTCCTTTTAATTACTCAGCATGAAATTAGCAACACGTGTGAGAACAGCCAGAGCAAAGAAGGCTTTTGTAAACGGAGAAACAAGGGCAGCAAAAGTAAAAATTGAGAGAAGGAGAACTACCAGTTTGTGCCATCTATAAATTCTTCTGGACTTGAGAATATTTTAAGTCTTGAAGGCGGCCAACTTTATAATAATTCAATGGGGGACAGTGGGGCGGAGCTAACGTCATGACATCATGATGTTGTGGGAGGGAGCCGACGTCATGACGTCATGACGTTGTAGGTGGGGCCAAAAATAAAAAAATATAAATAAATAAATAAATAAATAAAATAGAATTAAAATATACAAACAAACACACACACCTCAACCCACCCACCCACCCAAACAACCACAACACAAACCCGTAAATAACTTAAATAAAATAAATAAATAAATAAATAAAATAAAAATTAAATAAAAATACACCCACCCACCTAACACACAAATAAACCACCCATCCACCCGAAACACAAAACCCTCACTTACCCTCCTGGGGCCGATGAGCCCCCATGGCCCGGGGCCACACGGCAAGGCATGCTGCCCTCGACTGCGGCCTCCTCCTCCTCCTCCTCTGGAGCCGCTTGCCGCCACTGCTGTCACCACCACGCTGCTGTTACCGCCACTGGAGCCGGAGGCGGCGGCAGCGCACTCCGCCGGGCATCCCCAGGCCATGGGAGCTCGGCGGCGGCGGACGGCCCGGGCAGGCCTCAATCTGCCTGTGGGAGCTTGGTGGCCCCAGGGGAAGTGCCCTCCTCTGAGGGACGCCATCGGAGCCACTCTGAAAAGTTGCGGCTCCGACTCCGAATTTTTTTAAAAATTGGAGCCAAAATGGCTCCAATTTAGTGCGCATGCGCAGAAACTCAATCTGACGCATGCGCACTAAATTGGAGCCATTTTTGCTCCAATTTTTTTCAAAAAATTTCCTGCCGGTGAGGCGTCTGAGGAATGAGGACATGCGGGATGCCTTAGACAATGCAGGATTTCACCTGTCATTGCTGGACTGTCGTGCAGAATGCAGAAACAACATTTTCATCTTTCAGGGAAAAAATTCACCTTACACAAAAGCAAAATTTAAAAAAGATAAAAAACTTGTAGTCCCTTAAAAACTGTTATTATTTAATGCAAGCATTTGTGGAGCAAATCTTCCTCAAACTTAGAGACCACATACATCTAGCATTCCTATACATGGCCCCATCAGCAGGTATAATAAATATTAGCTAGTCATGTAGTCTCACTCTTCTCTATGAGTGAAATAATTATCACAATAAAATACAGCAGATTTTTTGCTTTTTAAGATGTCACAATGTTTCTGTCTTTTTGAAAATTCTATTTTTGTTTTTGTCTGATATGCTGGCACAAACCAATACAACTAATTTTCTGGCCCTGACACCAATTCATCCAGCCCGTTCCAGCCTCGTTGCTCCCAGAAGCGGGAGTAAAACTCACCCAACTGACACGTCTGGGATTGATGAGCATGGGGTGGGCTGGATGAATTGGCATTGGAGGCCGGATCTGGCCCACAGGGAGTAGTTTGAGCACCCATGAACCACATGACTGGCCCATGGTCTGAAAAGTTTAGGCATCCCTGCTGTTAGCAAGACTTCTGGGCCGGATCTGGCCCATGACACCAATTCATCTGGCCCACACCACCAGGGCCAGATCTGGCTCATAGGGAGTAGTTGGGGCACCCAGGAACCACATGACTGGCCAGTGGCCTGAAATGTTTGCGCAACCCTGCTGTTAACAGGGCTTATGGGCCAGATCTGGCCCATGACACCAATGGATTCCTGTGCACATGGCTCCCGATGGCCACCTTGCATGTTGGTAACTGTTTATTTTATTTATTTATTTATTTATTTTATTTTTTCGATTTCTATACCGCCCTACTTGGAAGGACCAACTCAAAATGTTGGCATCCATTTTGGGTCCTGCTTCTTTCCCTGTTAGCCAGGGGTGCTCAAACTATGGCCTATGGGCCGGATCCAGCCAATGACACCAGAAGCGGAAGTAAAACTCACCCAGCTTAAGGGAGTGGTGATGGTGGAACGGGCCAGGTGAATTGGTGTCAGGGTCAGATCTGGCACACAAGCTGTAGTTAGGGCACACATGAACCACGTGACTGGCCCGTGGCCTGAAAAGTTTGGGCACCCTTGCTGTTGGCTTTTAAAACTGATTTCTGTGCACATGGCTCCAGATGGCAACTCTGCAGGTTGCCATCCATTTGGGGCTTCTATCCCTCTTAGTTTTTAACTTGGTGTCAGGACATATTTAAAGATCCCCCCCCCCCCAAAGTCTGCTTTTGCTCAGCTAAACTAGTCAGACTGTTTTGGCAAGCTTTTGTAATGTGTGATTGTTATTGGAATGTTGCAACCTTGAGATAAAGAGAGCAGGCAGCCCCCTCCCTTTCTCCCAAGACAAACTGGTGAGTCACAGCCACACCTCAGGGAATTTGAGGCAAACATTAGCCTCAGAAATAGTAAGGTTATCTGATGCATCGGATAACGTTAACTTAATGGTTAACATAATGTTATCTGATGCAAATGTTTGCCTCAAATTCCCCAACGTTATCTGAGGTACAGTAATACCCCGGATAACGTTATGACTTGGTTCCACAAGTCATGACGTTATCCAATTTTTAGTGTTGTCCCATGCATGCATCGAACAACGCTTAAAAAAAAAGCCCTGACTTTAGGGACAAACCACTTTAAAGGCAGGCAGGGAAAGAAAGAGACCTCCCTGCCTTTAAAGCCACCCCCAGGTAGTCCTCAGGCGCCGGGGGCAAAGTTCTGCCTTCCCGGGCTGGCTTTTCAAATGCTGGCAAGGGGGTGGAGTCCCAGGAGCCAGGAGATGTAGGTGCTTTTGAGGCAGCCTCCCGTCCCGTCCCCAGGTAGTCCTCAGGGGGCGGGGGCAAAGTCCTACCTTCCCAGGCTGCCTTTTCAAATGCTGGCAAGGGGGCCAGGAGATGTAGGTGCAAAGGGGAACCTGGTGGGAGCAGCAGCTGTGGTGGCTTGAAGGTAAGCAGGGCCAGGGCTGGCCTGGCCTCATTTACTTCTTTATTATGATGCATCGGATAACGCTAAAAAGAACATTCTCCGGTGCAAATCTTCCCCCCAAATTTGTTGTCGTTATGCGGTTTTAGCGGTATCACTGTATTTGCATTTGAAAATATTTGAGGAAACCACAGGTTTGAGAGTGAATTGGGATAAATCAGAAATGATATTATGTAATGGTGAAAACAACGAGCAGGAGAAAATAAAAGAGAAGTATAAAATACAGGTTAAGAATAATCTGAAATATTGGGGGGTATTGAAATCAAGTAGAATTAATGACCTTAAGAAATTAAATTATGACAACCAAAAGAAGGAAATAGAAGTCAAAATAGTACAATATAAAAAATTGAATTTATCTTGGTTTGGACGGGTCGCTTTATGTACAATGATACTACCAAAACTAATTTTTTTATTTGACGTGTTACAAATTAGATTAAAAGATAGAGAGCTATGAGAATACCAAAATATGATAAATAATTTTTGTAATGGAAAGCGTAGAGCAAGAATATCTAAAATTTGTGGTTATACATCTCAATACGAAGGCGTATTAGGGATACCAAATGTTAAGAATTATTATACAGCATTTCAAATAAGGAATGTTGTACAAATATTAATGAAAGAAGAAAGAATTTGGGGAAAATTTGAGCTGATGGAATTTACACAAATAGGTAAATCACTTTTTTAAGATAAGGAGATTAAGAAAAAAGTTTTGTTGTTGTTCAGTCGCACAGTCGATTCCAACCCTCTGCGACCCCATGGACCACTATCCGCCAGGCGCTTCTGTCCTCCACCATCCTCCTCAACTTGCTCAGCTCTGTGCCCATTGTGTCTACAATGCCATCTTGCCATCTCACTTTTGGCCGCCCCCGTCTTCTTTTGCCTCCAACCTTTCCAAGCACCAAGGCTTTCTCAAGTGAATCTTCTCTTCTCATTTGATGTCCAAAGTACTTTAGCTTCATCTTTATTATTTGACCTTCTAAGGAGCAGTCAGGGTTGATTTCTTCTAAGATCGACCTATTTGTTCTCCTTGCTGTCCAGGGGAAACTCAAAACTCTCCTCCAACACCCAAAAGTTATTAAAAATAAAATGATAAAACTGTTAGGACATTTTTCTTTTGTGGGGTATTGTACAAAGATTGTTGCCCAGTGGAATAGTACAACTTTAAGGCCCTGCAAGTGTTCTGAACACAGGTGTTCATAATAGAGCCTCAAGCTGATTGCCCAGCTGTGCATGCCTTGTCTACGTGTCCCATTAACAGCCCAGCTGTGGCTGATTAAGAATCTGCCCAGCAACACTAGGGTATAACTGTAGCCCTCTGGGAAGGGTCCACGGAGGAAGTTATCATTCGGAGGAGGTTATCATACTGATGAGGCTGTCATACTGAAGAGAAGAGGTGAGACACTGAATGAGACTACAGAGAGAGACTGCTGAAGGAGGTCGTGCTGTTGATGTGAGTTCCTTCAACTGAGAAGGAAGAACTGCTGAAGATTACCAGGACTCTGTGCATGCTCTTGGGATTGGAGCCAACAGAGGAATCCAAGCTGTGTACCAACTGTGGGGCTTGGAGAGAGAGAGTGACTGGTATTCTTTTATATAGACCTGTATATGTCTGTCTTCCCCTCACTGTTAAGTAAAGTGCACCCTTTCACTGAAGGCATATGTGTGTGTGTTATTGCACCTAAAAGCTTTCGCTGCGTAACAGCTTAAAAGTGCTACTCTGCTATCGATACACACATATCGCTTGGGGAATACCTGACAACGGGTTATGGGCCCAGCATGCTTCTGCTGCGCCTAACAGCTACGCCTGATGACTCTAACTGCGCCCGTGAGTCTTTGCCTGTCAAGCCCAGAAGTGCTGTGTGCCTGGACTGGAGCTGTGGAGCCCTGATCAGCGTTCGGAGGAGCTGCGTTCCCTGCAGGACTCATCACCTGCAGGACAACGCCCCCACGCAACCAGACGCCCCAACAGAGGTCCAGAAGACGTCCACCTTGCTTTGTGTGTTCCTGCCAGCTGCATGTTCTGTGAGTCTGCAAGGGAGGGAAGAATGGCTGTTTCCAGTCTCTCGCTGGTGCCCCTGCTTGATGGCACCAACTTCCAGACGTGGTCAACCAAGTGCAGTCTGCTTCTGCGCAAGGAAGGGCTCTGGGACATTGTTGAGAATCCCCAGAAGCTAGAATCACTGGATGAAGAGGACACTGACAAACGAGAAAGACTTGAGTATGACAATCAAAGGGCTTTGGCAATAATTGGGTTAACTGTGGCAGAGAGTCAGTTAACATATCTGAGATGGGAGAATTCAGCTGCCGCATGTTGGCAGAGGTTTAAGCAATTATATGTAAGGGACTCAGTTGGTTCCCAAATATCTCTCACCAGAAGCTTGTTTAGATTACGTCTCAAGCCTGGTGGAGATATGGCTCAGCACCTCCAATCAGTTAGTGATTTGCTGCAGCATCTTGCTGAAACAAACTTGTTCTTTACTGAAGAACAAAAAGCATATATTCTCCTTTCGTCTTTGAACGAAGATTATGATGCATATGTCTCCTCCTTGGACATTTTGCCCAGGAGTGAGTTAAATTTCTTATCGGTTCAAGGTTGCCTCCTGGAACAGGGCAGATTAAGGGGTTCTCTGAAGGAGTTCAGAAAACCAGAAGCTCATACTTGTAGTAGAAGCAAATCACCCCCTCCTCCCACAGTGTGTGTAGCAAAGAGATATTTTAGATGCCAGAAGTCTGGGCATATTGCCAAGTTCTGTAAGGCAAGGTCAAGCCCAGATAACGACAAGAGAAGTAGAAATGCTAGCCTCTCTGTAGCCGCTTTTACTGATGTTGAACCTGGCACCTGGTTAATTGATTCTGGTGCATCTTTTTCCATCTGTAAAAATAGGAATTTGTTTACTGAAATGTCTAAAACAAACCAGACTGTCATGTTAGCTAATGGGTCACGAGTCCATGCAGTGGGTAAAGGCCAGGTAAGATGTGAAGCTTTGGGTGAAGAGCTAGAAATGCTCTATATCCCTGAGATGAAGTATAATTTGTTGTCTGTTAGTACCCTACTGAACATGGGTTACTCAGTGACATTCCAGGGGAAGGAATGTGTCCTTAAGGGACGTGATAAGGAGCTAATTGTCCCGATACACAATGATCTGTTTGTGTTAGGCTCCCGTGCACCGAGTGCGAATCTGGCTGATAAAGGATTTAGCAACAAGCTCCCCCATGACAATTGCATACACTTGATGCATAGACGTTTGGGCCATGTAAATTTTCGGGATTTAAGGAGGACCATTGATCTGACTGAGGGCATAGCAGTGAAACCATACAGCAGATTTCTGAGCTGTAATCCTTGTAATGAGGAAAAGTCTAAGGTCACTCCTGCTAATAGAGTGGGTGGTTTTAGTACTACCCGGCCCTTAGAGGTGGTGTCTGCTGATTTAATAGGTCCCATGGGCTCGAGCCTTGGTGGCTCAAGGTACGCCCTGTGCATTGTAGACCACCACACAAGATATGGGTTTGTGTATTTGCTGAAGTCCAAGGGTGAGATCTGCTCAACTTTAACCAGATGGGTAAGGTTCGCCGAGAACAAGGCAAACACACAGGTAAAGACCCTAATCACTGATGGGACAGTGTTTTCAAACAAAGCCAATACTGATTTCCTGGCTAAGCATGGGATAGTCCAGCACAGACCTCAGCATAACTCAACTGTGGAGAGGAGGGGTCAAACTCTCCAGGCCATGACAATGGGTATGCTTAGTGATGCGGGTCTCCCTCGCACACTCTGGGCAGAGGCTATGAAGTGTGCAAACCATCTGCTGAATAGCGTTTATCATTCTGGGATTGGGGACATCCCTACAAGCAGGTGGCATGGAAGGAAGCCAAACTTGGGCTATCTTCGAGTCTTTGGCTCTCCTGCCCTGGTACGCATCCCGGGGCAGCCTCGCCCTCGCAAATTGATCTTCAGAGGGTATGAGGCGAACCATAGAGAGTATAGGTTTTGGATGCCAGGATCCAACCAAGTTACAAAAAGTAAGAGTGCCAAGTTCCTGGAGTACTCCCAGTGGAAACATGTGGAAAGTGTCCACATTCCTGGACTCCTGTTTGAGGAGGAGGAGGTAGAGCAGCCTGTCTTACAACCCAGCAGAAGTAAGCATGTTAGCAAAAGCCCCACTGATGGGGAAGCTGGGGTTAAAGAAGAGATAAGTGGTGAGTCAGAGGAGTCTGACATTTCTGGGGAGTCTGGGGGAGATACCACTGGTAGAGTCCTGCCTCGTAGGTCCAGTCGGACTAGATGGCCACCTGATAGATATCAGGCCACTATGGTGTTAGTGGATAAAGCAAAGCCAGAAACCTCTCCTGAGGTAACTGCATTGCCAGGTGCAAAGTCGGGTGCACGGCAGGCAGAATTAGACAGGGAGGTATCCCCACCTCGGGACCTGTCTGAGTGTATGCCAGAATCTGAAAGGCATAGGGTGCGTGGGTCTAGGAGACCAAGGTATTTCAAAGGTGCAAGAAAAGGTAATAAACTGTTTCCTCCTGATGCCAATAGGCATGTGAAGAGTGTAAGCTGGTGTTGTAAATACTGAAACTGAGTGTACTGTAAAGAATGCTGTACTGTAACTGTGTCTTCGTATATATTGCTTATGTATTCTGTCCTGTATATGGTGGCATCCATCTTGTACAATAGGAGGAGCATGTTAGGACATTTTTCTTTTGTGGGGTATTGTACAAAGATTGTTGCCCAGTGGAATAGTACAACTTTAAGGCCCTGCAAGTGTTCTGAACACAGGTGTTCATAATAGAGCCACAAACTGATTGCCTGGCTGTGCATGCCTCGTCTATCTGTCCCATTAACAGCCCAGCTGTGGCTGATTAGAGAATCTGCCCAGCAACGCTAGGGTATAACTGTGGCCCTCTGGGAAGGGTCCACGGAGGAAGTTATCATTCGGAGGAGGTTGTCATACGGAGGAGGTTATCATTCTGAGGATGTTATCATACTGATGAGGCTGTCATACTGAAGAGAAGAGGTGAGACACTGAATGAGACTACAGAGAGAGACTGCTGAAGGAGGTCGTGCTGTTGATGTGAGTTCCTTCAACTTTGGATGAATGGACTAGAGTGAGGAAAGATCTTGTACCAGATATATCCCCAATTATTGAATTGGAAGATATTGATACTTTCCCAATAAAAATAGATAGAAAGGTTAAGAATGTCCTCATTAAAAATGGAGTTTTGATGTTGAAGGACTGGATAAAAGTTTGTAAGGATAGAGGTAAAAAAACAGAATTATTTTCACAAATGAAAATGAATTGGTTTCAAATTATACAGAAATAACTGGAATAATAAATATTCATATGAAAGGGGTTTAGAAAGGGAGAAAACAACATTTGAAGAACTGCTGATAAAATTAAGAAAAGGAGAGATGGGCAAAGGGATTGTAAGCAAGATATATAAGATTTTGAATAAAGGAAGTAAAGCACAGGAAATTCTGAAAAATATTTGGGAGGAAGATTTAAATGTTATAATTCCAGAAATACTGTGGAAGAAAAAATGGAAAAGAAGGATTATGAGAACTATGTCTGTAAGGGTTAAAGAACACAATTATAAGTTATTATGGTGATGGTACCTGACCCCAATTAAGTTGCATCAAATACAGTAATACCCCAGGTAATGCGAGTACTGTATAGCGTGAAAACCGCATAATGTGACAAGATTTTCAGAAAAATCTTGTATCAAATAACGCAATTTTCACGTTATTTTCACGTTATTTTCACGTAGGCGAGCGAAACAGGGATCCCACGTCAAGGCAATTGCCTTGACGTGCGATCCGTGGTGCTATAGCGTGCCCGGGAAAGAGGCGGCTTGGTCGAAATCCTCACCCCTGCACAGGGGGAGGGAATTTCGCCCAAGCCATCTCTTTCCCAAGCCGGGGAGACCCCGCGGAAAGGCGCCTCTCCTCTCCCGAAGTTCCGAAAGGGTAAAGATCCTTATCTTTTCGGAACCTCAGATGGCTTGCAGGCGCGCGCGTGTTGGTGGGGGTTAGCGCAGGGTACGACCCTTGCCCAGGCGTGCGAAACGGAGATCCCACGTTAAGGTAAGGGATCAAAGTGGGGGGTGGTGGCACCCCCCACTTTGATACCTTGCCTTGACGTGCGATGCCCGTTGCTATACCCGTTTGGTAGAAGAGGCTCCCGCTGGCGCGCCTTTTCGCGTGCGTGCGAGCGCCTCTTCTCAGGTTTTTGTTACCGTTGTTGGATCAATGTATTGAACAACGTTAAAAACCAGACAACGTCATGACTCGTGGAGCCATGTCATAACGTTATCCGGGGTTCTACTGTAGATAAAATAAGTAAGACATGTTGGAGATGCAAACAATTAACGGGAACATATGTTCATATGTGGTGGAGTTGTATTGTGTTAAGGGATTTTTTGGGGAAAAGTAGAAAAGGAAATTGCAAGTATTATGGAAATGCAGCTAGAGTTGGGGCCCTGTATGATTTTACTGACTGATGTTGATAAGTTTAATGTGGATAATGATAAAAAAGAGTTGGTAGCTGTAATGATAACGTCAGCCAGACATTGTATAGCGAAAAATTGGAAAAATGATGTGGTTTTAAAAATGGAGGATTGGTATAAGGAAATGTAGGATTTGGCATTAAACGATAAATTAACATGGGATTTGAACACTAGAAAAGGCATAATTCATGAAAATAGATTCTCGAAAATTTGGCAACAGTTAGTGGAATATGTAATGGTTAGAGATAAGGGTACAAAGCCTGTACCTGATCAAATGAGTTTTTGGATGATTTACCCAAAAAAACCTTTTGTAACTCGAATTTTTCATAATTTGAGGCTTTCGTAAATCAGGTTTTTACTGTACTTTCTGAGTCTGATTCTGTAACCAGTTGTACTGTATATCTATTGTTCTATCTAATCCACAGCTGGACGATTGTTCCATCCAATCCACAGCTAGTTAGCTTGTTAATCAAAACATCATGGGACACTTTGTCAAATGCTTTGCTGAAATTAAGGCATACAGTAAAACCCCGAGTTACGTGGGGAAATCAGTTCCAAGGCCTGTTTCGTAACTCAATTTTTTCCGCAACTCGATGCATGCCCATAGGGATGCATAGGGGGGAAATGAGCACAGGACAAAGCTGAACCACTCTTTGTCCTAGGCTCGTTTCACCCTGGAGCTCGTTCCCAGCCAGACTGGCGAGCTGGGAAGGAGCTGCAGGGGGAAGTGGCGCTTAGGATGAAGAACTTCCCCTCCCCCCTGTATTAGGTCCACTACATTCCCACCATTTACCATAGGTAGGTCTCCCTTGCTCGAAAACCAATCGTATCTGACTCGAAGGTCCAGTGCTCATCTCCGTTCACAGACAAAGAACCAATGCTGTCTGCAGATGTAGATGTCTTATCACAGGCCGGTCCACAGACTGTGGACAGCTGAGCGAGCCGGTGCCTCCCATCATAAACGCTGCTGTAAAATGCATCCATAGTTGTCATAAATGCATTTACTACAGCCGCAGGTACATTTACGACAGCAGTTTATGGCAGACATGGGCGTGTTGTTTGGCTGTTGTAAACGCTTCCGATAGCGGTGAGGGCAGTGGCAGACCACGTGAAATGTTGTTTAAGCTACCAAAACTGCACCAACTCCAGTGATGGGATGTCCCCGGTTCCAGACGGATCCCTGGAACCGGTAAGACCAATCCCGGAGAGTTCTCCGGGAGGGGAGTCCACTTTTGAGGCGTCCGGTTCCGGACGCCTCACCGAAAGAATTTTTTTTAAAAAAAATCAGAGCTAAAATGGCTCCAATTGACTGCGCATGTGCAGAAACTCAATCTGATGCATTGCGCATGCGTCAAATTGAGTTTCTGGACATGCGCAGTCAATTGGAGCCGAATGGCTCCAATTTTAAAAAAAAAATCTTCCGAAGCTGGAGCCGCCCCTTCTTAGAGTGGCTCCGGCAGCAGCGGCGGCAGCCCTAAGAGAAGGGCACCTCCCCTAGCCGGCCACCTGGCTCCCACGGGCACGTTGGTGCCTGGCTGCGCCGTCCGCCCGCGCCGCGCCCTCCTAGGGACTTGGGCCCGACAAACCCCCATGCCCTGGGTAAGCCCGGCGGGGCCAAAAAGGCAACGGCCCGAGGAAGCAGCAGGTGCCCGGCAGAAGACGATGCGGCGGTGGCGAGCCCCGTCGGGCTTACCCAGGGCACGGGGGTTTGTCGGGCCCAAGTCCCTAGGAGGGCGCGGCGCGGGCGGACGGCGCGGCCAGGCACCAACGTGCCCGTGGGAGTTTGGTGGCCAGGCAGGGGCTGTGGCGGCCGTGGCCAGCGGATGCAGGGCCGGCCGCAGCCTTCGTAGGAGGAAACGGCCACAGTCGGAGGAGGAAGGAGGAGGAGGAGACACGGACTGGCCGCCACCCAAGCCAGGCGCAGGAGGGGAGGGGGGTCTCGGCGAGAGAGGGAGGGAGAGAGACCCGTGTTCGTTCGGAGGCCGGCGGTCCCAGGTCGGCCAACGGAGGACGGATTCACACAAGCAAAGGGACTTGCAACCGCCGCGCCCCGCCTGCCCGATGTTCGCCGAATTCCGCTCCAAAGACGACCCTCTGGGTGCGGGAGGAGGAAGCAAGGAAGGGGCGCTGGCCATGAACTGCGCCGGGGAGAGCAAGGAGATCGAAGGTATAAAGAGCCGGAGGAGGGCGTGTGTCGCCGGGGCGCTGGGGAGGAGGAGGAGGATGGAAGAACCACATGGAGGTACGTCGGCGCCAAGGAAGGTAAGTGAGGCTTTTATATTTAGGGTGGGTGGGTGATTTATTTGTGTTTTGGGTGGTTGGTTGTACTTTTATTTAATTTTTATTTTATTTATTTATTTATTTTATTTCTTTAAGCTATTTACGGGTCTGTGTGCATGTTTATTTTTTTATTATTATTTTTATTTTTGGCCTTGCCCACAACGTCATGACGTCATGACGTTGGCTCCGCCCATGACGTCATGACGTCATGACATTGGCCACGCCCATGACGTCCATGACGTCATGGCGTGGTAGTAGAGTTTTTGACATCCCATCACTGACCAACTCCCAGTCCTTGTTCTTGAATGAAATCACACCAAAAGAAGGGAGATGAAAGGAAGAAGCAGACTGGGACTGGAGATAACGTTTCTCAGGGATGAGCAGAAGGACAGTTTTGTGGGAGTAAAACAAAAGCCTTACAGTCTGAAGAGGACTGGGTAGCAAGAACAAGTGAGCTTTATCTGGGTGCACTTAGATTCTCACCCCTTTGCCTCGGTTCCAACTTGCTGATTGAAAGAAAGAAATTGAAAATAGATAGTGACCATTTTGTTGGGAAAAGATCTTGGGGATCTGAAAGGAGCCTCATTCAGGCATCCCCTGAGTGGAGGTTCTCCAGCAAAAATCCTTTCAACCCAAAATAATTGCTGACATGAAATTATTATCTGCATATATTGAATTATTGTTGTGTCTTAGCCAATTTGTACTCCTTCACCTGAACCTAATCCACCTTCCATATGACATTTCTGCTTGCAGATTTAACAGAGAAGAAAATTAAGTGCTCCCTTGGTTAGCATTTTTGCTGTGGGAATCTTTTGCTTCATATTCTGTAAGAGTAATTTCTGGTCAAGAAAATCAATTATACATCAGGACAATGAAACAATCCATAGCTTTTCATGATCCACTCTGTCCATGCTGAGAAAGCTATTTTTAAAACTGTGAAGTGTTAGGGCAGTGATGGCGAGCCCTTTTAGAGACCGGGTGCCCAAACTGCAACCCCAAACCCACTTATTTATCACAAAGTGCCAAAACAGCAAGAGGGGAGGAAGGAAATGCTCCCACTGGGCTACTGGGTAGATGCAGTGATGGGATGACAAAAATTTTACTACCACACCCTGAACGTCACAGGCGTCGTGGGTGTGGCCTAAAATAAAAAAAATAATAAAAAATTAAAATTAATAAAATTAAATTAAAATAAATACACACCCACCCCACAACCCACCCACCCACCCAAACAATCACAACACAAACACATAAATAAATTAAAGAAATAAAATAAAGAAATAAATAAAATAAAATTTAAATAAAAATACACCCCCCCACCCGCCCAAACACAAATAACCCCCCCCCCCAAACACAAACCCTGGGTCACTTACCCTTGTCCGGGAGCAGAAGAGGCAGCGGAGCAGCAGCGTGGCCGGCAAAGGCCACAGCGGCCTGGCTCCATGCCAAGGAAAGGCCACTGCCACCGCTTAAAATATTTTTTCTTCTGGGCAGCCAAAATGGCTGCCTGTAACGGCGCACCAGTGCACCGGCCTGGTGGAATGCTGCGTCAAGGAAAGGCTGCCACCACTACCTAAAAAAATTTTTTTTTCCGGGCAGCAAAAATGGCTGCCCATTACTGCTCATGCGTCAAACCTCTATTTGACGCATGCAAAGTTCTATTACTTACTGTGCAAGTGTCAAATAGAGGTTTGACGCATGCGCAGTAACGGACCGACCCGGTAACATCCCATCATTGGGTAGATGGGTGGGGCAAACGGTGTGCTGGGGAAAGGAAGGAAGCTCTCCCATTGGGCTGCTGGGCAGAGGGGTGGGGCAAACTCTGTGTTAGGGCGACTGCCCAGTTGCCCACACAGAGGGCTCCGAGTGCCACTTCTGGTACGCGTGCCATAGGTTCGCCACCACTGTTACAAGTTGTAAGTCTTTGCCTCACACCCTAACTCAGGGGTGCACAAACTTTTCAGGTCATGGGCCAGTCACGTGGTTCAGGGAGCCAGACACTATGGCCAGGTGCCAGATCCAGCCCCTGATGCCAATTAATCCGGCCTGCAAAGCCCTCATCGCTCCTGGAAGTGGAAGTAATAGCAATGAGGGCTTTGTGGGCCAGATGAATTGGTGTCTGGGGCCGGATCTGGCCCCCAGGCCATAATTTGGGCATCCCTGCCCTAACTGGTTGCAAGGCATATTGTGTCTGTGATGCCTTTAAGACCCTACTGCAGGAGCACACAGGTACTGGGACTTTTCCCTGATGTGCTTCATTGGCCAGTGTATTTAGGTCAGAGCAGGATTGCAGACTTCCAGCTACAATGCTCAACTTGCCTCTGCTGACAGTCTGGATGAAGATTCCTGCGTCTTCCAGAACCTGCTACGAGGACTGAATCTTTGCACTGATCCTGATGATGGCTTTTGCCTGATATACCATCTCTGCTTGTTGGACAAAGAAGGACTACTTGGGGTAAGCCTCCCCCAGGAGGACAGGAGCTGTAGAACTCTTTGGCTTTGTCTGTAATAACAGCTTGCATTGACCCAGCCGGACTGGGCTGTATGCACTTGTATATAGCACAACTGAACTGTCTTGGTGAGCAGCCCAAGAGAATATATCTGTTTTGTGTTACAGTTGTTGCACTGTACAGTCAAACCTCGCATAAAGAGTGCCTCGCTTAAAGAGTAACTCGCTCAAAGAGCAGGATTTTCTCTGCATGTTCGCTTTGCTTAACAAATAAAACCAACCAAAAACTCGCTTAACAAATAAATTGGGGAGGGCAATGCCCCCCACAATTGGTCATTTACAATGGTGTTTCATTTAAAGAGTAAACTCGCTTAAAGAGCAATCCTGAGGAATGCATTAATGCTCTTTAAGCAAGGTACAACTGTATATACTTGCACTTTTTTTTACTTCCTGAGTAAACCTACATTGATGTTTTCTTCTGCACCAAGATCTGTCTGCCTGTTTTTCTCACAAGGGACGGCCTTGCCAGTTGTGAACCTCTTGCTGGCCACTGCATACCACTCTGCTGTTTACATCAACATGAAGCATTAAATAGTTTGTGATACCTACATCTAGAAGATTTGCTGTAATCGATAAGGCAAAGATGGATCTTCTACAATGTTTTGATGTATTCCAGTGGCAATCTATATTTGCAATATGATCTCTAGTGTGTTTTCCTTTTTGGACTCCTGCTTGAACACTGGGCATTTCTCACACAATATACATGGTAACAGTCTAGTAAAGACAAAGGTCACTCTTGCTTGAAAGCCAGTCGTATCTGACTAGGGCTCCGTCATCATCTCTGTTTCAAAGCCAAAGAGCCTGCACTGTCTGCTTCTGCAGACGTTTCCATGGTCATGTGGCAGGCATAACTAGACACCAGAGTGTACGGAACGCTGTTTGCCTTCCCACCAAAGTGGTCCCTATTTATCTACTTTCAATTTTGTGCTTTCAAACTGCTAGGTTGGCAGGAGGTGGGACAAGGACGGATGCTCACTCCATCATGCAGTACTCGGGAATCAAACTGCTGACCTCCCTCCTTCCAGTCAGCGTCTTAGCTACTTGAGTCACTGCAGTCCCGGATTCAAGCTTGGGAAAATTGTCCCATTCTTTTCCAGAAAAACCATGTAAAAGTCCTGGGAAGGGGGGAAGGAGTCATCCTCAGCCTTTTTCCTCAAAAGCCATGAAGGAGCAAGAAATGTCTAAGAAGCCAAACCTTCTCCCAACACTGGGATGGAGGATTTCTTCTTCATGTGATTGCAAAGGGTTAAATACATAGGGTCAGTATTCCTAGAGAGGAAGGGAGCAGGGTGGACAGAAAGTGAAGAGTCCTCCGTTGCAAAGGTCATCTTCCAAAATAAGGCCCTTCCTCTGTCTTGCCTTTCTCCTTCCAGAGGCTCCATGGAATACATTTCTGTTCTATCTGAACTATCTTCCAAGGGATCCTCCTGTGTGGTTTGAGGGCGAGTCTGCTTCAGGAGTTCTCAACCTTTTAAAGCCAGGGGCCAGGTCACACTCCCTCAGACAGCTTCGGGGGGCGGACAACCATTTTGTAATTCCTCCACCACATGGCACTTCTTGATGTGGTGGAGGCATTGGGAGGGGTACATGAAATGGTGCCATGGGCCGCATTTGGCCCATGGGCTGTAGGTTGAGAATCCCTGGTCTACTTCATGCGGGGGGCTTCAAGGGGGTGACCTCCAAGGGTGGTTTCAAGAGCGGCCCAAGAAATTTTATTCAAAAGAAATAAAAATAGAACCATCAAGGACAGTCTTTTGCAAGAAGAATCACACGGGAAACAACCTACAGTTTATTTTAAACTGACAGAGGCTGCCTGTCCCGTACGGGGATTCCCCGGAGTCTTAGAGCCGTGGCCTCTTTGACATCGGTATTACTAGAGAGGAAGGGAGCATGCACAGTTTGAAGAATGCAGTGAGATGTCCTGGTTTGGCAGGAGAGTCTTGGTTGTGTGGGGAATTATTACAGTGGCCCTGCAGTTGCAGCATTAAATTAGATGAGATACTTTATTGGTATGAATATTGAACATTCAGTATTGTTGATGTCTATGGTACAACGGCCACCTAGATTTATTCATTTCCTCTGATTATTTGCAATACTTCTCCATGTCTTCTATATGACAGTGTTTGAAAAACTGGATATAAAAATTGACTCTATTTCTGACAACTTATACTTTTTCTTCTTGTCTGTCATTCATAATTTCAAATGATTCCTCAGTCATCCGTCTAGCCTTTTCTTTTGACAACAGGACTCGTCTTTATGCATTGCTCCTTAATATAATCTCTGGGTTCAACCTACAGCTCTTCTTGTTCACAGTCAGTTGAATTTACTAGTGCATACATGTTCCTTGTATTAATCATCTTCTGCCATATCCAAATCTAAATATTGGCGATCCCCATGCCGATCAACCATGCTGACTGTCCTGTGAATATAATGCAGTGGCCTTTCATCTGCCTTCCGCATCTCAGCGTGACCCCCGTACCACTGATCATCCAGTTCTTTGTGTCACTTTCTGGTCCTGAGCCCTTTTGGCACACAAAGGCCTCCTCAGCCCCAGACCAGTATTGATGAAGCTGCTGCCTTCCCTCAAGATGGATTCAAGTGGGATTTAATCCACTTGGGAACCATCACCCTTCCCTGTAGACTTTGGCAGAAATGTTCATTAAATTATATGGTGGCTGCTCAGCCAGTAAGAGTTTGGTCAAGGAACAGCCAAGCTGTACAGTGCAACTTATAAAGCAGGGGTCAGCAACCTAGGGCCTGCAGGTTGAATCTGGCCAACGACGCCAAATAATCCAGCCCTTGCTCCAACTGCTGCTGGCGCCAGAAGTGGCTGTGGATGTGTTTATGGCAACCATGGACACATTTATGGCAGACGCGTTCATGTCAGCTGTGGACGCATTTATGGCAGCATGTGGGGGGGGGGGACCCACCTCTCTGGCCCTCTCAACTATTTTAGGGAGCGTGACTTGGCTCCTGACTTTAAAAGGTTGCCAACCCCTGTTCTAAAGAATCAAATAGGCTGGGTGAAAGAAACAACTAAGGAAAGGACAAATGTTGAAACCATCTTTCTCTCTTTCAAAACTCTTTATGTCAAATAGGGAATATTAGACACAGGTGAAGGGGAAACGAGCAGTTCTATTCATGGTAGGATTTATTTTATTTTATTATTTAAAGGATTTAGTAACCATTTTTCTAAATGTAAGGGTTTCCAAAGCAATACACTACTGATCAAATTATATACTGTATTTAAAACATTCATTAAAACCAGTCTTAGACCAAAGTTCTTTTGGTAGAGTACAGTTTTGTTGTGCCACCTGTTGGAAACTCAGCAGAGGTGAACCCAGCCTAGGTTCCGTCAGAGGAATTTTACCCCTACTAGATACCCCAAACTAGCAGTTCGAAAGCAAGAAATTGCAAGTAGATAAATAGGGACCACTACAGTGGGAAGGTAAACAGCGTTCCGTGTGCTTCAGTGTCAAGTCATGCCTGTCACATGACCACAGAAACTTCTGCGGAAGCAGACAGTGCTGGCTCTTCGGCGAAACAGAGATGAGCACTGATCCGTATAGTCAGATACGACTGGCTTTCAAGCAAGAGATATCTTTACCTTTAGCTATCACCTTGGGTTGGTGGGACGTACCTATGTGCTTCTTTTGTTGGTTTTGAACTCTGGACAGGTGTGTATAGGATAAGAGAGTATTTCAGGTATTCTGGCCCCAAATCACTATGGTTGTTTTTTGCTTTTTTACATCCAAACCAGCACCTTCAATTGAGTCCATCAGTATTTTGCAAGCTAATGTCATTGATTTGTTACCTGAAAAATTGTACTCCACGCACAAGGCCTGCAGGAAGCTTAGGCAATGGAGTGGGGCATTACCTTTTAAAATATGGGTATTATCTCCACAGGCAGGGTTGAATCAGGAACCAAAGACAACATTAGATTGTGGGTTAAAAATCAGAAGGCGTTTGTTAAATTGAAGGTACCATTTCAATTGAACAAAGTCCACCCACAAACTGAGCCCCTAACTAATCTGGTGCAGGAGAGAGCTCGAGTTCTGTTGATCTGAAGTGTTTTATATTTCAGTTACACACAGTGACAAAGGGTTTTTTTCTACCTAGGGAGGAAACTTAATAAGAGCAATCCTGTGGAATGCATTATGCTCTTTAAGTGAGGTACCACTGTACAGTAAAATCCCTGGTTACAACTGCCTTGGTTTAAGTTTGCTCCGGTTTACAATGGCAAATCCTATGGAAATGCTTTCCTGGTTTACAATTTTTTAATGTATTTGTTTCTGTTTACAACAATAAATTCAGGACCATTTTTTTATTTTTCAATGCATCCCTATGGATGTACTTAGTAAAACATTATTTCTTTATTAAAACTCCATCTAGACCTTCAGGGTATAGCACAGGCCATTTCTATGCCTTGACTGTAAAGAGAAAGAGGGAAATAAACCATTTTTATTAATTAAAGTTAGGGTGGAGTCATGTAGTTTTATTTCTGCGCAATCCCAGATCTTCCCATGGTTGTGTATCAGTGATGTTCCAAGTCCCAAAGGCTTGCTGCTGCTTAAGTGGAAGAAAATATTTCTTTATTAATGATTTTGTACGTTTAAAGTTCACTGGAATATCAAGGGTTAACTTCATTTCCCAGCCATTGCCTCATGGAGGGAGTGCCTGTAGGTGGGGGAAATTGCAACGTAAGTTGGTGGCTTTTGCCTCCCATTGACTATACAGTAATACCTCCGATAACGATTGCCTCGGATAGTGCTAAAATCAGATAACGTCGGGGAATTTGAGGGAAACATTTGCATCGCACAACGTTAAGATAACGTTGTGCGATGCAACTGTTTCCCTCAAATTCCCCGACGTTGATCTCTGCAGGCTTCGGGGCAATGATCTACTGAGGCTTAGACCAGCTGGTTTGGTTGAGGGAAGATCGGGCATGAATTTGTGTGTGCATGAATATTTATTAAAAATATATGGACTGTGGTTATTTACCCACAGCTGTTTGAGTGGTTGCGTGTAACATATGAATGCTTGTGTGAACATAAAGACTACTGGTTAGAGCAGAGAAAATAATCAGAATAATTTAATATAAAATGGGAAAAATACAAAATAAAAGTATTTAAATAAAGTAAAATAATATTTAATATTCAAAAGATGGGTATCAGGTTCAAGACTTATGTATGAGTAAAAGATTCTCCCTCAAATTAAAAATAGGGGGATTAATAAAATATTATTGCTTATACAATCACTTTATACTGTCTATGGCAGCCATGCCTGTGGGCCAGGTACTGTCCTTGAAGCCATTCCATCAGGCCCACGACACCCTTGCCAAACCAGGAAGTGAATAAGGATGCATCTGCACATGTGTGGACACATCCCTGGTTTGGCACAGATGTGCTCGTGCATGCACAGAAGCATTTGTATTCACTTTCTGGTTTGACGGGAAGTGCTAACGCACGAGCAGAAGCATCTGTGCCAAACCAGGATGTGAATTGGCACACTTTTGCGCATGTGCGTCTGCACCGAACCAGGAAGTGAATATGGATGTGTGTGCACAAACACACCCTGTTCCAGGGGCTTGCTCTGGCCAGCTCAGCTGTTCTGGGGGGATGGTCAGGCTCCTGGCCCAAAACGGTTGGGCAACCATGCTCTAAGTTTATGGGACCCAATTTTGCTATGCTTGTGGGGACTCTTCAAACCTCTGCGACACCTGGTATTATTCTTAATATTTAAAAGGGTTTTATTGAAATCTATGAAAAGCACATATTCATCATCATCATAGTACAGGATGTATCTCTTAAAGTTCATTTCTTAGAAACCAGTGTGCTCTTGAAACCTCATCTGGGCAGCAAAGATATAAATTTAAAAACTGAAAATAAAAAAGGAGGTTGATCACCATACAGTCATTCTGATTTCAGTTGCACATTTTGAGAGGAAAGAATAAACTGGAAGTATTGCCTTGATATAACTTTTTTGTTTGTTTGTTTGCTATTTAAACAGAGAGTGAAGAAGACATCAGGACGGAAGAGTTTCTTTAGACAGAAAACTCTCCATTGGTGAAACCAGGACAGACAGGAACCTTGTAAAGGAGAAACTAGACAGCTATGCGCCGAAGAGGTGAAAAAGATAATGTTGGGGCAGAGAACAGTCAGGAGAAGAACCAAAAACAAAGTTTTAAGGAGAAAGACATTCACTCTGAGGATAATAAGGAGGATTCAAGTGAGATGGCTGTCCCAAAGGAACGTCACAATGAAGAGACAGATGAAGCCAGCACAGATCAAGGAGGAAGCTCTGCTTCTGAATCCAGCTGGAAAACTGCACCACCATATAAGTGTTTTGATTGTGGCCGAATTTGTTGTCACAAGGCTGCCTTTGTTGTCCACATGAGATCTCACACTGGAGAGAAGCCATTTCCATGGGCCGTTTATGGAAGATCGTTCAGTTGCAGAGGAAATCTCACACGACATGAGTGAAGCCATTCAGGGGAAAAGCCATATGCGTGTCCCTATTGTGGTAATCAGTTTGGTTCCAAATCAGATCTTACTAAGCATGAAAAAACCCATTAGGGTGAGAAGCCACATGAGTGTGAAGACTGTGGGAAAAGATTCCTTTCCAAATCACATCTAAACAGGCATAAGACAATCCACTCAGAGAAGCTGTTCAGTTGCTTATAGTGTGGGAAAGCTTTTCCTAATAGAGAGCGTCTTGATATCCATGAGAGAATCCATACAGGTGAGAAGCCCTATAAATGCTTAGAGTGTGGGAGAAGCTTCAATTGCATGTCAAATTTTATAAGGCATAAGAAGATACATGGTGGAGAGAAACCACACTCGTGTTAAGTTTGTGGGAAAAGGTTCAGAAATAATTCTGATCTGAGACTTCATGAGAGAATCCATACAGGTGAGAAACCTTATCAGTGCTCCTGCTGCAGGAAAGGGTTCCGTAGAAGCTCTTGCCTCATAAGACACCATAAAACCCATGAGGAAGAGAAACCATATAAATGCCTAGAGTGTGGCAAAGGTTTAAAATACAAGATCAGTTTGGTAAAACATCAGGAGATGCACAAAGAGAAATGCTCAACCAAGGAGATACGCAAAAGAAAACCGACAAGTAAGGAACAGCTTGAATGTTCACACTGTGGAAAAAGCTTTGGACGCAGATCTGTCTTGGTTATACATGAGAGAATTCATACCGGAGAGAAGCCATACAATTGCTTAGAATGTGGGACGGTCTTTACGAAGGATAAACTCCTTCTACATGAGCAGGTCCATACAGGCAAGAAACTGTACGTATGCACCTACTGTGAACATTCATTCACTAGCAAAGAAAGCCTCATTCAGCACGAGAGGCTCCATACTGGAAAAACCATTTGAATGCTCCCACTGTGGGAAACGTTTCACACACAGGTCTCGGTTTATAGATCATGAGAGATCCCATTCAACAGAGGGCCCCCACGATTGTTTACAATGTGGGAAAAGCTGCACGAATCCTTCCTCTCTTCAGCGACATCAGAAGATTCACATGGCAGACAATTCGCTTCAATGCTTGGTGTGTGGGAAAAACCTCAGTACAATGGAAACTCTTCAGGGCCACGGGAGAGAAACCGTTTCCATGCTTTGAATGTGGGAAAAGTTTCCGGTGCAGATCCGCCTTTGCGGATCATCTACGGAACCACACGGGAGAGAAACCATATAAATGTCTGGACTGCGGAAAGAGCTTTACCAACAGCTCAGCTGCAAGAGTACATTTTAAAGTTCACGCTGAAAAGAAAACCATTTGAATGCTGTGAGGATGATGAGAGCTTTAGCCAGAAGACCACCCTAGAAACACACCAAAGAGACACCCACAAAGGACACAAATGATGGAAATGATCAGTAGATGGAAGATGCTTTCAAAATGTCTGCTTTTCTACAAGAATGAACCCATTCAAAAGAGGAAAATAGCAGACACAGATTGAGTGATAGTAACAGCAATTACACTTATATACCACCCCACAGTGGTTACTGCACTCTTTGGGCAGTTTACAGGTAATTAGGCTTTTGCCCCCAACATGCTTGGTACTCATTTCACCAGCCTTGGAAGGGTGGAAGGCTGAGTCAACCTTGAAACCCCATCAGGATCGATCTCACAGTGTTTTGACTGCAGTGCAGCAGTTTAGCCACTGTGCCACCAGGGCTATTGACCCTTGGAATGGCTCGGGTCAGCCAGCCTAGGTCAGTGATGGTGAACCTTTTAGAGACCAAATGCCCAAACAGAGGGGCGGGGTGAATTCTGCGCTGGTGGGGAGGAAGTGCTCCCATTGGGTAGCTGAGTGAAGGGGCAAGGCGAACTCTGCCGAGAGGAAAGGTAAGAGGAAAACGTCAGGCATGGATTGAGTGATAGCAATAGCAATTACACTTATATACCGCCCCCTTGGTGCTTAGTGATAGTCATGAGGTACTTTTAGTCATTGTGTATTGATTTTCTGTGTATCGATATATTATTATACAGTATTGATATTTTAATGTTATGTGATACAGTATTGATATTTATGATTTATTGACATGTTGTGTTTATGAACTTGTAATTTGACATGTGTTGTGAACCGCCCTGGGTCACCTACTGCCGAAGTAGGGCAGTACAGAAATCGAAATATAATAATAATAATAATGATGATGATGATGCACTCTCTGGGTGGTTTACAGGTAATTAGGACTTTGCCCCTAGCATTTTACCCACCTTGGAAGGATGGAAGGCTGAGTCAACCTTAGCATGTTAGGATTAAACTCACAATGTTTTGGTGGCAATACAGCAGTTTAACTACTGAGCTACCAGGGTTCTTGATCCTTGGAATGGCTCATTTCAGATTGCCTAGGTCAGTGATGGTGAACCTTTTGGAGACTGAGTGGTCGTCGTACCAGTTCTCTAGGATAATATGCCTTAATGTAAATGTAAAACAGTTGTACCTCCTTAAGGGTTCTCCAATTGGAACAGCACAGGTGTAGCTTATTGATGAGGTAACTCCAAGACTTTGCTTTAAAACCCCAAGTCGGGCCTGCCGGCCGCCAGGCCTTTTTAGGAACTGTGGTAGTACGACAATATAGGTAAAGGTATTAAATACACATTAAAATACACACAGACACACCACATCCAAAGGTGAGTCACTTACCCTGGGGAGCAGGCTATAGGGAGCTTCAGGCTAGCAGCTTCTCTTCCTCCTCCCCGTTTGGGAGGACAGCAGAGGCGTAGCTACCGCCGTATCTGCCGTATCAATTATACGGGGCCCCCGGGCCACGGGGGCCCCCAACGTGCGTAAGCAAAACAAATCTTTACCCTTCCTAGGGCCCCCCAAACAAATTTTTATACGGTGCCCTGCCAAGGCACGCTACTCTTCTGGAGGACAGCAAGGAGGCTGTGCATACGTGCCAAGCACAGTAGACGTGCATGCATACCAAGTGCTTGGCGTGCATGTGCAGTGGGGGAACCAGTGAAAAGGTAAACCCCGAAGGTGGTTCCCCCCCCCCCCAAAAAAAAAAAAAAAAGCTGCTACCGGTTCTCTGTGACACTGGGAAAAGTTACTACCGGTTTTGGCGAACTGGTGCGAACCTGTTACATCCTATCACTGGGGCCAGGATTGTCAACAAGCTCCCCTTTTTGGTTAGTCTGAGGCTCCCCCCTCCTGTAATTATTTTTTTTTAATGTTAGGTCATGTAGATTTTATATTTGTTTTTAGGTACGTGTTGTATGCCAGTTACGCCCGCACCTGGACCGGGATTCCTTGCTCATGATCACACACGCTTTGGTCACCTCCAGACTTGATTATTGTAATGCCTCTACATGGGGCTGCCCTTGGTGACCATTCAGAGGCTGCAGCTTGTCCAGAATGCTGCAGCTCAGGTTGTGATGGGGTGCGGGCATTATGTTTGTGCCTCGCCGCTCCTTCGAGAGCTGCACTGGCTTCCAATATGCCTCCAAGTGCAATTCAAAGTGCTGGTTATTACCTTCAAAGCCCTAGACTTTGGCAGAAATGTTCATTAAATTATATGGTGGCTGCTCAGCCAGTAAAAGTTTGGGCAAGGAATGGCCAAGTTGTACAGTGCAACTTCTAAAGCAGGGGTCAACAACCTAGGGCCTGCAGGTTGAATCTGGCCAACGACGCCAAATAATCCAGCCCTTGCTCCAACTGCTGCTGGTGCCAGACGTGGGGGGGGGGGGGACTCTTTCAATATGTCCTGACTTCATTTTAAAAGCTAAGAGGGATAGAAGCAGGCCCAAAATGGATGCCAACATATACCATCATGCAGAGTGGCCATATGGAGCCATGTGTATAGGAATCAATTTTAAAAGCTAACAGCATGGGTGCCCAAACTTTTCAGGCCATGGGCCAGTCATGTGGTTCATGGGTGCCCAAACTATGGCCCATGGGCCAGATCCATCCCATGACACCAATTCATCTGGCCCGCTCCACCCTCATCTCTCCCAAAAATGGAAGTAAAACTCACCCGACTTCCACTTCTGGGAGTGACGAGGGTGGCGTGGGCTGGATGAATTGGCATTGGAGGCTGGATCTGGCCTGCAGGGAGTAGTTTGGGTGCCCATTAACCACGTGACTGGCCCATGGCCTGAGAAGTTTGGGCACTTTTGCTGTTAGCAGGGCTAGTGGGCCAGATCTGGCCCATAACACCAATTCATCTGGCCCACACCACCCTTGTCGCTCCAAGAAACAGAAGTAAAATTCACCCAACTTCCGCTTCTGGGAGCGAGGAAGGTGGCGTGGAACGGATAAATTGGTGTTGTGGGCTGGTCCCAGCCCACGACTCATCGTTTTGGCACCCATGAACCATGTGACTGGCCCATGGCCTGAAATGTTGTTTGGGCACTCCTGCTGTTAGCATTTAAAATGGATTCCTGTGAACGTGGCTCCAGATGGATTCCTGTGAATATGGCTCCAGATGGCCACCTTGCATGTTGGTAAATGTTGGCATCCATTTTGGGTCCTGCTTCTATCATTTTGGGCCCTGCTTATATCCCTGTTAGCCAGGGGTGCCCAAACTATGGCCTATGTGCTGGATCCAGCCAATGTCACCAGAAGCGGAAGTAAAATTCACCAAGCTTCCACTTCTGGGAGCGACGAGGAACGGGCCGGATGAATTGGTGTCAGGGGCAGATCTGGTGCACAGGTTGTAGTTTTGGCACCATGAATCACGTGACTGGACCATGGCCTGAAAAGTTTGGGCACCCCTGCTATTAGCTTTTAAAATGGATTCCTGTGTACATTTAGTTAATTTAATTGTTCGGGTTTTATGCCGCCAGACTTGCCTAAGCGACTCTGGGCGGCTAACAACAATACAAAAAGAATACAAAATATACAGTTACAATTAAATTAGCAGAATGCACAACAGTTCAGAACTTTAAACTAAAAAATCCCACTTACAAACCAGTACCCCACAAACCGAGAAACCAAATCAACTTCAAAAAAAATTAAACTATATATTTACAAAAAACCCTTCAAAGACTTAAAAGTTTAAAAGGTTAAAAAGGTTAAAAAAGTTTAAATGTTTAAAAGAGTGAGAGAGGGGTGGCTATCCCATCAGATCAGCCACCCAACGTGGGACCCTGTATTACTTGAGCCCCACACCTGCCCTGCCAGCCAGGTTTTTAGGCCCTTCCGAAAGGGCAGGAGCTCTGTCTGTAGACGTAACTCAGTTGTCAGGAGGTTCCAAAGGGCCGGGGCAGACACGGAGAAGGCCCTCCTTCTAGTGCTAGAGAGATGCGCCTCTCTAGCCGATGGAATAAGAAGGGAGCCTCTCCGATCCACCCTGGTGGGACGGACAGATGTTCTTGGGGTGACGCAGTCTCTTAAGTATCCTTGCCCACTACCATGTAGGGCTTTAAAGGTAATGACCAGCATCTTGAATTGCACCTGGAGACATACTGGCAACCAGTGCAGCTCCTGAAGTAGTGGTGAGGCACGAGCATAACGCCCGCACCCCATCACTACCCGAGCAGCTGCATTCTGGACCAGCTGCAGCCTCCAAATGGTCACCAAGGGCAGCCCCATGTAGAGCACATTACGGTAATCAAGTCTGGAGGTGACCAAAGCATGTGTGATCATGAGCAAGGAGTCCTGATCTAGGAGCGGGCGTAACTCGCGTATTACACGAAATTGTGCAAAAGCCCTCCTGGCCACGACTGCCACCTGCTCTTCGAGTAGTAGTCATGAGTCCAAGAGGACCCACAGATTACGCACTCGGTCTGTTTGGGGCAAAGCTGCCCCATCCAGAACCAAAAATGGCAACTCCCGAGATAGCGCAGGACCCCTTACCCATAGCCACTCAGTCTTGCCAGGATTCAGTTGTAGCCCGTTGTCCCCCATCCAGACCCTGACAGCCTCCAGGCACCTGGATAGGACTTCTACTGCATCAATTGGATCTCCACGGGCTGAGATATACAGCTGGGTGTCATCTGTGTATTGGTGATACCTCACCCCGTGGGAATGGATGATCTCACCCAGTGGCTTCATGTAGATGTTAAATAGGAGAAGTGAGAGTACCGAGCCCTGAGGGACCCCATATTGAAGGACCTAGGGCTGGACTTCTCACTCTCCAGCCACACCGACTGGGTCCGGCCCCTCAGAAATGAGGAAAACCAAGACAACACAATGCCCTGGATCCCCAATCCTTGGAGCCTTCCCAGAGGGATACCGTGGTCGACGGTATCGAAAGTCGCTGAGAGGTCAAGAACAGCCGGGACGGACGGATGACCTCCATCCTGTTCTCGCCAGAGATCATCCACCAATGTGACAAATGCAGTTTCTGTACTATATCCGTGCCTGAATCCTGACTGAAAAGGGTCCAGATAATCTGCTTCATCCAGGACTTCCTGTAGCTGCTGCGCCACTGCCTTTTCCAAGACCTTACCCAAAAAGGGTAGGTTGGATACCGGTCGGTAGTTGGTAAGTACCGTAGGGTCGAGGGATGGCTTTTTCAGGAGGGGACACACCAAAGCATGTTTTAAGGGTGCTGGGGAAAAACCCCTCCTGCAGAGATGAATTTATAATTGCCTTGACCCAACCGCCTGACACAGCCTTAGATGCCTTGACTAGCCAGGCAGGGCATGGATCCAATTCACAGGCAGGGGCACGAACAGATCCAAGAAGCCTGTCCACTTCCTCAGGACCAACTGGATCGAACCGATCCCAGATAACATGGCCAGACTGCACTCTGGTCAATCCCAGCTCTATATCTTCCATGCTGGGATTAAACTTCAAGCGAATCTGAGCGATTTTCTCCTCCAGATAATCAGCAAAAGCCTCAGCTGATCCCTGCCAACCAGGGCCAGACCCCCATTCTACCAAGGAGGGACCTGGTCACCCGGAACAAGGTCGCTGGGCGATTATCCGCAGAGGCGATTAGGGTCCAGATGGCCACTTTACATGATGGTAAATGTTGGCATCCATTTTGGATCCTGGAGTGCCCAAAGTATGGCATGTGGGCCAGATCTGGCCCATGATGCCAATTCATCTCGCCCACTCCACCCTCATCGCTCCCAGAAACAGAAGTAAAACTCACCCAACTTCCACTTCTGGGAGTGATGAGGTTGTTGTGGGCCGGATGAACTGGCATTGGGGGCCGGATCCAGGGAAAAGGGGGGACGCCTGCTCTCTTTCTCCCAAGGAGGCACACTGAGGATCACAGCATCTGATCCTTATTGTGCCTCCTTGGGAGAAAAAGAGCAGCAGGCCCCCCTTTCTCCCAAGGAGGCAAGCTGCTGAGGATCAGATGCTGTGACTGAGATTGTGCATCCTTGGGAGAAAGAGAGCAGGCAGCCCAGTGGTGGGCAGCCAAAAAATTTACTACCACACTGTGGGCGGAGCCAAAATAGTAGGTGTTGCCAACGTCATGATGTCATGTGCGGAACCAATGATGTGGGCGGAGCCAACATAAAAAACCCCATAAAAATAAGTACACATAAAAATATAAATTAAATAGACATAAAAATACACATAAAAATACATAAAATACACATTAAAATAAATACACATTAAATAGACATAAAAACATAAAAATACAAATTAAATACACATAAAACACATAAAAATACACATTAAAAATGAATACACATTAAATACAAATTAAAATACACACCCACACCCCACATCCAAAGGTGAGTCAGTTACCCTGGGGAGCAAGTTATAGTGAGCTTCAGGCTAGCTGCTTCCAGTGATAGGATGTAACAGGTTCTCACCAGTCCCCAGAACCGGTAGTAACTTTCCCCAGTGTCCTGGAGAACCAGTAGCAGCTTTTGGGGGGAACCACCTTCGGGGCTTACCTTTTCACTGCACATGCGCGCCAAGCACTTGGTGTGCATGCACGCTTACAGTGCTTGGCGCATATGCACGGCCTCCTTGCTGTCTTCCCAAGTGGGGAGGAGGAAGAGAAGCTGCTAGCCCGAAGCTCCCTATAACCTGAAGCTCCCCAGGGTAAGTGACTCACCTTTGGATGTGGTGTGTCTGTGTGTATTTTAATGTGTTTTAAATACCTTTACCTATATTGACGTACTACCACAGTTCCTAAAAAGGCCTGGCGGCCCGTGGCTTGGGGTTTTTAAGCAATGTCTTGGAGTTACCTCATCAATAAGTTATACCTGTGCTGTTCCAATTGCTGTTCCAATTGGAGAACCCTTAAGGAGAACTGGTACGATGACCATATCCATCTTGCAACATGGTGCTGCCCTGGTACTTATACTAACAGGTAAGTGATGGGTTTGTGTCTGGGGTGGGTGGGTTGATTTATGTTTGGGGTGGGTTGGTGGGTGTATTTTAATGTAATTTTTATTTTATTTATTTATTTTATTTATTTGCGGGTTTGTGTTGTGGGTGGATGGGTGTGTTGAGGTGTGTGTGTGTCTGTGCATATTTCTATTTTATTTTATTTGGACCCACCCATGAAGTCATGACGTTAGCTCCGCCCAGACTGTGATGACGTAACGGTGGGGTAGTAAAAATTTTGACATCCCACCACTGGCTGCTTCTCTTCCTCCCCGCTTGGGAGGACAGCAAGGAGGCCGCGCATGTGCGCCAAGCGCTGTAGGTGTTCATGCACACCAAGTGCTTGGCTCACATGCGCAGTGGGGGAACCGGTGAAAAGGCAAGCCCCCATGATGGTTCACCCCAAAAGCTGCTACCGGTTCTCCGGGACACTGGGAAAAGTTACTACCGGTTCTGCGAACTGATGTGAACCTGTTGCTGCTCATCACTGAGGCAGGCCCCCCCCCCTTTCTCCTAAGGAGGCATGCTGCTAAAAATCACATGCTGTGATCGTGATTGAGATTGTGCAAACTTGGGAGGAAGAGAGCTGGCAGCCCCCCATTTTCCCCAAGGAGGCATGCTGCTGAAGATCAGATGTTCTGATTGTGACTGAGATTGAGCCTCCTTGGGAGAAAGAGAGCAGGCAGCCCCCCCTTTCTCCCAAGGCAAACTGGTGAGTTCCAGCCACAACTCAGGGAATTTGAGGGAAACATTTGCATCAGATAACGCTAACATAATGTTGTGCGATGCAAATATTTGCCTCAAATTCCCCAATGTTATCCGATTTTAGCCTCATCTGATGCAAAGGTTATCCGATGTATCACTGAATATTGAATTATAGTAATACCCCGGATAACGATTGCATTGGATAACGCTAATATCGGATAACGATGCAAGTTTTTTGGAAAAAACTTGCATTGGATAACGATTCATTAGCGTTATCTGAGGCAATGGTCTGGGGGGGTTTGAGTAGAACTACCAAACTACCCCCCACCCACAGTTATCTCTGCGACTGGAGTAGGGTTGGGGGGAAGGCACGCGCCTTTACCCCGACCCTACTGCAGTCGCTGTGAATGAAGAAGGTTTGAGGGAATCTCCAGCACGTGCACTAGGTATTCCCTCACCCCTTCATCATTCCTAGTGATTGTAGCTTGGAAGGTGGGGGGAAGAAGAGGCGCGATCTCCCCCACCTTCCTGCACTGCAAGCTAGCGCTGCGCTAGTGCTGGAGGGGGGGGGAATACCCCCCGCAAGGCCAGTCACTGCCCTTGCGGGGTGGGTGGGTATTTCCCCCATCTCCCCCCCCCACACACACACACGATAGCTTTAAAAGCAAGAAAATCTGGAGGAAAGAGACAATGTTTCTTTCCTTCTGATTTTCTTGTTTTTAAAAGTAGCATGGGGGTGGGGTGAATAACCACCCCCCACAAGGGCAATGACTGCCCTTGCAGGGGGGGGGTTATTCTCCCCCCATTCCCCCAACCCCCATGGTAGCGTGGTTTGTCCCTGAAGTCAGGGCTTTTTTTTAGCGTTGTTCGATGCATGCATCGGACAATGCTAAAAATCGGATAACGTCATTACTTGTGGAACCAAGTCATAATGTTATCCGGGGTTTTACTATATTGTTGTTTCTTCCACCAATTTCCCCTCCTTCATCTGAACCTAATCTACCTTCCCTATGACATTTTTTCTTGTAGATTAAAGAGAGAAGAAAATTTAATGCCTCATTATTTAATTTTTTTGCTGTGGGAACCATTTGCTTCTTTATGTTCTGTAAAAGTAGCGTCTGGCCAGGAATATAGGTAAAGGTAAAGGTATCCCTTGCTCGAATGCCAGTCATATCCAACTCTAGGGTTCAGTGCTCGTCTCTGTTTCACAGCCAAAGAGCCAGCACTGTCTGCTTCTGCAGACGTTTCCTTGATCATGTGGCAGGTGTGACTAGACACTGAAGTGCACGGAATGCTGCTTACCTTCCTACCGAAGTGGTCCTTATTTATCTACTTGCAATTTCTTGATTTCGAACTGCTAGGTTATAGCAGGTCTTTTGCACAGCTTCATGTAATACACCAATTGTGCCCACTCCTGGATCGGGACTCCTTGCTCATGAACACACACGCTTTGGTAACCTCCAGATTTTACTATTGTAATAAGCTCTACATGGGGCTGCCCTTGATGACCATTCGGAGGCTGCAACAGTTCCAGAATGTGGTTGCTCGGGTAGTGTTGGAGTGCGGGTGTTATGTCCATGCCTTGCGACTGCTCCGGGAGCAGCATTGGTTGCCAGTATGTTTCCGGGTGCAATTCAAGGTGATGGTTATTACTTTTAAAGCCCCACATGGTAGTGGGCCAGGATACTGAAGAGACCGCATCACCTCAAGAACATCTGTCCGTCCCACCAGGGCAGATTGGAGAGGCTCTCTTATCATTCCATCAGCTAGAAAGGCGCATCTCTCTAGCATTCGAAGGAGGGCTTTCTCCGTGTCCACCCCGGCCATTTGGGACCTCCTGTCAACTGAGTTACACCTACAGACAGAGCTCCTGCCCTTTAGGAAAGGGTTAAAGACCTGGCTGGCAGGGCAGGTGTGGGGCACCAGTGACACAGTGACTCCAGCCTGCAGGTTGATTTAGCAAATATTCTCTCTCCCTTTTAAAACTTTATCAATTAATTTAATCTAATCTTTTAATTTCTAATTGTTTAATTTTTTAGTCGTCATTGTAATTTTGAATTTTGTGTGTTGTATTACTTTGTATTCATTGTCTATATTGTTTGATTGTCATGTAAGCTGCCCTCAGTCAGGTTTCCTGAATGGGCAGCATATAAGTGCAAAAATTAAATTAAATTAAAATTATACATCAGGATAATGAAATGTTGAAACACAATCATTTGTTTCTAAAAGAATTCATAGCTTTTCATGATCCATTCTGTCCATGCTGTGAAAGTTATTTTTAAAACTGTTCATGATACCTGCATCTAGAAGATTTGCTGTAATCTATAAAGCATAAATGGATCTTCTATAATGTTTTGATGCATTCCAGTGGCAATGTATATTTGCAATATGATCTCTAGTGTGTCTTCCTTTTTGAACTCTTGCTTGAACACTGAGCATGTCTCACACCATATACACAGTAAATAGCTTGGTTGCTTTACTTTGTGTGGGGAATTAATGCAGTGGTCCTACAGTTACAGCATTAAGTTAGATTATATACAGTACTTTATTGGCAAAGTGTAACAAACACCCAAGGAATTTGAGTCTGGTGCATTTTCCTTTAGTCTCTGGGACCTTATGGAAAATATCTCCTATCTTCCTCTTTTGTTGTTTGTTATCTGAGTTATCTTCCCACCCTGAGCAGTGTACAACATTTTTTTTTACAAATACCTGCACTGTATAACAGAAAACCAAAACCTTTAAACCAGGGATTCTCAACATGTGGCCTGTGTGCCATAAGTGGTCCATGGGACCATTTCATGTGGCCCCCACTGACTCCACCACACCAGGAAGTGACATGTGGTGGAGGAAGGACAAAATGGCCGTCCAGCCCCCAAAGCTGTATAACAAAAAATATATTACTAAGCAACTTTTCCCATAGAAATTTTCATTATACAGTATGATTTCCCCCCATAGGGACGCCGCATTGCATAGTGCAACTTTTCATTATACGATTTCCCCCCATAGGGAATGCTGTTTTTGCATAGCAAAAATTTGTGTTATACAGAGCGCCATGATTTTCATTTTCTATTTGTTATGCGAATTTTTCACTATGGGGACATTCATTATACAAGGTTCCACTGCATTGCAAAGTGGTGTGATGGTCCCCTCAGTGGAGGAAATGCCACTGAAAACCATCATATTGGGGCCAATGGCAAAATGAGCGCAAGAGGAATTCTGATTCCCAAGGGTCATGGAGGCGGAAAGGGCCATGTCAGATGGACTGGCTGTGAAGGTGCACCTTGTCCATATTCTCAAGGATGTGGTGGTCCATTGCAGCCCCAGTGTTAAGTCCTGCACGTCTCATTTCATGTGTGCCGCAGGAGATGGCTCTGTGATCACAGTGTGTGGTTCACTTCAGTACAGGCTGGGAACCACCTTAAACAAATTCATGCTACCGTGTTTTCCCGAATATAAGACACTGTCTTTTTTTTTTTAAACTCCAAAATATGCACAAGGTCTTATTTTCAGGGGATGTCTTATTTTTCCATGACGAAGAAGAATACAGTACACATTTATTGGTGATACAGTGGATCGCCAGGGCAAGATTTAGGTGAGTGCCTTATTTTCGGGGAGGCCCTTATATTTCCGAAGTGGGGAAAATGGGGGGGGGGTGCCTTACTATACGAGGAGGTCCTATATTTGGGGAAACAGGGTAGCAGCATTTTTCCTGAATGCCATGGAGTGTGAAGGCGGCCCTGAACCAGCTGACCTCCAAGACTAGGCCACCTGGAGCCCAGAGGCAGGGAAGAAACGTTGTGCTGCCTCTGCAAGCCAATGTAATTAGTTCAAGACTTGCATGGGTAAAAAGATGCACCCTCAAATTAAAATAATGACAAAATTAATAAAATATTCTTGCTTATACAATCACTTTTTATGCTCTAAGGATTATGGGGCCCAATTCTGCCATGTTTCTGGAGGCTCTTCAAACTTCTGGGACACCTGATATTCCCTCCAATTTTTAAAAGGGTTTTATTGAAAACTGTTAAAAGCACATTATCATCATCATCATAGCACAGGATGTATCTATTAAAACAGGAATTCTCAACCTTTTTATGCCAGGGGCCGGGCCACGCTCCCTTAGACATCTTCAGGGAGTGGACAGCCATTTTGCCCTTCCTCCACCTGATGGGGCTTCTGGGTGTGGTGGAGGCAGTGGGGCGGCCCACATGAAATGGTGCTACAGGCTGCACGTTGAGAACTCTTGTATTAAAAGTTCATTTCTTAGAAGCCAGTGTGTTCTTGAAACCTCATCTGGGCAGAAAAGGTATAAATTTTAAAAACAAAAATAAAAAAGGTTGATCACCATACAGTCATTCTGATTCCATTTGCACATTTTGAGAGGAAAGAATAAACTCGGAGTCATGCATTGATATTACTATTTTTGTTTGTTTGTTTGCCATTTAAACAGAGACTGAAGAAGACATCAGGATGGAAGAGTTTCTTCAGACAGAAAACTCTCCATTGGTGAAACCAGGACAGACAGGAACCTTGTAAAGGAGAAACTAGACAGTTAGGCGCAGAAGAGGTGAAAGAGATAATGTTGGGAGAGAGAACAGTCAGGAGAAGAACCAAAAACATAGTTTTTTTAAAAAAAAATTTAAAAAATTTAAATTTTATTCAATTTACTGACATTACAAAAACAAACAACATACAGACAAATACAAATAAGGAACACATAACAATAAAGGAAAAAAACCATATATGACTTTACATTACTTACAATATATACTTGAGACAAGACAATAATACCTTAAAATATGAAATGAATTAACACATAGATGGGTATATTTCTTTGTCTTATATATTTCTCGAGTTCTTATACAATATTCTATCCTCTTGTATTTCTGTTTTGTTTAATTATAATCCAGAGTCCCTTTCAATACCCTTATAAGTGTTTCAACACCAACCACATTAAAAATAATAATAATTTTTTAAAAACACACATATATAACATTACATTACAATACAATACATACATTTTAATTAATGACACCCCGTGCTATTTACATTATCCAGAGAGGTTACAGTTAGTTCGAATTTAAATGTTACTCCAAAAACTCATTTGTTCCGGTACTGGCTGTGTTTTTTTATCATTATACAATGAATGCTCTATGAATGGATGCCATATCCTCCAAAATCTGTTCTCCTGTACTTCACCCTTCCTAACTTTCACTTCCCATGTCAATTTGTCATTCAACGCCAATTCCCACAGTTTCCTGTACCAATCCTCCATCTTAGGTTGGCTATCCTTCTTCCAATTTTTAGCAATGCAGTGCCTTGCTGATGACAGCATAGCGGCTATTAACTCTTTTTTGTCTTTGTCCACGTTAAATTTCTCCACATTTGTCAATAGCACTGTATCTGAGTCTAATTCTACTCGTACTCCCATTATGTTTGCCATTTCTTTTCCTATTTTAGCCCAAAAGGGATTTACCACTTTACACTCTAGCCACATATGCTCGTATGTACCCAATGTAGATTTGCATCTCCAACATTTATTGCTCTTTTTCTCATCCATCTGGTGCAATCTTATAGGTGTCAAATACCATCTCCATAACATTTTATAGTTATGCTCCTTTACTCTTACTGATAAGTTTCTCATAATTCTTTTGCTCCACTTTTTTTTCCAATCACTATCCGAAATTTTCACTTTTACATCCTCTTCCCATATATTTTTCAATATTTCTTGGGCTTTACCCCCTTTATTCAGTATTTTATATATTTTACTAACCAGCCCTTTAGTTCCTATTTCCCCCTTCCTTATTTTAAATATTATTTCTTCAACTTCTGTATTCGATCTTTCTAACGATCTTTCTTGCATATATTTGTTGTTCCACTTTTCTACCACCAATCATTGAAACCAATTCCATCCCAACTGATTAAACAACTCTTTTTTTGTCTTATCTTTACATATCCTTATCCATTCTTTTACCAACGTTGCCCCCCCTTTCTCCAGAATGTCAAATTTTGTGTCAATCTTTATGGGAAAATTTTTAATGTCTTGAATTTCGATGATTGGAGATACATTTGGCACCAATTGTTGTTTTAATTTTTTCCACTCTTCCAACAAGGTTTTTAGCAATTTGTTTTTAATTCCTACAACTTTTACTTCTTTGTCTAAAAAAATTGCGTTCCCAAATTGTCTCAGTTCCTTCAACTCAATTTCTTGCCATATTGTCTCTTCCCTCATCAAAATTTTTATCACGTTTTTTATCTGAAACGCTCTATAATAATTTTTAAGATTTGGTAGGCCTAATCCCCCCTCCTGCTGAGATACATACCATAAGCTTTTTGCAATTCTTACTCTACGTTTCCCATTGCAATAATTGTTTAATTTATTTTGAAGTTCCTTCATCTCTTTATCCAGTATTCTGATAGGTAAAGTGTCAAATAAAAAATTGATCTTTGGTATCAGCATCATCTTACAGAGAGCGATTCTACCGAACCATGACAAATTCAATTTTTGATATTGTTTTATCTTTCTCTCTAGCTCTCTCTTCATTTTATCGTAATTTAAACTTTTTAATTCACCCCAATTGTTTGTAATGGTAATACCCAAATATCTCAGGCTACTTTTAACCTGTATTTTATATTTCACTTTAATTTTGTCCTGATCCTCCTTTTTGCTATTAAATAATATCACTTCTGATTTATCCCAATTTACTCTGAGGCCGGTGACTCTTTCTAACATATTTAAATGTAGTTGTATTCTCTCGAGTGAAAACATAGTTTTAAGGAGACATTCCCTCTGAGGATAATAAGGAGGATTCAAGTGAAATGGCTGTCCCAAAGGAACGTCACAGTGAAGAGACGGATGAAGTCAGCACAGATCAAGAAGGAAGCTCTGTTTCCGAATCTAGCCAGAAAACTGCACCACCATGTTTTGATTGTGGCCAAATTTGTTGTCACAAAGTTGCCTTTGTTATACACATGAGGTCCCACACTGGAGAGAAGCCATTTCCATGCGCTGTTTGCGGAAGATCATTCAGTTGCAGAGGAAATCTCACACAACATGAGCAAACCCATTCAGGGGAGAAACCATATGCGTGTCCCTATTGTGATAATCAGTTTGGTGACAAGTCAACACTTACTACCCATGAAAAAAATCCATTGGGGTGAGAAGCCACATGAGTGTGCAGACTGTGGGAAAAGATTCCTCTCCAAATCACATCTAAACAGACATAAGACCAGTGATGGGATGCAACAGGTTCACACTTTTCCCAGTGTCCCAGAGAACCAGTAGCAGCTTTTGGGGGGAACCACCTTTGGGGCTTACCTTTTTACTGATTATTTATTTAAATACACTCCGCGGCAAGCACTTGGTGTGCATGCACGCCTAGCGCTTGTCGCGTATGCACGGCCTCCTTGCTGTCCTCCCAAGCAGGGAGAAGGAAGAGAAGCTGCTAGCCTGAAGCTCCCTATAGCCTGCTCCCCAGGGTAAGTGACTCACCTTTGGATGTGGTGTGTCTGTGTGTATTTTAATGTGTATTTAATATCTTTACCTATATTGACATACTACCACAGTTCCTAAAAAGGCCTGGTGGCCAGGCTTGGGGTTTTTAAGCAAAGTCTTGGAGTTACCTCATCAATAAGCTACACCTGTGCTGTTCCAATTGCTATTCCCATTGGAGAACCCTTAAGGAGGTACAACTGTTTTACATTTAAATTAAGGCATATAATCCTAGAGAACTGGTACGATGACCATATCCATCTTGCAACATGGTGCTGCCCAGGCACTTATACGAACAGGTAAGTGACAGATTTGTGTTTGGGTGGGTGTTTGGATTGTAATGTAATTTTTATTTTATTTTTTTACGGGTTTGTGTTTTGGGTGGGTGGGTTGAGGGGGGGTGCGTGCTTATTTTTATTTTATTTTTTTCTTTGGCCCCGCCCATGACATCATGACATTGTTAGCTCCGCCCACACTGTGATGACGTCACGGTGGGGTAGTAAAATTTTTGACATCCCACCACTGCCTAAATGGCTTGTGACCTCCCTACTTGGTGGATTGTCTATCCCTCAGAAATCAGGCCCGCTTCATCTGCTCTTCTCTTATACCTCAACTCCAAGTACCGACTCCCAGGTTTGTTAGAAAGTTCATTACCCATCACAGGGCTTTCTCACTGGTGGCTTCTGCTAACTGAAACGCTCTACCAGAGGAGCTGCGTTTGACTGATGCTTTCGGGTCCTTTAAGAAACAATTGAATACTTTTCTTTTCGAGGAGGCCTTGGGCAGCTTCTTGAGGTTTCAATAGGAGACCCTCCCATAGTGGCTGCGTGGGCTAGTGATCCTTGGTGCTGATTGGAATGGGCAGAAGGGCGGGTTTTCTGGTGTTTGTTCTGTTTTTTTAACATTGTGAGCAGCCTGGCTTAGCCTTTTTTTATTTTTTAAAAAATCATTGTACGATACAAATTGTTTTTTAAAAAGGCACTCACTGTACAATTTCATCACTGTACGATGCAATCATTATATAGGGTTCTCCTGTAGATTATAAACAGTGCTGTATAAGAAAGCTTTTGTCAAAACATTATTTGTTAATAAATTCCTTTGCGAGTTAAGGAAACATCCTCAGTTGGAAAAGGGCCTGGAGTAATATAGTGTCTTTGCAATTCTTATTCAAGTGAAGAACTGGACATTCAGCATTCATAGGAGGTGCAAAAGGACTTCCTCTCCATTTTACTGCAACAGCTCCTTTGGAAGCTTGTAGAGTAGACCTGAAGGCAAGTGAGGTGGCTTTTCCACCTTCAGCAAGGATGACTAGGTGTCTTCTAAAAATCTAGCTCCGCTCACTCCTGGGATCACTGAGAATAAGTGTCTTTACCAGCTCATCATGGGGCAGTGATCAGATAGACATTACTATTTCTCCCAGTAAATATCAGTGTTTTTTGATTAAGCATTACTGCAAGTTTATTTTAAACATAATCCCCTTTGAGACCAGTCATCTTTCTTTTACTGTAGCATACAACATGCACTAATTACAAGAAAGCCCATGCCCATCCTTTTTCAAATGTTTTAACATTTTGCAACAATGGCTTTTACCTTGTCTGGACTGAGAAGTGACAGATGTTCAGAAAAGATGAAGCAGTAGAAATTCTCTCACAAATATATCTTGGTTCCTGGGCTGGACCAAAGAAGTTCAGAAGAAAACCAGATTGTAGGTCCATCATTATGCTATCGATGTGCCACAGCTTTTCTTTGTATTGCAGAAAAACTATTGTATAATCCCCAAGTTCGCAGCAAGTCTTATTTTATTTGGAGCATTTGGTTAAGCAAGACTCTTTCAGTTCTGCTGTATGAAAAAGATGTTCTCTAATTACACAGAAGTTGAGCAAAGACCTTTATTTTAAGGGAGAGTTTCCCCATCCACTGGAATACCATTCTGCCATTCTAGGTCAAACAAGCTCATCCAGACCCACACCAATGGCAGATCGCAAAGTTTAATTATTTGTGTGAGGGAAATCGGTTCCTTTCTTGAGTCTAGATTAAATCGGCACATCCCACAAGGACTACAAATGATTTCTTCATGCTTGGGGTTGAGGCTTTGAGAGGAAGAAAGAGTGTTGTTCTATTTTTGGGGAAAGGGGACAGTGTGTCTAAGCAACAGAACAAGTGCTCAGGTCTTGTGGGGCTTCGGTAAAGGAAGAGAAAAAACCCCAAACAACAAAAGAAAAAAGAGAGAACTGTGGGTGGGGCCTTTTCTCTTCATAAACAATATTTTTATTCCTCTTGTATAACATACAAAATAATTACACGAACACCTAATACAAAACTACAACATATGCACTTTCCCCTAATAACTACAATGTTTTATAATCTGACGCCTTTAAATTATCTTTTTATTTATAATCTAATTTAAGAACATTAATTCTTATAGCATATAAACAGCTTGCACCCTCCACTTGGGACCATAACTATTATTCCTTCTAATTTACATATTTTCCATCCAGTATTTGACTTCCCGGTTATTTTTAACCCCCTTTGCTTTCTGAAAGGCATGGTTTACAAACTCTCCCCATATAAATTAAATAGCCTACAAACTCTCCCACATATAAATCAAAATTCATTATTATTCATCTCTCCTTTCTTGAATTTTAATTCAAATGTTAATTGATCATTTAGTGCAATGTTCCTTACTTCCTTGTACCACTCCTGTAGGCCCCCAGAGAGGTTTATTATCCAATTTTTAGCAATTATTAGTCTTGTAGCTGTAACCATAATTATAGCCATCTCTTTCTTATGTTTATTAAGATTAGTATCACTTAAATCCATTATTAATACAATTTGGGATCATTTGTAATTTAATCGATAATACCATACAGCTTTGATATCTCTAAACATCTTTTCCCCACACACACAAAATGCAAAATAGAAAAGGAAAGATTCTGACATGCAGGAAAAGGGCAACTGTCTCTTTAAGAATTATCAAAGGCTGGTTAGGCCCCCTTAAGGTGAGATTGTGAGGGAGGCTCCAGTCTTCACCCAAAAGAAAGGGAGGAGGGTCTCCCCAGAGAAAGAGACCCCAGAGAAAGTGTAGAGATGGGATCCTGAATCTCCATCATGAAAGGCCACTTTCCCCTCTTCATAGTTCAGGGACACCCGGATCCTCCTCGGGTTCCCACTCAGGGGAGGAAGAGGCTCCCTATGAGGGTTGGAGGTAAAATATACACTTTCCCCTCCCCCCCTTGGGTAATTCCATATGGCCCAGATCCCTTCCTTAGAACTAAACTCAATATTGCCTTTCCTCCCAATGGACTTTCTGGCCACCCCCACAGCCCAACGGCCCTCCTTTCTCACAGTGACTTCCCACCAATGTCTCCCTGCTGTGAATCCCTCACGTCCCAGTACATAAGAACGGCGGTTGAATCTCTTAGGATTGTTGGGCAAATCTTGCTGGTTTCTTCCCCAATTCACACTTTTGCCATCCTCAGACAGGACGAGGCTGGGATGTGCTGTGTCTGGATCCAGAGTGACATTTGCTGTTGAGGTAAAAGAGAGAAAAGGAGCAGAAGAGAAAGAGAGGAGAAAGAGGTGAGAGAAGAAACAGGCCATGACTGTATCATTAACACACCACAGCAGCTCTACACAAGCAGCCATTTTAAGGTCATTTCATTAATTACTGGTCATTAAATCTATATCCCATCCACCTGGGTTCTCTTTCAACATCTACCTGATAAAACACTCTGTATAAAATGTGTGAGGGACGTAGCAACAAGCGGTGTTACTTCAGTATCTTGTGTCTGTAATTTAGTTGTTTGTTCTTGGGTGCCAGTCTAACATGGTCATCCAGAACATTTGGGGTTCATTTCCTGGAGCATTTTGGAAATACCATCTCTTCCCCCCTCCACCCACAGTGCCCCTCCACCTTCCCACCAGACCCTTCGCAAAGAGGACCCTCCGTTGACAGAAATCTGATCTCAGAAGGGACAAAATGGAAGTCTTGGGGTGAAACCAGGAAAGTGGGAGAGACCAAGGGGTGCATTTGACCCTCTGCCCCACTCAGATAGGGTGGAAGTCGGGCTTGAGAAGGGAATGTTCAAGAGACCCTCATTGTGGCTCTGCAGTTGCCTACACTGGCACTCTCTCCTCTCTCCACTCCTGTTACATGGTTTATTTGAGCACCAGAAGGCATAACGTAAGGCATTTGCCACTCTGGCAAACCTCTTTTCAGAGGCAAGAAATACAGCTTGGGAATTTGATTTCAACGTCTCAAATATGTTGTTCATTACCACAGCCAACCTACTTACCCTTCACAGGTAAAGGCCCATAGAAACATGGTAGTGGGCCAGGATACTTAAGAGACCGCATCACCCCGAGAACATCTGTCCGTCCCACCAGAGCAGACTGGAGAAGCTCTCTCATTGTTCTAGCTGCTAGAGAGGCACGTCTCTCCACCACCAGAAAGAGGCCCTTCTCAGTGTCTGCCCCTGCCCTATGGAACCTCCTGCCAATTGAGCTGCCTCTCCAGACAGAGTTTCTGCCCTTCAGGAAAGGGCTAAGAACCTGGCTGGTAGGGCAGGTGTGGGGCACCAGTGATGTGGTGATCCCAGCCTGTTGACTAATTTAGTAAGAACACACTCGATCTTTTAATCTTTTTAAACTTTATTACTACAGTAATACCTCTCATAAAGAGCATTTTGCTTAGAGACTAACTCACTTAAATAGCAGAGTTTTCTCTGGTCACCTCGCCTAACAACTAAAAGCAACAAAAAACGTGCTTAACAACTAAATCAAGTTTCCCAAACACCCCCCCCCCTTCAACCACCAGAAGCCACAACTGGTCACTTACAATGGTGTTTTCCTTAAAGAGCAATCCCGTGCTACGCATTATGCTCTTTAAGCGAGGTACAACTGTAGTTTTACTGGGTTTTTACTGCTTTTGCAATTGGTTTTATTTTTTATGAGCCACCCAGAGTCTTCTGAATTGGGCAGCAATACAAATTAGAAAATAAAAGAAAATTTTAAAATGCAACAATAAATTATCACCCACACTGCTTTCTGAGTTTGGGCCCAAAGTGTGATTCCTTGAAGCAGCCATTCTGCTGAGCAACAAACAGGACAGCTCTGGAGGAAACGCTCTGTGCATGGCAGGTTCAGAAGGAATGAGCCATTGATTTGAAGGATATATAGTACTCTAGTTGGGGAAAGGAATTGGTTTCAATTGTTTGCATATGGAAAGAAGTTCAAACAAGACACACCCATACCTTTCATACATAAGTCAGGCATCATAAATGTACCTCTCTGCCGAAGGGGTTGAGATAACAAACTATCTGTAAAAGGAAAAAGATGTAACGATCACCCACTACTGCCTCTTGTACACAGTTTATAACATAGTGTAGGTTTTCTAACACAGAATTAAACAAAAACTGATGAAATACTACACAACCTGAACAAATTCCACAGTTTTGATGTAGCAGGACTTTTCTTTCATTCAACCCTATAGACTCTCCTTCAGAAAGTTTGTGCTTTTATATATTTATGAATTCCGGGTTCAGTGTTGCTTCTCACGGATTTACTTTGGTGAGTCCTTGAAGTTGAACGGCTGACACTCTTGACTTCATTTGACCCAAAAGGAGAGAATGGTCCTTGGGCAGAAACTGCTTCCACCTCTATGTGGCGGTCTTTGAAGCAGAATGGAATCATATCTCAACGTCTCCCTGCCCACACTGCTAAACATTCCCAATTCCCCTATAGCACTTGGTTTCCAGACCTCCGATTGTCCTTCTTGTCCTCCTATGCACCAGATCCAGGTTAGTTGCATCCTTCTTAAACGTGCAATGTGCAAAACTGAACACAGGACTCGAGATGAGGCCTAACCAGTGCTGAATAGAGAGGAGATTGTACTTCACATGGCAAGGCGGCTATTCTTTTGTTAATGCAGCCTATAATAGTATTAGCCTTTTCTGTAGCCATCGCTCACTGTTGGCTCATATTCATGTAACTGCATGTTTGTTTGCTAAATGATGTATTTTGAACCACTGCTTTTGACGTCATGAAGGTGAGCAAATGCTGGACACACCCACTCACATGGAAGGATTCTACTTTACCTTTAAACTGCTTCATCAGCCGAACTAGAGAGTTATTTCTATCGCAGACTTCTGAAATCTTCACGTTCAGCTCAGAAGGGAAAGTTATGTGATACTGGAATTTCTCCTTTTTCTCACACCTATTGGAGAGAAAAACAAATTTAGCTTGACACCCACCCAAACCAATTCAGAATTTCCCATGGAAGGAAACCAAAGGGACTGAGAGGATGAAGTAATCTACAAAAAGCCTAGAGGAGGCAAAGGCATCACGTGGCTCTCTGGTTCCCAGTTCCTTCTGTGAGCCTAAAGACCACCGAAGATCTTCTCAAGGCTCCTGAAGTTTTCACTTTGATGGCATTATGTCGGGGAAAGATCTGAAGACCCTTCTCTGGAAGCTAATACGAGATAGCACTTTCTAATTGCTTCCAGGCACTGAATGGTGGCCAGTCATAGAACACCATGATGCTTTGTGGTTCTCTCGTCCTTGTTCAGCAATGGCAAGACCTCATACAGTTTCTTCTTCTAAATGTTACCAGATATGCATGGGGAAAATAAAGATGGATCCTACTAAAGGTGAATGCAAACATATCTTATAGTTCAGTGATGCCAAACCTTTTAGAGACCAAGTGCCTGAGGGGGAGGAGGTGGCAATGCACAGACAGGCGGGCACTGCACGTGCCCACACACGCATTACTGTAGTGCGCTCTACATGGGGCTGCACTTGGTGACCATTCAGAGGCTGCAGCTGGTCCAGAATGCGACTGCTCGGGTAGTGATGGGGTGTGGGTGTTATGCTCGTGCCTCATCACTGCTTCAGGAGCTGCACTGGTTGCCAGTACGTCTCTGGGTGCAATTCAAGATGCTGGTCATTACATTTAAAGCCCTACATGGTAGTGGGCGAGGATACTTAAGAGACTGCGTCACCCCAAGAACATTTGTAAGTCCCACCAGGGCAGATTGGAGAGGCTCTCTTATCATTCCATCAGCTAGAGAGGCGCATCTCTCTAGCACCAGAAGGAGGGCCTTCTCCGTGTCCGCCCCGGCCCTTTGGAACCTCCTGCCAACTGAGTTACATCTACAGACAGAGTTCCTGCCCTTTCGGAAGGGCCTAATAACCTGGCTGGCAGGGCAGGTGTGGGGCTCCAGTAATATGGGGTCCCATGTTGGGTGGTTGGTCTGATCAGACAGCCACCCCTCTCTTGCTCTTTTAAACTTTCTAAACCTTTTAAAACCTTTTAACTTTTTAAATATTTTAGATTTTTGTAAATTTATAGTTTTTTTAATTGATTTTTTAAAGTGATTTTGAACCTTAAGGTTTTTATTTCTGAATTTGTAGGGGGATTGTTTAATTGTTTTGCATTTATTGTGTATAGTCTTTCCCTTTTCTGTAAGCTGCCTAGAGTCAGGTTCGCCTGATTGGGGCGGGATAATAAATCTAAATAAATGAATAAGTGAATGAATGAATGAATGAATAAAAAAATAAATGTGATGCTGCCAATGTGCCTCCTGCATGGGTGCACTTGCCCTCCCCACAGATGCACCGCCTCTGGCGACGTCACATGGGTACATGCACATACACCCAGCAGGTGTGCTACCATCTCCTAGGAGGGGTGAGTGGGGCGTGTTTGGACACTTCACCTTGTCCCTGCCATCAACTCCCAGGTGGGATTTCAGGCTCCCCTCTCGCCTCCCCATTGGAGGAGAAAAGTGGGCATGGAAGTGTAACTGCCATTAGCACTGTCACAGAGCGGGATAGCTCACAATGGTGCATGTGCCCACAGAAAGGGTTGTGTGTGCCACCTACACTGTCATAGTCTGTCACCTAATCCTAGTGAGGACTTAATTTTTCTTCCAAAAGTAGAGGAATCTTTGTCATGAATACATCATGCCTTACACCAGACAACCTATAGAGTATTTTGCTGTCTTCATCTTCTTTCAAGCCAAATGGGGTTTGTGTGTTGGCCTCACTGAACAGAGAAGGTGTGACTGAGGGTAAAAAAAAGCCTCAGGAGAAAGGAGAACAAGGAGCAAGAAAGCCTGGCTGAAGAGGAGGAAAAGAAGCCAGCTGGGAGCTTCCACCACCCCCTCCTGCTAAATCACTGAGATCTGATGGAGGGAAGAAGAGCTGGTAGAGACGACCCCCACCATTGGAGGAATCACAACTAAATGCAGGGGATGGAGAAGAAGCCAAAGTAAAAGACAAAAAGGAGGGACCCAGAAGGTGGCCTTCAAAGAAGAGCCCATGATGGGTGGTGCTTTGGGGGAACTTCACCACAGAAACAATTTTAAGATGAGAAACATGCAGTTTAGAAAACTGCTCTGAAAGTACTAGAAAAGAAGTAGATCACCAGGGTAAACAGAACACCAAAAAATGCTTTCAAGCCACAGAGACTGGATTGATCAAATTTTAACAAGATTTTGGTAACCAACATGGAAAATAGAACAAAGGCCCACAGACCAGAAATATTCAATATATATTCAGTTCCGAAGGAAAGAGATACCATGGACCACTGCTTTAATTTCCCATACAAACAAAGGGATGTTCAAGGTGTTACAACAGTGTTTCCCAAATGCTGTATCTAGGACTTCAATTCCCAGAAGCCTAAGTCATTTCTCCAAAGCACTGATCAGCCGATGTACTGACTTAGGTTTCTGGGAATTGAAGTCCATTGTAGGAATTCATTTACTATAGATTTGATTGTGATTATCCCTGTGTTATAGATCATAGACCTGTGTGATGGATTTTAGTAAAGTGTGACAGCTTGCTTAGAAAATGTTGTTGGGGCTTCGTTACAGCAGAAGCTAGCAGTGTGATACAAACAGATAAATGCATCATTGAACATCCTGTGTTTAAGATAAGGAATTCAGCTCCAGCCTAAAGAGAAAGAGGCCTCTCTAAAAGCAGATGTTATAAGGAGATGTAAAACTGCATGGGGAAGGAGTTTAACCCACAGTATATTATAGCTTGCAAATATATATTCCTTCAAGGCAGAGAGGCTATTATAAGTGTGGTTTTTATGATTAGATTATAGAGGTGTTTTCCATCACCCACCCCTATCCCACCCTTTCTTACACCCCCTCCTCTTCCTTCCTCCTCCTCCTCCCTGTAAAACATGTAAACACCCTATTATGTACCTCCTCCTGTGTGTGTCTCTATAAATATGCCATGTGGTGCATTGCAACAGCAACAGCACAGCCTACCAGAACAACAGACCTGCTTGGGACACCAAGCTGGTTAATAAAGGCTATTGCATTGGATCCAAGACTGCAGTCTCCCTTCCTTCGCGCCTATTGTTGGGGCTGGCCTCCGACAGTCCATCAGTGGGCTGTGTACCCCTTGTTGGGAACCACTGTGTTACAACAAAGGCTTTTGCTTTCCATGGAGTGTAAAATGCCTGATGTTCAAGCTGATTCCAACGACAGCGCTGGCTGAAGACCACAGGAAAAGAGGAAGACAATAGGCAAGATGGATAAACTCAACAAAGGAAAATCACAATGTGTAAGCTCAACTTAGTGAGTAGGAATGTTGAGGAGAGGACATTTTGATGATCTCATTCATGGGGTCATCATAAGTGAAAGGAGACTTGACAGGTCATAACAATAAGACAAAGTCCTAACGAAACATATAATAAACATATTGAAAGCAAAGACTTACTGAGATACCGTATTTATAAGCACCAAATAATTATTACAGCAGAATGAAGAAGGCAAATAGCACCCACTCTTGAGACAGCATTCCATCTGGCTAATAATCTGGAAGCAGTCCAACCTCACCTTGGAGATGTGTGAACTTAACTTGAAGAAGCAAGGAGAACTGTTTGTTTGTTTTGCAATAAATCTAACATAATGTGACAGCACCTAACAAGAACCATTGAGAGGTTAGATGTTTAGCCTTTTTTTTAATTTTTTATTTGCTAAAACAATAAAAAAGAGGGATATATAATACAGTAAAACCCCATAGAACTTAGGGCTCTAATAGTGCAAAAAAAAAAAAAAAACCACCAAACAGCAAAAGGATTAATTATTCCTGTGGAACAAATTAATTTTGTTATACTGTACAAGGGTTTACTGTATATAATAATGCAGTACAGTTATAGCTGAATGAAGAACAAAGAGGAGCCTTCATCTGTCTACTATGAAGAGGAAGAAAGGGATACTCAGTGTCATACTCTAGTTTCTTCCTCAGTGACGGTAGAGTCCGCCATGATCTCCTCACAAGCATATCAAACAGTTTCCCTTAAAGGAAGATCCTTCCCAGAATAATCCAGCACTAATAAACGTGAGTGAGGTCCACTTACCTTTCCAAGATGCTTCTGACACCCTGGGGGGGGGGGGGAGAGAAAGAAGAAGTTAATGCCATTCCCATGCCGCTCTGTGGAAGCCAAAGTGGTCCTCCTTAATCCACTCTAATCTGACCCTACTCAGGAGGGCTGGGAGAATCTCCTACACAGAACCTTTCCTGTACCTGGACTGTGACAAAGGGGTACCTTCTTCTTCTTCTTCCGTGTGTAGGCCTGACATGAAACTGCCAAAATGAAGGCAGCTTTTGGTGAGTTGATTCTGCAGTTCGTTAGTGTGAGAAAGATTAGCTGGCAACACAAGGTTGCCAGTACCAGGGTACACCCAATTGTGGTTCTTTGACTCAAGGGTATTTCATGGATGAAGGCTAAGGTGAAAACCAGAGAAAACATTTCTTACTTTCTGTCTGAAGAAAATAATAAACGTTATGGCTTTTCCCTTATACTGTATCATGATTTTCATGGTAGCAAAAGGGTCCAGCTCTGAAGCAGCATAAGAGGGAAGCCCTGCTGGAGAAGACCACCTATTTCAGTGCCATGTTTCCAAGAGGCACTAACGTGTGTGTGTGTGTGTGTGTGTGTGTGTGTGTGTGTGTGTGTGTGTGTGTGTGTGTGTGTGTGTGTGTGTGTGTGTGTGTGTGTGTGTGTGTGTGTGTGTGTGTGTGTGTGTGTGTGTGTGTGTGTGTGTGTGTGTGTGAGAGAGATACTGCCTGGTTTGGAATCAAAGCACTAGAACAGTGATGGCAAACCTTTTAGAGACCGAGTGCCCAAACTGCAACCCAAAACCCACTTATTTATTGCAAATGTCAAGACAACAACAGGGGAGGAAGGAAACGTTCCCATTGGGCTGCTGGGCAGAGGGGTGGGTTGAACCCTGTGCCAGGGGAGGGAGGAAGTGCTCCCATTGGACTGCTGGGCAAAGGGGTGGGACAAGCTATGTGCTGGGGTGACTGCATGAATGCCCACAGAGAGGGCCTCGAGTGCCAACTCTGGCACGCGTGCCATAGGTTTGCCACTACTGCACTAGAAGGAAGTGAAAGCTGCGAGTGTTTCCATCCATTTTTTATGGCAGGGCCAGCTTCCCTCCCAACCAGAAGCGTAGCGTGCCTTGGCGGGGCCCCGTATAAAAATTTGTTTGGGGGCCCTTAGGAAGGGTAAAGATTTCTCACAAAAGAAAAAATGCATAAAATTACTTAAACGGGGAAATCCCGCAGCCTGCGATAACCGATGTAGGGTGTTGCCAACTTTTGAACGCACGCTTTACAAAGCTGGCTTGAGACTAAATATCAAGAAAACCAAGATCATGGCAACAGGCCCTATCAGTCCCTGGAAAATAGATGGGGAAGAAGTAGAGGCAGTTACAGATTTTACTTTCCTAGGATCAAAGCTCACTGCAGATGGGGATTGCAGCCATGAAATAAAAAGGCGACTGATTCTCGGGAGGCAAGCGATGAGAAACCTGGGGAACATAGTGAAAAGTAGAGACATTAAATTGCAAACAAAGATTCGCATAGTCAGGGCAATGGTATTCCCTGTGGCAATGTATGGTTGTGAGAGCTGGACCATTAGGAAAGCGGAGCGCAGAAAAATAGACGCCTTTGAGATGTGGTGTTGGAGGAGAGTTTTGAGAGTACCCTGGACAGCGAGGAGAACAAATGGGTCAATCTTAGAAGAAACCAAGCCTGACTGCTCCTTAGAAGGTCAAATAATAAAGATGAAGCTAAAGTACTTTGGACATCAAATGAGAAGAGAGGATTCACTTGAGAAAGCCTTGATGCTTGGAAGGGTAGAGGGCAAAAGAAGAAGGGGACGGCCCAAGATGGGATGGCTAGATGGTATTGTGGAGATAATGGGCACAGAGCTGAGTGAGTTGAGGGGGATGGTGGAGGACAGGAATGCCTGGAGGACAGTGGTCCATGGGGTCGCAGAGGGTCGGAATCGACTGTGCGACTGAACAACAACAACATTTGTTTTGCTTACGCACGTTGGGGGCCCCGTGGCCCTCCTCCCACCTTTGGTCCAACTTTCCTCCCCTTTGCGTTATCTCTTTGCTTCCCGTTAGAAAACCTGTCCAGGGCGGGCAGGCAGGCGCTGAAGAGCAGCGCCACCCTTTTGCGGGTAACGGGCAGGAGGAATTGGGGGTTGGGGGGGGGGCACCAAAGGAGACCGTCCCTTCTCAGGCCTTCCCACAATGACGTTGGCTTCGGCAGAAACAGGAGAGGTGGGAACCGCTGCAACCCGCGCTGCTGGCTGCTGCCCGTGGCCTTTGCCACCATTGGCAGGGCGGGTCCACGGCCGGGGAAGCGGGAGAGACCGTCAAAGCCCTCCCAGCCTCTTCCCGGGCCAGAGTGCCCTCCGCTGCTGTTGCTGCGGTCCCGCCGGAGGCGTCGCCAGCGCTCGGCGGCCTCTCCCCGTGCCGCCCCCTCCCCAGTGAAGGTCCCAGAGCGTCCGGCGGTCCGAGTGTCCCTGGTTCATCAGGGGCCGCGCGCGCACACCCGCTCTCTCGCGTGAGTGGAGGCGACAGAAGCAGCGGAGAAAGGAGAGCCCTGCCCTCCCTTCTTTGTCCTGGGCAGGTGGGAGGGGGCAGCCCAAGGCCTCCCAGAAAGGCACCCGCCCCCAGCCCGCTTCCGGCGCCCTCTCCCAAGGCTCCCTGGCCGTCGCCTCCCTCCCGCTCTGCATTTGTTTTGCTTACGCACGTTGGGGGCCCCCGTGGCCCGGGGGCCCCGTATAATTGATACGGCTGATACGGCGGTAGCTACGCCCCTGCTCCCAACGTGTGTCCTGGCCTTGTCTCACCTGCAAGAATTCAGCCGGAAGCTTCTGACACTTCTTCTCCATCTCCTGGATGAGTCCTCCAAGAGAGGAGAGCTCCCCCAAGAGTCTGGCCAGATCCTTGTCTCTTTTCTTTGCCGTCTCCTTCTCCACCTCTTCCAAGTGGGTCAAGAGAAGCTTCTCTTCTTTATTTAGTAAGGAGTGGAGCTCCCTGAATTTTTTCTTCATCTTCTCCATCTCTGCTTTTGTTCGTTTCTGCAACAGGCATTCAGAAAGAAGAAACAAATGAGATGCATGACAGGATCCGTGACTGGTGGCTTCGCATGGTCAGATTCTAAGCATGTTGGCCTCCAGACATATTCCTCTCTTGCTTCTCATCTAATCTAAGTTGTTGTCATGGATATGTTGTACTAAACACAGGAAGGTGCAAGACCATTTTCTCACTTTATGTTTTACCATCTTCTAACTTTAGAGTCAAAAGCAAGAAATTGCACATAGATAAATAGGTACCCCTTTGGTGGGAAGGTAAACAGCATTCTGCCTGCCACATGTCCAGATGCTGACAGCGATGGTTCTTTGGCTGTAAACAGAGATGAGCACACGAGGCCCCTCAATGTGCACAGAGGAGGACATTATGTTGGGAAGAGGAAATGCTGTTGATGTGGCCAAATATTGGATCGATGTCATCTTACCCTTTTTAATGCTATTTTCTTTTCAGATGTGTCAGTTTTAGCTTTGTATGTCATTATATGCTGGTGGTGCATCTGACACAAATAAAGAAATGAAACACTGAACCCTAGAGACCACTGATGGTGAACCTTGATAAGGGATTCTGGGGATTGAAGTTCAAGAACATCTGGAGTGCCAAGGTTTGTCATCATTGCTATAGATGGATATGACTGATTTTCAAATAAGGGAGACCTTTACCTATAGACCCAACGGCCATAAATACAAAGCAATCCCAAAAGTGCACAGAATATTACCTAACTGATATATTGGAGACCCATTTAAAAGGACTGAATAGTAATCAAGGGTTCTTAAGTCTTTTTTTATTGTTATATGACAGGGGTGCCCAAACTTTTTGGGCTGTGGGCTGATCATGTGGTTCAGTGAGCCGGTCACTAAGGCCTTGGTGCGGTTCCCAATGCCAAAACATATGGCCCACGAAGCCCTTGTCGCTCCTGGAAGCAGAAGTAAAACGCGCCAGTATGGGCGCGTTTTACTTCCGCTTCCAGGAGCGACGAGGGCTTCGTGGGCCAGATGAATTGGCATCGGGGGCCGCACCCGGCCCCAGGGCCTTAGTTTGGGCACCACTGTTCTATACTATCAAGTTGACCTTAACAGGACTTTCAGGGTAAATAAGATTTTTAAGGAGTGGCATTATTTTATTTATTTATTTAATTTCATTTGTACCCTGCCATTCTATGGCTGGCTTAATGCTTCCCTCCTCCTGGTATCTGACTATGGAGCCAGAGGTTGGGAGTTTGAATCCCCACTGTGCCTCCAGATAGAAGAGCCAGCCTGTGTAGTTGCAGATTCCCAAAATGCCTCCAGAGGAAGGGAGTGCAAATCATTTTTGTTTTTCAGAAAACAAAACAAACAAAATAAAATAAAATACACAGTAGCACTTTAAAGACTAACTGTTATATTTTTATTGTTAGCTTTCGTGGATCAAGTCCACTTCATCAGACAAGGAATGAAACTTACAGGCATGTTCCTTTTATACCAAATTCAGGTGGTCGACAGGAGAAGGGTTGGTGTCAAGCAAAATGACAGACAAGCAAGCACAAGAATGCAGTATCACCCAGCTATTAGCAACAATAGATTATTCCGATAAACGCTAAAAGACTCCCTTTCAATCTCAAGATTGCTGAGTAAACCCACTATGGTATCTGATCAACTATTCCAAAAAATTCATTTTTGTTTGTGCTCTACCTAGAAAATCCTACAAAAAGGTTCGCCTAAGTCATAACTGCCTTGACAGCATACGATTATAAGTCATTTATCAGTTCTATACCCCCAGTAAGCTTCCTTGACTGAAATGGAAATCAAATCCCTGTGTATTCTCTGCATTTAAGGAATTTGCCTACTCCAGATTTGGGAAGATTCACTTTTCAAATAACCATTCTTTACTTTGGAGTCATTATTTCACCAAGGAGTCCATGCATTGGTAGATATCTCCACGACGAAATTGCAGACACGCAAATGGACCTGAGAAATCAAGTCCATCTGCATGTGGTTTTCTTTAGCCAATTAGATATCACGTCACCCGTTGGATAGGCAGAGAATGATGTGTGCCCTCCGATTTCACCAGGCCAAGGAATCCAATGGAGGACACTTGGGTGAGTTTTAATCCCGGCCTACCATCACTGGCAAGAGATGGGCAACATTGCCTAGTTTGACCACTCAAGCCTCTGCACCCAGACAAGCCTTTCATTCATTACAGTAACTGCTTTTAATTACATATGATGCTATTCCGAGTAATAAAGGTTGTTGATCTTGCCTCTAGCTGTGTTGAAGTGTATCTTCCATTTCCACATATTAAATTAAGAACTGTTTCCCTTTTTAACAATATTGGTACAGTAAAACCTCATATAACACTAAAACCTGGTTCCACAAGTCTTGGTGTTATATGATTTTTAGTGTTATCTGATCCTCTATGGGATCCATAGAGATACATTGTAACCACACAGGCTTTAGCGGTTGTTATCTGAAGCATCCCATAGGCTCTTAATGTTATCTGATGCAATTATTCCCCCCAGATTCCTTAATGTTATGCGATTTTAGTGTTATTCGATACTAATGTTATATGAGGTATTAGTACTTACAAGTAACTCTTGGCTTTCTTCTTCCATTTCTACTTTATATCCCACAATGTTTGCTCTCTTCTTCTTCAGAAGCTCCAGGCGGCTACGGATCAGACCCTGAAGGGAAAAAAGAAGCCCTTTCTTTAATTCAGATTCAAAGGGGATGGGAAGAACTGGCTTGCTCTCTATTAATAGGAAGGTGGGGCTATCTTTTCCCCTAGGATATGATTCCAGGAACAAGGAACTGGTCCTTACTACCACTTGGCTCAATAACCCCCTCGTGAAATTTGGACATTTCCTGTTTTACATCTTCTCCCTCACTCTCTCTTAATCATAAGAACGCTCACTTGCACAAACAGATACACATACACTGTCTATAATAGAAATACATGCTCCAGAAATCGTATCTTGGTGGGGCCCGTGAAACTCTTAACAGAGAGAATTAACAGAGGGTTTTTCAGACAGGGTCCCCAAATATTTCCCCTCCTGCTCCAGATCCACACCAATATCCTAGTACAGGCAGGGGCAGGATTTAGCAGGATGACACCAGTTCACCAGAACCAATAGCAGAAATTCTGACCGGCCCTGCCCACATAAATTTTGAAATAAAGTACAGTAGTCCTAATTTGGGTTCAACGCAGGGCTTCCTCCTGGCCACATCCACCAGACAATGCCCACAGAGTAGGAAGTAAAAATGTTTTGAATCCCACCACTGGCCCGGGGACCGGATGTGGCCTACCACACCATTTCATGTGGCACCCCACTGTCTCTGTCACATCTGGAAGTGCCATGTGTGGCAGGCAGGGCAAAATGGCCATCTGGCCCCAGAAACTATCTGAGGGAGTGAAACCGGGCCCTCGGCTTGAAAAGGTTGAGAACCCCTGCCCTAGTATGATTCTCCATGAATCCAAAAAGGAACAAGGAATCTATTTGCCTTCTACGCAAAAACCAAAACTTTGTATTTCTCTTAATATAAACAGATTAAAACTACTGCTAAATCAAAAGTTCAGAAACATCACTAGCACATTCCCAATCCTCCTAATTATTTCAGCAGATGCCCTTCTTACCTGGTAATCTTGGGCTGCCTCCTCCACAGGAACCACATTATGATTTCGGTGCTCTTTGGCTTTGTCACAAACCACACAAATGAGGACTATGTCGTCCTTGCAGAAGAGCTTCAGGGGCTCCTCCTGGTGTTTCCCACAGACTCCCCCCTTTCCCTCGGGGCTTTTCCCCTCTTGAATATGGAGTTTCCTGGCTAATTCCACAAAGTTTGCCAGTGGACGATTTGGGATGAACTTCCTTCGGACTTTTCTTCTGCATAGAGGGCAAGAAATCTCTTCTCTCCTGAAATTTTCCCAGTATTTGGCCTGGCAGGCTTGGCAGAAATTGTGACTACATTCAATGGTGACTAGATCCTGGAAATACTCCTGGCAGATGGAGCAAGTGGATTCCTCCGCAGCTGTGGGGTGGCTGGGTAAGCCGATGGGGGAGCCCCCCATCAGCTTTCCAGCCTCCCCACCCCTGCCTCCGTAGCTGCAGGGTGGCTGGGAAGCTGAACGGAGAACCCCGTTCAGCTTTCCACCCACCCTGCTGCTAAGAACAACTGTATCGTATAACGTTAAAAATCACGTTATTCGATACAAGATTTTTCCGAAAATCTTGTAACGTTATGCGGTTTTAACGCTATATGATACTCGCGTTATACAGGGTATTACTGTAATTGATAAATGTGGAACCAAGTCTCAACGTTAACCGGGGTACTAGTGTATATCTGTTTTGTGTTACAGTTGTTGCACTGTTTTCGGAAAAATCTTGTATCGAATAACGCAATTTTTAACGTTATCCGATACAGTCGTTCTTAGCAGCAGGGTGGCTGGAAAGCTGAACGGGGTTCTCCGTTCAGCTTCCCAGCCACCCTGCAGCTACAGAGGCAGGGGTGGGGAGGCTGGAAAGCTGACGGGGGGCTCCCCCGTCGGCTTCCCCAGCCACCCCATAGCTGCGGAGGCAAGGGTGGGTGGCTAGGGAAGCCGACAGGGAGTCCCCATCAGCTTCCCCAGCCACCCTGCAGCTGTAGATTGGGTCCTCTGATCTCTCTGGAGCAGGCAGGGGACACGATCCAAGCTGTTTCTGGGCTTCCCCGATGTCCTCAGCCAGTGCAGCAAGCCAAAACGTCAGGGTTCGAATCCTGACATTCTGGCTTGCTGCACTGGCTGAGGACATCGGGGAAGCCCAGAAACAGCTTGGATCAGATCTACCCACCTCCCTGGACCCAGCAGGCATCCCTGGACCAATTTTGGGGTATTTGACACCCACCCCCCTGCCGGGTCCAGAGAGGTGGGGAGACCCGATCCAAGCTGTTTCCAAAGTTCCCCCACCTCCCTGGAGGCTGCAGCAAGCCAAAATGTCCGGATTCAAATTCCGACGTCCTGGCTTGCTGCAGCCTCCAGGGAAACAGGGCTTTTTTTAACGTTATGTGATCAATGCATCGCACAACGTTAAAAACCGGATAACGACGAGACTTGTGGAACCAAGTCTCAACATTATCCAGGGTACTAGTGTATATCTGTTTTGTGTTACAGTTGTTGCACTGTACTGTATATACTGGCACTTTTTTTACTTCCTGAGTAAACCTACATCGAGGTTTTCTTCTGCACCAAAATCTGTCTGCCTGTTTTTCTCACAAGGGACCATCTTGCCAGGTGCGAACCTCTTGCTGGCCACTGCATACCACTCTGCTAACCGTTTACATCAACATGAAGCACTGAATAGTTTGTGATGCAATCAATAAAGCATAGATGGATCTTCTACAATGTTTTGATGTATTCCAGTGGCAATGTATAATTGCAATATGATCTCTAGTGTGTCTTCCTTTTTGGACTCCTGCTTGAACACTGGGCATTTCTCACACAATATACATGGTAACATTCTAGTAAAGATAAAGGTCACTCTTGGTGGAAAGCCAGTCGTATCTGACTAGGGATCATCTCTGTTTCAAAGCCAAAGAGCCAGCACTGTCTGCTTCTGCAGATGTTTCCATGGTCATGTGGCAGGCATAACTAGAGACCAGAGTGTACGGAACGCTGTTTGCCTTCCCACCAAAGTGGTCCCTATTTATCTACTTGCAATTTCGTGCTTTCAAACTGCTAGGTTGGCAGGAGCTGGGACAAGGACGGATGCTCACTCCATCATGCAGTACTTGGGAATCAAACTGCCGACCTCCCTCCTTCCAGTCAGCGTCTTAGCCACTTGAGTCACTGGAGTCCCAGATCCAAGCTTGGGAAAATTGTCCCATTCGTTTCCAGAAAAAACATGTTAAAGTCCTGGTGGGGGGGGGGGGAAGAGGAGTCATCCTCAGCCCTTTTCCTCAAAAGCCGTGAGGGAGCAAGAAATGTCTAAGAAGCCAAGCCTCCTCCTGACACTGGGATGGAGGATTTCTTCTTCACGTGATTGCAAAGGGTTAAATCCCTTTGGCCGTAGGGAAGGAGGACGACGAAGGAGAAGCCGCGGGTTGGAGGGACATCACCACCGACAGAGGAGCTGCCGACACAAGACCACCTTAGCAGGCATCAGGCAGCCGAAACCGAATAGCTACATGCATAGGATAAGTACCGTAATTCATCTACACTAACGTAGTAGACCACAACAAAATGTGGCAAGTAATTAAAGAGATGGGAATACCAGAACACCTTATATGCCTCATGAGAAATCTGTACATGAATCAAGAAGCAACAGTTTGAGATATGCAGATGATACCCCCCTAATGGCAGAAAGTGAGGAGGACCTAAAGAAGCTCCTGATTAGGTTGAAAGAAGAGAGTGCAAAAGCTGGCTTGAGACTCAATATAAAGAAAACTAAGATAATGGCAACAGGCCCTATCAGTCCCTGGAAAATAGATGGGGAAGAAGTAGAAGCAGTGACAGATTTTACTTTCTTAGGATCAAAGCTCACTGCAGATGGTAATTGCAGCCATGAAATAAAAAGGAGACTGATTCTTGGGAGGCAAGCGATGAGAAACCTGGGGAGCCTAGTGAAAAGTAGAGACATCAAATTGCAAACAAAAATTCGTATAGTCAAAGCAATGGTATTCCCTGTGGCAATGTATGGTTGTGAGAGCTGGACCATTAGGAAAGCTGAGCGCAGAAGAATAGATGCCTTTGAGATGTGGTGTTGGAGGCAAGTTTTGAGAGTCCCCTGGACAGCGAGGAGAACAAAAAGGTCAATCTTAGAATCTCAGAAAACAAAACAAAGCAAAATAAACAAAATAAAATAAAAAACACAGTAGCACTTTAAAGACTAACTGTTATATTTTTATTGTTAGCTTTCGTGGATCAAGTCCACTTCATCAGACAAGGAATGAAACTTACAGGCATGTTCCTTATACACTAGTACCCCAAATAACGCGAGTATCGTATAGCGTGAAAACAGTGCAACGTGACAAGATTTTCGGAAAAATCTTGTATCAAATAACGCAATTTTCACGTTATTCGGAACAAGCGTATGCGGGGTGGTGGTGGATTGGGTAGAACATCTACCCAACACACACACACACCCAGTGCCTGCCCCCATGATGTTTGGAAAGGGTACGGGGATCCTTACCCTTTCAAAACTTCGGGAGAGGAGAACATTGTCTCCCCAGCTTGGGAAAGAGGCAGCTTGGCCGAAATTCCCTCCCCCTGCACGGGGGTGAGGATTTCGACCAAGCCGCCTCTTTCCCGGGCACGCTATAGCAACGCGGATCGCACGTCAAGTGGGATCCCCGTTTCGCTCGCCTAAACATGGGTCGGCTTTTTAAAAAGACCCCGTGTTGGGATCTCCCACGGGCGCGGGCGCGCCTGTCAGATGGGGGCTGCAGAGGCTATGGGGAAGAGCTCCATAGCCTCTGCAGCCCCCGTCTCACACGTGCCCGTGCCCGTGTGAGAAGCCGACATGGGGGATTTTGAACTCCGCCCCCCCTCCACCGCAAGGCAGCAAAAAGTCCCCAAAGCGCCTAAACGGGCATCGCGCGTGTCAAGGCAAGGTATCAAAGCGGGGGGTGCCACCTCCCACTTTGATCCCTTACCTTAACGTGGGATCCCCGTTTCGCTCGCCTAAACATGGGTCGGCTTTTTAAAAAGCCCCCGTGTTGGAATCTCCCATGGGCGCGCCTGTCAGATGGGGGCTGCAGAGGTTATGGGGAAGAGCTCCGTAGCCTCTGCAGCCCCCGTCTCACATGTGCACGCGCCCGTGCGAGAAGCCGACATGGGGGATTTCGAACTCCGCTTCCCCTCCACCGCAAGGCAGCAAAAAGTCTCCCAAAGCGCCTAAACGGGCATCGCGTGCGTCAAGGCAAGGTATCAAAGCGGGGGGTGCCACCCCCCGCTTTGATCCCTTACCTTAACGTGGGATCCCCATTTCGCGCGCCTGGGCAAGGCGAGGGTTTTCCGAATTCTCCCCTTCCCCGGGGGAGGGGGCGAATCAGAAATCCCGACAGGCGCCTTGCCATGGGAGTTTGGGCACCCCAAGTCCCAAGGCACAGCGCCTGGGCGAGGTGAGGGTTTTCCGAATTCTCCCCTCCCCGGGGGAGGGGGGGAATCGGAAATGCCGACAGGCGCCTTGCCATGGGAGTTTTGGCACCCCAAGTCCCATGGCACAGCGCCTGAGCGAGGCGAGGCTGTTCCGAATTCCCCCTCCCCCCAGGGAGGGGGGAATCGGAAATGCCGACCCTTGCCCAGATGCGCGAAATGGGGATCGCACGTCAAGGTAAGGGATCAAAGTGGAGTAGCACCCCCCGCTTTGATCTCTTGCCTTGATGCTATACCCGTTTGGTAGAAGAGGCTCCCGCTGGCGCGCCTTTTCGCGCGCGTGCGAGCGCCTCTTCTCAGGTTTTTTTTTAGCGTTGTTTGATCAATGTATCAAACAACGCGAAAAACCGAACAACGTCATGACTTGTGGAACCATGTCATAACGTTATTCGGGGTATTACTGTATACCAAATTCAGGTGGTCGACGGGAGAAGGGTTGGTGTCAAGCAAGATGACAGACAAGCAAGCACAAGAATGCAGTATCACCCAGCCATTAGCAACAATAGATTATTCAGATAAACTCTGAAAGACTCTCTTTCAATCTCAAGGTTGCTGAGTAAGCCCACTATGGTATCTGATCAACTTGTGACCTGCATGTCATGGGGGGAAAACAAACAAACTCCTGTACCTGGTTACTTTCTGTTTTACTAAAGAGAATTGGCAGGAAGGTTGTAATATAAAATCATATAGCAATCTCTGTATCAAATTTGATAATGTCCCAGAAACCCTTCACTAATATTTAGCCCCCTGTGATGGGTATCTAACAGATGGATGCATTTGATTTCTGCTGTCTCCCTTTCTATCCTAGTTTTGTAATTACTCTGTTCCAGAATTGGAACTTTCAGGTCTTGGATAGAGTGTCCAGTTAGATAGAAGTGGTTTGAGACAGGTTTCTCCGTGTTGCCATTCCGGATATCTGATTTGTGTCCATTAATCCTTTTGCGTAAAGATTGTCCTGTTTGTCCTACATAAAGCACGGATGGACATTTCTGGAGCAGAGAAATTACAAAACTAGGATTGAAAGGGAGACATTTCCTCATGTTTCCCAAGGCTTGAAGATGCAGTTTTTTAGCTAGGCCTCATAAAAATCCTTTGTCTTCTCTGTGCCTCAAGGCTGTGTCACAAGACTACCTGTTTTCCAGTATTCCTTATCTTTCTAGCTAGCTGAGATCCATGTTTTGTCTACATGCTAGAACACTGATTCCACATGTGTGAAAACAATCCATTGTTTTGAGAAAGTTACTCTCTGTTACCTGATTGGCCAAGGTTAAACGACGTGACCAGGAATTCTCCATGTTGAGGCCAAGTTAGTGAGTTCGTTTTTGGATCTCTATGGGCTAACATCCTTTGCCTGGGGGCTATGCATTTTTGCTCCTTAAAAATTGTTGCCTAGATTACCTATGGATTGTGCTGGACTGACTTATGCTACTGACTTTTATGCTTTATGAACCTGATAAATATACCTGATCAACAAACCTTGGTTTGCTTGAGCAACGTGTCTTAATTGGACTAAGGGTAAGAGAAGCATTGCATTCACACAAGCCTCTGAATACGCTACCTGTTTAAACCTCCTGGTGGATGAGAAGCAGCTGAGGGTTGTAAATCTGCTTTGCCGGCCCGCCCGCCCTCTGGGGGCTTTGGTATAGGAGGGCCAGAGCAGAGGGGGCTGGCTGGTTTCGTGACAGATGTCCCGGTTTGGCAGGAGAGTCTTGGTTGTGTGGGGAATTATTACAGTGGCCCTGCAGTTGCAGCATTAAATTAGATTAGATACTTTATTGGTATGAATATTGAACATTCAGTATTGTTGATGTCTATGGTACAACAGCTTCCTAGATTTATTCATTTCCTCTGATTATTTGCAATACTTCTCGATGTCTTCTATATGACAGTGTTTGAAAAACTGGATCTAAAAATTGACTCTATTTCTGACAACTTATACTTTTCCTTCTTGTCTGTCATTCATAATTTCAAATGATTCCTCAGCCATCCATCTAGCCTTTTCTTTTGACAACAGGACTCGTCTTTATGCATTGTTCCTTAATAAAATCTCTGGGTTCAACCTACAGCTCTTCTTGTTCACAGTCAGTTGAATTTACTAATGCATACATGTTCCTTGTATTAATCATCTTCTGCCATATCCGAATCTAAATATTGGCGATCCCCATGCCAATCAGCCATGCTGACTGTCCTGTGAATATAATGCAGTGGCCTTTCATCTGCCTTCAGCATCTCAGCATGACCCCCGTACCACTGATCATCCAGTTCTTTGTGTCACTTTCTGGTCCTGGGCCCTTTTGGCACACAAAGTCCTCCTCAGCCCCAGACCAGTATTGATGAAGCTGCTGCCTTCCCTCAAGATGGTTTCAAGTGGGATTTAATCCACTTGGGAACCATCACCCTTCCCTGTAGACTTTGGCAGAAATGTTCATTAAATTATATGGTGGCTGCTCAACCAGTAAGAGTTTGGGCAAGGAATGGCCAAGTTGTACAGTGCAACTTCTAAAGCAGGGGTCAGCAACCTAGGGCCTGCAGGTTGAATCTGGCCAACGACGCCAAATAATCCATCCCTTGCTCCAACTGCTGCTGGTGCCAGACATGGGGGGGGGGACTCTTTCAATATGTCCTGACTTCATTTTAAAAGCTAAGAGGGATAGAAGCAGGCCCAAAATGGATGCCAACATATACCATCATGCAGAGTGGCCATATGGAGCCATGTGTATAGGAATCAATTTTAAAAGCTAACAGCATGGGTGCCCAAACTTTTCAGGCCATGGGCCAGTCATGAGGTTCATGGGTGCCCAAACTATGGCCCATGGGCCAGATCCATCCCATGACACCAATTCATCTGGCCCACTCCACCCTCATCTCTCCCAAAAATGGAAGTAAAACTCACCCGACTTCCACTTCTGGGAGTGACGAGGGTGGCGTGGGCTGGATGAATTGGCATTGGAGGCTGGATCTGGCCTGCAGGGAGTAGTTTGGGCGCCCATTAACCACGTGACTGGCCCATGGCCTGAGAAGTTTGGGCACTTTTGCTGTTAGCAGGGCTAGTGGGCCAGATCTGGCCCATAACACCAATTCATCTGGCCCACACCACCCTTGTCGCTCCAAGAAACAGAAGTAAAATTCACCCAACTTCCGCTTCTGGGAGCGAGGAAGGTGGCGTGGAACGGATAAATTGGTGTTGTGGGCCGGTCCCAGCCCACGACTCATCGTTTTGGCACCCATGAACCATGTGACTGGCCCATGGCCTGAAATGTTTGGACACTCCTGCTGTTAGCATTTCAGATGGATTCCTGTGAATATGGCTCCAGATGGCCACCTTGCATGTTGGTAAATGTTGGCATCCATTTTGGGTCCTGCTTCTATCATTTTGGGCCCTGCTTATATCCCTGTTAGCCAGGGGTGCCCAAACTATGGCCTATGTGCTGGATCCAGCCAATGTCACCAGAAGCGGAAGTAAAATTCACCCAGCTTCCACTTCTGGGAGCGACGAGGAACGGGCCGGATGAATTGGTGTCAGGGGCAGATCTGGTGCACAGGTTGTAGTTTTGGCACCCATGAATCACGTGACTGGCCCGTGGCCTGAAAAGATAGGGCACCCCTGCTATTAGCTTTTAAAATGATTTCCTGTGTACATTTAGTTAATTTAATTGTTCGGTTTTTATGCCGCCCGACTTGCCTAAGCGACTCTGGGCGGCTAACAACAATACAAAAAGAATACAAAATATACAGTTACAATTAAATTAGCAGAATGCACAACAGTTCAGAACTTTAAACTAAAAAATCCCACTTACAAACCAGTACCCCACAAACCGAGAAACCAAATCAACTTCAAAAAAAATTAAACTATATATTTACAAAAAACCCTTCAAAGACTTAAAAGTTTAAAAGGTTAAAAAGGTTAAAAAAAGTTTAAATGTTTAAAAGAATGAGAGAGGGGTGGCTATCCCATCAGATCAGCCACCCAACATGGGACCCCATATTACTGGAGCCCCACACCTGCCCTGCCAGCCAGGTTTTTAGGCCCTTCTGAAAGGGCAGGAGCTCTGTGTGTAGGCGTAACTCAGTTGTCAGGAGGTTCCAAAGGGCCGGGGCAGACACAGAGAAGGCCCTCCTAGTGCTAGAGAGATGCGCCTCTCTAGCTGATGGAATAAGAAGGGAGCCTCTCCGATCCATCCTGGTGGGACGGACAGATGTTCTTGGGGTGACGCAGTCTCTTAAGTATCCTGGCCCACTACCATGTAGGGCTTTAAAGGTAATGACCAGCATCTTGAATTGCACCCGGAGACATACTGGCAACCAGTGCAGCTCCTGAAGTAGTGGTGAGGCACGAGCACAACGCCCGCACCCCATCACTACCCGAGCAGCTGCATTCTGGACCAACTGCAGCCTCCGAATGGTCACCAAGGGCAGCCCCATGTAGAGCACATTACGGTAATCAAGTCTGGAGGTGACCAAAGCATGTGTGATCATGAGCAAGGAGTCCTGATCTAGGAGCGGGCGTAACTCGCGTATTACACGAAATTGTGCAAAAGCCCTCCTGGCCACGACTGCCACCTGCTCTTCAAGCAGTAGTCATGAGTCCAAGAGGACCCACAGATTACGCACTCGGTCTGTTTGGGGCAAAGCTGCCCCATCCAGAACCAAAAATGGCAACTCCCGAGATAGCGCAGGACCCCTTACCCATAGCCACTCAGTCTTGCCAGGATTCAGTTGTAGCCCGTTGTCCCCCATCCAGACCCTGACAGCCTCCAGGCACCTGGATAGGACTTCTACTGCATCAATTGGATCTCCACGGGCTGAGATATACAGCTGGGTGTCATCTGTGTATTGGTGATACCTCACCCCGTGGGAATGGATGATCTCACCCAGTGGCTTCATGTAGATGTTAAATAGGAGAGGTGAGAGTACCGAGCCCTGAGGGACCCCATATTGAAGGACCTAGGGCTGGACTTCTCACTCTCCAGCCACACCGACTGGGTCCGGCCCCTCAGAAATGAGGAAAGCCAGGACAACACAATGCCCTGGATCCCCAATCCTTGGAGCCTTCCCAGAGGGATACCGTGGTCGACGGTATCGAAAGCCGCTGAGAGGTCAAGAACAGCCGGGACGGACGGATGACCTCCATCCTGTTCTCGCCAGAGATCATCCACCAATGTGACAAATGCAGTTTCTGTACTATATCCGTGCCTGAATCCTGACTGAAAAGGGTCCAGATAATCTGCTTCATCCAGGACTTCCTGTAGCTGCCGCGCCACTGCCTTTTCCAAGACCTTACCCAAAAAGGGTAGGTTGGATAACGGTCGGTAGTTGGTAAGTACCGTAGGGTCGAGGGATGGCTTTTTCAGGAGGGGACACACCAAAGCATGTTTTAAGGGTACTGGGGAAAAACCCCTCCTGCAGAGATGAATTTATAATTGCCTTGACCCAACTGCCTGACACAGATGCCTTGACTAGCCAGGCAGGGCATGGATCAAATTCACAGGCAGGGGCACGAACAGATCCAAGAAGCCTGTCCACTTCCTCAGGACCAACTGGATCGAACCAATCCCAGATAACATGGCCAGACTGCACTCTGGTCAATCCCAGCTCTATATCTTCCACGCTGGGATTAAACTTCAAGCGAATCTGAGCGATTTTCTCCTCCAAATAATCAGCAAAAGCCTCAGCTGATCCCTGCCAACCAGGGCCAGAGCCCCATTCTACCAAGGAGGGACCTGGTCACCCGGAACAAGGTCGCTGGGCGATTATCCGCAGAGGCGATTAGGGTCCAGATGGCCACTTTACATGATGGTAAATGTTGGCATCCATTTTGGATCCTGGAGTGCCCAAAGTATGGCATGTGGGCCAGATCTGGCCCATGATGCCAATTCATCTGGCCCACTCCACCCTCATTGCTCCCAGAAGCAGAAGTAAAACTCACCCAACTTCCACTTCGGGGAGTGATGAGGGTGTTGTGGGCCGGATGAACTGGCATTGGGGGCCGGATCCAGGGAAAAGGGGGGACGCCTGCTCTCTTTCTCCCAAGGAGGCACACTGAGGATCACAGCATCTGATCCTTATTGTGCCTCCTTGGGAGAAAAAGAGCAGCAGGCCCCCCTTTCTCCCAAGGAGGCAAGCTGCTGAGGATCAGATGCTGTGACTGAGATTGTGCATCCTTGGGAGAAAGAGAGCAGGCAGCCCAGTGGTGGGCAGCCAAAATTTTTACTACCACACTGTGGGCGGAGCCAAAATAATAGGTGTTGCCAACGTCATGATGTCATGTGCGGAACCAATGATGTGGGCGGAGCCAACATAAAAAAACCCCATAAAATAAGTACACATAAAAATATAAATTAAATAGACATAAAAATGCACATAAAAACACATAAAATACACATTAAAATAAATACACATTAAATAGACATAAAAACATAAAAATACAAATTAAATACACATAAAACACATAAAAATACACATTAAAAATGAATACACATTAAATACAAATTAAAATACACACCCACACCCCACATCCAAAGGTGAGTCAGTTACCCTGGGGAGCAAGTTATAGTGAGCTTCAGGCTAGCTGCTTCCAGTGATAGGATGTAACAGGTTCTCACCAGTCCCCAGAACCGGTAGTAACTTTCCCCAGTGTCCCGGAGAACCAGTAGCAGCTTTTGGGGGGGAACCACCTTCGGGGCTTACCTTTTCACTGCACATGCGCGCCTAGCACTTGGTGTGCATGCACGCTTACAGTGCTTGGCACATATGCACTGCCTCCTTGCTGTCTGCCCAAGTGGGGAGGAGGAAGAGAAGCTGCTAGCCTGAAGCTCCCTATAACCTGAAGCTCCCCAGGGTAAGTGACTCACCTTTGGATGTGGTGTGTCTGTGTGTATTTTAATGTGTTTTAAATACCTTTACCTATATTGACGTACTACCACAGTTCCTAAAAAGGCCTGGCGGCCGGTGGCTTGGGGTTTTTAAGCAAAGTCTTGGAGTTACTTCATCAATAAGTTATACCTGTGCTGTTCCAATTGCTGTTCCAATTGGAGAACCCTTAAGGAGAACTGGTACGATGACCATATCCATCTTGCAACATGGTGCTGCCCTGGTACTTATACTAACAGGTAAGTGATGGGTTTGTGTTTGGGGTGGGTGGGTTGATTTATGTTTGGGATGGGTTGGTGGGTGTATTTTAATGTAATTTTTATTTTATTTATTTATTTAATTTATTTGCGGGTTTGTGTTGTGGGTGGATGGGTGTGTTGAGGTGTGTGTGTGTCTGTGCATATTTCTATTTTATTTTATTTGGACCCACCCATGATGTCATGACGTTAGCTCCGCCCAGACTGTGATGACGTAACGGTGGGGTAGTAAAAATTTTGACATCCCACCACTGGCTGCTTCTCTTCCTCCCCGCTTGGGAGGACAGCAAGGAGGCCGCGCATGTGCACCAAGCGCTGTAGGTGTTCATGCACACCAAGTGCTTGGCTCACATGCGCAGTGGGGGAACCGGTGAAAAGGCAAGCCCCCATGATGGTTCACCCCAAAAGCTGCTACCGGTTCTCCGGGACACTGGGAAAAGTTACTACCGGTTCTGCGAACTGATGTGAACCTGTTGCTGCTCATCACTGAGGCAGGCCCCCCCCCCTTTCTCCTAAGGAGGCATGCTGCTAAAAATCACATGCTGGAATCGTGATTGAGATTGTGCAAACTTGGGAGCAAGAGAGCTGGCAGCCCCCCATTTTCCCCAAGGAGGCATGCTGCTGAAGATCAGATGTTCTGATTGTGACTGAGATTGAGCCTCCTTGGGAGTAAGAGAGCAGGCAGCCCCCCTCCCTTCTCCCAAGGCAAACTGATGAGTTCCAGCCACAACTCAGGGAATTTGAGGGAAACATTTGCATCAGATAACGCTAACATAATGTTGTGCGATGCAAATATTTGCCTCAAATTCCCCAATGTTATCCGATTTTAGCCTCATCTGATGCAAAGGTTATCCGATGTATCACTGAATATTGAATTATAGTAATATCCCGGATAACGATTGCATTGGATAACGCTAGAATCGGATAACGATGCAAGTTTTTTGGGAAAAACTTGCATTGGATAACGATTCATTAGCGTTATCTGAGGCAATGGTCTGGGGAGGTTTGAGTAGAACTACCAAACTACCCCCCACCCGCAGTTATCTCTGCGACTGCAGTAGGGTTGGGGGGAAGGCACGCGCCTTTACCCCGACCCTACTGCAGTCGCTGTGAATGAAGAAGGTTTGAGGGAATCTCCAGCACGTGCACTATGTATTCCCTCACCCCTTCTTCATTCTTAGTGATTGTAGCTTGGAAGTTGGGGGGAAGAGGCGCGATCTCCCCCACCTTCCTGCACTGCAAGCTAGCGCTGCGCTAGTGCTGGAGGGGGGGGATACCCCCCCCTGCAAGGCCAGTCACTGCCCTTGCGGGGTGGGTGGGTATTTCCCCCATCTCCCCCCCCCACACACACACACGATAGCTTTAAAAGCAAGAAAATCTGGAGGAAAGAGACAATGTTTCTTTCCTTCTGATTTTCTTGTTTTTAAAAGTAGCATGGGGGTGGGGGTGGGGGTGAATAACCACCCCCCACAAGGGCAATGACTGCCCTTGCAGGGGGGGGGTATTCTCCCCCCATTCCCCCAACCCCCATGGTAGCGTGGTTTGTCCCTGAAGTCAGGGCTTTTTTTTAGCGTTGTTCGATGCATGCATCGGACAATGCTAAAAATCAGATAACGTCATTACTTGTGGAACCAAGTCATAATGTTATCCGGGGTTTTACTATATTGTTGTTTCTTCCACCAATTTCCCCTCCTTCATCTGAACCTAATCTACCTTCCCTATGACATTTTTTCTTGTAGATTAAAGAGAGAAGAAAATTTAATGCCTCATTATTTAATTTTTTTGCTGTGGGAACCATTTGCTTCTTCATGTTCTGTAAAAGTAGCGTCTGGCCAGGAATATAGGTAAAGGTAAAGGTATCCCTTGCTCGAATGCCAGTCATATCCAACTCTAGGGTTCAGTGCTCGTCTCTGTTTCACAGCCAAAGAGCCAGCACTGTCTGCTTCTGCAGACGTTTCCTTGATCATGTGGCAGGTGTGACTAGACACTGAAGTGCACGGAATGCTGCTTACCTTCCCACCGAAGTGGTCCTTATTTATCTACTTGCAATTTCTTGATTTCGAACTGCTAGGTTATAGCAGGTCTTTTGCACAGCTTCATGTAATACACCAATTGTGCCCACTCCTGGATCGGGACTCCTTGCTCATGAACACACACGCTTTGGTAACCTCCAGATTTTACTATTGTAATAAGCTCTACATGGGGCTGCCCTTGATGACCATTCGGAGGCTGCAACAGTTCCAGAATGTGGTTGCTCGGGTAGTGTTGGAGTGCGGGTGTTATGTCCATGCCTTGCGACTGCTCCGGGAGCAGCATTGGTTGCCAGTATGTTTCCGGGTGCAATTCAAGGTGATGGTTATTACTTTTAAAGCCCCACATGGTAGTGGGCCAGGATACTGAAGAGACCGCATCACCTGTGGGGAACTGATGGGGGCTCCCATATTACAGTGACTGCCCACAGGCTCCTGGTATGCTGCCCCTAAAGTTAACCCTTGTACCCTCAGTAAGTTAGCCAGTGCTCATCCCTGATCCAGTTCAAAGGTCTCCTGCTTTTGGGGCTGTGGCCGTCTCAGGTCACAAGATTGCATACGTGGAGGGAAGTTGTTTGTTACACAGTTAAGTCATGAGACTGAATGCTAGAAGGTATGCATAAAGATGTTAGCCAATCAGGTAGAAGCCCACCCTAGAATGACCCAATCATGGCCAATGTACAAGGCCTAAGTAGCCAATGGTGATTTTCTATGTAAGCATTTCCTTATATGATTATAACAATAAAAGGGCCTTGAACAGGAGTTCGAGGAGGAAGTTGTTCTCTGCTGGATCAGAGTGTTGTGTGTTTCATGACGCGTCATCCCATCCCCCCATCGTTCACCCACAAGTGGTGCCCTCTCTGAGGCACAGAATTTTCGGGTGCAGCACACATCGGTGTGTGGCTCATCCTATCGCGATCTCACCACGCCCAGCATGGGCTTCGGCGCCATTCATCTTCGGATCCCAGTGAGTATTGCCCCTCCCTTCCTTTTTTTTTACTTGAAAAATGGGGAGTTCTCTGACAACCCCTCAGCAGCACCATTGTAACGATCTGGTGTGTTTGCTCCAAAAGAATGGTAATTCTAATGTAACTGAAGCAGTGCAAGAGCTGCTTAAAGAAATAAATACCTATTGCCCCTGGTACGCAGAATCAGGCAGTTTAGCAGCAGAAGTTTGGGAACAAATTGGATTTAAGCTACGTAAACTTCCAGCCTTGCCTGGTAGAATTTTTCTCACCTGGCAGATGTGTTTTGAAGCCGTGTGCAAATTAAATAAGGGAAATATTTTGTTGAGAGAACTTGAAGACTTGCCACAGGTAATCCTTTTTCCTCCGGCATCGCAGCCCTTGATGCCGCCCCCACCTAAGCCACAGGAGTTCCTTGATCTTCCTCCGGCAGACCCCCCTGACCCTCCTCCCCCTCTTCTGTCTTATGTGTCTTCGGCCACAGAGCTTGCAGCTGTAAATGAGGAAGTGAACCAGCTCAATTTGGCTCCTTCTCAGGGAGTAAAAGAGAGACTGACTTCTGCTTCGGTCAGTGCTCAAACAGCTGATATTCAGAACGTCGTCCCTCTGTTCTCAGTTTGCTCAGCGGCCCAAAATCCCCAGGGCCAAAAGGAGCTAAAGAAAAGTGTCACAGAAAGCAATGTTTCTCTCAGTTTGCTTGGTGAGCTTCGTAGCAATCTGGTCAAACAAAACTGGCTCAAAGTCCAGAACGCCAAAAGACCATCCCTTGAATCATTTACTAGCATCAGGCAGGGAGACAGCTACACAAATCTGGTTAATAGGTGGCAGAGAGCTATTCCTGAGCTCACGGCAGACCTGCAGAACAAGGGGTTAATTATTGCCCCAGAGAAGAATCAACAACAGTTTCCCTCTCAGTATCTTCATCAGTGCCTTCTCCAGGAAAATTCTTCCTCCTTGATTCCAGGCCTTAAAGTGCCTTTTCACTTAACTCTGGCACAATTGCAAAAGTTTTTGGGCCACCTGAATTTGGTTCAATCTTATCTCGGCCTCTCTACAGAGAAGCTCTAGCCTTTGTTTGCTGCCATCAGAGGGCGGAGAGATCCTGTAGAGCACATTCCAATCACCACAGGGATAAGACATGCCCTCCATCAGATTAAGGCAGCTCTTCGCCAGCAAATGATTGATCAAGGGCCACAGCCACATTTGTTTCCTCTGCACTTGCTGCCTGTCCTTTTATTTCCTACCCTTTTGGGTATTCTTGCAGTCATCAAAGTGTGCATTGCAGAATTGATTAACTTTCTTAGCATTCACCCTACAGACTGGGACCCTCCTATCTGTCAGGCTGAGCATTTGTTTCTCATGTCTTATCAGATTGCCTTTTCAGATTCTGTGAGAGACCCTTGCTTCAATGCTCCTAAAAATTCCAGGTTTCAACTGGTCCACCAGATGCCTTTTGTGCTTGGTTTTCTGATCTCTGCTGCACTGACTTCTGACACCATCAGCCTTTTCACAGATGGTTTTCTACATCACAGAGTTGTGGCCTACCAAGATTCTTCAGGTTCACGGGCCATGTGCCTCATGGCACTCTGCATTTCAATGCTACTTTCTGAACTTGCCGCTATTATCTTATCCTTTCATTTGTTTCTCAACACTACTTTCAATCTCACAGTTGATACACAGTATGTTTCTAATCTGCTTTTCTGTCTTTCAGATGCCTATATTTCTCAAGCTCTGGATCACTTGCTGATCTCACAGTTCTTGACTCTCCAGTACCTGCTTTTTGCTCAATTTGTTCCTTTCTTTGCTGCTCTTATTCGATCTCATACAGGCTTCACAAACGCCCCTTCACAGGGCAACAAGGTCACCAATAAAGTGCTCCAATCCTTGTACCTTCTTTTCTCAGATTTCTTTGCAACCCATTTCCTTTTTCATCAGAATGCATGTCAACTCAATCACCAGTTTTCTATCCCTATGCCCCAAACCCGAGACATCATCTCTGCCTGCCCTTCCTGTTCTTTCTCACCTGTCTACTTTCCTTTTGATATGGTTAAGTCACCTGTCTACCTTCCTTTTGATGTGGCTATACACCAAGGCCTAGAGGCCGACGTCCTTTGGCAAATGGATGTAACTTCAGTTCTTGCCTTGTCATCTTTTTCACATGTCCATCTCACCATGGACACCTTCTTAGGCTTCATTTGGGCCATCCTCTGGACAGGGAAGACCACACATCATGTCATTCTGCATTGTCTTTGCCCTTTTGAAGTCATGGGCCACCCTAAGATCCTTAAGGTTGTAAACGCCCCTGCCTATGTTTCTACTGCTTTTGCTCCATCCTGCACTCTCTGGGACATCTCCCTTGTGCATGGCATCCTATACAAGTCTACAGGGCAAGCTATTGTAGAACATGCCCATCATTCATTCAAGACTCTTCTTCAAAAACAAACTAAAGAAAGGGGAATTTGGCCTCAACAGGTGCAGGAGGTCGTGGCAACGGCCTTCTTCACCTGGATCCATTTGTTAGTCCCTCACGAGAAGTTGCATTCACCAGTGGAATGGCATTCTCAGAAAGAAGTTCCACCAGAAAGACCTCTGGTGATTTATCACCAACCACCAAGCCCTTTATGGGCGGATCTTGCCCGCCTGATCATGTGGGGCCAAGGTCATGCAGCAGTCGCTGCAGTCTTTACCCCTACAGGTGCAGTTTGGCTTCCAGGATGGTGTATGCGGCCCTTCCAGTGGGAGAATGAGTCAGCACCAGGTGCAGCCCAATCCGATACCAGGATTCAAGCCAGTGATGTCCCTGGAGTGGGAGGTGACAGCTCGGAGATGCAAGCTCCCTGCCCGACCAGAGGAGCAGTAGCCCCAAATGAGTGACCTGGGAGATGGCGAAGTCTCTCAGCAGTGATGCCAAGAAAGCACTAGCCTAAGTGCAAGTTGAAGAAGAACCGCAAACCTTTTTGGCAGCCATCATTGCTCAATTGATTATGAACTCCATGACATTTATCCTTCTCATTGCTGTTGTTTGCTGCCTTCCACCTGCTGGACTGGCTGCTCAACCCTCATCAGACCTATCCTTGAATATGTGGACCTGACATGCACATTATATATTTGACATTCATGGACCTGATGCTACTTTGCATTTTGAACACTCTTTGACAGTTCCAGTTTCTCCTCCTATCCACCTTAATGGAACATTGAACAGACTTATATATGAACAGACTTATATTGTGCTTCGTGATCTGCAGAGGTGGATCACTCAGGGAACCGAAATGGTTTGGTTTTCAAAGGTACCTAATCAGCTCAATGATATCAAGTTTTGTTATATCATATTTCATGCATTCACCAAAGGTATATGTTTTGCTGCCATAATAATTGGAATGAAAAATGGGAAATGGAAATCTTGGGATAAGGGGAGGCATAATCTTGCCCAGATTGTGAAATTACAGTGCTTATTCTGATTACCCTATATTTGTGGGGAGGGAGGAACACATTTTACATCATCAGCCTGAACTTCACACAATCATCCTGGAGTGACATTTATGATAATGCACCACACTACAACCCGGACTTGGGTGGGAGCGGGACATATGCAGAGATTGGCAATTAAGAGATCCCAACCCATGGTTCTTCAATGGACTAGCCATGAATTATCACCCCTGGAAAGTACCGGTATGCAGCGGTGGGTTACCTCACGTTTCTGATACAAGTCAATAGACCTAGTCACGCTGCACATCCCAGACTAGTAGGCCCCATAAGTCACACGTGCTTTAATGAGGTCATAACATATGTCCAGCTCAGTTATATAACCTCAGAAGGATGGCAGCTGCTGCCGCTGTTACATACGCCATAAACCTAGGAACATACCTTGGAATAATAGCACAAGACAATAGAAAATTCATTTTAGTACTAGTTTGTAGATTGGAGTATTCTCTCAATGTTACAGAAAGAATCACTAAAGATCTGAAGCTGAAACAGGTAACCATGCAACACAGGATAGTCCTTAATCACATTCTTGCAAACAACAAGGTTTTTGTCATATTGTGGGAGAAAGTGGTTGCAAGGTACATTTTCATGATCTGAATAGAGCCATAGAAGATGAGCTCCATGCATTAAAGGAGCATCTCAACAACAACATTCATGCAGACAGTCCCTGGCCTTCGCTATGGGATTCACTCTGGTCCTTGCTTTCCAATTCAGCTTGGTTTTAAAACAGTTATACAATGTGTTATTATATGCTTAGTGTTTTTGATTTTAGTATGCTGCCTCATCCAAAAGCCTTCCAAAATGCACACAGGTATGCAAGAGGTGCTACAGACCTCCTAGGCCCTTGTCAGCCCTAAAACCTGGAGACTTCATAGTCCTCGATAGGCGATATTGCCATAAGGACTGCCCCTACTATATCCTGTCTTTAATAATATAAACAAAGGGGACATGTGGGGAACTGATGGGGGCTCCCATATTACAGTGACTGCCCACAGGCTCCTGGTATGCTGCCCCTAAAGTTAACCCTTGTACCCTCAGTAAGTTAGCCAGTGCTCATCCCTGATCCAGTTCAAAGGTCTCCTGCTTTTGGGGCTGTGGCCGTCTCAGGTCACAAGATTGCATACGTGGAGGGAAGTTGTTTGTTACACAGTTAAGTCATGAGACTGAATGCTAGAAGGTATGCATAAAGATGTTAGCCAATCAGGTAGAAGCCCACCCTAGAATGACCCAATCATGGCCAATGTACAAGGCCTAAGTAGCCAATGGTGATTTTCTATGTAAGCATTTCCTTATATGATTGTAACAATAAAAGGGCCTCGAACAGGAGTTCGAGGAGGAAGTTGTTCTCTGCTGGATCAGAGTGTTGTGTGTTTCATGACGCGTCATCCCATCCCCCCATCGTTCACCCACAATCACCCCAAGAACATCTGTCCGTCCCACCAGGGCAGATTGGAGAGGCTCTCTTATCATTCCATCAGCTAGAAAGGCGCATCTCTCTAGCATTCGAAGGAGGGCTTTCTCCGTGTCCACCCCGGCCATTTGGGACCTCCTGTCTACTGAGTTACGCCTACAGACAGAGCTCCTGCCCTTTAGGAAAGGGTTAAAGACCTGGCTGGCAGGGCAGGTGTGGGGCACCAGTGACACAGTGACTCCAGCCTGCAGGTTGATTTAGCAAATATTCTCTCTCCCTTTTAAAACTTTATCAATTAATTTAATCTAATCTTTTAATTTCTAATTGTTTAATTTTTTAGTCGTCATTGTAATTTTGAATTTTGTGTGTTGTATTACTTTGTATTCATTGTCTATATTGTTTGATTGTCATGTAAGCTGCCCTCAGTCAGGTTTCCTGAGTGGGCGGCATACAAGTGCAAAAATTAAATTAAATTAAAATTATACATCAGGATAATGAAATGTTGAAACACAATCATTTGTTTCTAAAAGAATTCATAGCTTTTCATGATCCATTCTGTCCATGCTGTGAAAGTTATTTTTAAAACTGTTCATGATACCTGCATCTAGAAGATTTGCTGTAATCTATAAAGCATAAATGGATCTTCTATAATGTTTTGATGCATTCCAGTGGCAATGTATATTTGCAATATGATCTCTAGTGTGTCTTCCTTTTTGGACTCTTGCTTGAACACTGAGCATGTCTCACACCATATACACAGTAAATAGCTTGGTTGCTTTACTTTGTGTGGGGAATTAATGCAGTGGTCCTACAGTTACAGCATTAAGTTAGATTATATACAGTACTTTATTGGCAAAGTGTAACAAACACCCAAGGAATTTGAGTCTGGTGCATTTTCCTTTAGTCTCTGGGACCTTATGGAAAATATCTCCTATCTTCCTCTTTTGTTGTTTGTTATCTGAGTTATCTTCCCACCCTGAGCAGTGTACCATAAGTGGTCCATGGGACCATTTCATGTGGCCCTCACTGACTCCACCACACCAGGAAGTGACATGTGGTGGAGGAAGGACAAAATGGCCGTCCAGCCCCCAAAGCTGTATAACAAAAAATATATTGCTAAGCAACTTTTCCCATAGAAATTTTCATTATACAGTATGATTTCCCCCCATAGGGACGCCGCATTGCATAGTGCAACTTTTCATTATACGATTTCCCCCCATAGGGAATGCTGTTTTCGCATAGCAAAAATTTGTGTTATACAGAGCGCCATGATTTTCATTTTCTATTTGTTATGCGAATTTTTCACTATGGGGGCATTCATTATACGAGGTTCCACTGCATTGCAAAGTGGTGTGATGGTCCCCTCAGTGGAGGAAATGCCACTGAAAACCATCATATTGGGGCCAATGGCAAAATGAGCGCAAGAGGAATTCTGATTCCCAAGGGTCATGGAGGCGGAAAGGGCCATGTCAGATGGACTGGCTGTGAAGGTGCACCTTGTCCATATTCTCAAGGATGTGGTGGTCCATTGCAGCCCCAGTGTTAAGTCCTGCACGTCTCATTTCATGTGTGCTGCAGGAGATGGCTCTGTGATCACAGTGTGTGGTTCACTTCAGTACAGGCTGGGAACCACCTTAAACAAATTCATGCTACCGTGTTTCCCCGAATATAAGACACTGTCTTTTTTTTAAAAAACTCCAAAATATGCACAAGGTCTTATTTTCAGGGGATGTCTTATTTTTCCATGACGAAGAAGAATACGGTACACATTTATTGGTGATACAGTGGATCGCCAGGGCAAGATTTAGGTGAGTGCCTTATTTTCGGGGAGGCCCTTATATTTCCGAAGTGGGGAAAATGGGGGGGGGGGGGTGCCTTACTATACGAGGAGGTCCTATATTTGGGGAAACAGGGTAGCAGCATTTTTCCTGAATGCCATGGCGTGTGAAGGCGGCCCTGAACCAGCTGGCCTCCAAGACTAGGCCACCTGCAGTCCTGGGGCAGGGAAGAAACGTTGTGCTGCCTCTGCAAGCCAATGTAATTAGTTCAAGACTTGCATGGGTAAAAAGATGCACCCTCAAATTAAAATAATGACAAAATTAATAAAATATTCTTGCTTATACAATCACTTTTTATGCTCTAAGGATTATGGGGCCCAATTCTGCCATGTTTCTGGAGGCTCTTCAAACTTCTGGGACACCTGATATTCCCTCCAATTTTTAAAAGGGTTTTATTGAAAACTGTTAAAAGCACATTATCATCATCATCATAGCACAGGATGTATCTATTAAAACAGGAATTCTCAACCTTTTTATGCCAGGGGCCGGGCCACGCTCCCTTAGACATCTTCAGGGAGTGGACAGCCATTTTGCCCTTCCTCCACCTGATGGGGCTTCTGGGTGTGGTGGAGGCAGTGGGGCGGCCCACATGAAATGGTGCTACAGGCTGCACGTTGAGAACTCTTGTATTAAAAGTTCATTTCTTAGAAGCCAGTGTGTTCTTGAAACCTCATCTGGGCAGAAAAGGTATAAATTTTAAAAACAAAAATAAAAAAGGTTGATCACCATACAGTCATTCTGATTCCATTTGCACATTTTGAGAGGAAAGAATAAACTCGGAGTCATGCATTGATATCACTATTTTTGTTTGTTTGTTTGCCATTTAAACAGAGACTGAAGAAGACATCAGGATGGAAGAGTTTCTTCAGACAGAAAACTCTCCATTGGTGAAACCAGGACAGACAGGAACCTTGTAAAGGAGAAACTAGACAGTTAGGCGCAGAAGAGGTGAAAGAGATAATGTTGGGAGAGAGAACAGTCAGGAGAAGAACCAAAAACATAGTTTTTTTAAAAAAAATTAATTTTTTTTAAATTTTATTCAATTTACTGACATTACAAAAACAAACAACATACAGACAAATACAAATAAGGAACACATATAACAATAAAGGGAAAAAACCATATATGACTTTACATTACTTACAATATATACTTGAGACAAGACAATAATACCTTAAAATATGAAATGAATTAACACATAGATGGGTATATTTCTTTGTCTTATATATTTCTCGAGTTCTTATACAATATTCTATCCTCTTGTATTTCTGTTTTGTTTAATTATAATCCAGAGTCCCTTTCAATACCCTTATAAGTGTTTCAACACCAACCACATTAAAAATAATAATAATAATAATTTTTTAAAAACACACATATATAACATTACATTACAATACAATACATACATTTTAATTAATGACACCCCGTGCTATTTACATTATCCAGAGAGGTTACAGTTAGTTCGAATTTAAATGTTCCTCCAAAAACTCATTTGTTCCGGTACTGGCTGTGTTGTTTTATCATTATACAATGAATGCTCTATGAATGGATGCCATATCCTCCAAAATCTGTTCTCCTGTACTTCACCCTTCCTAACTTTCACTTCCCATGTCAATTTGTCATTCAACGCCAATTCCCACAGTTCCCTGTACCAATCCTCCATCTTAGGTTGGCTATCCTTCTTCCAATTTTTAGCAATGCAGTGCCTTGCTGATGACAGCATAGCGGCTATTAACTCTTTTTTGTCTTTGTCCACGTTAAATTTCTCCACATTTGTCAATAGCACTGCATCTGAGTCTAATTCTACTCGTACTCCCATTATGTTTGCCATTTCTTTTCCTATTTTAGCCCAAAAGGGATTTACCACTTTACACTCTAGCCACATATGCTCGTATGTACCCAATGTAGATTTGCATCTCCAACATTTATTGCTCTTTTTCTCATCCATCTGGTGCAATCTTATAGGTGTCAAATACCATCTCCATAACATTTTATAGTTATGCTCCTTTACTCTTACTGATAAGTTTCTCATAATTCTTTTGCTCCACTTTTTTTTCCAATCACTATCCGAAATTTTCACTTTTACATCCTCTTCCCATATATTTTTCAATATTTCTTGGGCTTTACCCCCTTTATTCAGTATTTTATATATTTTACTAACCAGCCCCTTAGTTCCTATTTCCCCCTTCCTTATTTTAAATATTATTTCTTCAACTTCTGTATTCGATCTTTCTAACGATCTTTCTTGCATATATTTGTTGTTCCACTTTTCTACCACCAATCGTTGAAACCAATTCCATCCCAACTGATTAAACAACTCATTTTTTTTTGGTCTCATCTTTACATATCCTTATCCATTCTTTTACCAACGTTGCCCCCCTTTCTCCAGAATGTCAAATTTTGTGTCAATCTTTATGGGAAAATTTTTAATGTCTTGAATTTCGATGATTGGAGATACATTTGGCACCAATTGTTTTAATTTTTCCCACTCTTCCAACAAGGTTTTTAGCAATTTGTTTTTAATTCCTACAACTTTTACTTCTTTGTCTAAAAAAATTGCGTTCCCAAATTGTCTCAGTTCCTTCAACTCAATTTCTTGCCATATTGTCTCTTCCCTCATCAAAATTTTTATCACGTTTTTTATCTGAAACGCTCTATAATAATTTTTAAGATTTGGTAGGCCTAATCCCCCCTCCTGCTGAGATACATACCATAAGCTTTTTGCAATCCTTACTCTACGTTTCCCATTGCAATAATTGTTTAATTTATTTTGAAGTTCCTTCATCTCTTTATCCAGTATTCTGATAGGTAAAGTGTCAAATTAAAATTGATCTTTGGTATCAGCATCATCTTACAGAGAGCGATTCTACCGAACCATGAGAAATTCAATTTTTGATATTGTTTTATCTTACTCTCTAGCTCTCTCTTCATTTTATCGTAATTTAAACTTTTTAATTCACCCCAATTGTTTGTAATGGTAATACCCAAATATCTCAGGCTACTTTTAACCTGTATTTTATATTTCACTTTAATTTTGTCCTGATCCTCCTTTTTGCTATTAAATAATATCACTTCTGATTTATCCCAATTTACTCTGAGGCCGGTGACTCTTTCTAACATATTTAAATGTAGTTGTATTCTCTCGAGTGAAAACATAGTTTTAAGGAGACATTCCCTCTGAGGATAATAAGGAGGATTCAAGTGAAATGGCTGTCCCAAAGGAACGTCACAGTGAAGAGACGGATGAAGTCAGCACAGATCAAGAAGGAAGCTCTGTTTCCGAATCTAGCCAGAAAACTGCACCACCATGTTTTGATTGTGGCCAAATTTGTTGTCACAAGGTTGCCTTTGTTATACACATGAGGTCCCACACTGGAGAGAAGCCATTTCCATGCGCTGTTTGCGGAAGATCATTCAGTTGCAGAGGAAATCTCACACAACATGAGCAAACCCATTCAGGGGAGAAACCATATGCGTGTCCCTATTGTGATAATCAGTTTGGTGACAAGTCAACACTTACTACCCATGAAAAAATCAATTGGGGTGAGAAGCCACATGAGTGTGCAGACTGTGGGAAAAGATTCCTCTCCAAATCACATCTAAACAGACATAAGACCAGTGATGGGATGAAACAGGTTCACACTTTTCCCAGTGTCCCAGAGAACCAGTAGCAGCTTTTGGGGGGAACCACCTTTGGGGCTTACCTTTTTACTGGTTATTTATTTAAATACACTCTGCGGCAAGCACTTGGTGTGCATGCACGCCTAGCGCTTGTCGCGTATGCACGGCCTCCTTGCTATCCTCCCAAGCAGGGAGAGGGAAGAGAAGCTGCTAGCCTGAAGCTCCCTATAGCCTGCTCCCCAGGGTAAGTGACTCACCTTTGGATGTGGTGTGTCTGTGTGTATTTTAATGTGTATTTAATATCTTTACCTATATTGACATACTACCACAGTTCCTAAAAAGGCCTTGGAGTTACCTCATCAATAAGCTACACCTGTGCTGTTCCAATTGCTATTCCCATTGGAGAACCCTTAAGGAGGTACAACTGTTTTACATTTAAATTAAGGCATATAATCCTAGAGAACTGGTACGATGACCATATCCATCTTGCAACATGGTGCTGCCCAGGCACTTATACGAACAGGTAAGTGACGGATTTGTGTTTGGGTGGGTGTTTGGATTGTAATGTAATTTTTATTTTATTTTTTTACGGGTTTGTGTTTTGGGTGGGTGGGTTGAGGGGGGGTGCGTGCTTATTTTTATTTTATTTTTTCTTTGGCCCCACCCATGACATCATGACATTGTTAGCTCCGCCCACACTGTGATGACATCACGGTGGGGTAGTAAAATTTTTGACATCCCACCACTGCCTAAATGGCTTGTGACCATCCTATTTGGTGGATTGTCTATCCCTCAGAAATCAGGCCTGCTTCATCTGCTCTTCTCTTACACCTCAACTCCAAGTACCGACTCCCAGGTTTGTTAGAAAGTTCATTACCCATCACAGGGCTTTCTCACTGGTGGCTTCTGCTAACTGAAACACTCTACCTGAGGAGCTGCGTTTGACTGATTCTTTCGGGTCCTTTAAGAAACAATTGAATACTTTGATTTTCGAGGAGGCCTTGGGCAGCTTTTTGAGGTTTCAATAGGAGACCCTCCCATCGTGGCTACTTGGGCTAGTGATCCTTGGTGCTGATTGGACTGGGCAGGCGGGTGGGTTTTCTGGTGTTTGTTCTGCTTTTTTAACATCGTGAGCAGCCTGGCTTGGCCTTTTTTTTAAAAAAATCATTGTACGATACAAATTGTTTTTTAAAAAGGCACTCACTGTACAATTTCATCACTGTACGATGCAATCATTATATAGGGTTCTCCTGTAGATTATAAACAGTGCTGTATAAGAAAGCTTTTGTCAAAACATTATTTGTTAATAAATTCCTTTGCGAGTTAAGGAAACATCCTCAGTTGGAAAAGGGCCTGGAGTAATATCGTGTCTTTGCAATTCTCACTCAAGTGAAGAACTGGAGATTCAGCATTCATAGGAAGTGCAAAAGGACTTCCTCTCCATTTTACTGCAACAGCTCCTTTGGAAGCTTGTAGAGTAGACCTAAAGGCAAGTGAGGTGGCTTCTCCACCTTCAGCAAGGATGACTAGGTGTCTTCTAAAAATCTAGCTCCGCTCACTCCTGGGGTCACTGAGAATAAGTGTCTTTACCAGCTCATCATGGGGCAGTGATCAGATAGACATTACTATTTCTCCCAGTAAATATCAGTGTTTTTTTATTAAGCATTACTGCAAGTTTATTTTAAACATAATCCCCTTTGAGACCAGTCATCTTTCTTTTACTGTAGCATACAACATGCACTAATTACAAGAAAGCCCATGCCCATTCTTTTTCAAATGTTTTAACATTTTGCAACAATGGCTTTTACCTTGTCTGGACTGAGAAGTGACAGATGTTCAGAAAAGATGAAGCAGTAGAAATTCTCTCACAAATATATCTTGGTTCCTGGGCTGGACCAAAGAAGTTCAGAAGAAAACCAGATTGTAGGTCCATCATTATGCTATCGATGTGCCACAGCTTTTCTTTGTATTGCAGAAAAACTATTGTATAATCCCCAAGTTCGCAGCAAGTCTTATTTTATTTGGAGCATTTGGTTAAGCAAGACTCTTTCAGTTCTGCTGTATGAAAAAGATGTTCACTAATTACACAGAAGTTGAGCAAAGACCTTTATTTTAAGGGAGAGTTTCCCCATCCACTGGAATACCATTCTGCCATTCTAGGTCAAACAAGCTCATCCAGACCCACACCAATGGCAGATCGCAAAGTTTAATTATTTGTGTGAGGGAAATCGGTTCCTTTCTTGAGTCTAGATTAAATCGGCACATCCCACAAGGACTACAAATGATTTCTTCATGCTTGGGGTTGAGGCTTTGAGAGGAAGAAATAATGTTGTTCTATTTTTGGGGAAAGGGGACAGTGTGTCTAAGCAACAGAACAAGTGCTCAGGTCTTGTGGGGCTTCGGTAAAGGAAGAGAAAAAACCCCAAACAACAAAAGAAAAGAGAGAACTGTGGGTGGGGCCTTTTCTCTTTATAAACAATATTTTTATTCCTCTTGTATAACATACAAAATAATCACACGAACACCTAATACAAAACTACAACATATGCACTTTCCCCTAATAACTACAATGTTTTATAATCTGACGCCTTTAAATTATCTTTTTATTTATAATCTAATTTAAGAACATTAATTCTTATAGCATATAAACAGCTTGCACCCTCCACTTGGGACCATAACTATTATTCCTTCTAATTTACATATTTTCCATCCAGTATTTGACTTCCCGGTTATTTTTAACCCCCTTTGCTTTCTGAAAGACATGGTTTACAAACTCTCCCCATATAAATTAAATAGCCTACAAACTCTCCCACATATAAATCAAAATTCATTATTATTCATCTCTCCTTTCTTGAATTTTAATTCAAATGTTAATTGATCATTTAGTGCAATGTTCCTTACTTCCTTGTACCACTCCTGTAGGCCCCCAGAGAGGTTTATTATCCAATTTTTAGCAATTATTAGTCTTGTAGCTGTAACCATAATTATAACCATCTCTTTCTTATGTTTATTAAGATTAGTATCACTTAAATCCATTATTAATACAATTTGGGATCATTTGTAATTTAATCGATAATACCATACAGCTTTGATGTCTCTAAACATCTTTTCCCCACACACACAAAATGCAAAATAGAAAAGGAAAGATTCTGACATGCAGGAAAAGGGCAACTGTCTCTTTAAGAATTATCAAAGGCTGGTTAGGCCGCCTTAAGGTGAGATTGTGAGGGAGGCTCCAGTCTTCACCCAAAAGAAAGGGAGGAGGGTCTCCCCAGAGAAAGAGACCCCAGAGAAAGTGTAGAGATGGGATCCTGAATCTCCATCATGAAAGGCCACTTTCCCTTCTTCATAGTTCAGGGACACCCGGATCCTCCTCAGGTTCCCACTCAGGGGAGGAAGAGACTCCCTATGAGGGTTGGAGGTAAAATATACACTTTCCCCTCCCCCCCTTGGGTAATTCCATATGGCCCAGATCCCTTCCTTAGAACTAAACTCAATATTGCCTTTCCTCCCAATGGACTTTCTGGCCACCCCCACAGCCCAACGGCCCTCCTTTCTCACAGTGACTTCCCACCAATGTCTCCCTGCTGTGAATCCCTCACGTCCCAGTACATAAGAACGGCGGTTGAATCTCTTAGGATTGTTGGGCAAATCTTGCTGGTTTCTTCCCCAATTCACACTTTTGCCATCCTCAGACAGGACGAGGCTGGGATGTGCTGTGTCTGGATCCAGAGTGACATTTGCTGTTGAGGTAAAAGAGAGAAAAGGAGCAGAAGAGAAAGAGAGGAGAAAGAGGTGAGAGAAGAAACAGGCCATGACTGTATCATTAACACACCACAGCAGCTCTACACAAGCAGCCATTTTAAGGTCATTTCATTAATTACTGGTCATTAAATCTATATCCCATCCACCTGGGTTCTCTTTCAACATCTACCTGATAAAACACTCTGTATAAAATGTGTGAGGGACGTAGCAACAAGCGGTGTTACTTCAGTATCTTGTGTCTGTAATTTAGTTGTTTGTTCTTGGGTGCCAGTCTAACATGGTCATCCAGAACATTTGGGGTTCATTTCCTGGAGCATTTTGGAAATACCATCTCTTCCCCCCTCCACCCACAGTGCCCCTCCACCTTCCCACCAGACCCTTCGCAAAGAGGACCCTCCGTTGACAGAAATCTGATCTCAGAAGGGACAAAATGGAAGTCTTGGGGTGAAACCAGGAAAGTGGGAGAGACCAAGGGGTGCATTTGACCCTCTGCCCCACTCAGATAGGGTGGAAGTCGGGCTTGAGAAGGGAATGTTCAAGAGACCCTCACTGTGGTTCTGCAGTTGCCTACACTGGCACTCTCTCCTCTCATGTTACATGGTTTATTTCAGCAGCAGAAGGTATAACGTAAGGCATTTGCCACTCTGGCAAACCTCTTTTCAGAGGCAAGAAATACAGCTTGGGAATTTGATTTCAACGTCTCAAATATGTCGTTCATTACCACAGCCAACCTACTTACCCTTCACAGGTAAAGGCCCATAGAAACATGGTAGTGGGCCAGGATACTGAAGAGACCACATCACCCCAAGTACATCTGTCTGTCCCACCAGAGCAGACTGGAGAAGCTCTCTCATTCTTCTATCTGCTAGAGAGGCACATCTCTCCAGCACCAGAAAGAGGGCCTTCTCAGTGTCTGCCCCTGCCCTATGGAACCTCCTGCCAATTGAGCTGCCTCTCCAGACAGAATTGCTGCCCTTCAGGAAAGGGCTAAAAACCTGGCTGGTAGGGCGGGTGTGGGGCACCAGTGATGTGGTGATCCCAGCCTGTTGACTAATTTAGTAAGAACACACTCGATCTTTAAACTTTATTACTACAGTAATACCTCACATAAAGAGCATTTTGCTTAGAGACTAACTCACTTAAATAGCAGAGTTTTCTCTGGTCACCTCGCCTAACAACTAAAAGCAACAAAAAACGTGCTTAACAACTAAATCAAGTTTCCCAAACACCCCCCCCCCTTCAACCACCAGAAGCCACAACTGGTCACTTACAATGGTGTTTTCCTTAAAGAGCAATCCCGTGCTACGCATTATGCTCTTTAAGCGAGGTACAACTGTAGTTTTACTGGGTTTTTACTGCTTTTGCAATTGGTTTTATTTTCTATGAGCCACCCAGAGTCTTCTGAATTGGGCAGCAATACAAATTAGAAAATAAAAGAAAATTTTAAAATGCAACAATAAATTATCACCCACACTGCTTTCTGAGTTTGGGCCCAAAGTGGGATTCCTTGAAGCAGCCATTCTGCTGAGCAACAAACAGTGCAGCTCTGGAGGAAACGCTCTGTGCATGGCAGGTTCAGAAGGAATGAGCCATTGATTTGAAGGATATATAGTACTCTAGTTGGGGAAAGGAATTGGTTTCAATTGTTTGCATATGGAAAGAAGTTCAAACAAGACACACCCATACCTTTCATACATAAGTCAGGCATCATAAATGTACCTCTCTGCCGAAGGGGTTGAGATAACAAACTATCTGTAAAAGGAAAAAGATGTAACGATCACCCACTACTGCCTCTTGTACACAGTTTATAACATAGTGTAGGTTTTCTAACACAGAATTAAACAGAAACTGATGAAATACTACACAACCTGAACAAATTCCACAGTTTTGATGTAGCAGGACTTTTCTTTCATTCAACCCTATAGACTCTCCTTCAGAAAGTTTGTGCTTTTATATATTTATGAATTCCGGGTTCAGTGTTGCTTCTCACGGATTTACTTTGGTGACTCCTTGAAGTTGAACGGCTGACACTCTTGACTTCATTTGACCCAAAAGGAGAGAATGGTCCTTGGGCAGAAACTGCTTCCACCTCTATGTGGCGGTCTTTGAAGCAGAATGGAATCATATCTCAACGTCTCCCTGCCCACACTGCTAAACATTCCCAATTCCCCTATAGCACTTGGTTTCCAGACCTCCGATTGTCCTTCTTGTCCTCCTATGCACCAGATCCAGGTTAGTTGCATCCTTCTTAAACGTGCAATGTGCAAAACTGAACACAGGACTCAAGATGAGGCCTAACCAGTGCTGAATAGAGAGGAGATTGTACTTCACATGGCAAGGCGGCTATTCTTTTGTTAATGCAGCCTATAATAGTATTAGCCTTTTCTGTAGCCATCGCTCACTGTTGGCTCATATTCATGTAACTGCATGTTTGTTTGCTAAATGATGTATTTTGAACCACTGCTTTTGACGTCATGAAGGTGAGCAAATGCTGGACACACCCACTCACATGGAAGGATTCTACTTTACCTTTAAACTGCTTCATCAGCCGAACTAGAGAGTTATTTCTATCGCAGACTTCTGAAATCTTCACGTTCAGCTCAGAAGGGAAAGTTATGTGATACTGGAATTTCTCCTTTTTCTCACACCTATTGGAGAGAAAAACAAATTTAGCTTGACACCCACCCAAACCAATTCAGAATTTCCCATGGAAGGAAACCAAAGGGACTGAGAGGATGAAGTAATCTACAAAAAGCCTAGAGGAGGCAAAGGCATCACGTGGCTCTCTGGTTCCCAGTTCCTTCTGTGAGCCTAAAGACCACCGAAGATCTTCTCAAGGCTCCTGAAGTTTTCACTTTGATGGCATTATGTCGGGGAAAGATCTGAAGACCCTTCTCTGGAAGCTAATACGAGATAGCACTTTCTAATTGCTTCCAGGCACTGAATGGTGGCCAGTCATAGAACACCATGATGCTTTGTGGTTCTCTCGTCCTTGTTCAGCAATGGCAAGACCTCATACAGTTTCTTCTTCTAAATGTTACCAGATATGCATGGGGAAAATAAAGATGGATCCTACTAAAGGTGAATGCAAACATATCTTATAGTTCAGTGATGCCAAACCTTTTAGAGACCAAGTGCCTGAGGGGGAGGAGGTGGCAATGCACAGACAGGCGGGCACTGCACGTGCCCACACACGCATTACTGTAGTGCGCTCTACATGGGGCTGCACTTGGTGACCACTCAGAGGCTGCAGCTGGTCCAGAATGCGACTGCTCGGGTAGTGATGGGGTGCGGGTGTTATGTTCGTGCCTCATCACTGCTTCAGGAGCTGCACTGGTTGCCAGTACGTCTCTGGGTGCAATTCAAGATGCTGGTCATTACATTTAAAGCCCTACATGGTAGTGGGCGAGGATACTTAAGAGACTGCGTCACCCCAAGAACATCTGTCCGTCCCACCAGGATGGATCGGAGAGGCTCCCTTCTTATTCCATCAGCTAGAGAGGCGCATCTCTCTAGCACTAGGAGGGCCTTCTCTGTGTCTGCCCCGGCCCTTTGGAACCTCCTGCCAACTGAGTTACGTCTACAGACAGAGCTCCTGCCCTTTCGGAAGGGCCTAATAACCTGGCTGGCAGGGCAGGTGTGGGGCTCCAGTAATATGGGGTCCCATGTTGGGTGGTTGGTCTGATCGGACAGCCAACCCTCTCTTGCTCTTTTAAACTTTCTAAACCTTTTAAAACCTTTTAACTTTTTAAATATTTTAGATTTTTGTAAATTTATAGTTTTTTTTAATTGATTTTTTAAAGTGATTTTGAACCTTAAGGTTTTTATTTCTGAATTTGTAGGGGGATTGTTTAATTGTTTTGCATTTATTGTGTATAGTCTTTCCCTTTTCTGTAAGCCGCCTAGAGTCAGGTTCGCCTGATTGGGGCGGGATAATAAATCTAAATAAATGAATAAGTGAATGAATGAATGAATGAATAAAAAAATAAATGTGATGCTGCCAATGTGCCTCCTGCATGGGTGCACTTGCCCTCCCCACAGATGCACCGCCTCTGGCGACGTCACATGGGTACATGCACATACACCCAGCAGGTGTGCTACCATCTCCTAGGAGGGGTGAGTGGGGCATGTTTGGACACTTCACCTTGTCCCTGCCATCAACTCCCAGGTGAGATTTCAGGCTCCCCTCTCGCCTCCCCATTGGAGGAGAAAAGTGGGCATGGAAGTGTAACTGCCATTAGCACTGTCACAGAGCGGGATTGCTCACAATGGTGCATGTGCCCACAGAAAGGGTTGTGTGTGCCACCTACACTGTCATAGTCTGTCACCTAATCCTAGTGAGGACTTAATTTTTCTTCCAAAAGTAGAGGAATCTTTGTCATGAATACATCATGCCTTACACCAGACAACCTATAGAGTATTTTGCTGTCTTCATCTTCTTTCAAGCCAAATGGGGTTTGTGTGTTGGCCTCACTGAACAGAGAAGGGTGACTGAGGGTAAAAAAAAGCCTCAGGAGAAAGGAGAACAAGGAGCAAGAAAGCCTGGCTGAAGAGGAGGAAAAGAAGCCAGCTGGGAGCTTCCACCACCCCCTCCTGCTAAATCACTGAGATCTGATGGAGGGAAGAAGAGCTGGTAGAGACGACCCCCACCATTGGAGGAATCACAACTAAATGCAGGGGGTGGAGAAGAAGCCAAAGTAAAAGACAAAAAGGAGGGACCCAGAAGGTGGCCTTCAAAGAAGAGCCCATGATGGGTGGTGCTTTGGGGGAACTTCACCACAGAAACAATTTTAAGATGAGAAACATGCAGTTTAGAAAACTGCTCTGAAAGTACTAGAAAAGAAGTAGATCACCAGGGTAAACAGAACACCAAAAAATGCTTTCAAGCCACAGAGACTGGATTGATCAAATTTTAACAAGATTTTGGTAACCAACATGGAAAATAGAACAAAGGCCCACAGACCAGAAATATTCAATATATATTCAGTTCCGAAGGAAAGAGATACCATGGACCACTGCTTTAATTTCCCATACAAACAAAGGGATGTTCAAGGTGTTACAACAGTGTTTCCCAAATGCTGTATCTAGGACTTCAATTCCCAGAAGCCTAAGTCATTTCTCCAAAGCACTGATCAGCCGATGTACTGACTTAGGTTTCTGGGAATTGAAGTCCATTGTAGGAATTCATTTACTATAGATTTGATTGTGATTATCCCTGTGTTATAGATCATAGACCTGTGCGATGGATTTTAGTAAAGTGTGACAGCTTGCTTAGAAAATGTTGTTGGGGCTTCGTTACAGCAGAAGCTAGCAGTGTGATACAAACAGATAAATGCATCATTGAACATCCTGTGTTTAAGATAAGGAATTCAGCTCCAGCCTAAAGAGAAAGAGGCCTCTCTAAAAGCAGATGTTATAAGGTGATGTAAAACTGCATGGGGAAGGAGTTTAACCCACAGTATATTATAGCTTGCAAATATATATTCCTTCAAGGCAGAGAGGCTATTATAAGTGTGGTTTTTATGATTAGATTATAGAGGTGTTTTCCATCACCCACCCCTATCCCACCCTTTCTTACACCCCCTCCTCCTCCTTCCTCCTCCTCCTCCCTGTAAAACATGTAAACACCCTATTATGTACCTCCTCCTGTGTGTGTCTCTATAAATATGCCATGCGATGCATTGCAACAGCAACAGCACAGCCTACCAGAACAACAGACCTGCTTGGGACACCAAGCTGGTTAATAAAGGCTATTGCATTGGATCCAAGACTGCAGTCTCCCTTCCTTCGCGCCTATTGTTGGGGCTGGCCTCCGACAGTCCATCAGTGGGCTGTGTACCCCTTGTTGGGAACCACTGTGCTACAACAAAGGCTTTTGCTTTCCATGGAGTGTAAAATGCCTGATGTTCAAGCTGATTCCAACGACAGCGCTGGCTGAAGACCACAGGAAAAGAGGAAGACAATAGGCAAGATGGATAAACTCAACAAAGGAAAATCACAATGTGTAAGCTCAACTTAGTGAGTAGGAATGTTGAGGAGAGGACATTTTGATGATCTCATTCATGGGGTCATCATAAGTGAAAGGAGACATGACAGGTCATAATAATAAGACAAAGTCCTAACGAAACATATAATAAACATATTGAAAGCAAAGACTTACTGAGATACCGTATTTATAAGCACCAAATAATTATTACAGCAGAATGAAGAAGGCAAATAGCACCCACTCTTGAGACAGCATTCCATCTGGCTAATAATCTGGAAGCAGTCCAACCTCACCTTGGAGATGTGTGAACTTAACTTGAAGAAGCAAGGAGAACTGTTTGTTTGTTTTGCAATAAATCTAACATAATGTGACAGCACCTAACAAGAACCATTGAGAGGTTAGATGTTTAGCCTTTTTTAAATTTTTTTATTTGCTAAAACAATAAAAAAGAGGGATATATAATACAGTAAAACCCCATAGAACTTAGAGCTCTAATAGTGCAAAAAAACAAAAACAAAACAAACCACCAAACAGCAAAAGGATTAATTATTCCTGTGGAACAAATTAATTTTGTTATACTGTACAAGGGTTTACTGTATATAATAATGCAGTACAGTTATAGCTGAATGAAGAACAAAGAGGAGCCTTCATCTGTCTACTATGAAGAGGAGGAAAGGGATACTCAGTGTCATACTCTAGTTTCTTCCTCAGTGACGGTAGAGTCCCCCATGATCTCCTCACAAGCATATCAAACAGTTTCCCTTAAAGGAAGGTCCTTCCCAGAATAATCCAGCACTAATAAACGTGAGTGAGGTCCACTTACCTTTCCAAGATGCTTCTGACACCCTGGGGGGGGGGGGGGAGAAAGAAGAAGTTAATGCCATTCCCATGCCACTCTGTGAAAGCCAAAGTGACCCTCCTTAATCCACTCTAATCCGACCCTACTCAGGAGGGCTGGGAGAATCTCCTACACAGAACCTTTCCTGTACCTGGACTGTGACAAAGGGGTACCTTCTTCTTCTTCCGTGTGTAGGCCAGATATGAAACTGCCAAAATGAAGGCAGCTTTTGGTGAGTTCATTCTGCAGTTCCCTAGTGTGAGAAAGATTAGCTGGCAACACAAGGTTGCCAGTACCAGGGTACACCTAATTGTGGTTCTTTGACTCAAGGGTATTTCATGGATGAAGGCTAAGGTGAAAACCAGAGAAAACATTTCTTACTTTCTGTCTGAAGAAAATAATAAACGTTATGGCTTTTCCCTTATACTGTATCATGATTTTCATGGTAGCAAAAGGGTCCAGCTCTGAAGCAGCATAAGAGGGAAGCCCTGCTGGAGAAGAGCACCTATTTCAGTGCCATGTTTCCAAGAGGCACTAACGTGTGTGTGTGTGTGTGTGTGTGTGTGTGTGTGTGTGTGTGTGTGTGTGTGTGTGTGTGTGTGTGTGTGTGTGTGTGTGTGTGTGTGTGTGTGTGTGTGTGTGTGTGTGTGTGTGTGTGTGCGTGCGCGTGCGTGTGTGTGTAATACTGCCTGGTTTGGAATCAAAGCACTAGAACAGTGATGGCAAACCTTTTAGAGACCGAGTGCCCAAACTGCAACCCAAAACCCACTTATTTATTGCAAATGTCAAGACAACAACAGGGGAGGAAGGAAACGTTCCCATTGGGCTGCTGGGCAGAGGGGTGGGTTGAACCCTGTGCCAGGGGAGGGAGGAAGTGCTCCCATTGGACTGCTGGGCAGAGGGGTGGGACAAGCTATGTGCTGGGGTGACTGCATGAATGCCCACAGAGAGGGCCTTGAGTGCCAACTCTGGCACGCGTGCGATAGGTTTGCCACTACTGCACTAGAAGGAAGTGAAAGCTGCGAGTGTTTCCATCCATTTTTTATGGCAGGGCCAGCTTCCCTCCCAACGTGTGTCCTGGCCTTGTCTCACCTGCAAGAATTCAGCCGGAAGCTTCTGACACTTCTTCTCCATCTCCTGGATGAGTCCTCCAAGAGAGGAGAGCTCCCCCGAGAGTCTGGCCAGATCCTTGTCCCTTTTCTTTGCCGTCTCCTTCTCCACCTCTTCCAAGTGGGTCAAGAGAAGCTTCTCTTCTTTATTCAGTAAGGAGTGGAGCTCCCTGAATTTTTCCTTCATCTTCTCCATCTCTGCTTTTGTTCGTTTCTGCAACAGGCATTCAGAAAGAAGAAACAAATGAGATGCATGACAGGATCCGTGACTGGTGGCTTCGCATGGTCATATTCTAAGCATGTTGGCCTCCAGACATATTCCTCTCTTGCTTCTCATCTAATCTAAGTTGTTGTCATGGATATGTTGTACTAAACACAGGAAGGTGCAAGACCATTTTCTCACTTTATGTTTTACCAGCTTCTATCTTTAGACTCAAAAGCAAGAAATTGCACATAGATAAATAGGTACCCCTTTGGTGGGAAGGTAAACAGCATTCTGCCTGCCACATGTCCAGATGCTGACAGCGATGGTTCTTTGGCTGTAAACAGAGATGAGCACACGAGGCCCCTCAATGTGCACAGAGGAGGACATTATGTTGGGAAGAGGAAATGCTGTTGATGTGGCCAAATATTGGATCGATGTCATCTTACCCTTTTTAATGCTATCTTCTTTTCAGATGTGTCAGTTTTAGATTTGTATGTCATTATATGCTGGTGGTGCATCTGACACAAATAAAGAAATGAAACATTGAATTCTAGAGACCACTGATGGTGAACCTTGATAAGGGATTCTGGGGATTGAAGTTCAAGAACATCTGGCGTGCCAAGGTTTGTCATCATTGCTATAGATGGACACGACTGATTTTCAAATAAGGGAGACCTTTACCTATAGACCCAACGGCCATAAATACAAAGCAATCCCAAAAGTGCACAGAATATTACCTAACTGACATATTGGAGACCCATTTAAAAGGACTGAATAGTAATCAAGGGTTCTTAAGTCTTTTTTTATTGTTATATAACAGGGGTGCCCAAACTTTTTGGGCTGTGGGCTGATCATGTGGTTCAGTAAGCCGGTCACTAAGGCCTTGGTGCGGTCCCCAATGCCAAAACATCTGGCCCGCGAAGCCCTCGTCGCTCCTGGAAGCAGAAGTAAAACGCGCCAGTATGGGCGCGTTTTACTTCCGCTTCCAGGAGCGACGAGGGCTTCGTGGGCCAGATGAATTGGCATCGGGGGCCGCACCTGGCCCCAGGGCCTTAATTCGGGCACCACTGTTCTATACTATCAAGTTGACCTTGACAGGACTTTCAGGGTAAATAAGATTTTTAAGGAGTGGCATTATTTTATTTATTTATTTAATTTCATTTGTACCCTGCCATTCTATGGCTGGCTTAATGCTTCCCTCCTCCTGGTATCTGACTATGGAGTCAGAGGTTGGGAGTTTGAATCCCCACTGTGCCTCCAGATAGAAGAGCCAGCCTGTGTAGTTGCAGATTCCCAAAATGCCTCCAGAGGAAGGGAGTGCAAATCATTTTTGTTTTTCAGAAAACAAAACAAAACAAACAAAATAAAATAAAATACACAGTAGCACTTTAAAGACTAACTGTTATATTTTTATTGTTAGCTTTCGTGGATCAAGTCCACTTCATCAGACAAGGAATGAAACTTACAGGCATGTTCCTTTTATACCAAATTCAGGTGGTCGACAGGAGAAGGGTTGGTGTCAAGCAAAATGACAGACAAGCAAGCACAAGAATGCAGTATCACCCAGCTATTAGCAACAATAGATTATTCCGAGAAACTCTAAAAGACTCCCTTTCAATCTCAAGGTTGCTGAGTAAACCCACTATGGTATCTGATCAACTATTCCAAAAAATTCATTTTTGTTTGTGCTCTACCTAGAAAATCCTACAAAAAGGTTCGCCTAAGACTAAGTCATAACTGCCTTGACAGCATACGATTATGAGTCATTTATCAGTTCTATACCCCCAGTAAGCTTCCAGGACTGAAATGGAAATCAAATACCTGTGTATTCTCTGCATTTAAGGAATTTGCCTACTCCAGATTTGGGAAGATTCACTTTTCAAATATCCATTCTTTACTTTGGAGTCATTATTTCACCAAGGAGTCCATGCATTGGTAGATATCTCCATGACGAAATTGCAGACACGCAAATGGACCTGAGAAATCAAGTCCATCTGCATGTGGTTTTCTTTAGCCAATTAGATATCACGTCACCCGTTGGATAGGCAGAGAATGATGTGTGCCCTCCGATTTCACCAGGCCCAAGGAAACCAATGGAGGACACTTGGGTGAGTTTTAATCCCGGCCTACCATCACTGGCAAGAGATGGGCAACATTGCCTAGTTTGACCACTCAAGCCTCTGCACCCAGACAAGCCTTTCATTCATTACAGTAACTGCTTTTAATTACATATGATGCTATTCCGAGTAATAAAGGTTGTTGATCTTGCCTCTAGCTGTGTTGAAGTGTATCTTCCATTTCCACATATTAAATTAAGAACTGTTTCCCTTTTTAACAATATTGGTACTTACAAGTAACTCTTGGCTTTCTTCTTCCATTTCTACTTTATATCCCACAATGTTTGCTCTCTTCTTCTTCAGAAGTTCCAGGCGGCTACGGATCAGACCCTGAAGGGAAAAGAGAAGCCCTTTCTTTAATTCAGATTCAAAGGGGATGGGAAGAACTGGCTTGCTCTCTATTAATAGGAAGGTGGGGCTATCTTTTCCCTAGGATATGATTCCAGGAACAAGGAACTGGTCCTTACTACCACTTGGCTCAATAACCCCCTCGTGAAATTTGGACATTTCCTGTTTTACATCTTCTCCCTCACTCTCTATTAATCATAAGAACGCTCACTTGCACAAACAGATACACATACATTGTCTATAATAGAAATACACGCTCCAGAAATCGTATCTTGATGGAGCCCGTGAAACTCTTAACAGAGAGAATTAACAGAGGGTTTTTCAGACAGGGTCCCCAAATATTTCCCCTCCTGCTCCAGATCCACACCAATATCCTAGTACAGGCAGGGGTAGGATTTAGCAGGATGACACCAGTTCGCCAGAACCAATAGCAGAAATTCTGACCGGCCCTGCCCACATAAATTTTGAAATAAAGTACAGTAGTCCTAATTTGGGTTCAACGCAGGGCTTCCTCCTGGCCACATCCACCAGACAATGCCCACAGAGTAGGAAGTAAAAATGTTTTGAATCCCACCACTGGCCCGGGGACCGGATGTGGCCTACCACACCATTTCATGTGGCACCCCACTGTCTCTGTCACATCTGGAAGTGCCATGTGTGGCAGGCAGGGCAAAATGGCCATCTGGCCCCAGAAACTATCTGAGGGAGTGAAACCGGGCCCTCGGCTTGAAAAGGTTGAGAACCCCTGCCCTAGTATGATTCTCCATGAATCCAAAAAGGAGCAAGGAATCTATTTGCCTTCTACGCAAAAACCAAAACTTTGTATTTCTCTTAATATAAACAGATTAAAAACTACTGCTAAATCAAAAGTTCAGAAACATCACTAGCACATTCCCCATCCTCCTAATTATTTCAGCAGATGCCCTTCTTACCTGGTAATCTTGGGCTGCCTCCTCCACAGGAACCACATTATGATTTCGGTGCTCTTCGGCTTTGTCACAAACCACACAGATGGGGACTATGTCGTCCTTGCAGAAGAGCTTCAGGGGCTCCTGGTGTTTCCCACAGACTCCCCCCTTTCCCTCGGGGCTTTTCCCCTCTTGAATATGGAGTTTCCTGGTTAATTCCACAAAGTTTGCCAGTGGACGATTTGGGATGAACTTCCTTCGGACTTTTCTTCTGCATAGAGGGCAAGAAATCTCTTCTCTCCTGAAATTTTCCCAGTATTTGGCCTGGCAGGCTTGGCAGAAATTGTGACTACATTCAATGGTGACTAGATCCTGGAAATACTCCTGGCAGATGGAGCAAGTGGATTCCTCGCAAAGACCCTGGAAAGGAGCAGCACCCGCCATTTCTCGTCCCACCAGAAAGTTGAGTTAGTTTCACTTTCCTGTATTTCAGAGAATGGGTGTTTCACTTCCTTTTAATTACTCAGCAAGAAATTAGCAACAAGTGTGAGAACAGCTAAGCAAAGAAGGCTTTTGTAAACGGAGAAACAAGGGAAGCGAAGGCAAGTATTGAGAGAATACCAGTTTGTGCCATCTATAAATTATTCTGGATTTGAGAATATTTTAAGTCTTGATAGAGTAATCAAACAACATTTTTCATCTTTCAGGGAAAAAATTCACCTTAGACAAAAGCATAATTTAAAAAAGATAAAAAATTGTAGTCCCTTAAAAACTGTTATTATTTAATGCAAGCATTTGTGGAGCAAATCTTCCTCAAACTTAGAGACCACATACATCTAGCATTCCTATACGTGGCCCCATCAGCAGGTATAATAAATATTAGCTAGTCATGTAGTCTCACTCTTCTCTATGAGTGAAATAATTATCACAATAAAATACAGCAGATTTTTTGCTTTTTAAGATGTCACAATGTTTCTGTCTTTTTGAAAATTCTATTTTTGTTTTTGTCTGATATGCTGGCACAAACCAACACAACTAATTTTCTGGCCCTGACACCAATTCATCCAGCCCGTTCCAATCTCATTGCTCCCAGAAGCGGGAGTAAAACTCACCCAACTTCCACTTCTGGGATCGACGAGCATGGGGTGGGCTGGATGAATTGGCTTTGGAGGCTGGATCTGGCCCACAGGGAGTAGTTTGAGCACCCATGAACCACGTGATTGGCCCATGGTCTGAAAAGTTTAGGCACCCCTGCTGTTAGCAAGGCTTGTGGGCCGGAACTGGCCCATGACATCAATTCGTTTGGCCCACACCACCAGGGCCAGATCTGGCTCATAAAGAGTAGTTGGGGCACCCAGGAACCACATGACTGCCCAGTGGCCTGAAATGTTTGTGCACCCCTGATGTTAACAGGGCTTATGGGCCGGATCTGGCCAATGACACCAATGGATTCCTGTGCACATGGCTCCAGATGGCCACCTTGCATGTTGGTAAATGTTGACATTCATTTTGGGTCCTGCTTCTTTCCCTGTTAGCCAGGGGTGCTCAAACTATGGCCTATGGGCCGGATTCAGCCAATGACACCAGAAGCGGAAGTAAAACTCACCCTATGGGAGTGGCGACGGTGGAACAGGCCAGATGAATTGGTGTCAGGGTGAGATCTGGCACACAGGCTGTAGTTTGGGCACCCATGAACCACGTGACTGGCCCGTGGCCTGAAAAGTTTGGGCACCCTTGCTGTTGGCTTTTAAAACTGATTCCTGTGCACATGGCTCCAGATGGCAACTCTGCATGTTGTCATCCATTTGGGGTTCTATCCCTCTTAGTTTTTAACTTGGAGACAGGACATATTGAAAGATTCCCCCCCACCATGCCTGCTTTTGCTCAGCTAAACTAGTCAGACTGGTTTGGCAAGCTTTTGTAATGTGTGATTATTATTGGAATGTTGCAACCTTGAGATAAAGAGAGCAGGCAGCCCCCTCCCTTTCTCCCAAGACAAACTGGTGAGTCACAGCCACATCTCAGGGAATTTGAGGCAAACTTTAGCCTCAGAAATAGTAAGGTTATCTGATGCATCGGATAACGTTAACATAATGGTTAACATAATGTTATCTGATGCAAATATTAGCCTCAAATTCTCCAACGTTATCTGAGGTATCACTTTTGCATTTGAAAATATTTGAGGAAACCACAGGTTTGAGAGTGATTTGGGATAAATCAGAAATGATATTATGTAATGGTGAAAACAAGGAGCAGGAGAAAATAAAAGAGAAGTATAAAATACAGGTTAAGAATAATCTGAAATATTTGGGGGTATTGATATCAAGTAGAATTGATGACCTTAAGAAATTAAATTATGACAAACAAAAGAAGGAAATAGAAGACAAAATAGTGCAATATAAAAAATTGAATTTATCTTGGTTTGGACGGGTCGCTTTATGTAAAAGGATACTACCAAAACTAAATTTTTTATTTGACGCGCTACCAATTAGATTTAAAGATAGAGAGCTACGAGAATACCAAAATATGATAAATAATTTTTGTAATGGAAAGTGTAGAGCAAGAATATCTAAAAATTTGTGGTATATATCTCAACATGAAGGAGGATTAGGGATACCAAATGTTAAGAATTATTATAGAGCATTTCAAATAAGGAATGTTGTAAAAATATTAATGAAAGAAAAAATAATTTGGGAAAAAATTGAGCTGAGGGAATTTACACAAATAGGTTAATCACTTTTTTTAGATAACGAGATTAAGAAAAAATTTTTGTTGTTGTTTAGTCACACAGTCAATTCCAACCCTTTGCGACCCCATGGACCACTATCTGCCACGCACTTCTGTCCTCCACCATCCTCCTCAACTCGCTCAGCTCTGTGCCCATTGTGTCTACAATACCATCTAGCAATCTCATTTTGGGCCGCCCCCTTCTTCTTTTGCCTTCCAACTTTCCCAACATCAAGGCTTTCTCAAGCGAATCCTCTCTTCTCATTTGATGTCCAAAGTACTTTAGCTTCATCTTCATTATTTGACCTTCTAAGGAGCAGTCAGTGTTGATTTCTTCCAAGATTGACACAATGATAAAAACAACTTTGGATGAATGGACTAGAGTGAGGAAAGATCTTGTACCAGATATATCCCCGATTATTGAATTGGAAGATATTAATACTTTCCCAATAAAAATAGATAGAAAGGTTAAGAATGTCCACATTAAAAACGGAGTTTTGATGTTCAAGGATTGGATAAAAGTTTGTAAGGATAGAGCTAAAAAGACAGAGTTATTTTCGCAAATGTAAATGAATTGGTTTCAAATTATACAGAAATAACTGGAATAATAAATATTCATATGAAAGGGGTTTAGAAAGGGAGAAAACAACATTTGAAGAACTGCTGATATAATTAAGAAAAGGAGAGATGAGCATTAATGGGATTGTAAGCAAGATATATAAGATTTTGAATAAAGGAGATAAAGTACAGGAAATTCTGAAAAATATTTGGGAGGAAGATTTAAATGTTATAATTCCAAAAATACTGTGGAAGAAAAAATGGAAAAGAAGGATTATGAGAACTATGTCTGTAAGGGTTAAAGAACAGAATTATAAATTATTATGGCGATGGTACCTGACTCCAATTAAGTTGCATCAAATAGATAACAAAATAAGTAAGACATTTCGGAGATGCAAACAATTAACGGGAACATATGTTCATATGTGGTGGAGTTGTAATGTGTTAAGGGGTTTTTGGGGAAAAGTAGAAAAGGAAATTGCAAGTATTATGGAAATGCAACTAGAGTTGGGGCCGAGTACGATTTTACTGACTGATGTTGATAAGTTTATGTGGATACTGTAATGATAAAAAAGAGTTGATAGCTGTAATGATAACGTCAGCCAGACATCATATAGCGAAAAATTGGAAAAATGATGTGGTTTTAAAAATGGAGGATTGGTATAAGGAAATGTGGGATTTGGGATTAAATGATAAATTAACATGGGATTTGAACACTAGAAAAGGCATAGTTCATGAAAATAGATTCTGGAAAATTTGGCAGCAGTTAGTGGAATATGTAATGGTTAGAGATAAGGGTACAACGCTTGTACCTGATCAAATGAGTTTTTGGATGATATGAAATTCTGTAGGTCTGTTGCAACCTCCTGGACATTGTACATAGCACAGTGGAGATTTATAATAGAATGATGATTTAAAGAACAAGAGAATGGAAATATTTTACAATATATGTAATAGAATTTTAATGTGAAAGATATTTGTATTGAGTTGTATTTTCTTTTTCTCTTTTGTATTTTGTATGTTTAGTATTGTATGTTTTTTTAGTTGTATTTGGCTTGAAAATTTAATACATATTTTTAAATCCACAGTTCTATATTGTGCCCTCTCCCTACCATCTTCATTCTCATTTCCCATCCTCATTCTCTGTACCTCTGGACTTTACTCTGAGGCGCTAACTAATTTTTATTTCTGATCTCTCCTCTGAAGCAACAACGATCATATACACATTACAGTTATACCCCGGATAACGCTAGTACCGTACAGCACTAAAACTGCATAACATTACAAGATTTTCGGAAAAATCTTGTATCGAATAACGCGATTTTTAACGTTATCTGGTACAAGCGTGTGCGTGGGAGGGGAGTTGGATTGGGTAGAATATCTACCCAATCCAACCCCCCCAGCACCCGCCCCCACGATGTTTTGAAAGGTTATGGGGCTCCTTACCCTTTTGAAACATCGGGCGAGCGGCGCGCGTCGGGGGGGTTAGGGCAGGATATGGGAGAGACCTCAGTATCCTGCCCTAACCCCCACCGACGCCCGCGCGCCCGCGCGCTGCCCGATGTGTCAAAAGGGTAAGGATCCTTACCCTTTTGAAACATCGGGTGAGCGGCACGCATCTGTGGGGTTAGGGCAGGATACAGGGGAGACCTCCGTATCCTGCCCTAGCCCCCACCGATGCGCGCGCGCCCGCACGGCGCCCGATGTGGCAAAAGGGTAAGGATCCTTACCCTTTTGAAACATTGGGCGAGCGGCGCGTGTCTGTGGGGGTTAGGACAGGAGACGGGGGAGACCTCCGTATCCTGCCCTAACCTCCACCGATGCACGCGCGCCCACACACTGCCCAATGTGTCAAAAGGGTAAGGAGAAGATCCCCTTACCCTTTTGAAACATCGGGCGGCGGGTGCGTGCGCGTGCGTCGTTTGGGGTTAGGGCAGGATACGGAGGTCTTCCCCGTACAGTATCTTGCACTAACCCCAAACGACGCGCGCAATCGCTGCCTACTCAGGGCTCGGCTTGTCCGAAATCCCCCCCCCCCGGGGGCGGGGGAATTTCAGACAAGCCGAGCCTTGCCTCGGTGTGGTTTGTCCCTGACGTCAGGGCTATTTTTTTTAGCGTTGTTAGATGTATACCCTGGACAACGCTAAAAACCGGATAACATCATGACTTGTGGAACCAAGTCATAACGTTATCCGGGGTACTAGTGTATTAAAAAGCGAATGCAGGGTCAGATGATATCATCTCTGCCTATTTCACTCTTTCCAGTCAACCTGATTTTCTGAAGCCATCCCATCTTCATTAATCTGTTCAGTTCCCATTTACATTTCTGAGTGCTACGCGTGAAAGTGATAACATTTTAAAAAGCAGAAGGAACAACTAATATCCCAAGGAATAGCAAAAAAAAAAAAAAAAAAACAGCAGCACCACACAGTAAAGTATTTTAGAGGGTCATAGAGGAGAGTTTTGAGAGTCCCCTGGACAGCAAGGAGAACAAATAGGTCAATCTTAGAAGAAATCAACCCAGAATGCTCCTTAGAAAGGCAAATTGTAAAGATGAAGCTAAGGTACTTTGGACATCAAGTGAGAAGAGAGGATTCGCTTGAGAAAGCCTTGATGCTGGGAAAGGTGGAGGGCAAAAGAAAAAGGGGGCGGCCAAAAATGAGATCGTTATATGGTATTGTAGAGACACTGGGCACAGAACTGAGCGAGTTGAGGAGGATGGTGGAGGACAGAAGTGCCTGGCGGGCAGTGGTCCATAGGGTCGCAGAGGGTCGGAGTCAACTGTGCAACTGAACAACAACAACAACAACAAAAGCAGTAGAAGGACCCTCCTAAGGAAATCTCATCGAACAGCCAACACCCATCGGTGGTAATGGGGTATACATGTGCGTAATAAAAATTCCTATGGGCAAATTCGCACAATGAAAATTTTTCCACAAAAAAATTCTTATGGGGAAACTCACATAGCAAAAATATTTCCCCATAGGAATTTTCATTATGCAAGAATTTCCCATAGAAAATGCTATTTTCACATACCAGTAATGAAAATTGCTATGCAAGGTGCCATCCCCCCGCATTTTCTTTTGTATTGCAATTTTTTCACTGTTAGAGCCCTTCGTTATGCAGAGTTTCACTGTACAGTATTTGGAACAAAGTTTTCCTTAACAAGTTTTCTTTAAGAGTCCTGATGATGCAGTGTTAAAACTGCTGTACTGCAGCCACAATGTTGTGAGTTCGATCCTGATAAGGTTCAACGTTGACTCAGCCTTCCCTCCTTCCAAGATTGGTAAAATGAAGACCCAGCATGTGTGTGTGTGTGTGTGGGGGGAAATGCTAATTAACTTGTGAACCGCCCAGAGAATTCACTGAGCACTATGGGGCAGTATTCAAGTGTAATTGCTATGGCTATTAACAAGTACTTTTATAGCCCTTGGTTCCTATACAGGTAGTTGATAAATGTGTCTGTTCAGAATGCTAAAAGACTTTCCAAAGTTGTGTGGTTTTGCAATGTCAAAATATTTTAGACCCCAGGAAAGAAAAATTAAACAAACTCATGTTGTCATAATGGATGCAGGTAAACCCAAGATTCCTAAATGACACTGCTGCTCAATTCATGAGTAAGCAATGAAGTCGCACCATAGATGTGGAAGAAACCAAATTATGTTTCCTGACTACTGAAGAAAAACCTAAAAACTTCCTGTAGAAGCTGCTTAACCCAAGTAGAAGAGCAAATGGGATAAAAGAGACACGTCACTACATGCTGGAAGGAACACATCTACCCATAGGGTTATTGTCTGTCTTTTCCAAGGAAACTGGCACATCTCTCTCATCCTACTGCACACTGTCTGAAAAGAAGCCTACATTTGGTCTATTCTGCAAGGAGTAGGGACAGAAACAATAGTTGGCCCACCAAGGGGGGTGTTGCTGCTTCAATTTCCATTTTTAACAATAACAACATAAAACCCACAGGTGCCTGGAGACTCTTGGGGTCTGGATGGGGGACAACGGGCTACAACTGAATCTTCACAAGACTGAGTAGCTGTGGGTTGGTGTCCTGTGTTATCTCAGGAGTTACCATCTTTGGTCCTGGATGGGGCAGTTTTGCCCCAAACAAACCCGGCACGTAATCTGGGGGTCCTCCGAGACTCGCGACTCCTGCTCAAAGAGCAGGTAGCAGTGGTGGCCAGGAGGGCTTTTGCACAACTTTGTGTTATACGCCAGTTACACCCGTTCCTAAATCAGGACTCCTTACTCATGATCACACACGCTTTGGTCACCTCCAGACTTGATTACATAATGCGCTCTACATGGGGCTGCTCCTGATGACCATTCGGAGGCTGCAACTGGTCAAGAATGTGGCTGCCCGAGTGGTGATGGGTTGCAGGCATTATGCACTTGCCTCACCACTGTGTCTTCGGGTGCAATTCAAGGTGCTGGTAATTACCTTTAAAGCCCTACATGGTAGTGGGCCAGGATACTTAAGAGACTGCGTCACCCCAAGGACATCTGTCCGTCCCACCAGATGCCAATTAATCCGGCCTGCAAAGCCCTCATCACTCCTGGAAGCGGAAGTAATAGCAATGAGGGCTTTGTGGGCCAGATGAATTGGTGTCTGGGGCCAGATTTGGCCCCCGGGCCATAGTTTGGGCATCCCTGCCCTAACTGGTTGCAAGGCATATTGTGTCTGTGATGCCTTTAAGACCCTACTGCAGGAGCACACAGGTGCTGGGACATTTCCCTGATGTGCTTCATGGGCCAGTATATTTAGGTCAGAGCAGGATTGCAGACTTCCAGCTACAATGCTCAACTTGGCTCTGCAGACAGTCTGGACAAAGATTCCTGTGTCTTCCAGAACCTGGTACGAGGACTGAATCTTTGCACTGATCCTGATGATGGCTTTTGCCAGATATAATAAATCTAAATAAATAAATAAATACCATCTCTGCTCGTTGGACAAAGAAGGACTACTTGGGGTAAGCGTCCTCCAGGAGGACAGAAGCTGTAGAACTCTTCGGCTTTGTCTGTAATTACAGCTTGCATTGATGAGGACTGAATCTTTGCACTGATCCTGATGATGGCTTTTGCCTGACATAATAAGTCTAAATAAATAAATACACTAGTACACCGAATAACGTTATGACTTGGTTCCACAAGTCCCGTCGTTATCCGGTTTTTAACATTGTGCGATACATTGAACACACAATGTTAAAAAAAGCCCTGTTTCCCTGGAGACTGCAGGAAGCGAGAACGTCGGGATTTGAATCCTGACATTTTGGCTTGCTGCTGCCTCCAGGGAGGTGGGGGAACTTTGGAAACAGCTTGGAGTGGGTTTCCCCACCTCCCTGGACCCGGCGGGGGGGGGGGTCAGAGACCCCAAAATTGGTAAAAAAAAACATCCGTTTTTTTTACCAATTTTGGGGTTTCTGACCCCCCCCCCCGCCGGGTCCAGGGAGGTGGGCAGACCTGATCCAAGGTGTTTCTGGGCTTCCCCAACGTCTTGAGCCAGTGCAGCAAGCCAGAATGTCAGAGTTCGAATCCCGACATTCTGGCTTGCTGCACTGGCTCAGGACGTCGGGGAAGCCCAGAAACACCTTGGATCGGGTCCCCACACCTCCCTGGACCCTGCGGGGGGGGGGGGTCAGACACCCCAAAATTGGTAAAAAAAACGGATGCTCTAGGGAGGTCGGGAGACCCGATGCGCGCTAATTTTGAACTTCCCCCACCCTCTTTTAGGCTGCAGCAAGCCAGAACGTTGGGATTCGAATCCTGACATTTTGCCTTGCTGCAGCCTCCAGGGAGGTGGGAGAACTTTGGAAACAGCTTGGATTGGGTCCCCACACCTCCCTGGACCCGGCGGGGGGGGGGGGTCAGAGCCCCCAAAATTGGTAAAAAAAACGTCTGTTTTTTTTACCAATTTTGGGGTTTCTGACCCCCCCCCCGCTGTGTCCAGGGAGGTGTGGGGACCCGATCCAAGGTGTTTCTGGGCTTCCCCGACGTCCTGAGCCAGTGCAGCAAGCCAGAATGTCGGGATTCGAACTCTGACATTCTGGCTTGCTGCACTGGCTCAGGACGTCGGGGAAGCTCAGAAAAAGCTTGGATCGTGTCTGCCCACCTCCCTGGACCCGGCGGGGGGGGTCAGAAACCCCAAAATTGGTAAAAAAAAACAGACTTTTTTTTACCAATTTTGTGGTGTCTGACCCCCCCGCTGGGTCCAGGGAGGTGTGGTGACCCGATCCAAGGTGTTTCTGGGCTTCCCCGACGTCCTGAGCCAGTGCAGCAAGCCAGAATGTCGGGATTCGAACTCTGACATTCTGGCTTGCTGCACTGGCTCAGGACGTCGGGGAAGCCCAGAAACACCTCCAGAGAGATCAGAGGACCCGATCTACAGCTGCAGGGTGGCTGGGGAAGCTGACGGGGACTCCCTGTCGGCTTCCCTAGCCACCCGCCCATGCCTCCGCAGCTGTGGGGTGGCTGGGTAAGCCGATGGGGGAGCCCCCCATCAGCTTTCCAGCCTCCCCACCCCTGCCTCCGTAGCTGCAGGGTGGCTGGGAAGCTGAACGGAGAACCCCGTTCAGCTTTCCACCCACCCTGCTGCTAAGAACAACTGTATCGTATAACGTTAAAATCGCGTTATTCGATACAAGATTTTTCCGAAAATCTTGTAACGTTATGCGGTTTTAACGCTATATGATACTCGCGTTATACGGGGTATTACTGTAATTGATAAATGTGGAACCAAGTCTCAACGTTAACCGGGGTACTAGTGTATATCTGTTTTGTGTTACAGTTGTTGCACTGTTTTCGGAAAAATCTTGTATCGAATAACGCAATTTTTAACGTTATCCGATACAGTCGTTCTTAGCAGCAGGGTGGCTGGAAAGCTGAACGGGGTTCTCCGTTCAGCTTCCCAGCCACCCTGCAGCTACAGAGGCAGGGGTGGGGAGGCTGGAAAGCTGACGGGGGGCTCCCCCGTCGGCTTCCCCAGCCACCCCATAGCTGCGGAGGCAAGGGCGGGTGGCTAGGGAAGCCGACAGGGAGTCCCCATCAGCTTCCCCAGCCACCCTGCAGCTGTAGATTGGGTCCTCTGATCTCTCTGGAGCAGGCAGGGGACACGATCCAAGCTGTTTCTGGGCTTCCCCGATGTCCTCAGCCAGTGCAGCAAGCCAAAACGTCAGGGTTCGAATCCTGACATTCTGGCTTGCTGCACTGGTTGAGGACATCGGGGAAGCCCAGAAACAGCTTGGATCAGATCTACCCACCTCCCTGGACCCAGCAGGCATCCCTGGACCAATTTTGGGGTATTTGACACCCACCCCCCCGCCGGGTCCAGAGAGGTGGGGAGACCCGATCCAAGCTGTTTCCAAAGTTCCCCCACCTCCCTGGAGGCTGCAGCAAGCCAAAATGTCCGGATTCAAATTCCGACGTCCTGGCTTGCTGCAGCCTCCAGGGAAACAGGGCTTTTTTTAACGTTATGTGATCAATGCATCGCACAACGTTAAAAACCGGATAACGACGAGACTTGTGGAACCAAGTCTCAACATTATCCAGGGTACTAGTGTATATCTGTTTTGTGTTACAGTTGTTGCACTGTACTGTATATACTGGCACTTTTTTTACTTCCTGAGTAAACCTACATCGAGGTTTTCTTCTGCACCAAAATCTGTCTGCCTGTTTTTCTCACAAGGGACCATCTTGCCAGGTGTGAACCTCTTGCTGGCCACTGCATACCACTCTGCTAACCGCTTACATCAACATGAAGCACTGAATAGTTTGTGATGCAATCAATAAAGCATAGATGGATCTTCTACAATGTTTTGATGTATTCCAGTGGCAATGTATAATTGCAATATGATCTCTAGTGTGTCTTCCTTTTTGGACTCCTGCTTGAACACTGGGCATTTCTCACACAATATACATGGTAACATTCTAGTAAAGATAAAGGTCACTCTTGGTGGAAAGCCAGTCGTATCTGACTAGGGATCATCTCTGTTTCAAAGCCAAAGAGCCAGCACTGTCTGCTTCTGCAGATGTTTCCATGGTCATGTGGCAGGCATAACTAGAGACCAGAGTGTACGGAACGCTGTTTGCCTTCCCACCAAAGTGGTCCCTATTTATCTACTTGCAATTTCGTGCTTTCAAACTGCTAGGTTGGCAGGAGCTGGGACAAGGACGGATGCTCACTCCATCATGCAGTACTTGGGAATCAAACTGCCGACCTCCCTCCTTCCAGTCAGCGTCTTAGCCACTTGAGTCACTGGAGTCCCAGATCCAAGCTTGGGAAAATTGTCCCATTCGTTTCCAGAAAAAACATGTTAAAGTCCTGGTGGGGGGGGGAAGAGGAGTCATCCTCAGCCCTTTTCCTCGAAAGCCGTGAGGGAGCAAGAAATGTCTAAGAAGCCAAGCCTCCTCCTGACACTGGGTTGGAGGATTTCTTCTTCACGTGATTGCAAAGGGTTAAATCCCTTTGGCCGTAGGGAAGGAGGACGACGAAGGAGAAGCCGCGGGTTGGAGGGACATCACCACCGACAGAGGAGCTGCCGACACAAGACCACCTTAGCAGGCATCAGGCAGCCGAAACCGAATAGCTACATGCATAGGATAAGTACCGTAATTCATCTACACTAACGTAGTAGACCACAACAAAATGTGGCAAGTAATTAAAGAGATGGGAATACCAGAACACCTTATATGCCTCATGAGAAATCTGTACATGAATCAAGAAGCAACAGTTTGAGATATGCAGATGATACCCCCCTAATGGCAGAAAGTGAGGAGGACCTAAAGAAGCTCCTGATTAGGTTGAAAGAAGAGAGTGCAAAAGCTGGCTTGAGACTCAATATAAAGAAAACTAAGATAATGGCAACAGGCCCTATCAGTCCCTGGAAAATAGATGGGGAAGAAGTAGAAGCAGTGACAGATTTTACTTTCTTAGGATCAAAGCTCACTGCAGATGGTAATTGCAGCCATGAAATAAAAAGGAGACTGATTCTTGGGAGGCAAGCGATGAGAAACCTGGGGAGCCTAGTGAAAAGTAGAGACATCAAATTGCAAACAAAAATTCGTATAGTCAAAGCAATGGTATTCCCTGTGGCAATGTATGGTTGTGAGAGCTGGACCATTAGGAAAGCTGAGCGCAGAAGAATAGATGCCTTTGAGATGTGGTGTTGGAGGCAAGTTTTGAGAGTCCCCTGGACAGCGAGGAGAACAAATAGGTCAATCTTAGAATCTCAGAAAGCAAAACAAAGCAAAATAAACAAAATAAAATAAAAAACACAGTAGCACTTTAAAGACTAACTGTTATATTTTTATTGTTAGCTTTCGTGGATCAAGTCCACTTCATCAGACAAGGAATGAAACTTACAGGCATGTTCCTTATACACTAGTACCCCGAATAACGCGAGTATCGTATAGCGTGAAAACAGTGCAACGTGACAAGATTTTCGGAAAAATCTTGTATCAAATAACGCAATTTTCACGTTATTCGGAACAAGCGTATGCGGGGTGGTGGTGGATTGGGTAGAACATCTACCCAACACACACACACACACAGTGCCTGCCCCCATGATGTTTGGAAAGGGTACGGGGATCCTTACCCTTTCAAAACTTCGGGAGAGGAGAACATTGTCTCCCCAGCTTGGGAAAGAGGCAGCTTGGCCGAAATTCCCTCCCCCTGCACGGGGGTGAGGATTTCGACCAAGCCGCCTCTTTCCCGGGCACGCTATAGCAACGCGGATCGCACGTCAAATGGGATCCCCGTTTCGCTCGCCTAAACATGGGTCGGCTTTTTAAAAAGACCCCATGTTGGGATCTCCCACGGGCGTGGGCGCGCCTGTCAGATGGGGGCTGCAGAGGCTATGGGGAAGAGCTCCATAGCCTCTGCAGCCCCCGTCTCACACGTGCCCGTGCCCGTGTGAGAAGCCGACATGGGGGATTTCGAACTCCGCCCCCCCTCCACCGCAAGGCAGCAAAAAGTCCCCAAAGCGCCTAAACGGGCATCGCGCGTGTCAAGGCAAGGTATCAAAGCGGGGGGTGCCACCTCCCACTTTGATCCCTTACCTTAACGTGGGATCCCTGTTTCGCTCGCCTAAACATGGGTCGGCTTTTTAAAAAGCCCCCGTGTTGGAATCTCCCATGGGCGCGCCTGTCAGATGGGGGCTGCAGAGGCTATGGGGAAGAGCTCCGTAGCCTCTGCAGCCCCCGTCTCACATGTGCACGCGCCCGTGCGAGAAGCCGACATGGGGGATTTCGAACTCCGCTTCCCCTCCACCGCAAGGCAGCAAAAAGTCTCCCAAAGCGCCTAAACGGGCATCGCGCGCGTCAAGGCAAGGTATCAAAGCGGGGGGTACCACCCCCCGCTTTGATCCCTTACCTTAACGTGGGATCCCCGTTTCGCTCGCCTAAACATGGGTCGGCTTTTTAAAAAGCCCCCGTGTTGGCATCTCCCACGGGCACGGGCGCGCCTGTCAGATGGGGGCTGCAGAGGCTACGGGGAAGAGCTCCGTAGCCTCTGCAGCCCCCGTCTCACATGTGCACGCGCCCGTGCGAGAAGCCGACATGGGGGATTTCGAACTCTGCCCCCCCCTCCACCGCAAGGCAGCAAAAAGTCTCCCAAAGCGCCTAAACGGGCATCGCGTGCGTCAAGGCAAGGTATCAAAGCGGGGGGTGCCACCCCCCGCCTTGATCCCTTACCTTAGCGTGGGATCCCCATTTCGCGCGCCTGGGCAAGGCGAGGGTTTTCCGAATTCTCCCCTTCCCCGGGGGAGGGGGGGAATCAGAAATCCCGACAGGCGCCTTGCCATGGGAGTTTGGGCACCCCAAGTCCCATGGCACAGCGCCTGGGCGAGGTGAGGTTTTTCCGAATTCTCCCCTCCCCGGGGGAGGGGGGGAATCGGAAATGCCGACAGGCGCCTTGCCATGGGAGTTTTGGCACCCCAAGTCCCATGGCACAGCGCCTGAGCGAGGCGAGGCTGTTCCGAATTCCCCCTCCCCCCAGGGAGGGGGGAATCGGAAATGCCGACCCTTGCCCAGATGCGCGAAATGGGGATCGCACGTCAAGGTAAGGGATCAAAGTGGAGTGGCACCCCCCGCTTTGATCTCTTGCCTTGATGCTATACCCGTTTGGTAGAAGAGGCTCCCGCTGGCGCGCCTTTTCGCGCGCGTGCGAGCGCCTCTTCTCAGGTTTTTTTTAGCGTTGTTTGATCAATGTATCAAACAACGCGAAAAACCGAACAACGTCATGACTTGTGGAACCATGTCATAACGTTATTCGGGGTATTACTGTATACCAAATTCAGGTGGTCGACGGGAGAAGGGTTGGTGTCAAGCAAGATGACAGACAAGCAAGCACAAGAATGCAGTATCACCCAGCCATTAGCAACAATAGATTATTCAGATAAACTCTGAAAGACTCTCTTTCAATCTCAAGGTTGCTGAGTAAGCCCACTATGGTATCTGATCAACTTGTGACCTGCATGTCATGGGGGGAAAACAAACAAACTCCTGTACCTGGTTACTTTCTGTTTTACTAAAGAGAATTGGCAGGAAGGTTGTAATATAAAATCATATAGCAATCTCTGTATCAAATTTGATAATGTCCCAGAAACCCTTCACTAATATTTAGCCCCCTGTGATGGGTATCTAACAGATGGATGCATTTGATTTCTGCTGTCTCCCTTTCTATCCTAGTTTTGTAATTACTCTGTTCCAGAATTGGAACTTTCAGGTCTTGGATAGAGTGTCCAGTTAGATAGAAGTGGTTTGAGACAGGTTTCTCCGTGTTGCCATTCCGGATATCTGATTTGTGTCCATTAATCCTTTTGCGTAAAGATTGTCCTGTTTGTCCTACATAAAGCACGGATGGACATTTCTGGAGCAGAGAAATTACAAAACTAGGATTGAAAGGGAGACATTTCCTCATGTTTCCCAAGGCTTGAAGATGCAGTTTTTTAGCTAGGCCTCATAAAAATCCTTTGTCTTCTCTGTGCCTCAAGGCTGTGTCACAAGACTACCTGTTTTCCAGTATTCCTTATCTTTCTAGCTAGCTGAGATCCATGTTTTGTCTACATGCTAGAACACTGATTCCACATGTGTGAAAACAATCCATTGTTTTGAGAAAGTTACTCTCTGTTACCTGATTGGCCAAGGTTAAACCACCTGACCAGGAATTCTCCATGTTGAGGCCAAGTTAGTGAGTTCGTTTTTGGATCTCTATGGGCTAACATCCTTTGCCTGGGGGCTATGCATTTTTGCTCCTTAAAAATTGTTGCCTAGATTACCTATGGATTGTGCTGGACTGACTTATGCTACTGACTTTTATGCTTTATGAACCTGATAAATATACCTGATCAACAAACCTTGGTTTGCTTGAGCAACGTGTCTTAATTGGACTAAGGGTAAGAGAAGCATTGCATTCACACAAGCCTCTGAATACGCTACCTGTTTAAACCTCCTGGTGGATGAGAAGCAGCTGAGGGTTGTAAATCTGCTTTGCCGGCCCGCCCGCCCTCTGGGGGCTTTGGTATAGGAGGGCCAGAGCAGAGGGGGCTGGCTGGTTTCGTGACAGATGTCCCGGTTTGGCAGGAGAGTCTTGGTTGTGTGGGGAATTATTACAGTGGCACTGCAGTTGCAGCATTAAATTAGATTAGATACTTTATTGGTATGAATATTGAACATTCAGTATTGTTGATGTCTATGGTACAACAGCTTCCTAGATTTATTCATTTCCTCTGATTATTTGCAATACTTCTCGATGTCTTCTATATGACAGTGTTTGAAAAACTGGATCTAAAAATTGACTCTATTTCTGACAACTTATACTTTTCCTTCTTGTCTGTCATTCATAATTTCAAATGATTCCTCAGCCATCCATCTAGCCTTTTCTTTTGACAACAGGACTCGTCTTTATGCATTGTTCCTTAATAAAATCTCTGGGTTCAACCTACAGCTCTTCTTGTTCACAGTCAGTTGAATTTACTAATGCATACATGTTCCTTGTATTAATCATCTTCTGCCATATCCGAATCTAAATATTGGCGATCCCCATGCCAATCAGCCATGCTGACTGTCCTGTGAATATAATGCAGTGGCCTTTCATCTGCCTTCAGCATCTCAGCATGACCCCCGTACCACTGATCATCCAGTTCTTTGTGTCACTTTCTGGTCCTGGGCCCTTTTGGCACACAAAGTCCTCCTCAGCCCCAGACCAGTATTGATGAAGCTGCTGCCTTCCCTCAAGATGGTTTCAAGTGGGATTTAATCCACTTGGGAACCATCACCCTTCCCTGTAGACTTTGGCAGAAATGTTCATTAAATTATATGGTGGCTGCTCAACCAGTAAGAGTTTGGGCAAGGAATGGCCAAGTTGTACAGTGCAACTTCTAAAGCAGGGGTCAGCAACCTAGGGCCTGCAGGTTGAATCTGGCCAACGACGCCAAATAATCCATCCCTTGCTCCAACTGCTGCTGGTGCCAGACATGGGGGGGGGGACTCTTTCAATATGTCCTGACTTCATTTTAAAAGCTAAGAGGGATAGAAGCAGGCCCAAAATGGATGCCAACATATACCATCATGCAGAGTGGCCATATGGAGCCATGTGTATAGGAATCAATTTTAAAAGCTAACAGCATGGGTGCCCAAACTTTTCAGGCCATGGGCCAGTCATGTGGTTCATGGGTGCCCAAACTATGGCCCATGGGCCAGATCCATCCCATGACACCAATTCATCTGGCCCACTCCACCCTCATCTCTCCCAAAAATGGAAGTAAAACTCACCCGACTTCCACTTCTGGGAGTGACGAGGGTGGCGTGGGCTGGATGAATTGGCATTGGAGGCTGGATCTGGCCTGCAGGGAGTAGTTTGGGCGCCCATTAACCACGTGACTGGCCCATGGCCTGAGAAGTTTGGGCACTTTTGCTGTTAGCAGGGCTAGTGGGCCAGATCTGGCCCATAACACCAATTCATCTGGCCCACACCACCCTTGTCGCTCCAAGAAACAGAAGTAAAATTCACCCAACTTCCGCTTCTGGGAGCGAGGAAGGTGGCGTGGAACGGATAAATTGGTGTTGTGGGCCGGTCCCAGCCCACGACTCATCGTTTTGGCACCCATGAACCATGTGACTGGCCCATGGCCTGAAATGTTTGGACACTCCTGCTGTTAGCATTTCAGATGGATTCCTGTGAATATGGCTCCAGATGGCCACCTTGCATGTTGGTAAATGTTGGCATCCATTTTGGGTCCTGCTTCTATCATTTTGGGCCCTGCTTATATCCCTGTTAGCCAGGGGTGCCCAAACTATGGCCTATGTGCTGGATCCAGCCAATGTCACCAGAAGCGGAAGTAAAATTCACCCAGCTTCCACTTCTGGGAGCGACGAGGAACGGGCCGGATGAATTGGTGTCAGGGGCAGATCTGGTGCACAGGTTGTAGTTTTGGCACCCATGAATCACGTGACTGCCCCGTGGCCTGAAAAGATTGGGCACCCCTGCTATTAGCTTTTAAAATGATTTCCTGTGTACATTTAGTTAATTTAATTGTTCGGTTTTTATGCCGCCCGACTTGCCTAAGCGACTCTGGGCGGCTAACAACAATACAAAAAGAATACAAAATATACAGTTACAATTAAATTAGCAGAATGCACAAACATTTCAGAACTTTAAACTAAAAAATCCCACTTACAAACCAGTACCCCACAAACCGAGAAACCAAATCAACTTCAAAAAAAATTAAACTATATATTTACAAAAAACCCTTCAAAGACTTAAAAGTTTAAAAGGTTAAAAAGGTTAAAAAAAGTTTAAATGTTTAAAAGAATGAGAGAGGGGTGGCTATCCCATCAGATCAGCCAACCAACATGGGACCCCATATTACTGGAGCCCCACACCTGCCCTGCCAGCCAGGTTTTTAGGCCCTTCCGAAAGGGCAGGAGCTCTGTCTGTAGACGTAACTCAGTTGTCAGGAGGTTCCAAAGGGCCGGGGCAGACACAGAGAAGGCCCTCCTTCTGGTGCTAGAGAGATGCGCCTCTCTAGCTGATGGAATAAGAAGGGAGCCTCTCCGATCCACCCTGGTGGGACGGACAGATGTTCTTGGGGTGACGCAGTCTCTTAAGTATCCTGGCCCACTACCATGTAGGGCTTTAAAGGTAATGACCAGCATCTTGAATTGCACCCGGAGACATACTGGCAACCAGTGCAGCTCCTGAAGTAGTGGTGAGGCACGAGCATAGCGCCCGCACCCCATCACTACCCGAGCAGCTGCATTCTGGACCAACTGCAGCCTCCGAATGGTCACCAAGGGCAGCCCCATGTAGAGCACATTACGGTAATCAAGTCTGGAGGTGACCAAAGCATGTGTGATCATGAGCAAGGAGTCCTGATCTAGGAGCGGGTCCGGCCCCTCAGAAATGAGGAAAGCCAGGACAACACAATGCCCTGGATCCCCAATCCTTGGAGCCTTCCCAGAGGGATACCGTGGTCGACGGTATCGAAAGCCGCTGAGAGGTCAAGAACAGCCGGGACGGACGGATGACCTCCATCCTGTTCTCGCCACAGATCATCCACCAATGTGACAAATGCAGTTTCTGTACTATATCCGTGCCTGAATCCTGACTGAAAAGGGTCCAGATAATCTGCTTCATCCAGGACTTCCTGTAGCTGCCGCGCCACTGCCTTTTCCAAGACCTTACCCAAAAAGGGTAGGTTGGATACCGGTCGGTAGTTGGTAAGTACTGTAGGGTCGAGGGATGGCTTTTTCAGGAGGGGACACACCAAAGCATGTTTTAAGGGTACTGGGGAAAAACCCCTCCTGCAGAGATGAATTTATAATTGCCTTGACCCAACTGCCTGACACAGATGCCTTGACTAGCCAGGCAGGGCATGGATCAAATTCACAGGCAGGGGCACGAACAGATCCAAGAAGCCTGTCCACTTCCTCAGGACCAACTGGATCGAACCAATCCCAGATAACATGGCCAGACTGCACTCTGGTCAATCCCAGCTCTATATCTTCCACGCTGGGATTAAACTTCAAGCGAATCTGAGCGATTTTCTCCTCCAAATAATCAGCAAAAGCCTCAGCTGATCCCTGCCAACCAGGGCCAGACCCCCATTCTACCAAGGAGGGACCTGGTCACCCAGAACAAGGTCGCTGGGCGATTATCCGCAGAGGCGATTAGGGTCCAGATGGCCACTTTACATGATGGTAAATGTTGGCATCCATTTTGGATCCTGGAGTGCCCAAACTATGGCATGTGGGCCAGATCTGGCCCATGATGCCAATTCATCTGGCCCACTCCACCCTCATCGCTCCCAGAAGCAGAAGTAAAACTCACCCAACTTCCACTTCTGGGAGTGATGAGGGTGTTGTGGGCCGGATGAACTGGCATTGGGGGCCGGATCCAGGGAAAAGGGGGGCCTGCTGCTCTCTTTCTCCCAAGGAGGCACACTGAGGATCACAGCATCTGATCCTTATTGTGCCTCCTTGGGAGAAAAAGAGCAGCAGGCCCCCCTTTCTCCCAAGGAGGCAAGCTGCTGAGGATCAGATGCTGTGACTGAGATTGTGCATCCTTGGGAGAAAGAGAGCAGGCAGCCCAGTGGTGGGCAGCCAAAATTTTTACTACCACACTATGGGCGGAGCCAAAATAGTAGGTGTTGCCAACGTCATGATGTCATGTGCGGAACCAATGATGTGGGCGGAGCCAACATAAAAAAACCCCATAAAAATAAGTACACATAAAAATATAAATTAAATAGACATAAAAATACACATAAAAACACATAAAATACACATTAAAATAAATACACATTAAATAAACATAAAAACATAAAAATACAAATTAAATACACATAAAACACATAAAAATACACATTAAAATAAATACACATTAAATACACATTAAATAGACATAAAAACATAAAAATACAAATTAAATACACATAAAAATACAAATTAAAAATGAATACACATTAAATACAAATTAAAATACACACCCACACCCCACATCCAAAGGTGAGTCAGTTACCCTGGGGAGCAAGTTATAGAGAGCTTCAGGCTAGCAGCTTCTCTTCCTCCCCACTTGGGAGGACAGCAAGGAGGCCACACATGCGCGCCAAGCGCTGTAGGTGTTCATGCACACCAAGTGCTTGGCGCGCATGCGCAGTGGGGAAACTGCTGAAGAGGTAAGCCCCCGAGGTCATTCACCCCAAAAGCTGCTACCGGTTCTCCAGGACACTGAGAAAAGTTACTACCGGATCTGGCAAACTGGTGCAAACCTGTTTCTGCTCATTACTGAGGCACCCCCCCTTTCTCCAAAGGAGGCATGCTGCTGAGAATCAGATGCTGTGATCGTGATTGAGATTGTGCAAACTTGGGAGAAAGAGAGCAGGCAGGTCCCCCTTTTTTCCCCAAGGAGGCATGCTGCTGAGGATCAGATGCTGTGTTTGTGATTGAGATTGAGCCACGTTGGGAGAAAGAGAGCAGGCAGCCCGCCCTTTCTCCCAAGGCAAACTGGTTAGTTCCAGCCACAACTCAGGGAATTTGAGGCAAACATTTGCATCAGATAACGTTAACATAATGTTGTGCAATGCAAATATTTGCCTCAAGTTCCCCAACGTTATCCGATTTTAGCCTTATCCGATGCAAACGTTATCTGAGGTATCACTGTATATAGAATTACAGTAATACCCTGGAAAACGATTGCATCCCTCAACACTAGAATCAGATAACGATGCAAGTGTTTTGGGAAAAACTTGCATTGGATAACGATTCATTAGCATTATCCGAGGCAATGGTCTGGGGGTTGGGGTTGGGTAGAACTTCTATCCAAACTACCCCCACCCGCAGTTATCTCTGCGACTGCAGTAGGGTCAGGGGAAGGTTGCGCGCCTTTCCCCCGACCCTACTGCAGTCGCTGTGAATGAAGTTTTGAGGGAATCCCCAGCATGTGCGCTAGGGATTCCCTCACCCCTTCATTCACAGCACTTGTAGCTTGGAATGCAGGAAGGTGGGGGGAAGAGGCGCGATCTCCCCCACCTTCCTGCACTCCAAGCTAGCGCTGCGCTAGCGCTGGGAGGTGGGGGTAATACCCACCCCCCGCAAGGGCAGTGACTTCCCTTGCAGGGGTGTATTCCCCCCACCCACCCCACCCCCACACTAGTGTGGTTTGTCCCTGAAGTCAGGGCTTTTTTTTAGCGTTCGATGCATGCGTCGGACAACGCTAAAAATCGGATAACGTCATGACTTGTGGAACCAAGTCATAATGTTATCTGGGGTTTTACTGTATTGTTGTTTCTTCCACCAACTTCCCGTCCTTCATCTGAACCTAATCTACCTTCCCTATGACATTTCTTCTTGTAGATTAAAGTGAGAAGAAAATTTAATGCCCCATTATTTAAATTTTTTGCTGTGGGAACCATTTGCTTCTTCATGTTCTGTAAGAGTAGCTTCTCGCCAAGAATATAGGTAAAAGTAAAGGTATCCTTTGCTCGAATGCCAGTCGTATCCAACTCTAGGGTTCAGTGCTCGTCTCTGTTTCAAAGCCAAAGAGCCAGCACTATCTGCTTCTGCAGACGTTTTCGTAGTCATGTGGCAGGTGTGACTAGGCACTGAAGTTCAAGGAATGCTGTTTACCTTCCCACCAAAGTGGTCCCTATTTATCTACTTGCAATTTCTTGATTTCGAACTGCTAGGTTATAGCAGGGCTTTTGCACAGCTTCGTGTAATACGCCAATTGTACCCACACCTGGATCGGGACTCCTTGCTCACGAACATACAGTACACGCTTTGGTCACCTCCAGATTTGACTATTGTAATACTCTCTACATGGGGCTGCCCTTGATGACCATTTGGAGGCTGCAACAGTTCCAAAATGCGGCTGCTCAGGTGGTGTTGCAGTGCGGGCGTTATGTCCATGCCACGCCACTGCTCCAGGAGCAGCATTGGTTGCCAGTATGTCTCCGGGTGCAATTCAAGGTGCTGGTTATTACTTTTAAGGCCCCACATGGTAGTGGGCCAGGATACTTAAGAGACCGTGTCCCCCCAAGAACATCTGTCCGTCCCACCAGAGCGGACCAGAGAGGCTCTCTTATTGTTTCATCTGCTACAGGGGCATGTCTCTCTAGCACCAGAAAGAAGGCCTTCTCAGTGTCTACCCTGGCCCTATGGAACCTCCTGCCAATTGAGCTGCGTCTCCAGACAGAGCTCCTGCCCTTTAGGAAAGGGTTAAAGACCTGGCTGGCAGGGCAGGTGTGGGGCACCAGTGACACAGTGACTCCAGCCTGCAGGTTGATTTAGCAAATATTCTCTCTCCCTTTTAAATCTTTAACGTTTAATTTAATCTAATATTTTAATTTCCAATTTTTTAATTTTTTAGTCATCATTGTAATGTTGAATTTTGTGTGTTGTTCCACTGCATTGCAAAGTGGTGTGATGGTCCCCTCATTGGAGGAAATGCCACTGAAAACCATCATATTGGGGCCAATGGCAAAATGAGCGGAAGAGGAATTCTGATTCCCTAGGGTCATGGAGGCGGAAAGGGCCATGAAGGTGCACCTTGTCCATATTCTCAAGGATGTGGTGGTCCATTGCAGCCCCAGTGTTAAGTCCTGCACGTCTCATTTCATGTGTGCCGCAGGAGATGGCTCTGTGATCACAGTGTTCACTTCAGTACAGGCTGGGATCCACCTTAAACAAATTCATGCTACCATGTTTCCCCGAATATAAGACACTGTCTTATATTGTCAAAAAATCCAAAATATGCACAAGATCTTATTTTCAGCGGATGTCTTATTTTTCCATGACGAAGAAGAATACAGTACACATTTATTGCTGATACAGTGGATCGCCAGTGCAAGATTTAGGTGAGTGCCTTATTTTCGGGGAGGTCCTTATATTTCCGAAGTGGGGGGAAATAGGGGGGGGGGTACCTTACTATACGAGGAGGTCCTATATTCGGGGAAACAGAGTAGCAGCATTTTTCCTGAATGCCATGGCGTGTGAAGGCGGCCCTGAACCAGCTGGCCTCCAAAACCAGGCCACCTGGAGCCCAGAGGCAGGGAAGAAACGGTGTGCTGCCTCCGCAAGCCAATGTCATTAGTTCAAGATTTGCATGGGTAAAAAGATGCTCCCTCAAATTAAAATAATGACAAAATTAATAAAATATTCTTCCTTATACAATCACTTTTTATGCTCTAAGGATTATGGGGCCCAATTCTGCCATGTTTCTGGGGGCTCTTCAAACTTCTGGGACACCTGATATTCCCTCCAATTTTTAAAAGGGTTTTATTGAAAACTGTTAAAAGCACATTATCATCATCATCATAGCACAGGATGAATCTATTAAAACAGGAATTCTCAAACTTTTTATGCCGGGGGCCAAGCCACGCTCCCTTAGACATCTTCAGGGAGTGGACAGCCATTTTGCCCTTCCTCCACCTGATGGGACTTCCAGGTGTGGTGGAGGCAGTGGGGCGGCACACATGAAATGGTGCTAAGGGGCGCAAGTTGAGAACTTTTGTATTAAAAGTACATTTCTTAGAAGCCAGTGTGTTCTCGAAACCTCATCTGGGCAGAAAAGGTATAAATTTAAAAATCGAAAATAAAAAAGGAGGCTGATCACCCTACAGTCATTCTGATTCCATTTGCACATTTTGAGAGGAAAGAATAAACTGGAAGTCATGCATTGATATACCCGTATTTGCCGGTGTATAAGACGACTGGGCGTATAAGACGACCCCCCAACATTTCCACTCAAAATATAGTGTTTGTTATATACTTGCCGTATAAGACTACCCCCTCTTCTGCACACCTTCCACACACCAAATAAAACGTAAAAGAATATCAGATTTGATTTCAACATGTTAATTTATATTCAAATGCTTATGACATGCAGAAAAACTGTCACAAGGCTGTATGTTATCAAACATGTACAGTAAACATAAAACAGTGCAAGTGCAAAGTGGTATTTATTTATCTACCGTATATACATGAATATAAGCTGACCCAAATATAACCCAAAGTACCTAATTTTGACCTTCAAACCCAGGAAAATAGATTGACCTGAGTATAAGCCAAGAGTGGGAAATGTAGCAACTGCTAGTGAGTTTCAGTAATTAGAATACAGTAATATTAATTATTTTATTGATTTTTTTAGAACTGTACTTGCACCACCCACCAGTGGTGGCGCTGCAGGTAAAGTGGGTGGGCAGGTCAATTTCACTGAGGCAGGAAGTGTTGCTCTAGCCTAATCTCTTGCTTCCCCTGCAAGGAAGAAGCATGGCTTTTTCCTCCATCTTGGGCAGAGCAGAAGGTACTAGTAAGTGAAACCCTTTCTTTTTCCCCACCAGTTTGAAAGGGAGACACAATTGTAATGTAGAACTTCTTTCTTCATCTGGATGGTATGTAGAATGAGGTGGGTGAGCATTGGGAGGCCACTATGGGCAGCTATGTCTATCCCAACTGAAGTGCACACGGCGTATAAGACGACCCCCCCCCCCCTTGGAGGCATGTTTTTCAGGGGGGGGAAGTAGTCTTATACTTATACGCCAGCAAATACTGTAACTATTTTTGTTTGTTTGTCAATTAAATAGAGACTGAAGAAGACATCAGGACAGAAGAGTTTCTTCAGACAGAAAACTCTCCACTGGTGAAACCAGGACAGACAGGAACCTTGTAAAGGAGTAACTAGACAGCTATGAGCCGAAGAGGTGAAAGAGATAATGTTGGGACGGAGAACGGTCAGGAGAAGAACCAAAAACATAGTTTTAAGGAGAATGACATTCCCTATGAGGAAAATAAGGAGGATTCAAGTGAAATGGCTGTCCCAAAGGAATGTCACAGTTAAGAGACGGATGAAGCCAGCACAGATCGAGAAGGAAGCTGTGCTTCCGAATCCAGCCGGAAAACTGCACCATCATATAAGTGTTTTGATTGTGGCCAAATTTCTTTGTCACAAGGCTGCCTTTGTTGTCCACATGAGGTCTCACACCGGAGAGAAGCCATTTCCATGTGATGTTTGCAGATGATCATTCAGTTGCAGAGGAAATCTCACAGGACATGAGCAAACCCATTCAGGGGAGAAGCCATATGTGTGTCCCTATTGTGATAATCAGTTTGGTGACAAGTCAACACTTACTACCCATGAAAAAAATCCATTGGGGTGAGAAGCCACATCAGTGTGCAGACTGTGGGAAAAGATTCCTTTCCAAATGACATCTAAACAGACATAAGTCCAGTGATGGGATGCTAGAACCGGTAGTAACTTTTCCCAGTGTCCCAGAGAACCGGTAGCAGCTTTTGGGGGAAACCACCTTCAGGGGTTACCTTTTCACTGGTTATTTAAAAACACTCCACGCCAAGCACTTGGTGTGCATGTACGCCTACAGTGCTTGGCGCGTATGCACGGCCTCCTTGCTGTCCTCCCAAGCAGGGAGGAGGAAGAGAAGCTGCTAGCCTGAAGCTCCCTATAGTCTGCTCCCCAGGGTGACTCATTGGTGTGTCTGTGTATTTTAATGTGTATTTACGGTAATACCTTTACCTATATTGACGTATTACCACAGTTCCTCAAAAGGCCTGGTGGCCTGACTTGGGGTTTTTAAGCAAAGTCTTGGCGTTACCTCATCAATAAGCTACACCTGTGCTGTTCCAATTGCTGTTCCCATTGGAGAACCCTTAAGGAGGTACAGCTGTTTTACATTAAGGCATATTATCCTAGAGAACTGGTACGATGACCATATCCATCTTGCAACATGGTGCTGCTCAGGCACTTATACTAACAGGTAAGTGATGGGTTTGTGTTTGGGGTGGGTGTTTGGGTGGGTGGGTGTATTTTAATGTAAATTTTATTTTATTTATTTACGGGTTTGTGTTTTGGGTGGTTGGGTTGAGAGGGTGTGTGTGCTTATTTTTATTTTTTTCTTTGGCCCCACCCATGACATGACATTGTTAGCTCTGCCCACACTGTGATGACATCACGGTGGGGTAGTAAAATTTTTGACATCCCACCACTGCCTAAATGGCTTGTGACCATCCTATTTGGTGGATTGTCTACCCCTCAGAAATCAGGCCTGCTTCATCTGCTCTTCTCTTACACCTCAGCTCCAAGTACCGACTCCCAGGTTTGTTAGAAAGTTCATTACCCATCACAGGGCTTTCTCACTGGTGGCTTCTGCTAACTGAAACACTCTACCAGAGGAGCTGCGTTTGACTGATTCTTTCGGGTCCTTTAAGAAACAATTGAATACTTTGATTTTCGAGGAGGCCTTGGGCAGCTTTTTGAGGTTTCAATAGGAGACCCTCCCATCGTGGCTACTTGGGCTAGTGATCCTTGGTGCTGATTGGACTGGGCAGGCGGGTGGGTTTTCTGGTGTTTGTTCTGCTTTTTTAACATCGTGAGCAGCCTGGCTTGGCCTTTTTAAAAAAAAAAATCATTGTACGATACAAATTGTTTTTTAAAAAGGCACTCACTGTACAATTTCATCACTGTACGATGCAATCATTATATAGGGTTCTACTGTATATTATAAACAGTGCCGTATAAGAAAGCTTTTGTCAAAACATTATTTGTTAATAAATTCCTTTCCGAGTTAAGGAAACATCCTCAGCTGGAAAAGGGCCTGGAGTAATATCGTGTCTTTGCAATTCTCACTCAAGTGAAGAACTGGAGATTCAGCATTCATAGAAGGTACGAGAGAACTTCCTCTCCATTTTACTGCAACAGCTCCTTTGGAAGCTTGTAGAGTAGACCTAAAGGCAAGTGAGGTGGCTTCTCCACCTTCAGCAAGGATGACTAGGTGTCTTCTAAAAATCTAACTCCATTCACTCCTGGGGTCACTGAGAATAAGTGTCTTTACCAGCTCATCATGGGGCAGTGATCAGATAGACATTACTATTTCTCCCAGTAAATATCAGAGTTTTTTGATTAAGCATTACTGCAAGTTTATTTTAAACATAATCTCCTTTGAGACAAGTCATCTTTCTTTTACTGTAGCATACAACATGCACTAATTACAAGAAAGCCCTTGCCCATTCTTTTCCAAATGTCTTAACATTTTGCAACAATGGCTTTTACCTTGTCTGGACTGAGAAGTGACAGATATTCAGAAAAGATGAAGCAGTAGAAATTCCCTCACAAATAGATCTTGGTTCATGGGCTGGACCAAAGAAGTTCAGAAGAAAACCAGATTGTCGGTCCATCATTATGCTCTCGATGTGCCACAGCTTTTCTTTGTATTGCAGAAAAACTATTGTGTAATCCCCAAGTTCGCAGCAAGTCTTATTTTATTTGGAGCATTTGGTTAAGCAAGACCCTTTCAGTTCTGCTGTAGGAAAAAGATGTTCACTAATTACACAGAAGTTGAGCAAAGACCTTTATTTTAAGGGAGAGTCTCCCCATCCACTGGAATAGCATTCTGCCATTCTAGGTCAAAGCAAGCTCATCCAGACCCACACCAATGGCAGATCGCAAAGTTTAATTATTTGTGCGAGGGAAATCGGTTCCTTTCTTGAGTCTAGATTAAATCTGCACATCCCACAAGGAGCACAAATGATTTCTTCATGCTTGGGGTTGAGGCTTTGAGAGGAAGAAAGAGTGTTGTTTTACTTTTGGGGAAAGGGGACAGTGTGTCTAAGCAACAGAACAAGTGCTCAGGTCTTGTGGGGCTTTGGTAAAGGAAGAGAAAAACCCAGGGCTGTGGAGTCAGTAGATAACTGTTCCGACTCCGACTCCTCAGTTGTTGTTTTTTCCCCTACTTCTGACTCCGACTCCGACTCCAGGTACCCGAAATTCACTCCGACTCCGACAACTCGACTCTGACTCCAACTCCACAGCACTGGTTCAGTAGTTGTGACAGGGCTGTGGAGACAGTAGATAAATGTTCCAACTCCGACTCCTCAGTTTTATGTGCTTCCGACTCCAGGTGCCTGAAATTTCCTCCGACTCTTCGACTCCGACTCAACAGCCCTGGAAAAAACCCCAAACAACAAAAGAAAAGAGAGCTGTGGGTGGGGAAATTCATTTGTAGCCTCGATCGTGATTGTACCTTATATGTACCTGTGTATAGATTTAATTGTATCTTATTTGTGCCTGTGTATCAATTGTCAGGCTTTGCAAATGCTGTTTGTAACTGTGTGACATAAATAGTTAAAGCAGGATGTAAACTAGCGATAATGGGATGTGTCCAGACCACAAGAGCAATCAGCTGTGTACAATATGATAAGCATTCTAGCTGAATTTCTAACTAATGAACAATTCTAAGCTTGCAAGATATATTCCAAGGCAGAAACGCTGTTAAACAAATGTGTTTTGTAATTATTAGATGGGTGTGGTGTGTCCCACCCTTCCAATTTAACCACTCCCATTCTTTTGATGTAACCAAACTCCCCTTTTTTGGTGGCTCAGTAAGAATAGATGCCCTGCTTGATGGCAGGCAGAAAAATTCAGAGAGGGAGTCAGACTGATTTTTAAGCACCAGATCCAAGACTTCAGTCTCAATTCTTTCGCGCCAATTGTCAGGGCCGGACTCTGACAAGGTGGCACCCAACGTGGGGCTCGAAACGCTCATGACAGTGAGGCTCGAGACAGAGCTTGTGACTGTCCGAGGTGCGACAACCGCCAGCCCAGCAGAGAACGCTTCCTAGGCATCGTCTTCCCTCACCCATGACCAGCAAGGTCTACAGGACGTCCCCCCAGCATCCTTTTCAGGATCCCGGGTGAGTGGAGATTTGTCAACTTACAAAGACACTTAAGACTACATACAATGGGCAACTCTCTTTATGTTTGTCCATGGGTTCCAGCAGACTGCACCCTGGACTTAAAGGCATGGGATCAAAGTCTGACCCCGAAGAACATCTTGTTGGCCCAGGCGCCCATTGCCAGTTTGCCTCAGATTCTTCTGCTGGCACTGACTACCACCCTAGCGGCTTTAAACACAATGCCGCTGCCGTATAGTGGGAAGAAGGGGTGGGTTCCAGGAAACCTCCGGACCTCCCTGAGACTAATACCCTTTATCCTGACTTAAAAACTCTGCCTTCAATGGCATCTCAAGCAACTAAGCCCCCAAGGACAGAAGAGAGACAAAAGCACATTGCTTTCTCTTCAGTCTTGGCAGAAACCATGATATGCATGCAAGATGGGCAAGATTTGGCCCTAGCACACCAGAAAGTACAGCCTGCCTTGACTGTGGACATGTTAATGGGGGAAGGCAACTTTACCAGCCCAACTCAACAACTTTCATTACCAGATGATCAATTGCAAACATCTGGTGGCATAGTGCTACAGGCATGGAATTGGGTGCCTGCCCGAGGCAGTGCCTCCATTGCTGGGTTTGCATCAATTTGTCAAGGGCCAGCCAGAGAGATGTTGCTCAAGCAACTGGCGTTCGAAAACGCTAATGAAGACTGCAAGCCATTTGCCAAACACCACTCGGAAGAACATCCACTCATTCCCAGAAGCTGTTTCCGATCAACTGCTGAAGGGTAGAGTCGTGCAATACAACTTACAGACTTTGACATTGACAATGTTTGATTTCCCTTTTCTCAGGAAGAGGTTACAGCCTTGTATCAGCACTCCGCCTTTTAATCTACTCATGGATGCACAGTATGTTTACCGCTTGCTTTTTACCATCTCTGAGGCTTCTATGGACTCTGCTTTATTCACCATGTTTCAGCTGCTCCAGACAGTGCTATTGTGTAGAAGGGAATGCCAGAGTCAACGCTGCATTAAAAGCACCCACTGAGACCTTTCCTTTGTTTGATTATCCAGTTGCAAGACAAAATGCTTTTCACCAATCTGCAAAAACCCCTGCTCTCACACAGATGCGAGGGGAACAGCTAGATTTAGCACTATATCCGGACTTTTGCAAACCCCATGCCATAAAAACAGACTTCTGTTTAAGAAACAGCATTCATTCCTATCATCTGCCTAGCATCTGCTTGCTTCCAGTATCCTTACTCCTGTTGCCGTAACTTCAGAGGATGGGTCACCATATGTAATATGATATATTTGCTGTATTCAATGCATCCTAGTCTCATTTCAAATTTAAATTTAGAAAAGTGGGAATGTGGAAATTCATTTGTAGCCTCGATTGTGATTGTACCTTATTTGTACCTGTGTATAGATTTAATTGTATCTTATTTGTGCCTGTGTATCAATTGTCAGGCTCTGCAAATGCTGTTTGTAACTGTGTGACATAAATAGTTAAAGCAGGATGTAAACTAGCGATAATGGGATGTGTCCAGACCACAAGAGCAATCAGCTGTGTACAATATGATAAGCATTCTAGCTGAATTTCTAACTAATGAACAATTCTAAGCTTGCAAGATATATTCCAAGGCAGAAACGCTGTTAAACAAATGTGTTTTGTAATTATTAGATGGGTGTGGTGTGTCCAACCCTTCCAATTTAACCACTCCCATTCTTCTGATGTAACCAAACCCCCCCTTTTTGGTGGCTCAGTAAGAATAGATGCCCTGTTTATGGCAGGCAGAAAAATTCAGAGAGAGAGTCAGACTGATTTTTAAGCACCAGATCCAAGACTGCAGTCTCAATTCTTTCGCGCCAATTGTCAGAGCCGGACTCTGACAGGTGGGGCCTATTCTCTTCATAAACAATATTTTTATTCCTCTTGTATTACATACAAAACAATCACATGAACACCTAATACAAAAAATTAACAAAATTACAACATATGCACTTCTCCCTAATAACTACAATGTTTTATAATCTGACCCCTTCAAATTATCTTTTTATTTATTATCTAATTTAAGAACATTAATTCTATTGGTACATAAACACCTTTCACCTTCCACTTGGGACCATAACTATTATTCTTTCTAATTTACATATTTTCCATCCAGTATTTCAAAAATGTTATGACTTCCCGCTTATTTTTAACCCTCTTTGCTTTCTGAAAGACATAGTCTACAAACTCTCCCCATATAAATTCAATAGCCTACAAACTCTCCCACATATAAATCAAAATTCATTATTATTCATCTCTCCTTTCTTGAATTTTAATTCAAATGTTACTTGATCATTTAGTGCAATATTCTATACTTCCTTGTACCATTCCTGTAGGCCCCCAGAGAGGTTTATTATCCAATTTTTAGCAATTATTAGTTTTATAGCTGTAACCATAATTATAACCATCTCTTTCTTATGTTTATTAAGATTAGTATCACTTAAATCCATTATTAATACAATTTGGGGGATCATTTGTAATTTAATCAATAATGCCCTACAGTATTGATGTCTCTAAACATCTTTTCCCCACAAAAAATGCAAAATAGAAAAGGAAGGATTCTGACATGCAGGAAAAAGGGCAACTGTCTCTTTAAAGAATGATCAAAGGCTGATTAGGCTGCCTTAAAATGAGATTGTGAGGGAGGCTCCAATACTCAGATAAAAGAAAGGGAGGAGGGTTTCCCCAGAGACAGAGACCCCAGAGAAAGTGTAGAGATGGGATCCTGAATCTCCATCATGAAAGGCCACTTTCCCTTCTTCACAGTTCAGGGACACCCGGATCCTCCTCAGGTTCCCACTCAGGGGAGGAAGAGACTCCCTAGGAAGGTCGGAGGTAAAATATTTAACTTCCCCTCCCCCCAATGTGTATTTCCATATGGCCCAGATCCCTTCCTCAGTACTCAGGCGAATATTGCCTTTCCTCCTAATGGACTTTCTGGCCACCCCCACAGCCCAGTCTCCCTCCTTTCTCATAGTGACTTCCCAGGAATGTCTCCCTGCTGCGAATCCCTCACGTCCCAGCACATAAGAACAGTAGTTGAAACTCTCAGGATTGTTGGGCAAATCTTGCCGGTTTCTTCCCCAATTCACACTTTTGCAATCCTCAGACAGGACGAGGGAGAGATGTGCTGTGTCTGGATCCAGAGTGACATTTGCTGTTGAGGCAAAAGAGAGAAAAGGAGCAGAAGAGAAAGAGAGGAGAAGGAGGTGAGAGAAGAAATACGGCAGGACTGTATCACTAACACACCACAGCAGCTCTACACAAGCAGCCATTTTAAGGTCATTTCATTAATTAACGGTCATTAAATGTATATCCCATCCACCTGGGATCTCTTTCAACATCTATCTGATAAAACACTCTGTATAAAATGTGAGAGGGATGTAGCAACAAGGGGGGTTCCTTCAGTATCTTTTGCCTGTAATTTAGTAGTTTGTTTTTGGGCGTCAGTCTAACATGGTCATCCAAAACATTTGGGGTTCATTTTCTGGAGCATTTTGGAAATGCATCTCTGCCCCCGCTCCACCCACAGTGCCCCTCCATCTTCCCAGATTGTGAGTCAGACCCTTCGCGAAGAGGACCCTCCGTTGACATAAATCTGATCTCAGAAGGACAAAATGGAAGTCTTGGGGTGAAACCAGGAAAGTGGGAAAGACCATGGGGTGCATTTGACCCTCCGCCCCACTCAGATAGGGTGGAAGTGGGGCTTGAGAAGGGAATGAAGGATGGCTTTGTTCAAGAGACCCTCACTGTGGATCTGCAGTTGCCTACACTGGCACTCCCTCCTCTCTCCACTCCTGTTACATGGTTTATTTCAGCAGCAGAAGGCATAACGTAAGGCATTTGCCACTCTGGCAAACCTCTTTTCAGAGGCAAGGAATACAGCTTGGGAATTGGATTTCAACATCTCAAATATGTCATTCATTACCACAGCCAACCTACTACATTTCACAGGTAAAGGCCCACAGAAACATGGTAGTGGGCCAGGATACTGAAGAGACCACATCACCCCAAGTACATCTGTCCTTCCCACCAGAGCAGACTGGAGAAGCTCTCTCATTGTTCTAGCTGCTAGAGAGGCACGTCTCTCCAGCACCAGAAAGAGGGCCTTCTCAGTGTCTGCCCCTGCCCTATGGAACCTCCTGCCAATTGAGCTGCCTCTCCAGACAGAGTTTCTGCCCTTCAGGAAAGGGCTAAAAACCTGGCTGGCAGGGCAGGTGTGGAGCACCAGTGGCATGGTGACCCCGGCCTGCTGGCTAATTTAGTAAGAACATACTCAATCTTTTAATCTTTTTAAACTTTATTACTACTGTAATACCTGGCATAAATAGCGTTTCGTTTAGAGACTAATTCACTTAAAGAACAGAATTTTCTCTGGTCGCCTCGCCTAACAACTAAAAACAACAAAAAACTCGCTTAACAACTAAATCAAGGTTCCCAATCCACCCCACCCCCTGCCAGAAGTTTCAATTGGTTACTTACAATGTTTTGCTTAAAGAGCAATCCTGTGCTACGCATTATGTTCTTTAAGTGAGGTACAACTGTAGTTTTAATGGGTTTTTACTGCTTTTGCAATTGATTTTATTTTCTGTGAGCCGCCCAGAGTCTTCAGAATTGGGCAACAACACAAATTAGAAAATAAAATAAATAAAATTTTAAAATGCAACAATAAATTATCACCCACACTGCTTTCTGAGTTTGGGCCCAAAGTGGGATTCCTTGAAGCAGCCATTGTGCTGAGCAACAAACAGGGCAGCTCTGGAGGAAACGCTCTGTGCATGGCAGGTTCAGAAGGAATGAGCCATTGATTTGAAGGATATACTCTAGATGGGGAAAGGAATTGGTTTCAATTGTTTGCATATGGAAATAAGTTTAAACAAGACATACCCATACCTTTCATAAATGACCCAGGCATCATCAATGTACCTCTCTGTTGAAGGGGTTGAGATAACAAACTATCTGTGAAAGGAAAAAGATGTAAAGATCACCCAGTACAGCCTCTTGTACACAGTTTATAACATAGTGTAGGTTTTCTAACACAGAATTAAACAAAAACTGATGAAATACTACACAACCTGAACAAATTCCACAATTTTGATGTGGCAGGACTTTTCTTTCATTCAGCCCTATAGACTCTCCTTCAGAAAGTTTGTATTTCTATATATTTATGAATTCCTGGTTCAGTGTTGCATCTCGTGGATTTACTTTGGTGAGTCCTTGAAGTTGAACGGCTGACACTCTTGACTTCATTTGACCCAAAAGAAGAGAATGGTCCTTGGGTAGAAACTGTTTCCACCTCTGTGTGGCAGTTTTTCAAGCAGAATGGAATCATATCTCACCGTCTCCCTGCCCTCACTGCTAAACATTCCCAATTCCCCTATAGCACTTGGTTTCCAGTCCTCCGATAGTCCTTTTTGTACTCCTATGCACCAGATCCAGGTTATTTGCATCCTTCTTAAACATGCAACGTACAAAACTGGACACAGGACTGAAGATGAGGCCTAACCAGTGCTGAGTAGAGAGGAGTTTGTACTTCACATGGCAAGGAGGCTATTCTTTTTGTTAATGCAGCCTATAATAGTATTGGCCTTTTCTGTAGCCATCTCTCACTGTTGGCTCATATTCATTGCTTGGGATCTAAAATGATTCAAAGATTCTTCTCGCATCTTCTATCGCTGAGCCAAGGCTCCACCGTCATGTAACTGCATGTTTGGTTGCTAAATGATGTATTTTGAACCACTGCTTTTGACGGCATGAAGGTGAGCAAATGCTGGACACACCCACTCACATGGAAGGATTCTACCTTACCTTTAAACTGCTTCATCAGCCCAACTAGAGAGTTATTTCTATCATAGACTTCTGAAATCTTCATGTTCAGCTCAGAAGGGAAAGTTATGTGATACTGGAATTTCTCCTTTTTCTCACACCTATTGGAGAGAAAAACAGAATTACCCTGACACCCACCCAAACCAATTCAGAATTTCCCATGGAAGGAAAACAAAGGGACTGAAAGGATGAAGAAACCTGCAGAAAGCCTAGAGGAGGCAAAGGCATCACGTGGCTCTCTGGTTCCCAGTTCCTTCTGTGAGCCTAGAAGACCACCTAAGATATTCTCAGGCTCCTGCAGTTTTCACTTTGATGGCATTATGTCGGGGAAAGAGCTGAAGACCCTTCTCTGGAAGCTAATACCAGATAGCTCTTTCTAAGTACTTCCAGGGACTGAATGGGGGCAGTCATAGAACAGCACGATGCTTTGTGGTTCTCTGTTCCTTGTTCAGCAATGGCAACACCTCATACAGTTTCTTCTTCTAAATGTTACCAGATATCCATGGGAAAAAGAAAGATGGATCTTACTAAAGGTGAATGCAAACATATGCCAAATCTTTTAGAGACCAAGTGCCTGAGGGGGAGGAGGTGGCAGTGCACAGACAGGCGGGCACTGAACGTGCCCACACACGCATTACTGTAATGCGCTCTACATGGGGCTGCCCTTGGTGACCATTCGGAGGCTGCAGCTGGTCCAGAATGCGACTGCTCGGGTAGTGATGGGGTGCGGGCGTTATGCTCGTGCCTCATTGCTGCTTCAGGAGCTGCATTGGTTGCCAGTATGTCTCCGGGTGCAATTCAAGGTGCTGGTCATTACATTTAAAGCCCTACATGGTAGTGGGCCAGGATACTTAAGAGACCGGGTTGCCCCAAGAACATCTGTCTGTCCCACCAGGGCGGATCGGAGAGGCTCTCTTATCATTCCATCAGCTAGAGAGGCGCATCTCTCTAGGACCAGAAGGAGGGCCTTCTCCATGTCCGCCCCGGCCCTTTGGAACCTCCTGCCAACTGAGTTACGTCTACAGACAGAGCTCCTACCCTTTCGGAAGGGCCTAAAAACCTGGCTGGCAGGGCAGGTGTGGGGCTCCAGGAATATGGGGTCCCGTGGTGGGTCTGATGGGACAGCCACCCCTCTCTCGCTCTTTTAAATTTTCTAAACCTTTTAAAATCTTTTAACTTTTTAAATATTTTAGATTTTTGTAAATTTATAGTTTAATTTTTTAATCGATTTTTTAAAGTGATTTTGAACCTTAAGGTTTTTATTTCTGAATTTGTAGGGGGATTGTTTAATTGTTTTGCATTTATTGTGTATAGTCTTTCCCTTTTCTGTAAGCCGCCTAGAGTCAGGCTTGCCTGATTGGGGCTGGATAATAAATCTAAATAAATAAATAAATAAATGTGATGCTGCCAATGTGCCTCCTGCACGGGTGCACATGCCCTCCCCACTGATGCACCGCCTCTGGCGACGTCACATGGGTACAGGTGTGCTACCATCTCCTAGGAGGAGTGAGTGGGGCATGTTTGGACACTTCACCTTGTCCCTGCCACCAACTCCCAGGTGGGATTTCAGGCTCCCCTCTCGCCTCCCCATTGGAGGAGAGAAATGGGTATGGAAGCATCACTGCCATTAGCACTGGCACAGAGCGGGATTGCCCACAATGGTGCATGTGCCCACAGAAAGGGTTGTGTGTGCCACCTACACTGTCATAGTCTCTCACCTAATCCTAGTGAGGACTTAATTTTTCTTTCAAAAATAGAGGAATCTTTGTCATGAATACATCATGCCTTACACCAGACAACCTATAGAGTATTTTGCTGTCTTCATCTTCTTTCAAGCCAAATGGGGTTTGTGTGTTGGCATCACTGAACAGAGGAGTGACTGAGGGTAAAAAAAAGCCTCAGGAGAAAGGAGAACAAGGACTAAGAATGCCTGGCTGAAGAGGAGGAAAAGAAGCCACCTGGGAGTTTCCACCGCCCCCTCCTGCTAAATCACTGAGATCTGATGGAGGGAAGAAGAGCTGGTAGAGACAGAGCCCACCATGGGAGGAATCACAACTAAATGCAGGGGTTGGAGAAGAAGCTGAACGAAAAGACAGAAAGGAAGGACCCAGAAGGTGGCCTTCAAAGAAGAGCCCAAGATGGGTGGTGCTTTGGGGGAACTTCACCACAGAAACAATTTTAAGATGAGATACTTGCAGTTTAGAAAACTGCTCTGAAAGCACTAGAAAAGAAGTAGATCACAAGGGTAAATAGAATACCAATAGAATGCTTTCAAGCCACAGAGACTGGATTGATCAAATTTTAACAAGATTTTGGTAACCAACATGGAAAATAGAACAAAGGCCCACAGACCAGAAATATTCAATATATATTCAGTTCCGAAGGAAAGAGATACCGTGGAATGCAGTACCTTTAGGACCACTGCTTTAATTCCCCATACAAGCAAAGGGATGTTCAAGGTGTTACAACAAAGGCTTTTGCTTTCCATGGAGTGTAAAATGCCTGATGTTCAAGTTGATTCCAACGACAGCGCTGGCTGAAGACCACAGGAGAAGAGGAAGACAATAGCCAAGATGGATAAACTCAACAAAGGAAAATCACAATGTGTAAGCTCAACTCAGTGAGTAGGAATGTTGAGGAGAAGACATTTTGATGATCTCATTCATGGGGTCATCATAAGTGAAAGGAGACGTGACAGGTCATAACAATAAGACAAAGTCCTAATGAAACATATAATAAACATATTGAAAGCAAAGACGTACTGAGATACCGTATTTATAAGCACCAAATAATACAGTTACAGCAGAATGAAGAAAGGCGAATAGCACCCATTCTTGAGACAGCATTCCATCTGGCTAATAATCTGGAAGCAGTCCAACCTCACCTTGGAAATGGGTGAACTTAACTTGAAGAAGCAAGGGGAACTGTTTGTTTGTTTTGCAATAAGTCAAAAATAATGTGACAGCACCTAACAAGAACCATTGAGAAGTTAGATGTTTAGCCTTTTTCATTTTTTTTAATTTGCTAAAACAATAAAGAAGAGGGAAATACAATACAGTAAAACCCCATAGAACTAAGGGCTCTAATAGTGCAAAAAACAAACAAACCACCAAACAGCAAAAGGATTAATTATTCCTGTGGAACAGATTAATTTTGTTATACTGTACAAGGGTTTACTATATATAATAATACAGTACAGTGATGGCTGAATGCAGAACAAAGAGGGCACAGAAGAGCCTTCATCTGTCTACTATGAAGAGGAGGAAAGGGCATTTCCCCTGGGTAGGAGAAAGGGATACTCAGTGTCATACTCTAGTTTCTTCCTCAGTGACGGTAGAGTCCCCCATGATCTCCTCACAAGCATATCAAACAGTTTCCCTTAAAGGAAGATCCTTCCCAGAATAATCCACCACTAATACACGTGAGTGAGGTCCACTTACCTTTCCAAGATGCTTCTGACATCCTAGGGGGGAGAAAGAAGAAGTTAATGCCATTCTCATGCCATTCTGGGGAAGCCAAAGTGACCCTCCTTAATCCACTCTAATCCCACCCTATTCAGGACCGGTGGGCGAATCTCCTACACAGAACTTTTCCTGTACCAGGACTGTGACAAAGGGGTACCTTCTTCTTCTTCCATGTGTAGGCCAGACATGAAACTGCCAAAATGAAGGCAGCTTTTGGTGAGTTCATTCTGCAGTTCCCCAGTGTGAGAAAGATTAGCTGGCCAGTACCAGGGTACACCCAATTGTGGTTCTTTGACTCAGGGGTATTTCATGGATGAAGGCTAAGGTGAAAGCCAGAGAAAACATTTCTTACTTTCTGTCTGAAGAAAATAATAAACATTATGGTTTTTCCCTTATACTGTATCATTATTTTCATGGTAGCAAAAGGGTCCAGCTCTGAAGCAGCATAAGAGGGAAGCCCTGCTGGAGAAGACCACCTATTTCAGTGCCATGTTTCCAAGAGGTGCCAACCAACTCTTTCTGGAAGCCACTGGAAGGGGCGGTGGTGGTTAAATACTGCCTGGTTTGGAATCAAAGCACTAGAACAGTGATGGCAAACCTTTTAGAGATGAGTGCCCAAACTGCAACCCAAAACCCACTTATTTATTGCAAATGTCAAGACAGCAACAGGGGAGGAAGGAAACGTTCCCAATGGGCTGCTGGGCAGAGGGGCGGTTTGAACCCTGTGCCGGGGGAGGGAGGAAGTGCTCCCATTGGACTGCTAGGTAGAGGGGCGAGACAAACTATGTGCTGGGGTGACTGCATGAATGCCCACAGAGAGGGCCTTGAGTGCCACCTCTGGCACGCGTGCCATAGATTCGCCACCACTGCACTAGAAGGAAGTGAAAGCTGCGAGTGTTTCCATCCATTTCTAGTCCACACTGAGGTAAACAAAAGGTCCTTTTTCTCCTCCAGGTACTAAATTGGGTTCTCTGTACAACAAAATGGATCCCTTTTTAACTTGTATAGTTGGGGCCATGGAAATATGGCAGGGCCAGCTTCCCTCCCAACGTGTGTCCTGGCCTTGTCTCACCTGCAGGAAGTCAACCGGAAACTGCTGACACTTCTCCTCCATCTCCTGAATGAGTCCTCCAAGAGAGGAGAGCTCCCCCGAGAGTCTGGCCAGATCCTTGTCCCTTTTCTTTGCCGTCTCCTTTTCCACCTCTTCCAACTGGGTCAGCAGAAGCTTCTCTTTTTCATTCAGTAAGGAGTGGAGCTCCTTGAATTGTTCCTTCATCTTCTCCATCTCTGCTTTTGTTCGTTTCTGCCACAGGCATTCAGAAAGAAGAAACAAATCAGATGCATGACAGGATCCGTGACTGGTGGCTTCGCACGGTCATATTCTAACCATGTTGACCTCCAGTCGTATTCCTCTCATGCTTCTCATCTAATCTAAGTTGTTGTCATGGATATGTTGTGCTAAACACAGGAAGGTGCAAGACAATTTTCTCACTTTACGTTTTACCAGCTTCTAACTTTAGGCTCAAAAGCAAGAAATTGCAAGTAGATAAATAGGTGCCCCTTTGGTGGGAAGGTAAACAGCATTCCGCCTGCCACATGTCCAGATGCAGACAGCGCTGGATCTTTGGCTATAAACAAAGTTGTCCACACGAGGCCCCTCAATGTGCACCAAGGAGGACCTTATGTTGGCAAGAGGAAATGCTGTTGATGTGGCCCAATATTGGGTAGATGTCATCTAGCCCTTTTTAATTCTATTTTCTTTTCAGATGTGTCAGTTTTACCTTTGTATGTCATTATATGCTGGTGGTGCATCTGACACAAATAAAGAAATGAAACATTGAACCCTAGAGACCACTGATGGTGAACCTTGATAAGGGCTTCTGGGGATTGAAGTTCAAGAACATCTGGAGTGCCAAGGTTTGTCAGCACTGATATAGATGGACATGACTGGTTTTCAAACAAAGGAGATCTTTACCTATAGACCCAATGGCCATAAATCCAAAGCACTTCCAAAACTGCACAGAATATTACTTAACTGACATATTGGAGATACATTTAAAATGACTGAATAGTAATGAAGAGTTCTTAAGTCTTTTTTTTTTTTTTTTGTATTTTATATACTATCAAGTTGACCTTAACAGGACTTTCTGGGTAAATAAGATCTTTAAGGAGTGGCATTATCCAGTTTGTGGCTGGCTTTATGTTTCCCTCTTCCTGGTATCTGACTATGGAGCCAGAGGTCGGGAGTTTGAATCCCCACTGTGCCTCCAGATAGAAGAGCCAGCCTGTGTAGTTGCGGATTCCCAAAATACGTACAGAGGAAGGGAGTGTAAATCATTTTTGTTTGTGCTCTACCTGGAAAATCCTACAAAAAGGTTCGCCTAAGTCATAACTGCCTTGACAGCATACAATTATTAGTCATTTATCAGTTTTATACCCCCAGTAAGCTTCCAGAACTGAAATGGAAATCAAATCCCTGTGGATTATCTGCATTTCTGGAATTTGCCTATTCCAGATTTGGGAAGATTCACTTTTCAAATATCCATTCTTTACTTTGGAGTGATTATTTCACCAAGAAGTCCATGCATTGGTAGATATCTCCACGACGAAATTCCAGACACGCAAATGGACCTGAGAAATCAAGTCCATCTGCATGTGGTTTTTTTAGCCATTGAGATATCAGGTCACCCTTTGGCTAGGCAGAGAATGACGTGCGCCCTCCGATTTCACCAGGCCAAAGGGAACCAATGGAGGGCAATTGGGTGAGTTTTAATCCCGGCCTAACATCATTGGCAAGAGATGGGCAACATTGCCTAGTTTGACCACTCAAGCAGCTGCACCCAGACAAGGCTTGCATTCATTATGGTAACTGCTTTTAAATACATATGAACCTATTCCGAGTAATAAAGGTTGTTGATCTTGCCTCTAGCTGTGTTGAAGTGTATCTTCCATTTCCACATATTAAATTAAGAACTGTTTCCCTTTTTAACAATATTGGTACTTACAAGTAACTCTTGGCTTTTTTCTTCCGTTTCCACTTTATATGCCAGAATGTTTGCTCTCTCCTTCTCCAGAAGCTCCAGGCGGCTACGGATCAGACCCTGAAAGGAAAAGAGAAACCCTTTCTTTAATTCAGATTCAAAGGGGATGGGAAGAACCGGCTTGCTCTCTATTAATAGGATGGTGGGGCTATCTTTTCCTTAGGATATGATTCCAGGAACAAGGAACTGGTCCTTACTACCACTTGGCACAATCATCCCCTCGTGAAATTTGGACATTTCCTGTGTTGCCGGTACATCTTCTCCCTCATTCTCTCTTAATCATAAGAACGCTCACTTGCAGAAACAGATACACATACACTGTCTATAATAGAAATACATGCTCCAGAAATCTTATCTTGGTGGGGCCCGTGAAACTCTTAACAGAGAGATTTAACCGGGGGTGGGGGGTTCAGAGAGGGTCCCCAAATATTTCCCCTCCTGCTCCAGATCCACACCAATATCCTAGTACAGGCAGGGGTAGGATTCAGCAGGATCACACCAGTTCGCCAGAACTAATTATTTCTGCAGAAGCCCTTCTTACCTGGTAGTCGTGGGCTGCCTCCTCCACAGGAGCCACATTATGATTTCGGTGCTCTTTGGATCTGTCACAAACCACACAGATGGGGACTATGTCGTCCTTGCAGAAGAGCTTCAGGGGCTCCTGGTGTTTCCCACAGACTCCCCCCTTTCCCTCGGGGCTTTTCCCCTCTTGAATATGGAGTTTCCTGGCTAATTCCGCAATGTTTGCCAGCAGATGATTTAGGATGAGTTTCCTTTGGACTTTTCCTCTGCATTGAGGGCAGGAAATCTCTTCTCCCTCGGAATTATCCCAGCATTTGGCCAAGCAGGCTCGGCAGAAATTGTGCCCACATTCAATGGTGACTGGATCCTGGAAATACTCCAGGCAGATGGAGCAAGTGGATTCCTCGCAGAGATCCTGGAGAGAAGCAGCAGCAGCCATTTCTCGTCCCACCAGAAAGTTGAGTTAGTTTCACTTTCCTGCATTTCAGAGAATGGGCGTTTCACTTTCTTTTAATTACTCAACATGAAATTAGCAACACGTGTGAGAACAACCAGAGCAGAGAAGGCTTTTGTAAACGGAGAAACAAGGGCAGCGAAAGTAAAAATTGAGAGAAGGAGAACTACCAGTATGTGCCATCTATAAATTCTTCTGGACTTGAGAATATTTTAAGTCTTGATAGAGTAATCAAACAACATTTTTCATCTTTCAGGGGGAAAATTCACCTTAGACAAAAGCAAAATTTAAAAAAGATAAAAAATTGTAGTCCCTTAAAAACTGTTATTATTTAATACAAGCATTTGTGGAGCAAATCTTCCTCAAACTTAGAGACCACATACATCTAGCATTCCTATACATGGCCCCATCAGCAGGTATAATAAATATTAGCTAGTCATGTAGTCTCACTCTTCTCTATGAGTGAAATAATTATCACAATAAAATACAGCAGATTTTTTGCTCTTTAAGATGTCACAATGTTTCTGTCCTTTTGAAAATTCTATTTTTGGTTTTGTCTGATATGCTGGCACAAACCAACACAGCTAATTTTCTGGTCCTGACACCAGTTCATCCAGCCTGTTCCAACCTCATTGCTCCCAGAAGCGGGAGTAAAACTCACCCAACTTCCACTTCTGGGATCGACGAGCATGGGGTGGGGTGGATGAATTGGCATTGGAGGCCGGATCTGGCCCACAGGGAGTACTTTGAGCACCCATGAACCACGTGACTGGCCCATCGTCTGAAAAGTTTAGGCAGCCCGGCTGTTAGCAAGGCTTGTGGGCTGGATCTGGCCCATGACACCAATTCATCTGGCCCACACCACCAGGGCCAGATCTGGCTCATAGGGAGTAGTTGGGGCACCTAGGTACCACATGACTGGCCAGTGGCCTGAAATGTTTGCACACCCCTGCTGTTAACAGGGCTTATGGGCCGGATCTGGCCCATGACACCAATGGATTCCTGTACACATGGCTCCAGATGGCCACCTTGCATGTTGGTAAATGTTGACATCCATTTTGAGTCCTGCCTCTTTCCCTGTTAGCCAGGGGTGCTCAGACTATGGCCTATGGTCTGGATCCAGCCAATGACACCAGAAGTGGAAGTAAAACTCACCCAGCTTATGGGAGTGGTGATGGTGGAACAGGCCAGATGAATTGGTGTCAGGGTCAGATCTGGCACACAGGCTGTAGTTTGGGCACACATGAACCACGTGACTGGCCCGTGGCCTGAAAAAGTTTGGGCACCTTTACTGTTGGCTTTTAAAACTGATTTCTGTGCACATGGCTCCAGATGGCAACTCTGCATGTTGTCATCCATTTGGGGCTTTTATTCCTCTTAGTTTTTAATTTGGAGTCAGGACATATTGAAAGATTCCCCCCCCCCCCCAATGTCTGCTCTTGCTCAGCTAAACTAGTCAGACTGGTTTGGCAAGCTTTTGTAATGTGTGATTGTTATTGGAATGTTGCAACCTTGAGATGAAGAGAGCAGGCAGCCCCCTCCCTTTCTCCCAAGACAAACTGGTGAGTCACAGCCATACCTCAGGGAATTTGAGGCAAACATTAGCCTCAGAAATAGTAAGGTTATCTGATGCATCGGATAACGTTAACTTAATGGTTAACATAATGTTATCTGATGCTAATGTTTGCCTCAAATTCCCCAATGTTATCTGAGGTACAGTAATACCCCGGATAACGTTATGACTTGGTTCCACAAGTCATGACGTTATCCAATTTTTAGTGTTGTCCGATGCATGCATCGAACAACGCTTTAAAAAAAAGCCCTGACTTTAGGGACAAACCGCTTTAAAGGCAGGCAGGGAAAGAAAGAGACCTCCCTGCCTTTAAAGCCACCCCCAGGTAGTCCTCAGGCGGCGGGGGCAAAGTTCTGCCTTCCCGGGCTGCCTTTTCAAATTCTGGCAAGGGGGCGGAGTCCCAGGAGCCAGGAGATGTAGGTGCTCCCGGCACAGCTGTTGAGACAGCCTCCCGTCCCGTCTCCAGGTAGTCCTCAGGCGGCGGGGGCAAAGTCCTGCCTTCCCGGGCTGCCTTTCAAATGCTGGCAAGGGGGCCAGGAGATGTAGGTGCAAAGGAGAACATGGTGGGAGCAGCAGCTGTGGTGGCTTGAAGGTAAGCAGGGTCAGGGCTTGGCTGGCCTCCTTTACTTCTTTATTACGATGCATCGGATAACGCTAAAAAGAACATTCTCCGGTGCAAATCTTCACCCCAAATTTGTTGTCGTTATGCGGTTTTAGCGTTATCCGGAGCAATCGTTATCCGGGGTATTACTGTATCACTGTATTTGCATTTGAAAATATTTGAGGAAACCACAGGTTTGAGAGTGAATTGGGATAAATCAGAAATGATATTATGTTATGGTGAAAACAAGGAGCAGGAGAAAATAAAAGAGAAGTATAAAATACAGGTTAAGAATAATCTGAAATATTTGGGGGTATTGATATCAAGTAGAATTGATGACCTTAAGAAATTAAATTATGACAACCAAAAGAAGGAAAAAGAAGACAAAATAGTACAATATAAAAAATTGAATTTATCTTGGTTTGGACGGGTCGCTTTATGTAAAATGATACTACCAAAACTAAATTTTTTATTAGACGCGTTACCAATTAGATTTAAAGATAGAGAGCTATGAGAATACCAAAATATGATAAATAATTTTTGTAATGGAAAGCGTAGAGCAAGAATATCTAAAAATTTGTGGTTATACATCTCAACATGAAGGTGTATTAGGGATACCAAATGTTAAGAATTATTATACTGTACAGCATTTCAAATAAGGAATGTTGTACAAATATTAATGAAAGAAGAAAGAATTTGTGGAAAATTTGAGCTGAGGGAATTTACACAAATAGGTAAATCACTTTTTTAAGATAAGGAGATTAAGAAAAAAGTTTTGTTGTTGTTCAGTCGCACAGTCGATTGCAACTGTCTGCGACCCCATGGACCACTATCCGCCAGGCACTTCTGTCCTCCACCATCCTCCTCAACTCGCTCGGCTCTGTGCCCATTGACTCTACAATACCATCTAGCCATCTCACTTTTGGCCGCCCCCTTCTTCTTTTGCCCCCGACCTTTCCAAGCACCAAGGCTTTCTCAAGTGAATCTTCTCTTCTCATTTGATGTCCAAAGTACTTTAGCTTCATCTTCATTATTTGACCTTCTAAGGAGCAGTCAGGGTTGATTTCTTCTAAGATCGACCTATTTGTTCTCCTTGCTGTCCAAGGGACACTCAAAACTCTCCTCCAACACCAAAAAGTTATTAAAAATAAAATGATAAAAACAACTTTGGATGAATGGACTAGAGTGAGGAAAGATCTTGTACCAGATATATCCCCGATTACTGAATTGGAAGATATTAATACTTTCCCAATAAAAATAGATAGAAAGGTTAGGAATGTCCTCATTAAAAACGGAGTTTTGATGTTCAAGGATTGGATAAAAGTTTGTAAGGATAGAGCTAAAAAGACAGAATTATTTTCACAAATGGAAATGAATTGGTTTCAAATTATACAGAAATAACTGGAATAATAAATATTCATATGAAAGGGGTTTAGAAAGGGAGAAAACAACATTTGAAGAACTGCTGATAAAATTAAGAAAAGGAGAGATGGGCAAAGGGATTGTAAGCAAGATATATAAGATTTTGAATAAAGGAAATAAACCACAGGAAATTCTGAAAAATATTTGGGAGGAAGATTTAAATGTTATAATTCCAGAAATACTGTGGAAGAAAAAATGGAAAAGAAGGATTATGAGAACTATGTCTGTAAAGGTTAAAGAACACAATTATAAGTTATTATGGTGATGGTACCTGACCCCAATTAAGTTGCATCAAATAGATAACAAAATAAGTAAGACATTTTGGAGATGCAGACAATTAATGGGAACATATGTTCATATGTGGTGGAGTTGTATTGTGTTAAGGGATTTTTGGGGGAAAGTAGAAAAGGAAATTGCAAGTAATATGGAAATGCAGCTAGAGTTGGGGCCCTGTGCGATTTTACTGACTGATGTTGATAAGTTTAATGTGGATAATGATAAAAAAGAGTTGGTAGCTGTAATGATAACATCAGCCAGACTTTGTATAGCGAAAAATTGGAAAAATGATGTGGTTTTAAAAATGGAGGATTGGTATAAGGAAATGTGGGATTTGGGATTAAATGATAAATTAACATGGGATTTGAACCCTAGAAAAGGCATAGTTCATGAAAATAGATTCTGGAAAATTTGGCAGCAGTTAGTGGAATATGTAATGGTTAGAGATAAGGGTACAAAGCCTGTGCCTGATCAAATGAGTTTTTGGATGATTTACCCAAAAAAACCTTTCGTAACTCGAATTTTTCATAATCTGAGGCTTTCGTAAATCAGGTTTTTACTGTACTTTCTGAGTCTGATTCTGTAACCAGTTGTGTATCTATTGTTCTATCTAATCCACAGCTAGACGATTGTTCCATCCAATCCACAGCTAGTTAGCTTGTTAATCAAAACATCATGGGACACTTTGTCAAATGCTTTGCTGAAATTAAGGCATACAGTAAAACCCCGAGTTACGGGGGGAAATCAGTTCCAAGGCCTGTTTCGTAACTCAATTTTTTCTGCAACTCGATGCATGCCCATAAGGATGCATAGGGGGAAATGAGCACATGATGAAGCTGAACCACTCTTTGTCCTAGGCTCGTTTCACCCTGGAACTCGTTCCCAGCCAGACTGGAGAGCTGGGAAGGAGCTGCAGGGGGAAGTGGCGCTTAGGATGAAGAACCTTCCCCTCCCCCCTGTATTAGGTCCACTACATTCCCACCATTTACCATAGGTAGGTCTCCCTTGCTCGAAAGCCAATCATATCTGACTCGAAGGTCCAGTGCTCATCTCCGTTCATAGACAAAGAACCAATGCTGTCTGCAGATGTAGATGTCTTATCACAGGCCGGTCCACAGACCGTGGACAGCTGAGTGAGCCGGTGCCTCCCATCATAAACGGTGCCGTAAAATGCATCCGTAGTTGTCATAAATGTGGTTACTACAGCCGCAGGTACATTTACGACAGCAGTTTATGGCAGACATGGGCATGTTGTTTGGCTGTTGTAAACGTTTCTGATAGCGGTGTGGGCAGTGGCAGACCACGTGAAATGTTGTTTCAGCTACCAAAACTGCACCAACTCCCAGTGCTTGATCTTGAATGAAATCACACCAAAAGAAGGGAGATGAAAGGAAGGAGCAGACTCGGACTGGAGATAACGTTTCTCAGGGATGAGCAGAAGGACAGTTTTGTGGGAGTAAAACAAAAGCCCTACAGTCTGAAGAGGACTGGGTAGCAAGACCAAGTGAGCTTTATCTGGGTGCACCTAGATTCTCGCCCCTTTGCCTCGGTTACAACTTGCTGATTGAAAGAAAGAAATTGAAAGTAGATAAATAGTGACCATTTTGGTGGGAAAAGATCTTGGGGATGTGAAAGGAGCCTCATGCAGGCATCCCCTGAGTGGAGGTTCTCCAGCAAAAATCCTTTCAACCCAAAATAATTGCTGACATGAAATTATTATCTGCATATGTTGAATTATTGTTGCGTCTTAACCAATTTTTACTCCTTCACCTGAACCTAATCCACCTTCCATATGACATTTCTGCTTGCAGATTTAACAGAGAAGAAAATTAAGTGCCCCCTTGGTTAGCATTTTTGCTGTGGGAATCTTTTGCTTCATATTCTGTAAGAGTATTTTCTGGTCAGGAAAGTTTATATTTATTTATTTATTTATCGTTCGCATTTAGTATCCCGCCACAATCAGGAAGACCCGACTCTGGGCAGCTTACAACATACATTACCGTCATAGGTAATGGTCATAACAGTACAGTATATAAAAACCTTAAAAGTTCGTAATAATTCATAAAAATTTAAAACATTAAGACAATAAAACAGATAAAACAGATAAAAACAGATCCAAATACAGATACAGATGCCAGGTGGGGGGAGGGATGGCTGCCCTTAAATCAGCCATCCTAGGTGGGAACCTGCGTTACTGTGTCCCCACACTTGACCCGCCAGCCAGGTCTTTACGCCCTTCCGGAAGGGCAGGAGCTCCGTCTGCAGGATAATGAAACAATCCATAGCTTTTCATGATCCATTCTGTCCATGCTGAGAGAGCTATTTTTAAAAGGGGAAGTGTTAGGGCAGTGATGGTGTCACGCTCCAGCCGGCCCCTACACTTCTGGTAAACCCCTGGAAACCAAAATCAAAACAACCGAGGCGGGCTGGACGGCTAATTAGAACAGAGATAGAACTCTCAGCTGCTTATCAGCTCTTAAGGGGTTTTAATTGGGTAGCGTGTTCAAAGATTTGTGTGTGTGAAAGGCAGCTCTTACCCTTTTTAGTCCAATGAAGACACGTTGTTCAGAAAAATGATGAAGATTTATTGATCAGGTTCATAAAGCATAAAAGTCAGTAGCACAGGTCAGTCCAATAAAGTCCACAGGCAAATCTAAGTAACCATTTTTAAGGAGCAAAAATGCATAGCTCCTAGGCTAAAGATTGCTAGCCCATAGAGATGCAGAAACAAAAGCTCTCTAATCAAAAACAGGTCTTAATCCATCAAGAATCAGAGACGAACTCTTTCTTCTCTCCAAAATGGAGAATTTGCAGTCAGGTGGGACAGCTTACCCAATCAAGTAACAGTGAAAACTTTCTCAAAACAACAGTACATTGTTTATACACATGCACACAGGATGCACTGGGGCTAGCCATAACATGGCTCTTAGCTAGCTTACAAAAGATAAGAAATACTGAAAACATGGTTGAAAAACATGCTGTTACACAGCCTTGAGGCTCAGAGAGAAAAATGGATTTTTTCTGAGGCCTATCTGAAAATTGGCAATTTCAAGCCTTAGGAAATAGGTCCATTTCCTGACACGCCCTCCTTTCTGGAAAGGCAAACCGGGGGTTTGACTTTACCAAAAGGCATTATTTACTAATGTGAGCAAAGCAATTGAGCAAACAAGCTATCCCTTATATATGTAGGATATCAAGCGTTAAAGCTTCTTCCAGTTTTAGTTACTGGAGGTACACGTTACATAAGTTACATTCTGCATTGCAAGCAAACTCAGGTATAAAACCTTGCTGGAACAAAAGACTTGGGCATTTTCAGGTACCAAAGGTTTTCCCTTTCCAAAACACATTTTGCCCAAACAGAACAACCTTTAAATCAGAAAACAGGTCAGTAACACCACACATGTCACAGAGGCCGCTTGTACGAGCCTCTGGAAAAATAAACAGATGATTAGCAAGAAACAATAACATTTCCCCCCTTCTTCTTCTTCTTCTTCTTCGATGTTGCACCTGCAAACAGTTAAACAGCCAGTTGAACAAAGTCCATTCAGAGTTCCGTTATCAGCTCTTCTTTCAGATGACAGGAACATGTGCATCTCCTAGTAAAACAAACTCAAGAAACAACCTTTAAGGTATTTATCAGAACACAGTCCAAAGGAATAAATCAAACAACTCCGCACCCTCATCCCTGTGAGGTTTGGGAACTAAACAGGCAACAGAATTGATGGCTTGACTAGCTTCTCAACTCAAGAACGCGCAGGGTTCCATTCACTCTCCTCAGTACGTCGGGATTCTGGATCTGGACCTTTGCTTCTGCTATTGCTGAAACCGCTAGTTGGGCTCTCCCACAGCCATCTTTACGTACTCCCCCCTCTTCAGCTCTTGGCTTTCTCGAAGGGTAGTAAAACTTAGGGAAAAACTGCATCCGGCAATTATTTCCCACTTCCCACTAGCTGACCAAAACAGCGTAGTGTAACAGCCTGTAGATAACACGTTTCAGAGTGGTGGATCTGGCCCACCCACTCTAGCAAACTTCTTCCTTGGACACGTGGAGGAGTCCGTTGGAGCTCTTCCACCTTTACGCTGGTATCTCAAACACAATGAGGCAATCTGCAACCTCTCCAGGTCTTCAAAGACCAAACAGCACATGTAATCAGCAACTAGGAACTTCAATGCAGGAAAATAAATCTTATCTGAAGGGTTCCACTCCTTCTTGGCTTTGGGGGAAATTAACTTCAAGGAACTGCTTCTGAGTGAAAATAGGCACTCTGTGGAGTTATGACTCCAATTCAACACAAAAGAGTCTTACTTAGGGCTTGGGGCTTGCTGGGCGTCTGGGGAAGTCTCAGAAGTCATCTGGACAAGCTTCACCCACCCTGGGCCCTTCCCTTTGGCTAAACATCATCTGGGCACCTTCTCCAAGAACCCATCTGGAATGGAGTCTGTCTTGGGGTGCTAACTGTGGTGAGGGGGTACATTCATCAGCCACTGGCTTACCTTCCATCTTGCAGGCTTGGAAGATGTCTCAGTCCCTCTGTGGAAACGGCCCTCGGCCCACGGCCCTGGGAGTTTGAGAATCCGACTCAAAACTCAAAACAGCAATCAGTTGCTTTCCGTTCAGCACTTTATCTCAGGAAAACACAAGCAGTCCAAGGAGGCACTTTCTCAGCTTTTGCTGCAGACGCACCGACGCAGGCTTCCTCTTGCTGGGCAGAGATGAGCATGCACACACACACAAAAAAAACTTATTCAGGACTCGTAGATCGCACCGCTAGGCCCTTTTAGAGACCGGGTGCCCAAACTGCAACCCCAAACCCACTTATTTATCACAAAGTGCCAAAACAGCAAGAGGGGAGGAAGGAAATGGTCCCTCTGGGCTACTGGGTAGATGCAGTGATGGGATGACAAAAATTTTACTACCACACCCTGAACGTCACATATGACGTGGGCATGGCCTAAAATAAAAAATAATAAAAAATTAAAATTAATAAAATTAAATTAAAATAAATACACACACACCCCACAACCCACCCAACCAACCAAACAATCACAACACAAACACATAAATAAATTTAAAAAATAAATAAATAAATAAATAAAATTAAAATTAAAAAAAAATACACCCACCCACCCCAAACACAAATAAACCCACCCACTCCAAACACAAACCCTGGGTCACTTACCCTTGTCCGGGAGCAGAAGAGGCAGCGGAGCAGCAGTGTGGCCGGCAAAGCAGCAAAGCGCCACAGTGGCCTGGCTCCATGCCAAGGAAAGGCCACTGCCACCGCTTAAAATAATTTTTCTTCTGGGCAGCCAAAATGGCTGCCTGTAACGGCGCACCAGTGCACCGGCCTGGTGGAACGCCGCGCCAAGGAAAAGCTGCCACCGCTACCTTTAAAAAAAAAATTTCCGGCCAGCAAAAATGGCTGCCCATTACTGCGCATGCGTCAAAGCTCTATTTGACGCATGGAAAGTTCTATTACTTACTGTGCAAGTGTCAAATAGAGGTTTGACGTATGTGCAGTAACGGACCGACCCGGTAACATCCCATCACTGGGTAGATGGGTGGGGCAAACTGTGTGCTGGGGGAAGGAAGGAAGCTCTCCCATTGGGCTGCTGGGCAGAGGGGTGGGGTGAACTCTGTGTTAGGGTGACTGCCCGGTTGCCCACAGAGAGGACTCCGAGTGCTACTTCTGGTACGCGTGCCATAGGTTCGCCACCACTGTTACAGGTTGTATGTCTTTGCCTCACACCCTAACTCAGGGGTGCACAAACCTTTCAGGTCGTGGGCCAGTCACGTGGTTCAGGGAGCCAGTCACTATGGCCAGGTGCCAGATCCAGCCCCTGATGCCAATTAATCCAGCCTACAAAGCCCTCATCGCTCCTGGAAGCGGAAGTAATAGCGATGAGGGCTTTGTGGACCAGATGAATTGGTGTCTGGGACCTGATTTGGCCCCCAGGCCATAGTTTGAGCATCCCTGCCCTAACTGGTTGCAAGGCATATTGTGTCTGTGATGCCTTTAAGACCCTACTGCAGGAGCACACAGGTGCTGGGACTTTTCCCTGATGTGCTTCATCAGCCACTGTATTTAGGTCAGAGCAGAATTGCAGACTTCCAGCTACAATGCTCAACTTGCCTCTGCTGACAGTCTGGACAAAGATTCCTGTGTCTTCCAGAACCTGCTATGAGGACTGAATCTTTGCACTTATCCTGATGGTGGCTTTTGCCTGATATACCATCTCTCCTCGTTGGACAAAGAAGGACTACTTGGGGTAAGCCTCCCCCAGGAGGACAGAAGCTGTAGAACTCTTTGGCTTTGTCTGTAATTACAGCTTGCATTGACCCAGCCGGACTGGGCTGTATGGACTTGTATATAGCACAACTGAACTGTCTTGGTGAGCAGCCCAAGAGAATATATCTGTTTTGTGTTACAGTTGTTGCACTGTACTGTATATACTTGCACTTTTTTACTTCCTGAGTAAACCTACATTGAGGTTTTCTTCTGTACCAAGATCTTTCTGCCTGTTTTTCTCACAAGGGACCGCCTTGCCAGGTGCGAACCTCTTGCTGGCCACTGCATACCACTGCATACCACTGGGCATTTCTCACACAATATGTATGGTAACAGTCTAGTAAAGATAAAGGTCACTCTTGCTGGAAAGCCAGTCGTATCTGTTTCAAAGCGAAAGAGCCAGCACTGTCTGCTTCTGCAGATGTTTCCATGGTCATGTGGCAGGCATAACTAGACACCAGAGTGTACGAAATGCTGTTTGCCTTCCCACCAAAGTGGTCCCTATTTATCTACTTGCAATTTCATGCTTTCAAACTGCTAGGTTGGCAGGAGCTGGGACAAGGACGGATGCTCACTCCATCATGCAGTACTCGGGAATCAAACTGCCTCCCTCCCTCCTTCCAGTCAGCGTCTTAGCCACTTTGAGTCACTGAGGTCCCGGATCCAAGCTTGGGAAAATTGTCCCATTCGTTTCCAGAAAAACCATGTAAAAGTCCCGGGAAGGGAGGAAGGAGTCATCCTCAGCCTTTTTCCTCGAAATTCATGAAGGAGCAAGAAATGTCTAAGAAGCCAAACCTTCTCCAGACACTGGGATGGAGGATTTCTTCTTCATGTGATTGCAAAGGGTTAAATACATAGGGTTAGTATTCCTAGAGAGGAAGGGAGCAGGGTGGACAGAAAGTGAAGAGTCCTCCGTTGCAAAGGTCCTCTTCCAAAATAAGGCCCTTCCTCTGTCTTGCCTTTCTCCTTCCAGAGGCTCCATGGAATACATTTCTGTTCCCGGCCCCTCTTTAGAACTTTCTTCTAATCTAAGGGACCCTCCTGTGGGGTTTGAGGGCGAGTCTGCTTCAGGAGTTCTCAACCTCTTAAAGCCAGGGGCCAGGTCACACTCCCTCAGACAGCTTCGGGGCGGACAACCATTTTGTAATTCCTCCACCACATGGCACTTCTTGATGTGGTGGAGGCATTGGGAGGGGTACATTAAATGGTGCCATGGGCCGCATCTGGCCCATGGGCTGCAGGTTGAGAATCCCTGGTCTACTTCATTGGGGGGGGGGCTTCAAGCTGGTGACTTCAGGGGGAGGAAGGGTGGTTTCAAGAGTGGCCCAAGAAATTTTATTCAAAAGAAATAAAAATAGAACCATCAAGGACAGTCTTTTGCAAGAAGAATCACATGGGAAACAACCTCTTGACTACAGTTTATTTTAAACTGACAGAGGCTGCCTGTCCCGTACGGGGATTCCCCGGAGTCTTAGAGCCGTGGCCTCTTTGACATCGGTATTACTAGAGAGGAAGGGAGCATGCACAGTTTGAAGAATGCAGTGATGTCCTGGTTTGGCAGGAGAGTCTTGGTTGTGTGGGGAATTATTACAGTGGCCCTGCAATTGCAGCATTAAATTAGATTAGATACTGTACAGTGGTGGGATGTCAAAAATTTTACTACCCCACCATGACATCATCACCGTGGAGCTAACATCATGGGCGGAGCCAATGTCATGACATCATGGTGTTGTGGGCAGAGCCAAAGAAAACAAATTTAAAAATTATAAAAAATAAAATAAAAATAAGCACACACACGCACACCCCTCAACCCACCCACAACACAAACCTGTAAATAAATTAAATAAATAAATAAATAATACATTAAAATACACCCACCCACCCAAGCACCCACCCACCCACAACACAAATCAACCAGAACTTTTAAACCAGAGCTTAAAGCTTATTCTGGCCAATCTTTCTCACACTAGGTCAGATGGAAGGAACTACAGAATGAACTCATCAAAAGATGGCTTCATTTTGGCACTTTTCCAACTTTTCAACAGTTAAGGAAGTTAGGTACTAAGTCTTTGCCTAACCAGCTCTCTAGGATATCTAGGGGAGCAGGCTATAGGGAGCTTCAGGTTAGCATCTTCTCTTCCTCCTCCCCACTTGGGAGGACAGCAAGGAGGCCGTGCATACGCGCCAAGCACTGTAGGCGTGCATGCACACCAAGTGCTTGGCGCGCATGCGCAGTGGGGGAACCAGTGAAAAGGTAAGCCCCGAAGGTGGTTCCCCCCAAAAGCTGCTACCGGTTCTCCAGGACACTGGGAAAAGTTACTACCGGTTCTGGAGAACTGGTGAGAACCTGTTACATCCCATCACTGATACTGTACTTTATTGGCGAAGCGTAACAAACATACAAGGAGTCTGGTGCCAAAAGCTCTCAGTGTGTGGACTGGTTTAGAATAATAAAATTGTAACATGACAATGAACAGAATTTATATGTGCCACACACACACAAGCACCCAAAGAAACATCAGTTATACAATAAAAATTGTAGAAAAAATATTTTCTGTATCCTTAGCATTTCCTTTCTTGATTCCTGAACTTTCACTTTACTTTCTAAAATTATATAATCTTCATTGAAGGTTTCTTGAAATGAATCTGCAATTGTTCTCTCTCTTCAACATTGTTCTTCAGTACATTGTTTCTGTCTTCTCTTTATTTATTTTTCCTAGTTAGCTAGTTTATTTCCTTGCTGATCTTGTAGCATTACTAGTCTATGGTTACTTTTTCCATTAGTCCCTGGGACCTTATGGAAAAGATCTCCTGTCTTCCTCTTTTGTTCTTTGTTATATTTATATTCTGCCCATCTGAGTTATCTTCCCACCCCTGGCATTGTGCAACAATTAAATTTTTTACAAGTATGAAAGAAACCCAAAACAAGCAACCTTTAGTCAAAAATAAATCAATGAATATTGAACATTCAGTATTGTTGATGTCTAGGGTACAACAGCCTCCTAGATTTATTTATTTCCTCTGATTATTTTTAATACTTCTCTGTGTCTTCTATAGGACAGTATTTGAAAAACTGGATATAAACATTGACTCTGTTTCTGACAACTTACACTTTTTCTTGTCTGTCATTCATAATTTCAAATGATTCCTCAGTCATCCATCTAGCCTTTTCTTTTGACAACAGGACTAGTCTTTATGCATTGCTCCTTAATAAAATCTCTGGGTTCAACCTACATCTCTTCTTGTTCACAGTAAGTTGAATTTACTAGTGCATACATGTTCCTTGTATTAATCATCTTCTGCCATATCCGAATCTAAATATTGGCGATCCCCATGCCGATCAACCATGCTGACTGTCCTGTGAATATAATGCAGTGGCCTTTCATCTGCCTTCTGAGATGGAATTGATATAGCAAAGTGCTAGAAGTGGCTGACTATGGCCACACCCCAGAGTGTGAGAGTGTTTGGTTGGATAAAGCACAAAACAAACTTTCAGCTTGGGTTGTAGGAATTTTCTATTTACACTATATACAAAACTGAGCACGAAGTGCAAGGTTACACATGTCTTCTATTCAGACTATGTGTTGCAGCAAAGTCTATACAAAGTCTATAAACAGTCTTTGGAAAGCTTCAAACGTCTATCTTCAGTAAAGCAAAGCAAACGCAGTCCAAACCTTATCCGTTCCTTCAAGGTCGGCTTTGAAGATAGTTAGCAGTTCCTTTAGCTCTCCCTCAAAACACAGAGTCTTTTATCAAGGCACCACAATGTGGCAGTGGTATGTTATCCAAATGTCTTGCAGTCCGGCAAGGCAAAACATACCAGGAAAACGACGAAGCAGTCCAACAGCTGGCTGGCAACGATGGCAACAGCAGTGTCAGACAGCAGGCAGGCAACAGCAACAGCAGTGGCACGAAGCACACAATGGCACAAAGCGATGCAACGGCATTCAGGCAAAATGGCATAAGAGCAAAGTGTCTGAGAATGTTGCCTGAATTTATGCTACCTACAAACCCTTAATGATAGCACCTGGCTGGGGTAACATGCAGAGCCTTAAAGGTACAGTCATTGGTTTGCTCTTGTTGCAAACACTAGTTCATGTATCCTAACACCTTCCGCATCTCAGCATGACCCCGTACCACTGATCCAGTTCTTTGTGTCACTTTCTGGTCTTGAGCCCTTTTGGCACACTAAGTCCTCCTCAGCTCCAGGCCAGTATTGATGAAGCTGCTGCCTTCCCTCAAGATGGATTCAAGTGTGTTCGCCCCGGCCCTCTGGAACCTTCTCCCTACGGAACTGCGCCTACAGGCAGAGCTCTTACCTTTTCGAAAGGGCTTAAAGACTTGGCTGGCGGAGCATGTGTGGGGACCCAGTAACACGGGATCCCATACAGGCTGGTTGATTTGAGGGGTAACCACCACCACCCCCTGCCCCAGGTTTTATCCGTTACGCTGTTTTAATCTTTTCTTATGAATTCTTTCTTATGAATTCTTGAGGTTTTAAACATTATTATTTTTATTGGATTGGTCTATGTTTTTAGCTACGCTGTAAGCCGCCCAGAGTCGGGTTTACCCGATTGGGGCGGGATAGCAAACGTGAATAAATAATAATAATAAATAATAATAATAAGTGGGATTTAATCCACTTGGGAACCATCACCCTTCCCTGTAGACTTTGGCAGAAATGTTCATTAAATTATATGGTGGCTGCCCAGCCAGTAAGAGTTTGGGCAAGGAACGGCCAAGTTGTACAGTGCAACTTCTAAAGCAGGGGTCAGCATCCTAGGGCCTGCAGGTTGAATCTGCCCAATGATGCCAAATAATCCACCCCTTGCTCCAACTGCTGCTGGCGCCAGAAGCGGCTGTGGATGTGTTTACAGCAACCGTGGACACATTTATGGCAGACGCGTTTATGGATGCGTTTATGGCAGCATATATGGGGGGAGACCACCTGTCTGGCCCTCTCAACTATTTTAGGGAGCGTGACTTGGCTCCTGACTTTAAAAGGTTGCCAACCCCTGTTCTAAAGAATCAAATAGGCTGAGTGTTAAGAAACAACTAAGGAAAGGACAAATGTTGAAACCATGTATGTCAAATAGGGAATATTAGACACAGGTGAAGGGGAAACAAGCAGTTCTATTCATGGTAGGATTTATTTTATTTTATTTTATTATTTAAAGGATTTAGTAACCATTTTTCTAAATGTAAGGGTTTCCAAAGCAATACACTACTGATCAAATTATATACTGTATTTAAAACATTCATTAAAACCAGTCTTAGACCAAAGTTCTTTTGGTAGAGTACAGTTTTGTGCCACCTGTTGGAAACTCAGCAGAGGTGAACCCAGCCTAGGTTCCCTCAGAGGAATTTTACCCCTACTAGATACCCCAAACTAGCAGTTCGAAAGCAAGAAATTGCAAGTAGATAAATAGGGACCATACAGTGGGAAGGTAAACAGCGTTCCGTGTGCTTCAGTGTCAAGTCATGCCTGCCACATGACCACAGAAACGTCTGCGGAAGCAGACAGTGCTGGCTCTTCTGCTTTGAAACAGAGATGAGCACTGAACCGTATAGTCAGATACGACTGGCTTTCAAGCAAGAGATATCATTACCTTTAGCTATCACCTTGGGTTGGTGGGACGTACCTATGTGCTTCTTTTGTTGGTTTTGAACTCTGGACAGGTGTGTATAGGATAAAAGAGTCTTTCAGATATTCTGGCCCCAAATCACTAGGGTTGTTTTTTGCTTTTTTACATCCAAACCAGCACCTTCAATTGAGTCCATCAGTATTTTGCAAGCTAATGTCATTGGTTTGTTACCTGAAAAATTGTACTCCACGCACAAGGCCTGCAGGAAGCTTAGGCAATGGAGTGAGGCATTACCTTTTAAAATATGGGTATCGTCTCCACAGGCAGGGTTGAATCAGGAACCAAAGACAACATTAGATTGTGGGTTAAAAATCAGAAGGCGTTTGTTAAATTGAAGGTACCATTTCAATTGAACAAAGTCCACCCACAAACTGAGCCCCTAACTAATCTGGTGTAGGAGAGAGCTCGAATTCTGCTGATCTTAAGTGTTTTATATTTCAGTTACACACAGTGACAAAGGGTTTTTTTCTACCTAGGGAGGAAACTTACTAAGAGCAATCCTGTGGAATGCATTATGCTCTTTAAGCGAGGTACCACTGTACAGTAAAATCCCTGATTACAACCGCCTTGGTTTAAGTTTGCTCTGGTTTACAATGGCAAATCCTATGGAAATGCTTTCCTGGTTTACAATTTTTTAATGTATTTGTTTCTGTTTACAACAATAAATTCAGGAACATTTTTTTTATTTTTCAATGGATCCCTATGGATGTACTTAGTAAAACATTATTTCTTTATTAATACTCCATCTGGACCTTCAGCGTATAGCACAGGGCATTTCTGTGCCTTGACTGTAAAGAGAAAGAGGGAAAGAAACCATTTTTATTCATTAAAGTTAGGGTGCAGTCATGTAGCTTTATTTCTGCACAATCCCAGATCTTCCCATAATTGTGGGGCTGTATCAGTGATGTTCCAAGTCCCAAAGGCTTGCTGCTTCTTAAGTGGAAGAAAATATTTCTTTATTAATGATTTTGTACATTTAAAGTTTACTGGAATATCAAGGGTTAGCTTCATTTCCCAGCCATTGCCTCATGGAGGGAGTGCCTGTAGGTGGGGGAAATTGCAATGTAAGTCGGTGGCTTTTGCCTCCCATTGACTATACAGTAATGCCTCGGATAACGGTTGCCTCGGATAGTGCTAAAATCAGATAATGTCGGGGAATTTGAGGGAAACATTTGCATCGCACAACGTTAAGATAACGTTGTGCGATGCAACTGTTTCCCTCAAATTCCCCGACGTTGATCTCTGCGGGCTTCGGGGCAATGATCTACTGAGGCTTAGACCAGCTGGTTTGGGAGATCGGACATGAATTTGTGTGTGCATGAATATTTATTAAAAATATATGGACTGTGGTTATTTACCCACAGCTGTTTGAGTGGTTGCGTGTAACATATGAATGCTTGTGTGAACATAAAGCCTACTGGTTAGAGCAGAGAAAATAATCAGAAAAATATAATATAAAATGGGGAACATACAAAATAAAAGTACTGTATTTAAATAAAGTAAAATAATATTTAATACTCAAAAGATGGGTATCAGGTTCAAGACTTATGTGTGAGTAAAAGATGCTCCCTCAAATTAAAAATAGTGTGTGGGGGGGGAATTAATAAAATATTATTGCTTATACAATCGCTTTATACTGTCTATGGCAGGCATGCCTGTGGGCCAGGTACTGTTCTTGAAGCCATTCCATCAGGGCCACTACGCCCTTATCAAACCAGGAAGTGAAAAAGGATGCATCTGCGCGTGTGCGGACACATCCCTATTCACTTCCTGCTTTGGCACAGATGTGCTCGTGCATGCACAGAAGCATTTGTATTCACTTTCTGGTTTGATGCGGACGTGCTAACACACGAGCAGAATCATCTGTGCCAAACCAGCATGTGAATTGGGACACCTTTGCGCATGTGCGTCCGCACTGAACCAGGAAGTGAATATGGATGTGCGTCAGTGGTGAGATGTCAAAATTTTTATTACCCCATCGTGGTGTCATCACAGTGTGGGCGGAGCTAACATCATGACATCATGGGCAGAGCCAATGTCATGATGTTGTGGGCGGGGCCAAATAAAAAATAAAACAACAATAAGCACACACAAATACACACACACACACACACACACACACACACCTCTAAGACTTTGCTTAAAAACCCCAAGCCAGGTCACCAGGCCTTTTTAGGAACTGTGGTAGTATGTCAATATAGATAAAGGTATTAAATACACATTAAAATACACACAGACACACCACATCCAAAGGTGAGTCACTTACCCTGGGGAGCAGGCTATAAGGAGGTTCAGGCTAGCAGCTTCTCTTCCTCCTCCCCGTTTGGGAGGACAGCAAGGAGGCCGTGCATACGGGCCAAGCACTGTAGGCATGCATGCACACCAAGTGCTTGGCATGCATGCGCAGTGGAGGAACCAGTGAAAAGGTAAGCCCCGGAGGTGGTTCCCTCCAAAAGCTGCTACCAGTTCTCTGGGACACTGGGAAAAGTTACTACCAGTTTTGGCAAACTGGTGAGAACCTGTTACATCCCATCACTGATGTGCGTGCACAAACACACCCTGTTCCAGGGGCTTGCTCTGGCCCGCTCAGATGTTCTGGGGGCATGGTCAGGCTCCTGGCCCAAAACGGTTGGACAACAATGCTCTTAAGGATTATGGGACCCAATTTTACTATGCTTGTGGGGACTCTTCAAACCTCTGGGACACCTGGTATTATTCTTAATATTTAAAAGGGTTTTATTGAAATCTATGAAAAGCACATATTCATCATCATCATAGTACAGGATGTATCTTAAAGTTCATTTCTTAGAAGCCAGTGAGCTCTTGAAACCTCATCTGGGCAGCAAAGGTATAAATTTAAAAAACGAAAATAAAAAACGAGGTTGATCATCATACATTCATTCTGATTCCATTTGCACATTTTGAGAGGAAAGAATAAACTGGAAGTCATGCCTTGATATAACTTTTTTGTTTGTTTGTTTGCCATTTAAACAGAGACTGAAGAAGACATCAGGACGGAAGAGTTTCTTCAGACAGAAAACTCTCCATTGGTGAAACCAGGACAGACAGGAACCTTGTAAAGGAGAAACTAGACAGCTATGCACCGAAGAGGTGAAAGAGATAATGTTGGGGCAGAGAACAGTCATGAGAAGAACCAAAAACAACGTTTTAAGGAGAAAGACATTCCCTCTGAGGATAATAAGGAGTATTCAAGTGAGATGGCTGTCCCAAAGGAACGTCACAGTGAAGAGACGGATGAAGCTAGCACAGATCAAGAAGGAAGCTCTGCTTCTAAATCCAGCAGGAAGACTGCACCACCATATAAGTGTTTTGATTGTGGCCGAATTTGTTGTCACAAGGCTGCCTTTGTTGTCCACATGAGGTCTCACACCGGAGAGAAGCCATTTCCATGCGATGTTTGCAGACGATCATTCAGTTGCAGAGGAAATCTCACAGGACATTAGCAAACCCATTCAGGGGAGAAGCCATATGCGTGTCCCTATTGTGATAATCAGTTTGGTGACAAGTCAACACTTACTACCCATGAAAAAAATCCATTGGGGAGAGAAGCCACATGAGTGTGAAGACTGTGGGAAAAGATTCCTTTCCAAATCACATCTAAACAGGCTTAGACAATCCACTCAGAGAAGCTGTTCAGTTGCTTATACTGTGGGAAAGCTTTTCCTAACAGAGAGCATCTTGATATCCATGAGAGAATCCATACAGGTGAGAAGCCCTATAAATGCTTAGAGTGTGGGAGAAGCTTCAATTGCATGTAAAATTTTATAAGGCATAAGAAGATACATGGTGGAGAGAAACCACACTTGTGTTCAGTTTGTGGGAAAAGGTTCAGAAATAATTCCGATCTGAGACTTCATGAGAGAATCCATACAGGTGAGAAACCTTATCAGTGCTCCCGCTGCAGGAAATGGTTCCGTAGAAGCTCTTGCCTCATAAGACACCATAAAATCCATGAGGAAGAGAAACCATATAAATGCCTAGAGTGTGGCAAAGGTTTAAAATACAAGATCAGTTTGGTAAAACATCAGGAGATGCACAAAGAGAAATGCTCAACCAAGGAGATACGCAAAAGAAAACTGACAAGTAAGGAACAGCTTGAATGTTCACACTGTGGAAAAAGCTTTGGACGCAGATCTGTCTTGCTTATACATGAGAGAATTCATACCGGAGAGAAGCCATACAATTGCTTAGAATGTGGGACGGACTTTAGTACAAAGGATAAACTCCTTCGACATGAGCAGGTCCATACAGGCAAGAAACTGTACGTATGCACCTACTGTGAACATTCATTCACTAGCAAAGAAAGCCTCATTCAGCATGAGAGGCTCCATACTGGAGAAAAACCATTTGAATGCTCCCACTGTGGGAAACGTTTCACACACAGGTCTCGGTTTATAGATCATGAGAGATCCCATTCAACAGAGGGCCCCCACGATTGGTTACAATGTGGGAAAAGCTACATGAATCCTTCCTCTCTTCAGCGAATTCAGAAGATTCACATGGCAGACAATCCGCTTCAATGCTTGGTGTGTGGGAAAAACCTCAGTACAATGGAAACTCTTAAGGGCCACCAGAGAATCCACATGGGAGAGAAACCGTTTCCATGCTTTGAATGTGGGAAAAGTTTCCGGCGCAGATCCGCCCTTGCGGTTCATCTACGGGACCACACGGGAGAGAAACCATATAAATGTCTGGATTGCGGAAAGAGCTTTACCAACAGCTCAGCTATAAGAGTACATTTTAAAGTCCATGCTGAAAAGAAAACCATTTGAATACTGTGATGATGATGAGAGCTTTAGCCAGAAGACCACCCTAGAAACACACCAAAGAGATACCCACAAAGGACACAAATGATGGAAATGATCAGTAGATGGAAGATGCTTTCAAAATGTCTGCCCTTCTACAAGAATGAACCCATTCAAAAGAGGAAAATAGCAGACACAGATTGAGTGATAGTAACAGCAATTACACTTATATACCACCCCCACAGTGCTTACTGAACTCTCTGGGCAGTTTAAAGGTAATTAGGCTTTTGCCCCCAACATGCTTGGTACTCATTTCACCAGCCTTGGAAGGGTGGAAGGCTGAGTCATCCTTGAAACCCCATCAGGATCGATCTCACAGTGTTTTGGCTGCAGTGCAGCAGTTTAACCAATGTGCCACCAGGGCTATTGACCCTTGGAATGGCTCAGGTCAGCCAGCCTAGGTCAGTGATGGTGAACCTTTTAGAGACCAAGTGCCCAAAGAGAGGGGCGGGGTGAACTCTGCGCTGGGGGGGGGGAAGGAAGTGCTCCCATTGGGTAGCTGAGTGGAGGGGCAAGGCAAACTCTGCCGAGAGGAAAGGTAAGAAGAAAACGTCAGGCACAGATTGAGCGATAGCAATAGCAATTACACTTATATACCGCCCCCTTGGTGCTTAGTGATAGTCATGAGGTACTTTTAGTCATTGTGTATTGATTTTCTGTGTATCGATCTATTATTATATTGATATTTTAATGTTATGTGATATTGATATTTATGATTTATTGACATGTTGTGTTTATGAACTTGTAATTTGACATATGTTGTGAACCACCCTGGGTCAGTCCTACCGAGTAGGGCAGTACAGAAATCGAAATATAATAATAATAATAATAATAATAATAATAATAATAATAATAATAATAATAATAATAATAATAATAATAATAATAATAATGATGATGATGATGATGATGATGATGATGATGATGATGATGATGATGATGATGATGATGCACTCTCTGGGTGGTTTACAGGTAATTAGGACTTTGCCCCCAGCATTTTACCCACCTTGGGCATGTTAGGATTAAACTCACAATATTTTGGTGGCAATACAGCAGTTTAACTACTGAGCTACCAGGGTTCTTGATCCTTGGAATGGCTCGTTTCAGATAGCCTAGGTCAGTGATGGTGAAGATTTTAGAGACCGAGTGGTCATCGTACCGGTTCTCTAGGATAATATGCCTTAATGTAAATGTAAAACAGCTGTACCTCCTTAAGGGTTCTCCAATTGGAACAGCACAGGTGTAGCTTATTGATGAGGTAACTCCAAGACTTTGCTTTAAAACCCCAAGCCAGGCCTGCCCGCCGCCAGGCCTTTTTAGGAACTGTGGTAGTATGTCAATATAGGTAAAGGTATTAAATACACATTAAAATACACACAGACACACCACATCCAAAGGTGAGTCACTTACCCTGGGGAGCAGGCTATAGGGAGCTTCAGGCTAGCAGCTTCTCTTCCTCCCCTCTTGGGAGGACAGCAAGGAGGCTGTGCATACGTGCCAAGCACAGTAGGCGTGCGTGCACACCAAGTGCTTGGCGTGCATGTGCAGTGGGGGAATCAATGAAAAGGTAAGCCCCGAAGGTGGTTCCTGCCAAAAGCTGCTACTGGTTCTCCGTGACACTGGGAAAAGTTACTACCGGTTTTGGCGAACTGGTGCGAACCTGTTACATCCTATCACTGGGACCAGGATTGTCAACAAGCTCCCCTTTTGGGTTAGTCGAAAGCTCCCCCCCTCCTGTAATGAATTTTTTTAATGTTAGGTCATGTAGATTTTATATTTGTTTTTAGGTACGTGTTGTATGCCAGTTACGCCCGCACCTGGACCGGGATTCCTTGCTCATGATCACACACACTTTGGTCACCTCTAGACTTGATTATTGTAATGCCTCTACATGGGGCTGCCCTTGGTGACCATTCGGAGGCTGCAGCTTGTCTACAATGATGCTGCTCAGGTTGTGATGGGGTGCGGGCATTATGCTTGTGCCTCGCCGCTCCTTCAAGAGCTGCACTGGCTTCCGATATGCCTCCAAGTTCAATTCAAAGTGCTGGTTATTACCTTCAAAGACCTGCATGGTAGTGGGCTAGGATACGTAAGAGACCGCATCACACTGAGGACATCTGTCCATCCAACCAGAGCGGACCAGAGATGCTCTCTGGTCATGCCATAAGCTAGAGAGGCTCACCTCTCTAACTCTAGAAGGAGAGCCTTTTCTGTGTCCGCTCCGGCCCTATGGAGCCTCCTGCCAAGTGAACTGGGCCTCCAGACAGAGCTGCTCCCCTTCAGAAAAAGGGTAAAGATCTGGCTGGCAGAGCATGTGGGGGGCGGGGGCGGCGGCGGCGGACAGTCAGTTCAGCCAGCTGGCTCATTTGAATAATCCCCACCTTTCCCCCTGACATTTTCATTTTTAATTCTTTCTGATTTTTAACTATTACTTCTTAATCTTTTTAACTTGTAAATTTTTTAAAATGTAATTACCGGTAAGAAGTTTTTAATTGTGTTTTTAAATTTGTAAGCTGCCCTGAGTCTTCAGAGGAGGGGGGGTTATAAATGCAATAAAAATAAATAACTAAATAAATAGTAAGTGGCACAGTGGTGGGTAATATTGTTATGTTTTAAGTTTTTTTAATTGTTTTATTCATTTATTATTATTTATTAGTTCAAATTTATATTGCCGCCCACTCACTGTGGCGACTCAGGGCGGCTTACAGACAATACATTACATTGCATTACATTACATTACAATATGTTGGGGTGGGCACAGGGGAATGGGCGGCAAAGCCCTCATCCTGCCCTGGCTTCTTGTTCCCCTGGCAGTTGGTGTAGGCACAGGGGGAGGGGCATTGGTTTTAACTTGGGTACACTGCTCAAAGTCTAATTGATAGGGCAATATATACATCTGTTAAATTAAATTAGTTTTATGATTTGTATGTTTCTGAAATAAAAAGGCGACTGATTCTTGGGAGGCAAGCGATGAGAAACCTGGGGAGCATAGTGAAAAGCAGAGACATCACATTGAAAACAAAAATTCGCATAGTCAAGGCAATGGTATTCCCTGTTGCAATGTATGGTTGCGAGAGTTGGACCATTAGGAAAGCTGAACGGAGAAGAATAGACGCCTTTGAGATGTGGTGTTGGAGGAGAGTTTTGAGAGTCCCATGGACAGCGAGGAGAACAAATAGGTCAATCTTAGAAGAAATCATCCTTGACTGTTCCTTAGAAGGTCAAATAATAAAGATGAGGCTAAAGTACTTTGGACATCAAATGAGAAGAGAGGATTCACTTGAGAAAGCTTTGATGCTTGGAAGGGTCGAGGTCAAAAGAAGAAGGGGACTGCCCAAGATGAGATGGCTAGATGGTATCGTGGAGACAATGGGCACAGAGCTGAGCGAGTTGAGGGGGATGGTGGAGGACAGGAGTGCCTGGCGGTCAGTGGTCCATGGGGTCGCAGAGGGTCGGAATCGACTGTGCGACTGAACAACAACAAAAAAAGTTTCTTTCATATTTTTGTATTTTATATTTAAAATAAAAAGTATATACTGTAAAACCTCACAGAAAGAGCACCTCGCTGAGAAACTAACTCACTTAAAGAGAAGAATTTTCTCTGAATGGTCGCCTCGATTAACAACTAAAACCAACCAAAAACTCACTTAACAACTAAATCGGTTTCGCAATCCCACCTGCCAGGAGTGACAATTGGTGACTTACAATGGTGTTTTGTTTAAAGAGCAAACTCACTTAAAGAGCAATCCCGTGGAACTCATTATGCTCTTTAAGCCAGATACCACTGTATACAGTTGTTCCCAGATTGGAGTTGCAGATGATCTTGAACTACAATTGGCAGAATTTCTAGACAGCATGTCTTCTTTGGAATTATATTTTTTATTTATTAACACATATATATTGCGACAAACATATAAAACAATATTATAACAAAAAATAAATAATAAATAAATAAACAATAAACAGAAACTAAAATTGTACATATGATGACATCTGCGAATACACCCACCCATTCCCATACTCATAAACCCACGCTAACTTGTAAACAAAGCACATAAATCATGCCAGCTCATATTGTACATATAATCCCAGATAAGTTGAGTATCTTGTAGATATTAAAATCTCAATTCTGCCAAAACTTCAACATTTCTTGGCTTGGTTTAATACCTTCGTTACTAGTCATACCAAATATAACGAATGGTTCCCAAATTTCCCAAAATACATTCTTAATGTTTAAACCTCTTCTAATCTTTATTTCATTTGTTAATTTGTCATTGAGAGCTAAACGCCATACCATATTATACCATTTCCCTTTTTCAATTATAAACTTATTTTTCCATTCAGCAGCAATTAATTGTCTCGCCACAGATAGTAAGGTGATCATTAACTCTTTCTTATTCTCACTTATCTTCACTTCATCTGTTTCCCCCAGTAACACAGCTTTGGCAGATAACCTGATCTCTGAAGACATAATCTTTCCTAGCTCTTTTTCTATCATTTTCCAAAACTTGTTTGCGAATTCGCACGACCACCACATATGAATATACGTTCCAGGTTCTTTACCACACCTCCAACATAGATTTGTTTCAGCCTTTCCCATTTGTCATAAGCGTATAGGGGTGGTGTACCATTTCCATAATATTTTACAGTTGTGTTCTTTCTCTTTTATAGAAAGTACCTTCATTAATCTTTGGTTCCATTTCCGTTTCCATTCTTTATCACATATTACAATACCTAAGTCCTTTTCCCATGATTCTTTTAGTATTTTTTGAGGTAGCTCGTTTTTATTAATTATCCTATACATTTTGTCAACTAATCCTTTTTTCGGGGTTAACCCCTTCTTTAGTTTGTGTATAATCTCCTCAAAAGGAGTTATTTCTCTCCCTATATAATTTTTTAATCTCTGTTTCCTATCCCATTCTTCCATTTGTTTTTCCTGAAACCAATGCAGACTTAAACTGGTATATAGCATTTTTCTTCTTTGCTGTTCCCCGCAAGATGCAATCCACTGGCTTAAAAGCATTACCTTCTCCTGAGTTAATTTTGTTTTCTTTTCATTGTTTAAGGTTAATGGAAAATCCGGTAAATCTGCAAGTTCTAACACTGGAGAATCCCCTGTCTTCTGGACATTTTCATATAAGAACTTGGTTGGGAGCAGGGAGACAGATTTAAGAACTGCTGGCCTGGGAAAATGAAAATGCTGTATATCTTCTTGGAGAAAAATAATTGGGGTTGTGGTTGGTGTGGCCCAACTGCCTTCCTCCATGATGAAGCAGAGTCTCCCATAATAATAATTTCGTGTCAGCTCAGATTACTCTGGATTGAAAGGCTTTTTAGGGGACGACCAAGTGAAGCTTCTTTCATGTCTCAGGTATTGAAACCCAACCTTCCAATCTCCAGCTCAGTGCCATAACCACTAAGCCACTGGGGCAACTGCTAGAACAGCAGTTCCCAACCTTTACAAGCTGTGTCCGGGTCACACTCTCTCAGTCAGCTTTGAGGGCCAGATGGCCATTGTGCCCTGTCTGCATGAGGGTTTGTGGGTTGTTGTTTGGGGTTTTTTTTTTTGCAATTTTGTCCCAATAGCTTCAAATGGGTAGCCATTTTGTTTCTCAAATGCCCTTGGAAGGGTTGCATGAAATGGCACCATGGGCCAGATCCAGACCACAGGCCTTAGGTTGGGAACCCTTTTGCTAGAGTCTCGCATAATATTAATGAAGTGTATTGAAACATGACCTTCCAGTCTCCAGCTCAATGCCTTAACCACTAAGTTACCAGGGGAGCTGCTAGAGTAGGGATTCCCAACCTATGGCCCATGGGCCAGATGCCACCCATGGCACCATTTCATGTGGGCCCCCTACCGCTTCTAGCACACCAGGAAGTGCCATGTGGATGATGGGCAAAATATCTAGCTCCCAAAGCTGTCGGAGGGAGTATGACCTGGCCCCTGGCTTTAAAATGTTGAGAACTCCTATGGTAGAGTCTCCCATGATATTAAGGAAGTGTAACTGAGCCATCAGGGCTCAGGTGGAAAAAAGAACCACTGTTAAGTACAGTACTTTCTGAGTCTGTAACCAGTTGCGTATCTATCTGACGATTGTTCCATCCAACTCACAGCTAGTAAGCTTGTTAATCAAAACATCACAGGATACTTTGTCAAATGCTTTGCTAAAGTGAAGGTATTATTAGGTCCACTGCATTCCCACCATTTACCATAGCTAGATCTCCCTTGCTCAAAACCCAGTCATATACGACTCTAGGGTCCAGTGCTCATCTCTATTTACAGACAAAGAGCCAATGCTGTCTGCATTTGCAGACATTTCCGTGGACATGTGACAGGAAGCACAGAACTCTGTTTACCTTCCTGCTGAAGTGGTACCTATTTATCTACTTGCAATTTCTTGCTTTTGAAGTGCTAGATTGCCAGGAGCTGGGACAGAGATGGGAACTCACTCTGTCATGCGGCACTCAGGTCTCGAACTCCCGACCTTCCCATCATCAAGTTCAGCATGTTAACCACTAAGCCACCGCAGTCCCACTTGCCATCATCCTAGTCCTTCTCACAACTGGCTTTTGAACACAGGAGGCCTTTACCTTTACCTAAAAAACTGGCACTTGGGACTGTGGTGGCTCAAGTGGTTAAGATGCTGAATTTGCTGACTGGAAGGTTTCATTCTTGGGTAGTGCATGACAGACTGAGCTCCCATCTTTGTCCCAGCTCCCGCCAACCTAGCAGCTCAAAAGCAAGAAATTTAAAGTAGAGAACTAGGGACCACTTTGGTGGGAAGGTAAACAGCGTCCCTTTCACTGTGGTGTTAAGTCATGCCTACCACATGTCAACGGAAACATCTGCAGATGCAGAAATTGCTGGCTCTTTGGCTGTAAACAGAGATGAGCACTGAATCCTAGAATCCAATACAACTGGCTTTTGACCAATGGCAACCCTACAAGGCTCCCAGGAGCTACCTCAAATGAGAGAGGCCGGTCCGGGGTCCTATCGCTCGCTCGCTCTCTGCCACCACCAGACCAAAGATAAGGTGGACAGCAAAAAGTAACTTGTTTTAAAATGAAAGAAAGAAAAGACTGGCTGCACCAGGAAGTGGTGATGACAAAGATAAGGAAACTGCTAGCTTTGGAAGGAAAATAAAAACATGACATGAGTCATGCTTTGCAGGAATATAAATCCCTGATGGCTCAGTAGTTACACTGCTGTACTGCAGCCAAAACGTTGTGAGTTCAGTCCTGACAGGGATTCAAGGTTGACTCAGCCTTCCATCTTCTCGAGGTCAGTAAAATGAGTTACCCAGCATGTGGGGGGCAAAATGCTATTCAATCAACTTATGAACTGCTAAGAGTTTACACTAAGTGCTATGGTGTATGATATAGGTGTAATTGCTACTACATATCATCCACTCTCTGCCTACTCTCTTTTTCCACATTATGCACCTTGGTTACCAGCTGTAAAGCAAGAACTAAAGTGGAAAAATGTAAACTCTACAACAGAAGTTCTCAACCTTTTAAAGCTAGGGACCAGGTCATGCTCTCTCAGACAGCTCTGGAGGCCAGATGGCCATTTTGCCCTTCCTCCACCACATGGCACTTCTGGGTGTGGTGGAGGCGATGGGGGGGGGGGGCACATGAAATGGTGCTGCAGGTCGCATCTGGCCCGTGGGTAACCAGTTGAGAATCCCTGCTCTACAAGAATGCACATATTATCTTGGGGACATGAAAGGAGCTTCATTCAGGTTTCTCCAGCAAAAATTCTTTAAACCCAGAATAATTTTTGACACTAAATTATTATTATATTTGAAAATGGGAGTCATGCTGTATTTCTCTTTTCTTCCCTCCCTCTTTTCTCTTCCCTCCTGCATAGCATGTTGCTATAATTTTCTCCTAAAATGATGTTGTGTATCAATTTGTTTATATTCTAAATACTGTATACCCTTGTGTTTTTAAAAAAGTATGGGTCATATAGAGGCAGGCAGAGGAAAACTACACGTTGCACCTCCTCTCTATCTTTCCAATTTAATTTTATTGTTTGCATATTATGCTCCACAGTTTAGGACACTTGAAATTTTTAGACCAGGGCTGGCTTGGGTTCTGTGTCGAAATATCAAACAGTCCAAGTTGAACCATGATGAATCATCATCCCTTTCCCAGTACCCTTGCCTCTTTTTTGCGCCTTGATTCGTTGATTCATTGGTACATTCATTTATTCCTCCATCATCCATTCTTCCATCCATCCATTTGATCCAGCAGGAGATTGGTAGGGTCTCCACATGCCAGTCTTTTGGCTCGACTTCAAGCACGTGATAGGAAGCGGAAAACAAAGGGGGAAAGCTGCTTTTAAAATCCCCCCCCCCCAATCATCACAACAATAAGGGGAGCAAGGATGATTTAGTTGCCTTTGCCCACCAAAACAGATCGAAAGCGCGCGAGTCGTCCTAGTTGAAGCCTTTCCTAAATGAATTGCATGGATGGGTGTGCATGCATCGCCTTTTAATTCGGATTAGTGCCTCTCCCCCCCCCCCTCTAGCCCCCTGCAACTAGTTGCTCCTGTTCAAACTCGGCGTCCGACACGTGTATTCATTCCCATGAATGCACGGCTGCTGCTTTCGTGAACGCGGGTAATAAAAGCCAGGGTGGCTAGAGGTAATTGCATTTGTAATTAACTGGTTAGCATAAGAGCACTGTATATAATATTGAAAAAGAGGTGGGTTGGGTTAGAAGAAGAAAGAGCATCGATCACAAAAAACAGGACAAACCAGAATTGCCTAAATAGGTGAGTAAAGTATTCCCACAACATGGAGAAAGAGTGGGGGGTATTGGATTGAAATTTGGGGTGTTCACCTTAAGTTTCCCACTGATCCCTGAAGCTTTCTGGACTTTGTCTCTCAGCATGGTCTACCCCAGGGATTCTCAACTTGCAGCCTGTGGGCCAGATGCAGCCCACAGCACCATTCCATATGGTCCCCCACCACCTTCACCACACCGGGAAGTGCCATGTGGTGGAGGAAGGGCAAAATGGTCATCTGCCCCCCCAAAGCTGTCTGAGGGATTGTCACCTGGCCCCTGACTTAAAAAGATTGAGAACTCCTGGTCTAACCTTTAGGGTTGTAGTGAGAATAATGAAGGAGAGCATCTAAACCTGTTGGATCTCTCTAAACCTGTTGGATTTCTGTTATATTCTGATCATGGGAACGGTGAAGTGGCCTTTTTGCGAAGTAGGATGAAGTTTAGTGCCTTTATTGGGAGGAGGAACAGGGTAAATGATCTGTAAAGGTTGCAGATCAAGGAGAAACCCAAACCCATCCTTTTATGCAGAATAAATGGAAAGGAGAGCTCACGTTACAACTGCATTGCAGGGCTTTACAACTGAGGGAAGGCAGAAGCCAAAATATTTTGTTTAAATACAGTACAGTACTTCTGCTTGATAGTCATCTTATAATGTACAGTAAAACCTCATATAACACTAAAACCTGGTTCCACAAGTCTTCGTGTTATATGATTTTTAGTGTTATCTGATCCTCTATGGGATCCATAGAGATACATTGTAACCACACAGGCTTTCGCGGTTGTTATCTGAAGCATCCCATAGGATCTTAATGTTATCTGATGCAATTCTTCCCCCCAGATTCCTTGATGTTATGCGATTTTAGTGTTATTCGATACTAATGTTATATGAGGTATTGTATACAGATTTTGGAATCTTGTTTGAAATGCTGTCATTCTCATTATTCATAGATAGTATATTGCATTACATTGGCCTGAGTGCCATTGTGTATATACACAACTGTAACTCCCTGGATGTAAATATGCAGTGATGAATTATTGTAAGTTGAAAAGTTAAATCTAGGCAATTCTTATGGTGCACCAAGTCATGTGGCTTGTGTGCAATAGCAAATTCATATGCCAGTTTCTTAGTAAAGGTAAAGGTTAAGGTTGCCCTTGCTTGAAAGCCAGTTGTATATGACTCTTAGGGTCAGTGCTCATCTCCATTTACAGTCCCAGAGCCAGTGCTGTCTGCGTCTGCAGATGTTTCCGTGGATATGTGGCAGGCATGACTAGACACCGGAGAGAACAGAACGATGTTTACTTTCCTATCAAAGTGGTGCCTATTTATCTAATTGCAATTTCTTGATTTCGAACTGCTAGGTTGGCAGGAGCTGGGACAGATGACGGGAGCTCACTCTGTTGTGCAGCACTCTGGTCTCAAACTGCTGACCTGCCAACCTTCCAGTTGTTAAGTCCAGCATCTTAATCACTAAGCCACCACAGTCCCCTGCCCAGTTTCTTAACTTGTGGCAATTTGCACCAGTAGGTATGTTGAAGTATTTGTGTAACTAATTGGATGCAAGCCTGTGTAGACCTTGGCAAGGCTACACAGCCTCAGAGTGACCCCAAAAGAAGAGAATGATAAATTGCTTCTGAGTGTTCTCTGCCTAGAAAGCCCCAGAAAGGGTTGTCATAAATTCTAATTGACTTAATGGCCTGCAATTGTCAATTGCTTATACTATACAGTACAGTGGTACCTCACTTAAAGAGCATAGTGTGTTCCACGGGATTGCTCTTTAAGCAAGTTTGCTCTTAAGGCAAAGCACCATTGTAAGTGACCAATTGTGACTTCTGGTGGAGGTGTTGTAAAACCCTATTTATTTGTTAAGTGAGTTTTTGTTGGTTTTATTTGTTAAGCAAGTTTTTTGTTGGTTTTATTTGATAAACGGAACGACCATTCAGAGAAAATTCTGCCCTTTAAGTGAGTTAGTCTCTAAGCGAGGTGTTCTTTTTTGCAAGGTTTTGCTGTACATCTTTGGATTATCTTTAAATTTATATATGCTTTCTCCACATGAACAATAGGGCTGTGTGTTTCTCAGAGGAACAATTGGTCTTGCAAGATTTGAATTCAAGGCTTACATAGGGAGACATCATGCAGGACGACCGGAACAGCAGGATTTCGCTAGGTAAAGATAACCTTTCTTCTGTCTTCTCTGCCTTCCCTTGTCCAGTCCTGGCCTTCTTGGCAACTAGATGCCCTGGGCCAGTGATAGCAAACCTTGGCACTCCAGCTGTTCTGGAACTTCAGTTCCCAAAAGCCCTAGTCACAGGAGTGCTGACTTGGGCTTCTGGTAATTGAAGTCCAAGAATACCTGGAGTGCCAAGGTTGGTCATCATGGCGCCTAGGCTATACCCAGTTGTGGTGCAAAAATATCACAATCTTCAAGGAGGTTCTTTCTGCTGAGTTGCACCTGAAAACACAAAAGGGCGAAAATTCCTTATGATTCCATGTTGGGCAACTTTGAAAGAAAAACATGCCGATCTTGTAATGATTTTCTATGAGTCTTTGGTATAACCGCTGTTGTAGCTTCCTTCCAGCTGTACGTGAGTGTACCTGGTAAAGGGGTAGAATGCGGCAACCAAAATGACGGGTCAACTAGAGTATCTCTCTTATGAGTACTAGAGATGCTGACAGCTTTTCAGCTTAGATCAGTGTTTTGCAACTTTTGGATTTTGGACTTCAGTTCCCACAAGCCTAAGTCAACTCCCCAAAGCACTGATCAGCCAATTTACTGACTTAGGCTTCTGGGAAATGAAGTCCATCAGTGGGGTGTGGGCCCCACAATGGAAACTACTGGCTTAGACAAAAGTAAGAAAGTTTGTGGGTTAAGATATAGATCTCTCTTTCTGTGTGTATGTGTGTGTGCGCGTGCGTACACACACACACACACACACACACACACACACACACACACACACACACACACATACATGTATATACAGTATTAGAATGACCATTGGGAATCATGTTCCTCCTCTGCTCATTTTGCTATTCTGCCCAATATGATGGTTTCCTGTGGCATTTCCTCCACTGAGGGGGAACCATCACCCCACGTAAAAGTCATAGAGGCAGAAGAGGTCATGCCAGATGGAAAGGCTATGAAGGCATACCTTGATAATATCCTCAAGGCTGCTGCAGTCCATTGCAATCCCAGTGTTAAATCCTGCATTTCTCATTTCATGTGTGCCGCAGGAGATGGCTCCATGATCATATTGATCATAGTGTGTGGGTCACTTCATGGCAAGCTGAGATCCACCTTATACAAATTCATGCCAATGGCATTTTTCCTGCTTCAGGAAAAAATGTATTCTTGGATACAAGTTGCAGTCGATGACAACAACGTATATACAGTGGTACCTCAATTAAAGAGCATAATGCGTTCCAAGAGATTGCTTTTTAAGCAAGTTTGCTCTTTAAGTGAAACACCATTGTAAGTGACCAATTGTGACTTCTGGTAGGGGAGAGGGGATTGTGAACCCCGATTTAGTTGTTTAGCGAGTTTTTGGTTGGTTTTAATTGTTAAGCAAGGCGACCATTCAGAGAAACTTCTGCTCTTTAAGTGAGTTAGTCTCTAAGCGAGGTGCTCTTTATGCAAGGTTTCATTGTGTGTATATCTATATCTATCTATCTATATCTATCTATATCTATCTATCTATCTATCTATATATATATATATATATATATATATATATATATATATATATATATATATATATATATATATATATATATATATATATATATATATATATATATATATATCTATCTATCTATCTATCTATCTATATCTATCTATCTATCTATCTATCTATCTATCTATCTATCTATCTATCTATCTATCTATCTATCTATCTATATATATATATATATATATATATATATATATATATATATATGTATGTATGTATGTATGTATGTATCTGAAAAGGAATAATAAATTGTTTTGGCCACCAAATAAGGCCAGAGAAGGAAATCTTAATGTTTGTCAGATAGATCACATTTTGTACAGGGCATTTCCTATTTGTTTTGACTGCATGCCTGTATACAAACTGACATCTTGGTTCTCTGTTTCAGTGGATAATAAACATGAAAAAATCTATGGCAGAGAGGATCCTCATTACTATCCAATCAATGGGAAGAAATTTGGTGACAAATCAGATATACTGAACCGAGGGAGACCTAACCTGGCTGAGAAGCGTTACCAGTGCTCTGCCTGTGGGAAAGCTTTCAAAAAAAGGTCTGCCCTTCTCACTCACAACAGAACCCACACTGGAGAGAAGCCGTATAAATGCTCAGACTGTGGGAACAGCTTCAGTAACAAATCCAGCCTAACCAGACACAAGAGGAAACACACTGGCGAGAAGCCCTTCTGTTGCTTAAACTGTGGGAAAAGGTTCAGCCAAAGCTCAAGCCTTATTAGACATATGAGAAACCACACGGGTTTGAGACCTTATATATGTTCTGATTGCGGGAAGAGCTTCAAGCAGAGTTCCAGCCTCCTTGTCCACGGAAGGACCCACACAGGGGAGACCCCGTATAGCTGTTCCATCTGTGGGAAACGCTTCTCTCAAAGCTCGAACCTGGTGAAGCATGAGAGGATCCACACTGGAGAAAAGCCCTACCGATGCCCAGACTGTGGGAATACCTTCAGCAACAAGTCCAGCCTTACGAGGCATAAGAGGAACCACACTGGGCAGAAGCCGTATAAATGCTTGCAGTGTGGGAAAAGATTCAAGCAGAGTTCTGGCCTTCTTAAGCATGAGAGAATTCACACACGGCAAAGCCTGTTGAAATATCCTGACTCTAGCAAGGATTTTGACTCAAATTCTGGCTTGATTCCACACGTGAGAACCCATACAGGGGAGTCTCTATGAGTTCCTCATTGTCTTAAAAAGTGTGGGTTTTTTTAAAAAATAATAATAATAATAATTTCATGTCAGAAATTATTCTGGGATTAAAGGATTTTTGTGGGAGAAACTGCTCAGGGGGCACCCGAATGAGGCTCCTTTCATGTCCCCAATTGCTGGGACAGAGATGGGTGTTCAATCCACCATGCAGTACCCAGGTCTTGAACTGTGATTGAACCTTCCTTCAAATTAGATATAAGATTGGTAGAGTGGAGAATTTGGCTTGTGGAGAAAGAAAGGCCAGTGCAGTTTGGGAACTTGTGGTCTGCCGCTTATTTGATGAAATGCTTTTGGTTTTTATTGTCATACATAGACAACAATGGGACATTTTCACGGCACAGCTGATACATTGTGTCTGGTGCAAGGGCCAGTAATTCAAACTTCTTGGTACAGTATATGGGATTTACTTTCTTAGGAGAGACACTTTAAAAATTCCCGTATGGTTGAAATCCTGTTGTGTTGTTATGCAGGCTGAAGGCATAATGTTTACTTGTTCCTACCAGCAATTAAAGAGTCTCACGTATGCAGCAAGCTAGCAGGCACACAGACATCCCAGGATTCTCAGAGGTGACTTTTAAATTCCTGACTAAAGCTAAAGGTCTCCTTTGCTGGAAAGCCAGTCATGTCTGACTCTAGGGTACGATACTCATCTCAGTTTACAGCCAAAGAGCCAGTGCTGCCTGTGTCTGCAGACGTTTCTGTGGTCATGTGGCAGGCATGACTAGATGCTTGAGTGCACAGAATGCTGTTACCTTTCCTGCTGAAGCTGTACCTATTTATCTACTTGCAGTTTTTTGTGTTCAGAGTGCTAGGTTGGCAGGAGTTGGGACAGACAACAGGTGCTCACTCTGTTGCACAGCACTCAAGTCTGGAACTGTTGATCTTCCAGTTGTCACGCTTAGTGTCTTAACCACTAATTATACCACAGTCCCTTAATTGCTAACTAGAAATGAGTAAATGTTATGCCTTCTGCCTGGGCAACACAACTGCATTTCAGCCCAAGCCAAATGAGACTTTTGAAGCAGAGTGTTCCCACAATGGATGTGAAAAGCAGAGAGATGGGAACTTGTCTCAAGTGCCTGGTCAATCTTGACGGAGAGTGAGGTAGTTCTCAGGTAGTAGGTGACTGGAGGTTAATGACTTAAATTTTGCGGAGTTTTTGCGTGCACTTCATGTTTTTGCTTAAATTTTATTTAAAGGCTAAGCCTCAGCACCACAAAAAGCTGCTATAAAGTTCAGACCCAAACCCAAAATAGGTTCATTTCTACAATACTCTGCTCCCCAAAAAAGTCTCAAGACCCTCATCAGGAGCAGATGGTAAAGTATTTGGAAGTGTACAGTATCTGCATCTCTATGCTTGGCTTTCCATCAGGTGTCATGGAAGTTGATTAATGTTCAGTTCTCAGTTCATTAGTATTGAATTGAGATTCAGTTGCCACGGGGACAGAAGACGCCATCTTGCCCTTCCCTTCTGGCAGTTAAAAAGCGTTTTGTCTGCCTGTCTTCCAGTTGTGAGATGGCCAACACCAGAGGGAGGATTCTTGATTTGGGAAATATTTTTAAGGGTATGTCATAAACATCACCAAAGCAGCCTTGCAAATAAATCCACAAAATATTAGTAATCTAAAACCAAAATCTGTCTTTCCAAGAGACTTGTACTTTGTCTTTCCTTGCTGTTTTCGAGGAAGAAAAGTCCTGGGTTTTTTCCCTGTTTCTTTTGTCTTCATGAAAACACAAACCGCCAGTTTCCAGTTAATTGAAAAGAGAGAGAGAGAAAATCGCCACTGTCAACTGGTTTGGCAGAGGCAGTATAATAATAATTTCATGTCAGAAATTATTCTGGGTTGAAAGGATTTTTGTGGAACAAACCCCGCTCAAGGAATGTCCAAATGAGGCTCCTTTCATGTCCCTCAATCTGTCAAGCAGTACCCAGGTCTCGAACTGCCAACTTGCCAGTCTTCCAGCTAACAAGGCAAGGTGAACCACTGCAGAGCCCTGGCAATGGAGGTGCCAGTCGCTTTTGTCCAACCTCATATGAAGGAAAATATATTTTGCTGCCCCTGGCCAGAAACCAGTAAAGTCAGTGGAAGAAGAATGGAATTATTTACCCTTTCTCTGCAAGTCCTCTCTCCCACTCACTTGTAACTCCTGATCACCTATGCCAATGAAGGGAAACCTTTTAGAGACCGAGTGCCCAAACCTCAACCTTAAACCCACTTATTTATTGCAAAGTGCCAGCATAGCAACAGGGGAGGAAGAAAATGCTCCCATTGGGCCGCTGGGCAAATTGACAGGTGAACTCTGTGCTGGGGGAGGGAGGGAGCACTCCCATTGGGTTGCTGGGTAGAGGGTTGCTGGGTAGATGAACCAGGCTAACCCAAGGCTGCATTACAGGAACAAGTTGATCAATTCTCTATGGAAATATTAGTTTTACCTCAGGAATATTAATAATCACTGGCTGTTCATAAATTTCATAGCAATTAGTAATATATCCTGTTCCATATGCTTAGTACACTGTCTGGGTAGTTTACAAGTTAATTAATATGGTTTTTCCTCATTTTGCTGACATTGAAAGAATGGAAGGCTGAGTGAACCTTGAGTCCAGTCAGGATTGAACTCGGATCATGAGCAGAGTTTTGATTCCATGACTAGTTTAACTATGACACCATAAGGGCTGTTCTGTATTGTATTTAAGAATATAATTAGCTATCCTTCATTGCCAATGTCTTAAATTAATGCACACCAGTAGATATTTTAAATACAGTATTAATTTAAATTCAGCATATGCTTAATAAGATTTAAGCAGGACTTGCTCCTGAATACATGTGCAAAGGATTGGGCTATTTAAGTCAGTTTTTTTAAATTGTATTTTGTCCTTTCTTATTTTTAAAACAAATCTTTTTATACTTTAATGTAAATTTTCTGAGTGATTTTAGTACTCTATTCTTTTGTTAGGTATCTCACAGGATGGTCTTGCATTTGGGTTCTGGTTTCAGATCCTAACATAGTCTTGTTTACCCATCTGTAAAATTGAAATATCTGTGGCCTACCTAAGAGGGATGTTGTGAGAGTGAACAAAAATAAAGGTTATCCATTTCACAGTCGCAGAGTTTCTCATATTGCCCTTATCTGTACCTAGCAGTGACTGTGTGTGGAGGACTTCAGGCCCTGGGATGTGTTGTATAGGGAATTTTCTCTGCTCCAGGGAAGACAAAAACCATAAGCAATTTCTCGGAAGTAGGATGAACTAAGAAAGCCTAAAAATTCCAGCTACAACAGCCATCTTAAGCTGTCACAACATCACCAGAGGCTCCTTTTAGAAGGCAGAGGGTTTTCCCAGCAGTCTTAACTCTTAAATCACTCCATGTAATAGTCATGCCCTCCCTGGACCCCAAGAAGGTTGATCATGAGCCCCTTTCCCTTGACACTATACAACAATCACCCAACATTGGCATTTCCATTCCTCCCTTTCATCTAAAAGGCTGACAAGCCTTGCCTGAGGCTCAGTTACTGGCAATAAGGTATTTTTAAGCTGAAATATGCTTGTGTAGTTGACCCACCCTTTTCTCTTTCATTAATTTATAGTGGGGGTAGGCAACCTACGGCCCACAGGACAAATCTGGGCCATGGTGCTCAGATTCACTCCAAGTTTGATCACGGCGTGGACACTATGGGTCTGGAATCTTTGCAGAAGGGGGTGTTTCCTGCATCATTAAAGCATGCTTTGGTGGGGGCCCTCCTTAAGAAGCCAGCACTTGACCCAACAATAATGGCCAACTATCGGCTGGTATCCAACCTCCCCTTTTTAGGGAAGGTTTTGAAGAAGACAGTGGTGCAATAGTTAAGGGGGTTCTGGATGTAGCGGATTATCTGTAACCCTTTCAGTCAGGATTCAGGCCTGGATATAGTACTGAGACTGCATTGATCATGCTGTTGGATGATCTTTGGCGGGAGCGGGATGGAGGTTATCCCTCCGTCCTTGCTCTTTTTGACCTCTCAGCAGCCTTCCATACCATCAATCATGGTACCCTTCTGGAACGGCTCCAAGGATTGGGGAGCCAGGGCACAGTGTGGTCCTGGTTTTCCTCATTTCTGAAGAGCTGGACCCAGTTGGTGTGGTTGGAGAGCAAGAGGTCCAACCCTAGACCCCTCCAATACAGGGTGCCTCAGGGCTCGGTGCTCTCGCCTCTCCTATTTAAATTCTACATGAAGCCTCTGGCTGAGATAATCCGTTCCCATGGGGTGAGGTGTCATCAATATGCAGATGATCCTCAGCTATACATCTTGGCCCGTGGTGATCCAAGGGATGCAGTTGAAGTCCTATCCAGGTGTCTGGAGGCTGTTAGGGTCTGGATAGGGGACAACGGGCTACAACTGAATCCTGGCAAGACTGAGTGGCTGTGGGTCAGGGCCCCCACGTTATTGTGGGAGCTACCATCTTTGGAGCTGGATGGGGCTCTTTTGCCTCAGACAGATCCAGTGGGTAATTTGGGGGTCCTCCTGGACTCACGACTCCTGCTCGAAGAGCAGGTAGCAGTCATGGCTAGGAGGGCTTTTGCACAACTTCATGTCATTTGCCAATTACGCCCTCTCCTGGACCGGGACTCCTTGCTTATGGTCACACATGCTCTGGTCACCTCCAGACTGGATTATTGTAATGCGCTCTATATGGGGCTGCCCTTGATGACCATTTAGAGGCTGCCGCTGGTTCAGAATGTGGCTGCCCGTGTAGTGATGGGGTGAGGGCATTATGCCCATGCCTTGCCCCTGCTACAGGAGCTGCATTGGTTGCCAGTATGCCTCCGGGTGCAATTCAAGGTGCTGGTCATTACCTTTAAAGTTCTACATGGTAGTGGGCCAGGATACTTAAGAGACTGCATCACCCCAAGGACATCTGCCTGACCCACTAGAGCAGAACGGAGGGGCTCTTTAAAAATACCAACCGACTAGAAGAAGAGCCTTTTTGGTATCTGCTCCGGCCCTACAGAACCTCCTGCCAGGTGAACTGCGTCTCCAGACAGAGGGTTGAGGACAGAATATTCATAGGTCCACTGTAAATTAGAGATGATGGTACATAAGAACAACAAAAAACTCTGTTGCAATGTGATCCTTCCTTCATTTTCATTTCCCTAATGTTGTGGTGGCATACTGACAGTGAGCTCAAAAAAATTTTTACTACCACACTGTGGGCGTGGTATGGTGGGTGTGGCCAGGGGAAAAGTCCTGCATTGCACCTGGATTAGGACTACCTTATTTTAAAACTTGGATGGGCGGGGCCAGCTGGAATTTCTGCTGCCGGTTCTGGTGAACTGGTGTGAACCGGCTGATGCCCACCACTGCGTACTTATGGCACATGTGCCAGAGGGCGTACTTAGAGCTCTCTCCATGCGCACACATACTGTTGCCCCAGCACAAAGTTCACCTTGACCAATGGAAGTGTTTCCTCCCTCCCCCCAGCAGAGTTCACTTTGTCCAGCAGCCCAATGGGCATGCTTCCTCCCTCCCCCAGCACAGAGTTCACTCCACCCCTCTTCCCAGCAGCCCAGTGGGAGGGCTTCCTCCCTCCCCCACCACAGAGTTCACCCTGCCCAGCAGCCCAATGGGAGCGCTTCCTCCCTTCCCCAGTACAGAGTTCCCCCCACCCTTCTGTCCAGCAGCCCAATTGGAACCTTTCCTCTCTCTCCCCAGCACACAGTGGATTTGGGGGTTGCAGTTTGGACACTCGGTATCTAAAAGCTTTGCCATCACTGCCCTAATGCCTCATGTATGAGGTTCCATTCCACAGTTCCAAAATGCTCCCACTCTCCATCCCATAGTTTTCTCAGATCCCTCTGTCAAAACAAATCTTGTCTTGAAGAGATCGAAGAAAAAGCATAAACAGCTTAATGTGCTGCTTCTGTCAGGTAGTCAGTGGCTGCCTGTCCCTCCTCATGAGACAACAGAACAGCTTCTGATTAACTTTCTTTCACTGAGTTGATGGAAGGAGATCCTTCGACATCCAAAAGGATAAAGAAGATGGAAGGGAAATTCATATATAGTAGGGAGTGTTTGTTTAGGAACCCCCCCACCCCCGAACAAAGATTATTGTGGACAGCAAATTTTTCAACATGTCTAAGTTAAGCTGTTTTGATTTTATACTGTGCTCAAGCATTGAATTCCTATCATCTCAATCATTGTTACAGAGGTGGGGGACCTGTGGCCTTAAGGCCACACATGGCCTTCTAGGTCCTGTAGTGCAGCAGTGGTTTTGATTTTTTTCAAAAAAAATTTTTATTAAGTAAGTGTTAGTTAGATTTTTATAAAATAATGTATATATTTTTAATATATCTAATTACATTTTCTTGAATGTGGCCTTATTTATTTAATTGCATTTTTTTTCCTACCACCCATTTGAGAAATTTCCCACTCTGGGTGCTGGACACACAAATATCAAAATGACATAAAACACACAACAAATTAAAAATAAATCAACCCAATAAATACATCTAATCTAATGTGTCCTTCCAACAGGAAATGTTTCCCCACCCCCAGAAAGACCAATATAATTCCCCCCCCCTTCATGAATGAGGTGAGAGGACAGGTTGAGAATGAAGAATTTAAGTCCGCTTTAATGTCTTTCTGATGGAGGTTTAAGCTGGGATGAGTAACATCGGCCCTTGCTTACCCCACTCTTGAACTCTTGAACCTGAAGGGCTTTGAGGTCTTTAACCCCAGATGCATCACATTTAGAGGTCTGAGGTGGCTTAGTGGTTAAGACATTGAGTTTGACAACCGGAAGATTGGAAAGTCAGCAGCTCAAGACCTGAGTGCTCCACAACGGAGGGAGTGCCTTTCATCTGTCCCAGCTCCAACTGCCAACCTAGCAGTTCCAAAGCAAAGAATTGCAAGTAAATAGGTACTGCTTTAGTGGGAAAGGTAGCAGTGTTCCATGCGTTTGGGCATCTAGTCATGCCTGCCGCATGACCAAGGAAACATCTGTAAACACAGACAGCTCTGGCTATTTAGCTGTAAACGGAGATGAGCACTGAGTTGGACACAACTGGCTTTCAAGCAAGGGAGACCCTTGACGTTACCTAAAGTTTGTTGAACTCTCAAAATGGAGAATTATGGTATTTATAGTCTGGAAAATCCAAAAATCCCATACCTACAGTATTTATCATCAGCCCTGCTTTGGACCTTGCAAAACAACACACAGACACAGAATTCATGTATAGAGGCTGTAGTTCCAACACTGTTAATTTTCAAGACAGGAGCAACAATTTCCAGTAAGAATCTGCATGACTCACAGATTTGGAAAGACAGAAGGGGAGATCTTGATACTTAAGATGGCATGCTGGAAACTTGTTAAGGTTTGAAAACTTAGACAAGTACTCGAAATAGAGAAAACAAGTAGGGCCTAGAACAAAATGGAGCTTTCATATTCACTCTTCCAACCAACCAATGCTCTCTTTCAGGCTTTATCACTGAATGCCCTTCCCATCTAGTTTTCTATTCGCCCTTAATCACAACAACAATTAAGTATTCTATGTCCACACAGCATGCTGCCCAGTCCTTACTGTATTTTGGCAGGGGCTATGGTGGCTCAGTGGTTAAGAAGGTCACCTTGTTAGCTGGAAGGCAGGGAAGTTAGCAGTTCAAGATCTGGGTGCTGCATGACGGATTGAGTGCCCATCTTTGTCCCATCTCCTGTCAACCTAGCAGTTCGACAGCAAGAAATAGCAAATAGATTAACAGGGACCACTTTGGTGGGAAAAGATCTTGGGGGCATGAAAGGAGCCTCATTCGGGCATCCCCTGAGTGGAGTTTTTTCAAGCAAAAATCCTTTCAACCCAGAATAATTTCTGACATGATATTATTGTTACTGTATTTTGGTTTCCCTTTAATTAAACCTTTTCAGAACTTTTTCCATGCTATGTATACAGTGCTGTACCTCCCTCTTGAGCAAAGATAATGCCCTTTTAGGAATAAGCTTTCACATCTGAACATCAGAAATACAGAAAGAAGAGCATGCTTTGTTTTTGATGTTTTCTTTTACTCTATGCAGCTGTACAGGTTTTCTTCCTTACAGATTCCTTCAGGAAACAAGAAAGGTTACCTACCACAAAACAAAACATTTTCCAAGTCTTGTGTGGATTTTCTGCTGGTCAAGAACACTTGGTGGGAGACACAACTTCTGCCATTTCCCAAAGGCATGGGGTTCATTCCCTAAGTGCTCAGATCCAGGAAGGGCAAGAATAAACACTCTTGAAGAGCAAGATAAAATTAGAAGATGGAGAAAGGAGCTCACTGGGCAAAGAACAATATTAAAGGAGGATATGACTGAGGAATTCAACCTCCCCTATGTCACTTGGAGGACTCTGAACAGGCTGAGAGTCGGACTCCCTAAATGTAAGACCAACATGCTCAAGTGGGGGCTACTGGCAGACAACAACATATTGTGTGAATGTAGAAATACAGAATCCAGATCATCTGTTGGTCTGTCGATGACTACCAAAAACATGTATCAATGGAGACTTAATTCTGGTCAATGACAAAGCCAAGAAAGTAGCTTCATTTTGGCAGTCCAAAAGTTGATCTGGACATGAAAGAAAAAGAAATTTCCTAAGTGTCTTCTCTCAAAGTAGCTTGAGTTCTAGTTGAATTCTTTTCCAATGAAGGGCCATGCCCATGGTTCCTCTCATGTTTCAGCAAAGATGCTTTATGACCAAATCGTTTCCCACAGTCTAAGCATTCAAATGGTTTCTCTCCCGTATGGCTTCTCTGATGATTAATAAGATTTGATCTTTGACTGAAGCTCTTCCCACATTCCACACACGCGTAGGGTTTCTCCCCTGTGTGAGTCCTCTGGTGGCCGATGAGGAATTCTCGCCGGCTGAAGCTTTTCCCGCACTCCAGGCATTCGTAAGGTTTCTCGCCCGTGTGGATGCGTTCGTGGATCCTGAGAACCGAGTTGCAACTGAAGTTCTTCCCACAGCTGGTACACTTATAGGGTTTCTCTCCTCTGTGAGTTCTCTCGTGTGACGTGAGGCTCGAACTGTTACTGAAGGACTTCCCACAGTCTGTGCAGCTGTAAGGTTTCTCACCTGTGTGGATCCTCTGGTGATTAAGAAGATTTGAACTCTGACTGAAATTCTTCCCACAGTCCAAACACTTATAAGGTTTCTCTCCGGTGTGAAGTCTCTGATGACGAACAAGGCTTGATCTAAAACTGAAGTTTTTACCACAGTCTGTACACACATACGGGTTTTCCCCCGCGTGTGGATTGCTGGAAGCTTTCTCATTTTCTGAGCAGTCAGAGTGTTTCTCCTCAGTCTGTGTCATCTCTCGTTTTCCAATGGCTGAGCAAGAAATGAAGTTTTTACCACAGTGAGAACATATATAAAGGCTATCTCCAGTAACAGCTGGATTCTGGCAGAAGCTGTGCCCACATTCAGAGCATTTATATGGTTTTTCTCTTCTAGGATTAGCTAAATGTGTTTTCTGACTTAAAGTGTTTCTACAATCCATGTATGCCTCCTTTCCTGTGTGAGTGTTCTCCATAGAGTGATTAGCCTTTTTTTCAATTTGTATTTTCTGAGGTTTAAGTAGACCATGAGTTTGGCAGAAGCTTTTGGTGTGGTCAGAGTTCCTCCGAATTTCCTTATTCTTGCTTTGGTTCAGGATTCTATCACCATCCATATCCCAGATGTGGTTTTCACCCTCTCTCGGCCTATGGTACATTCTCTTATCCTTTTCTGACTCCCACTGAATTTTTGGCATGCTTTCTATGAGTGGAAAGTGGCAATGATCTGAGTTGACTTTCACCATTGAAGCATCAACAAGTTCCATCTGTTTAGATGCTTCTGGTTCAAAATGTTTATTCTCATGGTTAGCTATTTGTCCATCATCTAACAGAAACAAGAGAAACACAATGTAAGCAATAATGCACAAAGGAGATACAAACTAAAAAGATGGGCCAAGAGAAATGCACCTATTTAAATTAAAATATCCACATTCCCTGCTCCTCAATATCCATGTTGACTTGGGTTTTTTGTATAGACTAAGGTATAGAGCAGGGGTTCCCAACCTAAGGTCCACAGGTCAGATTTGGCCCATGGTGCCATTTCATGTGCCCCCCCCCACTCCTCCAAGGGCATTTGAGAAACAAAATGGACATCCCCTTTGAATCTGTTGGGACAAAATGGCCACCCCCATCATGAAAGCAAGGCAAAATGGCTGTCCGGCCCCCGAAACTGACTAAGAGAGTGTGATCTGGCTCCTGGCTTGAAAAGGTTGGGAACCCCTGCTATAGAGCCATGATCTGGGGGGGGGGGACCAAATATCCAGGTAGATAAGAGCCTTGAAGCTGCTTGCCTGCTTTCATTATTATCTTTATTTCCCCTATAGCTCAGTAGCTATAAAAAAAGAGAGCATAAAACATAAATTATTCTATATAGAGTGATCTCCAGTCATGTGTCCCAGTTCCCTCCAACCAAGCAGTTTGAAAGCAAGAGCTTGCAAGTAGATAAATAGATACCACTTTAGCAAGAAAGATAACAGTGTTCCATGCACTTCAGCATCTAGTCGTACCTGCAACATGACCATGGATATATCTGCAGACACAGAGCTGGCTGTAAACAGAGATGAGCACTGAACCCTAGAGTCAGATATGACTGGCTTTCAAGCAAGGGAGACTTTGACCTTTATTAATAAGTATGAGGTATTGAAAGGTCTGCTGCAAAGCCCTCTTCTAATTTATTCAAGCTCCAATTATTTGCTGTTGTGTTTCTTGTGATGTCCTGAGCTTGGAGCAACTAAATATGGCAGACAGAGCAGATGCGCAGAAATTACTTAACAACTTCGTAAAACCTAAGACAAGCACAATCTTTACCTAAAAGGCGGTCCTTCTCATCACACTTCTTCTCCACCTCCACACAAGACTGTGCTTCAGGAAGATCCAAGGGAATCTTCTCTGTTTTGGGGATACCCTTCACATTCCCAAAAGGCTCTGACATCTGAAAGCAAAGACAGAAAAAGGTAACAAACTTAGAACAGTTAAGAGTAAAATGGATGGCTTTGATGGACCAAGACTGATGGCAGTCTGGTTTATCATTTGGTTTTTCCGCAGCAGCCAACCTCTTCAGGAGGTCACAAGAGAGATGGCAAAATTAGAATCCAGAACTCTCCTGGTAGCTGGGGCAACCAAACATGCAGCCTGGGGAATTCTGGGAAACTGTAGCCCAAATTTCATAAATATACACACACCTTGCTCAAAATAATGGCCCAAGCAGAGTACTATGGTACTAGAGTACTAAAAGGGTGAACATCCTACCACTGTTAGGCCACCATGGTATGCAATGGCTTTAAATCAAGGGTTCCCAACCTTTTCAAGCTGGGCCCCCGGTCATGTTTGTCAGTCAGCTTTTAGGGCCAGACAGCCATTTTGTCCTACTTGCACAATGGAGGAGCCATTTTGTCCCAACAGCTTCAAATGGGCAGCCATTTTGTTTGTAGAATGCCCTTGCAGGGGCGGGAGCTCCCACATGAAATAGTGCTATGGGCCGGATCTGGCTTACAGGCCTTGGGTTGAGAACCCCTGCTTTAAATATTCTGAATAATGTACTGTATAGAGTACAGAATCCAGGGAAACCTGTCAGCAAAAGAACTATCATATCTCACACACACACCTTGTGCTAGTTGTAGAGGAAAACAAGTCCAGAGCTAACTCCCTTTTCTATTACTTTTCTGCTGTGAGCCACCTTGAGCCCTCTAATAGAGAAAGACAGTACAAATGTAAAAAAGGAAGGAAGAGAAAGAAAGAATAAATGAACCAGGGCAGTAGCCAGTATTCTAAATTGGGGGGGGGGGGAATGTTCAGGAAGGGCAAAAAAATTTCCGGGGGGCAGCAGCAATGTCACTCTCACATATATAACATTGACACCACAGGGGGGCTTGGGGGAGCTATTAACTCAAGAGGGTCCCCCCCACCGGGCCCCTAGCTACAGCCCTGAAATGAACTGTTGAATATTGTAGTGTAAGACAAGACAAGGCTGCATTTTTTACCCTGCTTATTCAACTTATATGCAAAGAACATAATGCGCAATCCAGAGGTGGACGAATCACAAATTGGGATTAAAATTGCTGGGAGAAACATCAACAACTTGAGATACACACAGTGATGGGATGTAACAGGTTCGCACCAGTTCGCCAGAACTGGTTGTAACTTTTCCCAGTGTCACTGAGAACCGGTAGCAGCTTTTTTTTTTTTTTTTGGGGGGGGGAACCACCTTCAGGGGTTACCTTTTCACTGGTTCCCCCACTGCACATGTGCGCCAAGCACTTGGTGTGAATGCATGCCTACAGTGCTTGGCGCGTATGCATGGCCTCCTTGCTGTCCTTCCAAGCAGGGAGGAGGAAGAGAAGCTACTAGCCTGAAGCTCCCTATAGCCTGCTCCCCAGGGTAAGTAACTCACCTTTGAATGTGGCGTGTCTGTGTGTATTTTAATGTGTATTTAATACCTTTACCTATATTGACGTACTACCACAGTTCCTAAAAAGGCCTGGGGTTTTTAAGCAAAGTCTTGGACTTGCGTCATCAATAAGCTACATCTGTGCTGTTCCAATTGCTGTTCCAATTGGAGAATCCTTAAGGAGGTACAGCTGTTTTACATTTACATTAAGGCATATTATCCTAGAGAACCGGTACGATGACCATATCCATCTTGCAACATGGCACTTATACCAACAGGTAAGTGATGGGTTTGTGTTTGGGGTGGGTGGGTGGGTTGATTTATGTTTGGGGTGGGTCAGTGGGTTTTGGGGTGAATTTTAATGTCATTTTTTAAATTTATTTATTTAATTTATTTATTTACAGGTTTGTGTTGTGGGTGAGTTGAAGGGTGTGTGTGCGTGTGCATATTTTTATTTTATTTTTTATTTTTATTTGGCCCCACCCACTTCATGATGCCATGATGTTAGCTCCGCCCACACTATGATATCATCACGGTGGGGTAGTAAAATTTTTGACATTCCTCCACTGGATACACAGATGATATTACCTTAATGGCAGAAAGTAAGGAAGGCCTAAAGAAACTCCTGCTTAGGTTGAAAGAAGAGAGTAAAAGCTGGCTTGAGACTCAACATCAAGAAAACCAAGACAATGGCAACAGGCCTTATCAGTCCCTGGAAAATCGATGGGGAAGAAGTAGAGGCAGTGACAGATTTTACTTTCTTAGTATCCAAGATCACTGCAGATGGTGATTGCAGCCATGAAATAAAAAGGTGGCTGATGCTTGGGAGGCAAGCGATGAGAAACCTGAGGAACATACCGGTAGTTAAAAGTAGAGACATCACCTTATAAACAAAAATTCGCATAGTCAAAGCAATGGTATTTCTGGTGGTAATGTATGGTTGTGAGAGCTGGACCATAAGTAAAGCTGAGCGCAGAAGAATAGATGCCTTTGAAATGTGGTGTTGGAAGAGAGTTTTGAGAGTCCCCTGGACAGCGAGGAAAACAAATAGGTCAATCCTAGAAGAAATCAACCCTGACTGCTCCTTAGAAGGTCAAATAGTAAAGATGAAGCTGAAGTACTTTGGACATCAAATGAGAAGAGAGGATTCACTTGAGAAAGCATTGATGCTGGGAAAGGTGGAGGACAAAAGAAGAAGGGGACGGCCAAAAATGAGATGGCTAGATGGTATTGTAGACACAATGGGCACAAAGCTGGGTGGGCTGAGGAGAATGGTGGAAGACAGAGGTGTCTGGCGGACAGTGGTCTATAGGTTTGCAATGGGTCAGAATTGACTGTGTGACTGAACAACAAAACTCCAGCATGCAGTAGGTGTTAGCACAATAACCATAGAGACAGAAATACTACCCTAAACCTAAGGAAGTTATTTTATATTGTTTGTCCCTAAGTACGGCAATTAATTGGAAAGTTTCCTGTCTTTCCACCAATAAGAGTCATCTGACCTATTTGCATGTATTAAGGCATTGCATGTTCTGGCCTTCTCTCTCTTGTTTTTTGTCTTTCAAAAAAGAAAGATGTCTATTTCAGCTCCTCTCTTTTTCCAGGCCACACGGCAGGCTTAAAAGACAGGAGTTCCCAACCTTTTCAAGCCAGGGACTGGGTCATGCTCTCTCAGACAGCTGAGGGGCCGGACGGCCATTTTGCCCTGCTTGCATGATGGAGGTGGCCATTTTGTCCCAACAGCTACAAAGGGATGACCATTTTGTTTCTTCCTGGAAGGAGTGAGTGAGATACCAACCCTCAAAGGAGGCTTTGGATCTCCCTCCCCGACTGAGATGAATTGCCTGCTCAGGAAAATGATGAGTAGGGCTTGCTAATCCTTCCTGTGGGGCTGGAGTCCAGGGATGGTGGGTTAGATGAGACAAGGCCAGGAGCCCAATGGTTCTCCTCACCACAGCACCATTTCATGTGGCCAGCTGCCCTTGCTCCCAGAAACTGTACCATGTATGGCTCCTTTTTAATGTAAATGTTTTTGAAATGCTATTTACAGAGGGGGGGGTAGCCCATAAGTCCCTACCCATCCATATACTGATGTATCTGGTGTATTTGTGTACTGTGTGGGTAGGAACTTACAGGCCACCCTGTACATTAAAAAGGAACCACACATGGTACTTCTGGGTGTGACCGAGAGGGTTGGGGGCCACATGAAATGGCACCACAAGCCAGATCTGGCCCACGGTCCATAGGTTGGGAACCTCTGACTTTAAAAAACCTAAAGATTATACTTTAACTTTGCTTCTTTCTAAAACAATCTCACGGATAATCCTGGGCATGTTTACATTTCTCTGACCTAATTCTGAGTGGATGATATTTTTGTTGTTTCTCTAAGTATTCAGTGCAAGTGTATTCATTGGCTGGGCTAAACAAGGAGAAAGCTTGGGGGAAGGTGTATTCAAACTAAGATTGGCTGGAAAACCTGCTCCGCATTACTCTGTTGCTGCTACCAGTGGTGGGATGTCAAAAATTTTACTACCCCGCCATGACATCATCACAGTGTGGGAGGAGCTAACATCATGGGTGGAGCCAATGTCGTGACATCATGATGTTGTGGGCGGAGCCAAAGAAAACAAATTTAAAAATTATAAAAAATAAAATAAAATAAAAATAAGCACACGCACACACCTCAACCCACCTACCCACCCACAACACAAACCTGTAAATAAATTAAATAAATAAATAAATAATACATTAAAATACACACACACACACACACACACACACACACACACACACCCAAACACCCACCCACCCACAACACAAATCAACCAGAGCTTTTAAACCAGAGTTTAAAGCTTATTCTGGCTAATCTTTCTCACACTAGGCCAGATGGAAGGAACTACAGAACGAACTCACCACAAGATGGCTTCATTTTGGCACTTTTCAACTTTTCAACAGTTAAAGAAGTTAGGTATTAAGTCTTTGCCTAACCAGTTCTCTAGGATATCTAGGGGAGCAGGCTATAGGTAGCTTCAGGTTAGCAGCTTCTCTTCCTCCTCCCCACTTGGGAGGACAGCAAGGAGGCCGTGCATACGCACCAAGCACACCAAGTGCTTGGCGCGCATGTTTGTAGAGGAACCAGTGAAAAGGTAAGCCCCGAAGGTGGTTCCCCCCAAAAGCTGCAACCAGTTCTCCAGGACACTGGGAAAAGTTACTACCGGTTCTGGAGAACTGGTGAGAACTTGTTACATCCCATCACTGGCTGCTACATAACGAACAAACTTTTGGCACATTCTTGGAGTCAAAACCGACTCACCCTCAGCTCCAGAGTGTCGGCTTCTTCCTTCCACAACAAGAAGTCCTCAGCTAGGGCCACCACCTGTGCACTGCTCTCTGGGGCATTCTCCTTAACCCACTTCTGCATTTCTGGTGGGAGGATGGCCAGGAACTGCTCCAGAATCACCAGCTCCAGAATCTGCTCCTTCGTGTGACTCTCTGGCCTCAGCCATTGGCAGCAGAGCTTTCGAAGGCAGTTAAAGGTCTCCCACGGTCCCGTAGCCTCCTGGTAGTGGAACTGCCTGAAATGCTGACACAGCGTTTCCAAGTTCACCATGTCTCTGTCTTTAACAGAGAAATCTAGGCTTTCTGAAGCCTTAGGAGGTCTCCCACCAAGGCCTGGCAGGCTTCCAGGCGCTGAATTTCTTCTACATCTTGGCCCGTGGTGGGTATGAGCAATAGCCTTCAAGGACGCAGAGGAAAATGTAATCCTGTCCCAGTTTTCAGAACCAGGCAGCTGGATTTTACTTCTTCCAGAACAAGTTTTCTGCCGGAAATTTTCCCCTTGGTAGAGCTCCTCACCTGACTCACCTTTAATTTGGGGAGGGTCAAGACTTGGCAGAAAATGGCCCGCATTCCCAAACAGAGAGTTTCCTCCTCCTCCTTCCATCTTCTCCCCCAGAATGTGACCAGCTGCATTGGATTCGTCCATTTTTATTTCCCTGCTCTACAAGCAGAAGTAAACAAAATAAAAAGAGTTGGGCTAGAACTCGAGGCAAGCCAATTATTATTGGCAGGAGGATCCTTTGCTATTGTATCTGGTTAACTTGATGAGTGGAAGGTCAACAGTTTGAGACCCGAGTGCTGCATGATGGAGTGAACTCCTGTCTCTGTCCCAGCTCCTGCCAACCTAGCAGTTCAAAAGCAAGAAATTGTAAGTAGATAAAAAGGTGCCACCTTGGCAGGGAAGGTAAACACTCTGGTGTTTAGTCATGCCTGCCATATGTCCATGGACACATCTGCGGACTGTAACAGGGCTGGATGAGCACCGAACCTTAGTGTCAGATGCAAATGACTTTCGAGTAAGGGTGACCTTTACTTTTATCTTTACCAGGAGCTTGGCTGATTTTGGCAAGTGTGGAGATTAAACCCAGGTATTTTTGTTGTTCAGTCGCACAGTCTATTCCGACACTTTGTGACCCTATGGACCATTGCCCTCCAGGCACCTCTGTCCTCCACTATCCTCTTCAACCTGCCCAGCTCTGTGCCCATTGTGTTTACAGTACAATCTAGCCATCTCATTTTTGGCCACCCCTTTCTTCTTTTGCCCTCTACCTTTCCCAGCATCAAGGCCTTCTCAAGTGAATCTTCTCTTCTCATTTGATGTCCAAAGTACTGTAGCTTCATCTTTACTATTTGACCTTCTAACGAGCAGTCAACCCAGGTCAAAGGCTGTCTCTTTGGCTGATCCATATAGTATGTGTGGGTTTCTCTATTTGTTTTTCTAAAGCAATTCAGAAAGAGATAGAGAGGGGGAAACCAGCCATACCTCTTTGTTTATATGCCAAGTTGCCTGCAAGCAAACCAACCAGACAGGCCAGTTTTATGCTTTCGGAGGCTGGCAACCTTTTCCACCTCTGCTTGTTCTGTCACCTTGTGGTTAAAAAGCTATGAGACTGGAAAATTAGCCGTCACAGCCTCATGCTCTACGAAACTGGTGTGAGGCGGAAAAAGGGGGTTCCCTTAGGCATTCATTAGGCAGAAGGGGAAAGACACCGAGGTCTTAAACAGAGTTCTTGGCAAAATCTTACTACGCCACCTTCTTTTTGAAAGTGTGTTTATGAACACAAACAGACACCCTCCCGATATTCAAAGTTAATTGAGATTAACAGCCTGCTTTACCCTGAACTTAAGTGTCCATGGGGTTATCTCGTTTGTATTCAGATTTAGATTCTAAATAAAGATTTGTAAAGTCAAAGCTATACTTCAATGTAAGATGAGAGTCCCCCTCCCCCAAACTTTCAGTCAAGATTTGCAGGTCCTGAGCAGACATCAAAATAGGGACAGAGACATAATGTACAGTATATGTAAAGTTTGGATTCTCCCAACATCTCTTTTCTTTTCATCCTCACATCTCTTCAAAGTGGGTTAGGCAGAGAAACTGCAATTGATTCTCAAGATAACCCAATGAATTTAGTAGCTGAGAGCAGAAATAGCAGCTCCACAGTCTATTCATTTATTGCATTTCTATACTGCCCAGGCTATATCAGTGATGGTGAACCTTGGCACTCCAGATGTTCTTGAACTTCAATTCCCAGAAGCCCTGATTAGCAGGAGCGCTGACTTAGTTCTTGCAGTCTAAGAACAGCTGGAGTGCTGAGGTTCGCCATCACTATATATGTTTTATGAGTGTGTTAGTTGTTGTTCCCCAGTGCCATCAAGTCGTCTCTGACTTAGGGTGACCCTATGAATGAGAACTCCTCAAAAGACCTATCCTCAACAACCCTACTCAGCTGCTGAGACCTCAAACCTGTGGTTCCCTGAGGGGCTCAGTTCACCGCACACTTGGTCTACCTCTTTTCCTACTGGCTTCTGTTTTTTCCAGTATTATTGTCATTTCCACATTATACCAAACAATGGCAAAACAGTATTATCTGGGGTGTGTTGGAAGTTTAACCTTGCTTTCTCTTGTCCAGAGTAGGACAGCCTCAATTCCACAAAGTTCAATTAGGACTTGGTCCCAGGAAAGGATGTCAAAGATTTAAGTGTCGAAAGGCAAATCTCAAAACTTCACACTTACCTGGGAGTAAGCCCAGTTGAAGTCAAGCACAGCTTCCTTCTAAGTTAGCAGGCATGTCCTAAAGAAGATTTAAATCTCCCCAGAGAGGCAGAATGGGATGATACCGTCCCAATGAAAGAACTATCCTTTCTTCGTTTTGCTCATTTCCATTTTAAAATATCAATTTTTTTTAAAAAGGGGGGGTGAGATATTTCCTTTCCCTTCGTCTCTTTCTGTCATTCCCTTGCCCGGTTTCGGATCTGAGCACGCAAAGGTGGGGAGCAGAAAGACACCTTGGGCGACCAGAAATCGGGGCAAAGAAAGGCTTTAGGCTTTAGGAGGAAACCTGCGCCTCCGGCCGGTCTCCTCGCGAGCAAACTGGCCACGGATTTCCTGCTTCCCTGGGGTTTTCCCTCCTCCCTTCTGCCTGCAAATGGGTCCCACCTCCTGCGCGCCGTGCGCTCACCTCGCCACAGCCTTGGCTTCCTTAGATCAACCTGATCTCCCAGCATCACATTTCACTTTCCCTCCCAGGCGGATCCCACCCGGCTGTGCACCTTCGGGTCGATCCCCACCACCAACAGATCCTCAGTCTGTTCCCCTCCTTCTATTACTCTCCCTCCGTAATTTTGGGGAGGTGGGTGGGGTCGATGAACAGAAAAACCTGGGTCCTAAAGCCAGCAGATGTTACAGAAAGCAGGACGGAGGGGGACTTCAGAGGGGAGAGAGAGGCTTCCCCTTAGTATTATTTTAGCATAATCAGTTTTAGATTCACAGTAGCCAAGCAGCCTCGCAGTGGAACAAAGCGGGATTTTAACTGGGGTTAAATATTCTTTCCACTCCTTTTTTCGTGATGGGTTTCAATCTGTTCCACATTTTAATTCCGTTTGTCTTGATCCCTGGGTAGTTGTTTAGAAGCAAAAGGTGCAAAAATGATAAATTTCTGGCCTATCCCACTTTTGGGAACATCACTGGAAAAAAGAAGACTCACTAGTAGTTTGTTTTTAGTTTAATTTTCGTGTCAGAAATTATTCTGGGTTGAATTTTTGCTAGAGAAACTCTGCTCAGGAGACCCTCGAATGAGCAAGTCAGTGGTGGGATGTCAAAAATTTTACTACCCCACCCTAATGTCATCACAGTGTGGGCAGAGCTAACATCATGATGTCATGGGTAGGACCCTCCTTAAGGGTTCTCCAATTGGAACAGCACAGGTGTAGCTTATTGATAAGGCAACTCCAAGACTTTTCTTAAAAACCCCAAGCCAGGCCACCATGCCTTTTTAGGAACTGTGGCAGTACTGTATGTCAATATAGGTAAAGGTATTAAATAGACATTAAAATACACACAGACACACCACATCAAAAGGTGAGTCACTTACTCTGGGGAGCAGGCTATAGGGAGCTTCAGGCTAGCAGCTTCTCTTCCTCCTTCCTGCTTGGGAGGACAGCAAGGAAGGTGTGCATACACACCAAGCACTGTAGGCGTGCATACATACCAAGAGCTTGGCGCACATATGCAGTGGGGGAACCAGTGAAAAGGTAAGCCCCGAAGGTGGGTTCCCCCACTGCTACCGGTTCTCCGGGACACTGGGAAAAGTTACTACCGGTTCTGGCGGCCTGGTGAGAACCTGTTACATCCCATCGCTGGAGCAAGTGGTTGTCAACCAAACGTAATGTACCTTAATCTTCCTTCAATACAGTACTGAGTAGTTTATAGTAGAAGGTTATAACATTTTGAGATTTGAGATTATAACATTTTGCAGTTGCTGTGGTTATGATGCTGAATTTGAAGTCGGCAGGTCAGCAGTTCGAGACCCGAGTGCTGTGTGACAGTGAGCTTCCTTCTGTGTCCCAGCTCCTCCCAACCTACCCGTTTGAAAGCAAGAAATCACAAGTACGATAAATAGGGGTCACTTTGGTGGGAAAAGATCATGGGGACATGAAAGGAGCCTCATTTGGGCATCCCCTGAGTGGAGTTTCTCCAGCAAAAATCCTTTCAACCCAGAATAATTTCTGACATGAAATTATTGTTATAGTAATCTCACAATGTTATAAACTGCTACTACAAACTACACTGTACTGTATTGAAGGAAGCTTAAACTATGTTACATTTGGTTGACAACCACTTGAATTAGATCTGTTGAAAAATGCCAGTGAAATCTATCTTGGTAAACACAGGGAAAGGGGTACACAGAAAGAACCTCCTTGAAGATTGTGGTATTCTTGAACCACAATTGGCCGTACCCTGGTAACGGCAATCTTGTGTTGCTGGTTAATCTTTCTCACACTAGGTCAGGCAAAGGCAACTGCAGAATGAACTCACCAAAAGGTGCCTTCATTTTGGCAGTTTCATGTCTGGCCTAGACACAGAAGATCACAGGAAAAATGCCACTAAAAGGTGATCAAACAGCTGGTACCCAGCCCCAGTAAATCTGGCACAATACTAGTAAAGATTATTCTATAATTTTCAAGAGAACATGGAAACCTTAGACTAGGAGTTCTCGACCTTTTAACAGCTGTCAACCTCAGACAGCTTAGGGAGCCGGACAGCCATTTTGCCCTTCCTCCACCACATGACCCTTCTGGGTGTGGTGGAGGCGGGGCGGCGGCACATGAAATGGTGCCATGGGCCACATCTGGTCCATGGGTCACAGGTTGAGAATCCCTGCCTTAGACATTAGCTACATATCCAGAGGCAAGACCCAATTGTACGTCAATTTTGGGAATTTTTTAAGAATAGAGATAAGGGAAAACAACCCTTAATATTAACTTTCAAATTGTATAATTTATTTGTGGGGAATAACACAATTTATTATAGCATCTGAAAAAACATAGCCAGTCAAACAATAAGTTTAATTTTTACTAGCATTTTTGCAAATTAAAAGGCTAATCTTTCTCACACTAGGCCAGGCAAAAGGAACTGCAGAATGAACTCACCAAAAACTGCCTTCATTTTAGAAGTTTCATGTCTGGTTTAGACATGGAAGAAGAAATGTTAAGGTTTACTAGCCATTTATGGCAGCTCAGGGAGTTTTACACTGTTTCGACACAATTAAGTTTTAAAAGCACAACTGTGACACTTTTTGCTGCCCAGCTGTCAAAAGCATGTGCGAACTTTCACTTGTGAATTCCTTCATGTGTAATACCAGTTGAGTAAGAGGTAAAGTTCTACCCACACAGGGAGTTTATATTCTGGTTTGGATGACCTTTCTTATATCCAATGAGCCTAGTTTTGCAGTTAAAACCTTTCCTGCAGGTGGGATGCATGTAAGGTTTCCCCCCTGTATGGATTCTCTCATGCATGGCAAGATTGGATCTTTGGTTGAATCGCTTCCCACAGACTGAACACTCACATGGTTTTTCTTTCGTGTGAATCCTTTCATGGGCAGTCAGGTTATATTTTTTGCTGAACCAATTCCCACAGACTGAATCTATAGGATTTCTCTGTGGGTTTCGCTCTCTTCTCTGAATGGATTTTCTCGTGCATGAGAAGATTTGATCTTTGGTTAAATTTCTTCCCGCAAACTGAGCAGGCGTACGGTTTTTCTTGCATGTGGATCTTCTCATGTATGACAAGGTTACACTTTTTACTGAATCGGTTCCTGCAGACGGAACATTGATGGGATTTCTCTCCCACCTCCTCTCTCTTACTCGCATGTATTCTCTCGTGATTGGTAAGGCACGATTTATAGCTGAAACCTTTCCCATAGGTAAATGGTTTGTCTTCCCTGTGCATTTTTTCGTGACATTAGAACTCTGGCTAAAGTTCCTCCCACAAACTAAACATCTAGGGTTTCTCTCCTGTATGAACTATTTCGTGTCTGGTAACGTATGTTTTTAGACTGAAACTTTTATCACACACTGAACATTTATATGGCTTTTCTCCTGTATGGATTTTTTTGTGCCTCTCATGATTTGCTTGGTCATGACTTTACCACACAAAATGCAGCAGAATCCTTTCTCTCCCATGTAACCGGCTGTGTCTAGTAAGGATTGCTTTATAATTGAAATGTTTACCACAGAAGGTGCATATGTAAGGCTTCTCTCCTTTATGGATCATTGCATGATTGAGATTTGATTTTTGATGGAAACACCGCCCACAGATGGAGCACAGGTATGGTTTCTCATCGGCACGGATCCTTTCTCTTGTGTGGATTTGCCCATGTCTGACAAGCTGTGTTTAGCAGCTGAAACTTTTCCCACACACAGTACACGCATGGGGTTCATCTCCCGTGTGGTTTCTCAAGTGCATCATTAGATTGGGTTTCTGGCTGAAGCTTTTTGCGGAGAAAAGAAGACTGATAAGGATTTTTGCCAGTGTGCGTTCGCTCGTGTATCACACAATAGGCACCACAACTGAAGGCTCTGCCACAAAACGAGCATTTATACAGTTTTTCGCCCTTGTGGGCATACTCATGCCTCATGTGGTTTGACCTGTCATTAAAACCTTTGCCACAGACCGAACACGTGTAGGCCTTATCACCTGTGTGAATTTGCCTGTCTACTGAAGTATGATTTACGACTGAAACGTTTCCCACAGATCAAACAGGGAAAAGGTTTCTCCTCTGTATTCTTTCTTTTCATGCAAGATGAGATTTGATTTTTTTAGTGAGACTTATTTCACAGACTGAACACTTGTGTCTTTTCTCCCCGGTATGGCTTTTCTTACATCCGTAAATGTTACAACGTTGTGGGTACTTGTTCCGAACCACCATGTGGTTTTTCTTCTGTACTTTCTCTTCACTTATTTCTTGGTCGCCTTTGCTGCAAAATAATTTATTTTGTATTTTCTTTCCCAGATAGTACCCCTGTTTCCTTTCTGCTCCACTCCATCTACTGTAGTTAAGGTCACCAGGCAAAGTTAAAGATCTTTCTTTGCTTTCCACTTGAAGAATAATTTGGGAATAAACATTCTCCTCTTTTTTTATCTGTTTGTTACCTGTTAGGAGGGAATAATGAAAACTATGTTTACATAAGTAAGGAGTAAAGCCAAGATACTAATACCTAATGAAACACTTGTCTACTTGGGTTTTAGGGGGCAGATATGGGGGCTGTTAGGCACAAGAACTCCTGCCAAACCAGCAGTTTGGAAGGAAGAAATTGCAAGTAGATAAATAGATAAATTGCAAGTTTGAAGGCTAAAATACAGAGGGTGCCAAAGTGTATATAAATTTTAAGAAAAGGGAAAAAACTGTATTAAAATTGTAATACTCAACATATACTGATAGTAAAAGATGAATGCAAGTCACGTTTGATTTCAACAACAAGAACAACAATTTCATGTCAGAAATTATTCTGGGTTTGAAGAATTTTTGTGAGACTAACTCCACTCAGGGAATGCCCAAATGAGGCTCCTTTCATGCCCCCATGAGCAGGGACAGCGATGGGCACTCAATTTGTCATGTAGTACCCAGGTCTCAAACTGCTGATTTGCTGGCCTTCCAGCTAACAAGGCAAGCTTCTTAACCACTGAGCCACCACAGCCCTTATTTCTGCAATTAGAGGAGGAATTCATCAGCATCCAGATACTTCTGATTACAGTGAACTACTGCTTAAGCAACATTGACCAAAGTGTCCACTTGTATTACTACGCATGCCATTTCAATTCCTTTCCAAAGTACTGCTAGTGTAGCTGAGTTTCTATGGTACACGTCATCCTTTAAGGTTCCCCCATAGGTAGAAATCAAGAAGTGCTAAATCAGGAGAACACAGAGGAAGCTCACTGAACTTCATTTTATCAATTGTCCTGGCAAATTGCTTCCACCAATTTTTTACTGTCCTGCCTGTTGCATGGTGATGCTGGCATTAATTCTTTAGAGCAAACATAATACTGCAGATTGCTACCATATTTCAACTCAACTTCTAAAAGTAAGACATAGATAAGATCTCTCTCAATGTGTATACATTTTTGGTACCCTCTGTATATAACGGTTAATTAGGATTAAGGTTTTCACATTCTCTTACCAGAGCAGAGGCCTAGTGAAGTCACATTTCCATTTAAGACTTGGTCAACTGGAATAAACAACTCTTCTCCTTGTTCAAGGTGAGAAATCAAGTCAGGGTTGAGAACTGGGTACTCTATCTAGGGACAAAAGAAAGATGTGAAAGCTAACTGAATTTACTTACATAGCATCATGCTAATCAGCTGCAAAATAGTGTGGATGACCGGAATTATGAACCTATTCTGAAACATCCACATTGATGTTCCATTTATTTTTAAGCCCAAGACCTGCACGAAAAAGCCCACTGGCTGGAAGATTCTGAGAATTATTGTTTTATCATAACCAAGATTACTTTTGATCAAACCACTTGGGAAATGACCACAGCCCAATCGCCTCCATTGTTATGGAGTTTGTATACGGCAGCACTTAGGAATTTCCTCCATAGATGTGAACTCTGAGATTCTTAAAACTCTTACCAAAAAAGGGGGGAGGGATTGGGTTCACCCCTATGATGGAGTAGTTATGTTACAATACTGTAGCCAAAACTCTGCTCACATTCTGAGTTCAATCCCCAGGGGTTCAATGTTGACTCATCCTTCCATCCTTCCAAAGCCAATAAAATGAGTACAGTACCTAGCTAATCAACTTATGACCTTCCCAGAGAGTGCTCTAAGCGTAATTGCTAAAAAGGTAATCTGGCAACAGGTGTGAACTTGCTTGGCAAAATTCAGATCCCAAAATGTAACTTTTTCAAGCTCTGCTTCATCTGTTTTGTCATATATCCCCTATTTCCAGTTGATTATACTCATCCTTAGAAATCTGATGAAATGGACTTGATCCACGAAAGCTCACACTGAAATATAACAGTTAGTCTTTAAAGTGCTACAGAGTTTTTGTTTTGTTTATTCTCTGATATGTTAGACAAGAAACTCAGACAACTTTGGGAGAAGAAAAGCTGACTGGGACAAAATATATTGCAGGTGTTTAAAAACTTTGTTTTTAAAAGATGAGGAAGAGAATCCTTACCTAGGGAGGAAATGTTCTTATAATTTTCCTGCATGACATCCCGGTATAAATCTTTTTGATCCAGACACAGTAGGACCCATTCTGCTTTAGTGAAATACACAGCTATATCTTTGAAAATTACACAGCTCTGAAAGAAAAAAGAAAGATATAAAAAGAGGAGGAATGCAGCTATAAACATAACCTTGGTTTTAAAAAGTATGTATTCTTTCTGATATGAAAACTCTACGCTTGACCTCTTTCAGTTTTAACTTCTGAATTGTTACAGAGCAGCGTTTCTTCTTCTTCCATATCCAATTCCGAATACTGTACAGTAATACCTCGGATAACGCTAAGACTTGGTTCTATAAGTTTTGGTGTTATCCGATTTTTAGTGTTATCCGATGCATGTTAAAATCCTATGGGATGGATCGGATAACGTTAAAGCTCCATAGAGATACATTGTAACTGCACAGACTTTAGCGGCTGTTATCCGATACACCCCATAGGACCTTAACGTTATTCGATCCAATTCTCCTCTCCAGATTACTTAACGTTATGCGATTTTAGCGTTATCCGAGGTAAACGTTATCCGAGATATTACAAAGTCCTCATCAGCCCCAGGCGCTGCTGCCCTCCATCAAGATGGATTCAAGTGAGATTTAATCCACTTGGGGACCATCACCCTTCCCTGGTGTCTCTTTCCAGACAACTTTGAAGCTAATGTCTCCTGTTTATTTTAAATTTAATACATCCTTAAAGAGAAAACAAGGAAAATGTGCCAAATGAGCAATGAAAAGGCAAAGTATATAAGTTGTCAGGGAGCAGTAATTCAGAAGGGCAGGAAATGCTTCCCATTGAGCAAAATTTTAAGTTTCTCTCTCTCTCTCCAAGAGGATTAACCCATAAAACCTGCTTGAAATTTAGGTGCAGGATCAAATTCTCTTTAACTGATAGAGCAGAAATCTGTGCCAGCAATGGGTAAGAGTGGAGAGTTACAGAAAAACAAGCAGAAGCATATTACTATCAAAGGCAAATTACTATCATGTCACCCATCCTAGAAAAAGTTACTGTCATTAATAACAATTTCCAACTATGTTGGCAGGGAGATTCTGAGAGCTGTAGTCCAGAAAGTAACTTTCCCAGGTTTTGTTTCATTGTGTTTGCAACCTTAGAGGGGCAGAGAGAGAACAAATGAGATTAATTTGCTTGCTTGTAAGAACAACAATTCTTTAGAAGATGCTTAGAAGATTTCCTCTTACGGCGGGGGGGGGGGGCAAAGTTTGAGAGACTTTCTGATCCTGAGCCCTTTTGGCGCAAAAGGTACTCATCAGCCCCAGGCCAGTATTGATGAAGCTGCTGCCCTCCATCAAGATGGAGTCATCCTTCCCTGTGGACTTTGGCACCCAAGGCCATTAGTCCTCAGGGTGGTCAGGTTAGTTAGCCACCTCCTGACACTTGGCATTGAGTCACTGGCAGTATGGTCTACTCTATTACCATACCAGGATAACCTGACCAGACACCAATAACTTATTTATAAATTTTATAAATAATTTAGTCACTGGTAGTGCAGTGGTTAAATTATTGTATTACAGCCAAAACGTTGTGACTCAGCCTTCCATTCTTCCAAGTTTGGTAAATTTTGTGTTAGAAATTATTCTGGGTTGAATGGATTTTTGCAGGAAAAGCTCTGCTCAGGGGATGCCCAAATGAGGCTCCTTTCATGTCTCCAAGAGCTGGAACAGAGACAGGCACTCAATCTGTCATGCAGTACCCGGGTCTTGTACTGCCGACTTTCCAGCTAACAAGGTGAGCTTCTTAACCATTGAGCCAAGCAAACGAAATAAGCAGAATAAAACAGTACCATGCACCACTTGCAAAAATCATTTCCTTTTAAAGAGGCTTATAAGGATATATTGCCAATGGCTGAGTGTTAGGTATTTTATTTTATTTTTCCTCTCTCCATCGCCAATAGGTTTTTTGTTCTTAGTACTGTATATTTATATGTACAGGTATTTTTAGAAATGTATGACTGCCTTTAATGTGTAAGTTTTCTGTTGTTAGGTGCCCAGAGTAGGAATATCTCCTAGATGGGTGGGGTATAACTATAATAAATAAATAAAATATTTTTTTTAAAAAAAGACAAATTAAAAGACACCTTTGCTATTTATATCAGAGAATAAACAAAACAGCAAAAAAAATTGTGGCACTTTAAAAACCAACTCCTGTATTTAAATGTGAGCTTTCCTGGATCAAATCCACTTCGTCAGACACCTTGCTATTTATTTATCCCTGCGCTTGCAGAAGGCTCTTAACCATCGAGCTTTGGGGTTCCCCGGTTCAGACCCATTTCTTGAAGGGGAGGATGTTGTCATCACTTCTCCAGCGATTCCACCCAAAGCTTTCGGTCATTAATGGGAGCCACCGATTGTCAACCAGGATTTCCCCTTCTGCGTTGCACACACCTCATTCCCAGGGAAAGAAGGGGCGGAGCCTTCTGCCCGGGTTCTGTCCACTTCCCATCACGTGACTGAAGCCAAAGTTCCCATCCCTGGCAAACGAGGAGGCACGGCCACTAAAGCAAAGGAAGAGCATTGAGTGTTGGGCTTCCGCCAGTGCTTTGAGGGTGGACTTGACTTTCCCCCTTTTTAACTAATAAAAATATATAACATAAAAAACAAATATAACCTGTACAACTTTAAAATAATACAATTTTAGTTATTCCTTTCTTTAGTATTCATTTGCATGTCAACCTATCATTTATTGCCCTATTCCAGGAGTTCTCAACCTTTTAAAGCCGAGGGCCAGTTCACGCTCCCTCAGAAAGATTTAGGGGCCAGATGGCCATTCTGCCCTTCCTTCACCACACCCACGACACTTCCTGATGTGGTGGAGGTGGGCCACATCCGGCCCACAGGTCACCGGTTGAAAATTCCTTCCGCAATTTTTTATATACTAATCCTCAATATCTGATTAGCAAACATTTTCCATTTTTTAACAAATAACAGTCTCACAGCTGGTATGAAAATTACTATTTTGATTTGATAAAAAAATGAATTACTGTAATCAGATTTTTGTTTGTTTTTTTCTATCTTTTCATCTCAAAAATCCATTAAATCTATTCTAGGACATATAGTGGAACGTCAGTTAATAAATGGCTCAGTTAACATAAAAATCACATAACAAAAAGAAATCCATAGAAAATAGTGGCTCAGTTTATGGATTTTTTTGGAACGGATTAATTGGTTTTCAATGCATTCCTATAGGAAACATGTTGGTTAATGTACAGTATTTTGGTTTTCAATGCACTCCTATGGGAAATTGCATTAATGCATTCCTATGGGAAAATCAGTTAAAGTAATTTTTGTTGTAAGAAATGTCCCAGAGAACACATTAATTACATTAACCGTAGTTCCACTGTACCATATTTCTAATTCAGCTTCAGTGGAACAGTGAGTCCTAGTGGTGCAATGCATATTTTTTCACTATCACAAGCATAACCCTTCAAGGAGCATCCAAAATAAATACATTTGTTGTTAATTCCTAGATTTTTTTCACAGAGGGTGGGGGAAGCATCCAGCACAACCCAGCTAACATAGCTATAATACAATCAGTATGGAACGCATCGACACACACAAAGCAAGTGAACATCACTGTGAATGAAGGAATGCATATAGTGACAGGATGCCTCAAACATACACCAGTTGAGAAAATATACCCTCTTGTTGGTATTGTGCCCCATGTCTAGCCAGACATCCCGCTACGGTAATGGAGTAGTAGACTATAAAGCCAGCGACTCAACACCATGTGTTGGGGTGGTGGTTAAAAAAACCTGACTCCCTAAAGGAGCCAACGGCTACTGGTGGATGAGCCCCTTTAGGTGGGGAGATGGTCCCCTCAGTGAAGGAAATGCCACTGGATACCTTCATATTGGGCCTAATGGCAAAATGAGTGGAGGAGAAACTCTGATTCCCAATGGTCATGGAGGTGGAAGAGGCCATGCCAGATGGACTGGCTGTGAAGGCACACCTTGATAACATCTTCAAGGCTGTGGCAGTCCAGGTATTAAATCCTGCATGTTTCATTTCATATGTGCTGCAGGAGATGGCTCCATGATCATAGTGTGTGGGTCACTTCATGGCATGCTGGGATCCACCTTAAACAAATTCATGCTAATGAATTGAGATTTTATATATTTGAGATTTTGAAATCAAATTCCCAAGCTGTATTCCTTTCATTGTGAAAACAGGTTTGCCGGAGTGGCAAATGCCTTACGTTATGCCTTCTCCTACTCAAATAAACCACATAGGAGGGGTGCAGAGAGGAGAATGTCACTGTAGGCAACTGCAGAGCCACACCGAGGGTCTCCTGAACAAAGCCATCCATCCATTCACTTCTCATTTCCTACTTCCACCCTATCTGAGTGGGGCAGAGGGGCAGATACACCCCAAGGTATCTCCCATTTTCCTGGATTCATGCAGAATCCCTGAACTTTTTGTTCTGACGCTTCTGTGTTGTCTCTTCTGAGATCAGATTTCTGTAAATGAGGGTCATGGGTGGAAATGGCTTGACTCACAATCTGAGAAGGTGGAGGGCCACTGTGGGTGGAGGGGGGCAGAGATTGTGTTAAAAAATGCTCAAGGAAATGAAACCCAAATGTTTTGGATGACCATGTTAGACTGGCATCTAAGAACAAACAACTAAATTACAGACAGAAGATACTGAAGGAACACCCCATGTTGCCACATACTTCTCACATTTTATACAGACGATCCCAGGTGGATGGAATATACATTTAATTATGGTAATTAATTAAATTACCTTAAAATGGCTGCTTGTAAAGAGCTGCTGTGGTGTGTTAATGATACAGTCATGCCCTATTTGTCCTCTCACCTCATTCTTCTCTCTTTCTCTTCTGTTCCTTCTCTCTCTTTCTCCTCCATAGCAAATGTCACTCTGGATCCAGACACAGCACATCCCTGCCTCGTCCTGTCTCAGGATTGCAAAAGAGTGACTCTTGGAGACAAACGTCAAGCTTTGCCAAACAATCCCCAGAGATTCAACCTCTATCCTTTTGTGCTGGGAAGAGAGGGATTCACAGGAGGGAGACATTGCTGGGAAGTCACTGTGGAAAGGGAGGGAGAATGGGCTGTGGGGGTGGCCAGAAAGTCCATTAGGACGAAAGACTTTATTCCAGTAACTACTGAGGATGGGGTCTGGGCCATACAGAAATACACACCGTGGAAAGGGAGCAGTGAATACAAGGTTTTCAACAATTCTTCCAAGGCTCTTCCTCACCTGACTGAGGACCTGAGGAGGATCCAGGTGTCTTTGAACTGGGAAGAGGGGAAAGTAGCCTTTTATGATGGGGATACAGGTTTCCATCTTTACACTTTCTCTGGGGAGACCCTCCTCCCTTTCTTTTATGTGGCTGAAAGCTTCCCTCACAATCTCACCTTAAGGCGGCCTAATCAGCCTTTGATCATTCCTGAAGAGACAGTTGCTGTAAGATGAGGAGTGAACAACCCCTTCTATTGACCATAAGACCAAGACAAATTTGCGAAAAGATACACAGGTGGCTGATAAAGGGAGTATGTCGCTCTGGCCCAGCTAACAGCAGCAATTTCGGCAAGGAGGAGGAAATTACCTTGATGGGAAAGAGCAGAAGACTGTATAGTTCTGGCCAATAGTTACCCCAGAGAAGGCAAGAAAAACCCTCAGACCATTGCTATGAAGGCCCAGATTGGATAAAAACAGTGATTGACAGAAGGGAATGATGGAAATGGTATAAAAATGATGCAACACGATGCCACAGTGGTGAGGTGAGTGTGAGTCTTCTTTTTCACTTGGTGAATATGTATTGTTAAAGGAAGGGCCCTGTTGGCCTTAGGTTGTTTTGTTTTGGCACTGCTTTGCAGGGGAAATGTTTGTTTGCACTGCAATAAATCACTTAGACTGCAGAAGGAACCGTTTTTGAGTTCTTGATGCTGGGAAAATTAAGTACCGTAGTTGAGGAATGGACGAATGGGCCATGGAAACATGCTACCAGCCCAGGTCCTGCAGCTCTTAAATGGTGGCAGCGTCATGCTTGCAACCCATGTCCAAGGAACTGGAGGTGCAATGAGAGAACCAACATCCAAGTAGCTGAAGGTGTGATGAGTGATTGCCCTGTTACCCTGGTGTGTGACTGAGAGAAGGTATGCACAACAAGGAGTTGCTTGAGGAACTGCCTGGAGTGCAAGGTCCGTGTCCCAAGGGAATCATAAATTGCCTGTTGTCCTGAGAGCGGAGGTTGTCAAATCTATCCAAAAGCAGTCTGTTGACATGCAGCAAACGGAGAGCAGTAGAAAACATTTGTAGAAGACAGTGAGTTTTTGCTGCTTTTTCCTAGTCAGTACAAGGACAGGAAGAAAATTTGGGGCGAGGCGGGGGGGGGGGTTCTAAGAGAGGCCCTGCTGCAGTTGAAAAGGACTCGTGGAAGGGTCCTCTGCCAGTGCCTGGGTCTTGGGGTGCCCAGGACGCTGATGTAAGTGGCACAGAAGAACAGGACATTTGGTCGTTTTTGTGCTCCTTTGAAAGGACCTGCTTGGAAAATGAGATCGCAAAACGTTGGTGGCCACACCTGTTGAGGAAAATATGTAAATTATAAGGAATAATAGTTCTCCTTCTTCATCTAGTCTGTGAATCCCCACTTTTGGGTTCTGCACCTGAGTGGAGCCTTTATCGGAGCTTCAAAGCGGATTTGATTAATTTGTTAACACTAGGACAGCCTACCATACCGTCCACCCTTAGGTGCCATTTTGTGCTCTTTTCTTAGTTCTAATTTTTCCGCTCTTGTACCAGGAGGCCATTAGTGACCTCTCCTCATTCCCCATTTCTTCTGAGAAAGTGGTTGTTGTAGTGTAGTTTTTTTCAGGTGATCTTGTCCCACAGGCAGGATTACCCAACCCTAATCTGTTCTCCCTTGCGCAGGAATGATCTGAGTCAATTTTCAGCGCCATTTCCCCCTTCTGTCACTTTTTCCTTGTGGACTGAGTGGCAACTTTGTCAATTTTTCTCATCAGTCTTTTCTCCTGAAAGGAACACCATGGCCCCTGATCATCTGTCTTGAAGCAGGTGATGGGGCTCATTTTTCTCTTGTCACCATCCTGTAATTTACAGCAGCAAATCCTATGGAAATGCTATCCTGGTTTACAATTTTTTTATGCATTTGTTTCAGTTTACAACGATCAATTCAGGACCATTTTTTAATTTTTCAGTGCATCGATATGGATGTTTCGGGTTACAATTTTTTCGGGTTACAATGGTGGCTGTTGGAACAGACCTCCATCATAACCCAGGGTTTTACTGTACATATATTTTCCTTTTAATTAGAGAAATATGGCTGATTTAAGCCTATTTACACTTGAAGAGTATTGTGACAAGTACGTGGGTACATGAGCACAGCGAAACTGGTGACAACCTGGATACAATAAGTGGCAAATTTGGAGAAAGCTTCAATAGGAACTTACAGGCCACCCTGTATGATGGGATAGAGATAAAATGAGATAAAATATGTCCGTGTGTCTGGACATAAATTCACCAGTGACTTAGCACTGAGCTATGGTATTCCCGGTGGCAATGTATGGTTCTGAGAGCTGGACCATAAGGAAAGCTGAGCGCAGAAGAATAGACGCCTTTGAGATGTGGTGTTGGAGGAGAGTTTTGAGTGTCCCCTGGACAGCGAGGAGAACAAAAAGGTCGATCTTATAATAAATCAACCCTGACTGCTCCTTAGAAGGGCAAATAGTAAAGATGAAGCTAAAGTACTTTGGACATCAAATGAGAAGAGAGGATTTGCTTGAGAAAGCCTTGATGCTGGGAAGGGTGGAGGGCAAAAGAAGAAGGGAGCAGGCAAAAATGAGATGGCTAGATGGTATTGTAGACACAATGGGCACAGAGCTGAGCGAGTTGAGGAGGACAATGGAGGACGGAAGTGCCTGGTGGACAGTGGTCCATGGGGTTGCAAAGGGTTGGAATCGACTGTGCAACTGAACAAGAAATCATTCTGAAATATTCTAAAATGATTTCGCCAGACTTGCCGGATACTTCTTCACAGGGAAGGCAGTTAGGTAAGACCTCATTAGAGAGCAGGGGAACATACTCAGAAATTTATGAAATAGATCTTTGACCTCTGCATAAGGACATATTTCTACATTTTGAAGGGTTTAATAGTCTATTTAACAGGTTGTCACTTAAAAACTATCTAAAACGGATCACTTCTTAGGTTTCTTTAATCCAGTGGTGGGCAGCAAAAATTTTCACTACCATGTCATGGGCGGAGCCTACGTCGTGGGCAATCTAGTCATGCCTGCCATATGGCCATATGCAAATACAGGCAGCACTGGATCTTTGGCTGTAAATGGAGATGAGCACTGCACCCTAGAGTCAGATAACTGGCTTTTGAGCAAGGGAGACTTTGAACCACTTGCAGGGACAAAACATGATGAGGCAGGGCAGGGAGTTGGGCGTGGCCACCCAATTTCATCCCCCCCCCAGGCCACCCAATTTCGCCACCCCCCTGCCCAGAGGCAACCCAATTTTGCTACCCCTCCTCCAGGGTGTGTGTGAACCTGCTGCTGCCCACCACTGCTTTAATCTATCAATAAAACAGCTAAAGTTTTGAAGGGAAAAGAGATTTTATCAACAAGATCAATTATGCACATGTGGTGCAATCTATGCACATGAAGGGGCCCCAATTAATGATTTAATCATGCTTGTATACTTTTTGATAAACTACACACGTGTTCTTGACCCATGTGTTTGCATTATACTGTACTATAACAGTTAAATGATTTTAAAGGGGGACAGTTCTTTTTTAAATTCTGGTTTTGCTTTTGTCTCAGATGATGTTTTTCCTGAATGAGGAACAAAGCCAAAGGTATTTGATTCCTCTATATCACGATATAAAATACTCTTAAGTCCAGAAGAATTTATGGATTGCACATGCAGGTAGTTCTCCATCCCTTAATATTTACCCTTCGTTGATTTGCTTTTTCTGATTGTTTACAAAAGTCTTCTCTGCCCTGGCCCTTCCTCCACTTCCTCTTCTTATCTTTCTCACTAGCTGAGTAGTTTAAAAAGAGAGAAACGCCCACTCTCTGAAAGGCAGGAAAGTGAAACTAACTCAACTTTCTGGTGGGACGAGAAATGGCTGCTGCTGATCCTCTCCAGGATCTCTGCGAGGAATCCACTTGCTCCATCTGCCTGGAGTATTTCCAGGATCCAGTCACCATTGAATGTGGGCACAATTTCTGCCGAGCCTGCCTGGCCAAATGCTGGGATAATTCCGGGGGAGAAGAGATTTCCTGCCCTCAATGCAGAGGAAAAGTCCAAAGGAAACTCATCCCGAATCGTCCGCTGGCAAACTTTGTGGAACTAACCAGGAAACTCCATATTCAAGAGGGAAAAAGCCCCGAGGGAAAGGGGGGAGTCTGTGGGAAACACCAGGAGCCCCTGAAGCTCTTCTGCAAGGACGACATAGTCCTCATTTGTGTGGTTTGTGACAAAGCCAAAGAGCACCGAAATCATAATGTGGTTCCTCTGGAGGAGGCAGCCCAAGACTACCAGGTAAGAAGGGTTTCTGCAGAAAGAATTGGGTGAATCTGGAGAATCTGCTAACGATGATTCTGGGTTGTTGATTTCATAGTATAGTAGTTTAGAATCTTTCTATTTCGAGAAATAATAAGTTTAGGAGTTTGGGAAGAAGGCAAGTGGATTCTTTGTTCCTCCCTACATTCACGAAGAGTCATGCCAGGAAATTGATGTGGCTCTTGAGCAGGGGTGCCCAAACTTTTTGGGCCGTGGGCAGATCATGTGGTTCAGGGAGCCCTCGTCACTCCTGGAAGCGGAAGTAAAATGCGCCTGTACGGGTGCGTTTTACTTCCACTTCCATGGGGCGAAGAGGGCTTCGCAGGCCGGATGAATTGGCATCGGGGGCCGCACCTGGCCCCCAGGACTTAGTTTGGGCACCTCTGATCTTGAGCAAGAGGGGAAACAGTTGAAGGCCCCATCTGCATTGTCTTTCCTTATAGACAGTGTATGTCTATGAGTTTGTGTAAGTGTGTTGTTACCCCTCTAATTAAGAGAGAGAGGAAAGATTTAACACAGGAAATGTCCAAATTTCAAGAGGGGCTGATTATGCCAAGTGGTAGTAAAGGACCAGTTCCCAATATCTTATCAGAGACAAAAGAGGGGGTGGTGGTCCCCATCCCATGAATAGAGAGGAAGCATGTTTTTCAGGTCTCCTTTGAATCTGACTTAAGAAAAGGACTACTCTTTTCCCTTCAGAATTTGATCTGTAGCCACCTCCGGTTTCTAGAGAAGGAGCGAGTAAAGATTCTGGCGTACAAAGCAGAAACAGAAGAACAAAGCCAAGAGTTACTTGTAAGTACCAATATTGTTAAAAAGGGAACCAGTTCTTAATTTAAGATAAAATGCAGTACAGCCCACAGCCACATGGCAACCATTATCACTTGGAACAGCTTCATGTATACAGTAGTTAAAAATAGTTAATGAATGGATAGAAAAGTGAATCTTTTATAAAAGAAATGTGGGAAATTGCATTGAATGATAAGCTTACTTGGGAACTTAATCAGAAAAAGGGTATAGTAAAAGAAAATTAATTTTGGAATATATGGAAACCATTTTTGGACCATGCATTGACTGAGGGTAAAGGTGGCAGACCAACACCAGGTCAATTGAGTTTTTGGAAACAATAAGAGTTAGATACGGAAAACCGTAATCTCCAGGGCGTTGTAAATATCACTGGTGATTTTATTTTGTTTTTGTTTATATCTTATGGTTTACTTATTATTTCTGTGGCATTTAACATGGATGTTTTTCATATTATTAGAATATTAAGAATAAAACATACATTTATTAAAACATTTATATATAAGTATACAAGTGGTTATACATTATAAAAGATATTTACATAAGGAGTGTATATTTGATAAATGAGTTGTTAAAAACGAGATCAGTTCAAAATAATGAATATAAAAAGGTTTATTTTTATATGTATTGTATTGTATTGAAATGTATTGTTGTATGATTTTTTTTTGTTATTCCTTTCAAAAATTAATTTAAAAATTATTAAATAAGAAAGAAAAGTGAATCTTCCCAGATCTAGGGTAGGCAAATTCCAGAAATTTATTTATTTATTATTTATTAGTTCAAATTTATATTGCCGCCCACTCGCTGTAGCGACTCAGGGCGGCTTACAAACAATACATTACATTACAATATGTTGATGGGGGTCAGGGGGAGGTGCGGCGAAAACCTCAACCTGCCCTGGCTTCATCTTCCATGGCCGTTGGTGTGGGTACAGGGGGAGAGGCGGCGAAGTCCTCATCCTGCCCTGGCTTCTTCTTCCCTGGCCGTTGGTGTGGGTGCAGAGACTGCAGATAGATTTGATTGAGTGGTGCTAAGGCATGCACATTGTAGCTTCACAATGGTGTCCAGAAACTGCAACTGTTGTGTAGATTGTTCCAGGCTGTGGTAGATATTAGGATGAAACTCATTGAGGGATTCTTTCTGTGGGTCCAGGTACTGTGATAGAAAAATCATCTATGTACAGTAATACCTCGGATAACGTTTACCTCAGATAATTGCATAACGTTAAGTAATCTGGGGGGGGGGAGAATTGCATCGAATAACGTTAAGGTCCTTTGAGATGCATCGGATAACAACCACTAAAGACTGTGAGGTTACAATGTATCTCTATGGAGCTTTAACGTTATTTGATGCATCCCATAGGATTTTAACATTCGTTGGATAACACTAAAAATCGGATAACACCAAGACTTGTGGAACCAAGTTTTAGTGTTGTCTGAGGTTTTACTGTATCAGAAACAGAGTAGGTTATGGGTTCAACACTGAAGAATCACTGTTTCAGTTCAGGCCTGACTATTTGCATATTGTGGTGCCATACGAGTAAGTACAGTGATACCTTGGATAACTGTTGTATCGGATAAGCCTAAAATCGGATAACGTTGGGGAATTTGAGGCAAACATTTGCATCGGATAACGTTATCTGATGCAAATGTTTGCCTCAAATTCCCTGAGGCGTGGCTGTGACTCACCAGTTTGCCCATAGGCCATAGTTTGGGCAGGCCTGGCTAACAGGGATAGAAGCAGGACTCAAAATGATATAAGCAGGACCCAAAATGGATGCCAACATTTACCAACTTGCAAGGTGGCCATCTGGAGCCATGTTTACAGGAATCTGTTTTAAATGCTAACAGCAGGGATGCCCAAACATTTCAGGCCATGGGCCAGTCACGTGGTTCATGGGTGCCAAAACTATGGGGCGGGGTTGGCCCACAACACCAATTTATCTGGCCCACACCACCCTCGTCGTTTCTGGAAGTGGAAGTCATGTGAGTTTTACTTCCGTTTCTGGGAGTGATGAGTGTGGTGTGGGCCATATGAATTGGTGTCATGGGCCACATCTGGCCTACAAGCCCTGTTAACAGCAGGGGTGCCCAAATGTTTCAGGCCACTGACCAGTCATGTAGTTCATGTGTGCCAAAACTATGGGCCGGTGCCAGCCCACAACACCAATTTATCCGGCCCACTCCACTATTGTTGCTCCTGGAAGCAGAAGTCGGATGAGTTTTACTTCCATTTCTGGGAGTGACGAGGGTGGTGTGGGCCAGATGAATTGGTGTCATGGGACAGATCTAGCCCACAAGCCTTGCTAACAGCAGAGGTGCCCAAACGTTTCAGGCCATGGGCCAGTCACATGGTTCATGGGTGCCCAGACTATGCCCTGTGGGCCATATCCGGCCTCCAATGCCAATTCATCCAGCCCATGCCACGTTCATCATTCCCAGAAGCGGAAGTCGGGTGAGTTTTACTTCCACTTCTGGGAGCAATGTGGAGTGGGCTGGATGAATTGGCATCATGGGCTGGATCTGGCCCATGAGCCGTAGTTTCGGCACCCATGAACCACGTGACCGGCCTGTGGCCTGAAAAGTTTGGGCACCCATGCTGTTAGCTTTTAAAATTGATTCCTGTACACATGGCTCCATACCATATGGAGCTTTTAAAATGGAGTCAGGACATATTGAAAGAGTTCCCCCCCCCCCCATGTCTTGGTGATCTTGGAAGGTCAGTGCACTACACCACAGTACACAAACTAAAATTTGTTTTCTTCTGCTCACTTAGTTTTTCTGGTGTGCCATGGCATCATTGAAAAAAAGTCTGTCAGCAAAAAGAAGGAGCAGATCTTTTAAAATAGCACTTTATAAAGTTTTCAAAAGTTTAAAAATGCTGTATGGTTTTGTTCCCCTAAAGTCAGGGTGGTTTGTCATGTTTTTGCAATGTAGAGTTGTGTTTTTACCTTTTAAACAAGCACTTTATAAAGTTTAAAAAAGTTTTAAAATGCTGTATGGGTTTGTTCCCCTAAAGTAGTGGTGCCCAAACTAGGGGCCGGGTGTGGCCCCCAACGCCAATTTATCTGGCCCACGAAGCCCTCGTTGCTCCTGGAAGTGGAAGTAAAACGCGTTCAGGTGCGTTTTACTTACACTTCCAGGAGCAATGAGGTCTTTGTGGGCCAGATGAATTGGCATCAGGGGCCACACCCGGCCCCTGGGCCTTAGTGACCGGCTCCCTGGACCACAGGATCAGCCCAAAAAGTTTGGGCACCCTGCCCTATAGTTAGGCTGATCTGGCATGTTTTTGTAATGTATTTACCCTTTCTTGCTGCCTGTTGCAGAAACGAACAAAAGCAGAGATGGAGAAGATGAAGGAACAATTCAGGGAGCTCCGCTCCTTACTAAATGAAAAAGAGAAGCTTCTACTGACCCAGTTGGAAGAGGTGGAGAAGGAGACGGCAAAGAAAAGGGATGAGCATCTGGCCAGAATCTCAAGGGAGCTCTCCTCTCTTGGAGGACTCATCCGGGAGATGGAGGAGAAGTGTCAGCAGCTCCCAGGTGAACTCCTGCAGGTAAGTAAGACTAGGCCAGGGTACTCACTGGGAGGGAATGTTGCCCCTGCCATATTTCTATGGCCCAACCTACACAATTTATGAAAGGACTCAGTTTGATGTACAGAGAAGTTATTTAAGTATGTGGAGGACCATCAAGACCAAAAGTACAGTGTCTTTAGCTAAGCGTATATTAAATATTGATGGAAACACATGCAGCTTTCACTTTGAATGCTTTGATTCCAAACCAGGAAGCATTTAAATCCCTCCTCTCCATTTCCTGAATCTTCCAGAAAGAGCTAGCTGGCCCCTTCTTGGAAATGGGGGCACTAGAACAGGTGGCCTTCTCCAGCAGGGATTATCATATACATTGCTTCAGAGCTGGGCCCCTTCTGATGGATGGCACTCATACACACCCTTTGTTTTAAAGCCGTGATGGTGAACCTTGGCACGCCAGGTGTTTTGGAACTTCAATTCCCAAACACACTGATCAGCAGGACTGCTGACTTGGGCTTCTGGAAATTGAAGTCCAAGAACACTTGGCATGCCGGGAGGGCCTACCACCTGAGAATATTTTCCTACCATGAATATAATGATGCAGTATAAGGATTTTTATTTCCTTTAGACAGAAAGGGAAAAAGTTTTTTCTAGCTTTCATCTTAGCCTTCATTCATAAAATACCCCAGAGTCAAGGCTGCCTTTGTGATAATCTAGGATTGCGTAAACAAAGTCTTTTGTGTTAGGAGATTATCTCTTTCCTCCTGAATGGGTTTATAGTGGGATAAGGAGTGTCACTGTACCTCATAGAGGATGGCAAGCGAATGGCATTAACCTCTTTCTTCTTCCTCTCGCCCCCCCCCCCAAAAGGATGTCAGAAGCGTCTTGCAAAGGTAAGTGAACCCACTCAGTTTCATTAGTTCTTGATAACTTTGGGAGGGGCCTTTATTTAAGGCAAAGTTCCCCAACCTTTGTTTTTTGGACTTCCTCACAAGTATACAAGTATACAAGACTATTTCTCTTAAACCAGTGGTTCCCAAAGTGGGTCACATGCCCCAAATGGGGACTTCAATTCCCAGAAGCCTAAGTCAGTTCCCCAAAGCACTGATCAGCCAATGTACTGACTTAGGCTTCTGGGAATTGAAGCCCCCATTTGGGGCATGTGACCCACTTTGGGAACTACTGGTTTAAGAGAAATAGTCTTGTATACTTGTGAGGAGATAACACAGGTCTCCATCGTTACTGAGGTAGAAACAATGATATGGCAATGAGCACCCCTTTCTCCTATCCAAGAGAATGGCAGGTTGCTTACCTATAACGGTTAATTTTGCACATGCACAGTTATGTCAGAATCTTCCTGAGTTTGTTTTACTATTAGACACCACCCCTCGGGCCACCGGCTAGCAGTTCCACCACTAAACTTCCCTCAGTTCCAAAGGACTACTTGGTGGGTTATGGTGGGTTTGAAGAATCTGACTACCTTCCAATTTGCTGAAAGCTCGAGGTTGTTGATGCGTATAAGTTTTTCATTTTATAACCATTGTGCATTTATTTGGCATCCCATCCCAACTTGCTGGCATCCATTGTGATCTGGACTGTGGGAGTCAATGAGTAGGAAGTATCTGTTTGCCATTAAGTTTGTTAGGTAGGTCCACCACCTCAGTTGTGATCGCAAGTGTCTGGGTATGCACAAGAGCTTTGACGTAGAGTCGGTTTGGTGGTTGAATTTGTGGAGAAACCCAGATCTACAGAGGCCTCAAGTGAAGTGTTGCCATTTGTATGATTGTCGGCAATGCCATGTGACCCAGTAGTTAGAATACGATTCGTGCCATGACCTGTCCTGCAACTATGATGTCTTTGTGTGTCTTTGTGATGATTTGTTACTGCTATTGTTACTTGTATTTTCCTGTGCAGGAAGAAAGCTGCTCCAATTGTGGAGTTCAGGTGTGCTCCAATGTCTTGGGAAGGAGGTTTGACTTTTGGTGATATAGTTGTAGATCTTTTTGAACAGAAAAAATGAATTCAACATTGAGGGAGGTTTGTTCCCTTACCTATCTGTAAGGATAGGTGGCAATGTCTTTCATTCTGAGGAAAGCAGCTACCGGTGCCATGCATTTTGTAAAAACTCAGGGTGTGGGAGAAAGGTGTACTCAGTGAAGGGCAGCAAAAATGTTCTCTACCATACAGTGGGTGGAGCCTACATCATGGGTAGAGCCTATGTCATGGGCGGAGCCTACGTCATGGGTGATCTAGTCATGCCTGCCATGTGGCCAGGTATACATCTGCAAACACAGGCAGCACTGGCTCTTTGGCTGTAAATGGAGATGAGCACTGCACCCTAGAGTCGGACATGACTGGCTTTTAGTAAGGGAGACCTTGACATAGGCTCTACCCATGATGTAGGCTCTGTAGATCTGGTTTCTCCACTCTTTGGCTGTAAATGGAGATGAGCACTGCACCCTAGAGTCGGACATGACTAGCTTTTAGTAAGGGAGACCTTGAACTACTTGCAGGGACAAAACCTGATGTCAAATTTGAATACCAACCAAGCATCTTCTGTTATTAGGTAAAGGTTGCCCTTGCTTGAAAGCTAGTTACCAACTCTAGGGTTCCGTGCTCATCTCAGTTTATAGCCAAAGAGCCAGTGGACTTGACTCACAAAAGCTCACATTAAAATAGAGCAGTTAGTCTTTAAGGTGCCACAATGTTTGTATTTTTGTTTTGTTTACTCTCCGATACGCTTACACAGAATAAAACTTTTTAAATGGTAGCTGTGTTATTCTGGGCAGGGCGGGGAGGTGGGTGTGGCCACCCAATTTCACTACCCACCCCCCAAAGGCCGCCCAATTTTGCTACCCCCTCTTGCTGGGGTGGGTGAGTTTGCGAACCTGTTGCTGCTCACCACTGGGTGTACTTGAAGATGTATAGTCCCAAAGAAAGGGAGGAATCTCCAATGGTCCTCTCGGATCATGATGTGAAAGTAAGCATTGGTGAGGTGATCAAGGTAAACCAGCATCCTTTGTACAGTAGATATAACCTACCTTGGAGTGCAACCATTCTGAATTTTTTGACATGGATGTATTGGTTGAGAGCCCTGAGGTTGATAATTGGGTGAAGGCTTCCATCTTTGGGTCTATAAAATATCTTGAGTAAAATCCCTTGTGGATTGTAGATGTGGGGACCAAATGGGTGACTCCTTTCTGGTAGAGTATGAGAATTTCTTCTGGTAGAGTGTATCAGGGTGGAATAAAAAGTTGGCAAGTTAGCAGTTCAGGACTTGAGTACTGCATGACAGAATGAGCTCCTATCTCTGTCCCAGCTTCTGTCAACCTAGCAGTTCAAAATCAAGAAATTGCAAGTAGATAAATAGGGACCACTTTGGTGGGAAAAGATCTTGGGAACATGTAGCCTCATTTGGGCATCCCTTGAGTAGAGTTCATCTAGCAAAAATCCTTTCAACCCAGAAAGCACCTTTATGTATGCTTCTGACATGATTTTTTTTAAAAAAAGAGAGAACCATGAAGTATCACAATGTTCTGTGACTGGCACACATTTGGTGCCTGGAAGTACCTAGAAAGAGCCATCTGGTATTGGTTTCCAGAGAAGGGTCTTAAGCTTCTCCCTGACACATAGCCTTCAAAGTGAAAACTGCAGGAACCTTGAGAAGACCTTAGGTGGTCTTCTAGGCTAGAAGAAGGACCTTCAAGCCTGAGAGCCAAGTTATGCCTATGTCTCCCCTAGGCTTCCTGCAAGTTACTTTGTTCTCTTAGTGCCTTCATTTTCCTTTAGTAGGAAATTCTGAATTGGATTGGGTGGGTGTCGAGCTAATATATTTTATCTGTCTCCAATAGGTGTGAAAAGGAGGAGACATTTCAAAATCTCATAACTTTCCCTTCTGAGCTGAATGCAAAGATTTCAGAAGTCTCTGATAGAAATAACTCTCTAGTTGGGCTGATGAAGCAATTAAAAGGTAAGGTAGAATACCTCCATGTGGATGGGTACTACCCACACTGTGGGTGTGATATGGTGGGAGTTGCCAGAAGGAAAGCCCTGCGTTGCACCCGAATTAGGACTACTTTATTTCAAAACTTGGGATTGCCGGGGCCAGCCAGAATTTCTGCTACTGGTTCTGGTGACCTGGTGGGAACCTGCTGATGCCCACCACTGCCTTCATGACTTAAAAAGAAATGGTCCAAAGTACTTCATTTAGCAACTCCAGTGATTCCCTGCCTCCATTGTGACAACTTTTTGTTGTTTTGTGAGGTTGTATTTTAATGATTTTTACTCTACTATTGCTGTTTTGATTGTAAGCCGTCCTGAGTCGCCTTGGCGGGTGGGTGGCTATAGATCTGAATGAATGAATAAACTTGCAAGAGAATGTTACTTAATAGGGATGATTGCAAAGTTTTACATTTAAAAGAAAAAGAAGCCACACATGCAGTTACAAGATGGTGGAGCTACGGCTCAGCGATAGGAATTGCAAGAAGGATCTTGGAGTTGTTTTAGATCTCAAATTGAATGTGAGAGATAGCCAAAAGAAAGAAAGAAAGAAAGGCCAATGCTAATATAGGCTGCATTAACAAAAGAATAGTCTCCAAGTCATGTGAAGTACAATTTCCTCTCTACTCTGCACTGGTTAGGCCTCATCTTGAGTCCTGTTTCCAGGTGGGTTGGATGGATGGACAGACAAACAAACAAATAGACATCTTCTTCTCCTTTTCTTTCATTCTTCTCAACAGCAAATGTCACTCTGGATCCAGATACAGCACATACTAGCCTTACCTTATCTGAGGATTGCAAAAGTGTGACTTGTGGAGACAAGCTTGAAGATTTGCTCAACAGTTCCTGGATTGCCTTATCTGAGGATCACAAAAGTGTGACTTCTGGAGACAAAACTCAAAATTTGCATGACAATCCTGAGAGATTCAGTGAATGTCATTATGTGCTGGGACGTGAGGGATTCACAGGAGAGAGACTTTACTGGGAGGTCACTGTGGGGAGTGAGGGAGATTGGGCTGTGGGGGTGGCCAGAAAGACCTTAAGGAGGAAAGGCTTTTTTGAGTTGAGTACAGAGGAAGGGATCTGGGCCATACAGAAATACGATATTTGGGGAGGGAGAAGTGAATACAGGGCCTCTAGCTATTCTGTCAAGGCTGTTCTTCCCCCGAGTGGGAACGTGAGGAGGGTCCGGGTGTCCCTGAGCTGTAAAGAGGGAGAAGTGGCCTTTCATGATGGAGATACAGGGACCCATCTCTACACTTTCTCTGGGGTCTCCTTCTCTGGGGAGACCCTCCTCCCTTTCTTTACTTTGCAGGGAAAAAATAATAAAAAAATGTGAAAATTCTTTATTAATATTTATTAAAATATATCTGAAATTATGCTATCATTTTCTTCATTTTTCTTTTGAGGAATATTTTTTGGAAAAATTACCCTCAGCTACACAGCTGTTTCAGTGATGATATATCCAGCTCCCATGTTCGAAGCCTCTTGCAGAGTCCATTAAGCATGGGGATGATAGAGGCACAAATGCTGATAAGCAGTATGAAGCCAGTGATGGTTAACCCTAGCACAAAAATGTGTTTCCAGGCACCAAAGTCAGACAACCAGCTAGTTACAATTTACCAGAGTGAAAAGCGCTTGTCTTCCTTAATTCCCTTTTCTAAGCTTTGGAAATCATGAATCAAATCCTCAACCTTCTGAGTGCTGTCTGAGAGATTGAAATAGCACATCCCTTTGAAATCTGAACATCCCCTATTATGGACCATTAACAGATAGTCTATAGTCATGCGATTTTTCAAAGTGGTTTTGCAAAGTCACTCCTCAAGGAAATCAACTGACTGACCTTGGAAGGACAATTACTGAAACTGAAGCCCCCAGTGGGAAGAGAGGACTCACTGGAGAAGGCCCTGATGCTGGGAAAGATCAAAGGCAAAAGGAGGGGGCGGCAGTGGATTAGATGTCATCATTGATGAAGTGGGCATAGATATGGATGGACTATGAAGAATTCTCCTGTGCGGGAGGAAAGCTGCTCCAGTTGTGGAGTTCAGGTGTGCTCCAATGTCTTGAGAAGGAGGTTGACTTTTGGTGATTTACTTGTAGACCAAGGCCTTTTGGAATGGAGAGAATGAAGACAATATTGAAGGAGGTTTGTTTCTTCAATATGGAAACCACAAGCCAATCATCTATGTAAAAATAAGTGGCAACACTGTTATGAGGAAAGCAGCTATTGGTGCCATGCATTTCATAAGAACTCTAGGTGCAGCGCATAGCCCAAATGGGAGAAGGGTGTACAGTACAATAGAACCCCGAATAACGTTATGACTTGGTTCCACAAGTCCCGTCGTTATCCGATTTTTAATGTTGTCCGATACATTGATCACACAATGTTAAAAAAAGCCCTGTTTCCCTGGAGGCTGCAGGAAGCCAGAACGTTGGGATTTGACGTCTCCCGACCTCCCTAGAGTCAATGCGCGCTAATTTTGAAGTTCCCCCACCCTCTTTTAGGCTGCAGCAAGCCAGAATGTCGGGATTCGAATCCTGACATTTTGCCTTGCTGCAGCCTCCAGGGAGGTGGGGGAACTTTGGAAACAGCTTGGATTGGGTCTGCCCACCTCCCTGGACCCGGCGGGGGGGTCAGAGACCCCAAAATTGGTAAAAAAAAAATTTGGTTTTTTTTACCAATTTTGGGGTTTCTGACTCCCCCCCCCCCCGCTGGGTCCAGGAAGGTGTGGAGACCCGATCCAAGCTGTTTCTAGGCTTCCCCGACGTCCTGAGCCAGTGCAGCAAGCCAGAATGTCGGGATTCGAACCCTGACATTCTGGCTTGCTGCACTGGCTCAGGACGTCGGGGAAGCCCAGAAACAGCTTGGATTGTGTCCCCTGCCTGCTCCAGAGAGATCAGAGGACCCGATCTACAGCTGCAGGGTGGCTGGGGAAGCTGACGGGGACTCCCTGTCGGCTTCCCTAGCCACCCGCCCTTGCCTCCGCAGCTGTGGGGTGGCTGGGTAAGCCGACGGGGGAGCCCCCCATCAGCTTTCCAGCCTCCCCACCCCTGCCTCCGTAGCTGCAGGGTGGCTGGGAAGCTGAACGGAGAACCCCGTTCAGCTTTCCACCCACCCTGCTACTAAGAACGACTGTATCGTATAACGTTAAAATCGCGTTATTCGATACAAGATTTTTCCGAAAATCTTGTAACGTTATGCGGTTTTAGCGCTATATGATACTCGCGTTATACGGGGTATTACTGTACTTGAAGTGGTATGGTCCCAGAGAAATGGAAGAATCTGTGATAGTCATCTTGGGTAGCGATATGAAAGTAAGCATTGGTGAGGGCTATCGAGGTGAACCAGCATCCTTTGTAGAGTAAATGTAATGTGTCTTGGAGTGTAACCATTCTGAATTTTTTGACATGGATGTATTTGTTCAGAGCCCTGAAGTTGATAATTGGGTGAAGGCCTCCATCTTTCTTTGGATTCATGAGTAAAATCCCCTGTGGATCATAGATGTGGTGATTGAATGGGTGGCTCCATTCTGGTAGAGTGAGAATTTATTCTCATTGAGTAGATGACGGTGGAGTAAAAGGTCAGCAAGTCGGAATGAGTGCCTGTCTCTATCCCAGCTTCTGTCAACCTAGCATTTCGAAAGTAAGAAATTGCAAGTAGATTAATAGGGGCCACCTTGTTGGGAAAAGATCTTGAGGACATTAAATGAGCCTCAATTGGTCATCCCTTGAGCAGAGTTCCTCCAGCAAAAAATTCTTTCAACCTAGAAAGCAATTTTGTATTTGTTTTTGACACAATTTTTTTAAGGAACAGAACAAAGAAGCATCATTGTGTTCTATGACTGGCCCCCATTTGGTGCCTGGAAGTACCTAGAAAGAACCATCTGGTGTTGGTTCCCAGTGAAGGGCCTTAAGCAATCTCCCTGACACAATGCCATCAAAGTGAAAACTCCAGGAACCTTGAGAGGTCCTTAGGCAGTCATCTATGCTAGAAGAAGGATTTGGAAGCCTGAGAACCAAGTATATTTGAGAGTAAATAAAATAGAACAAGAAATAAAAATACAGAACACGTTGTGGCACATTAAAGAGTAATGCCTATATTTAACTGTGAGCTAGTCTTTAAAGTGCCACAACATTTTTTTCTTTTTGTTCTGTTTTATTTACTCTGATATCCTTGCCTACACTAACATGGCTACCACTTCAAACATGACAGTCAAGCGATGCCTTTGCCTCTAGGCTTTCTGGCAATTTCTTCTCAGTCCCTTTATTTTCCTTCAGTAGGAAATTCTGAATTGAATGGGGAGGGGGGGTATCGAGCTAATTATTTTTTCGTCTCCAATAGGTATGAGAAGGAGACATTTCAGAATCTCATAACTTTCCCTTCTGAGCTGAATGTGAAGATTTCAGAAGTCTGTGATAGAAATAACTTTCTAGTTGGGGTGATGAAGTAATTAAAAGGTAAGGTAGAATACCTCCATGTGGTTAGATTTGTTCCCTCCAGCATGTACTAATCTTTATGGCTTAAAAAGCAGTGGTCTAAAATACTTCATTTAGCAACCAATGCCAGGGCTTTCCTTCCCTGCTTCCATTGTGACAACTTACTAGAGAATGATATTCAACAGGGGTGAGTGCAAAGTTTTACATTTAACAAAAAGGAACCACACATGCAGTTGCAAGATGGTGGAGCTGCGGCTCAGCGATAGGAATTGCAAGAAGGATCTTGGAGTTTTAGATCTCAAATTGAATGCGAGAGATAGCCAAAAGAAAGAAAGAAAGGCCAGTGCTATTATTGGCTGCATTAACAAAATAATAGTCTCCAAGCCACATGAAGTACAATTTCCTCTCTACTCAGCACTGGTTAGGCCTCATCTTGAGTCCTGTTTCCAGTTTTGTACATTGCTCTTTAAGGACACAAAGAGACTGGATCTGGTTCATAAGAGGGCAATAAGGATAATCAGAGGACTGGAAACCAAACTCTAGATGGAAAGATGGAGGGGATTGGGAACGTTTAGCATTGAGAGAGAGAAAGGCGAGATATAATTCCATTCCGCTTGAAAGGTTGTCACACAGGAAAAAGCAGCTTCTGCCCAAGGACCATTATCTTCTCTCTGCCCATATGAAGTAAATAATGTCAGCTGTTCAATTTCAGGGACTCACCCAAGTAAATCGGTGAGAAAAAACACTGAAGCTGGAATTCATAAATTTATAAAAGTACAAACCTTCTGAAGGAGAGACCATTGGGTTGAAGAAAAGAAAAGTCCTGCTACATCAAAATTCTAAAATTTGTTCAGGTTGTTAAGTATTCCATCATTTTTGTTTAATTCTGTGTTATGAACTGTGTACACGAGGCTGTGCTGGTTGCTCTTTCACTCTCTTTTCTTTCACAGATACAATAGAACCCCGAATAACGTTATGACTTGGTTCCACAAGTCCCGTCGTTACCCGATTTTTAACGTTGTGCGATACATTGATCACACAATGTTTAAAAAAGCCCTGTTTCCCTGGAGGCTGCAGGAAGCCAGAACGTCGGGATTTGAATCCTGACATTTTGGCTTGCTGCAGCCTCCAGGGAGGTGGGGGAACTTTGGAAACAGCTTGGATCGGGTCTCCCCACCTCCCTGGACCTGGCAGGGGGTCAGAGACCCCAAAATTGGTTTTAAAAAAGAGTCCTTTTTTTACCAATTTTGGGGTCTCTGACCCCCCCCCAACCAGGTCCAGGGAGGTGGGCAGACCCAACCCAAGCTGTTTCTGGGCTTCCCCGACGTCCTGAGCCAGTGCAGCAATCCAGAATGTCAGGATTCGAATCCTGACATTTTGCCTTGCTGCAGCCTCCAGGGAGGTGGGGGAACTTTGGAAACGGACTTTTTTTTACCAATTTTGGGGATTCTGACCCCCCGCTGGGTCCAGGGATGTGGGCAGACCCGATCCAAGCTGTTTCTGGGCTTGCCCGATGTCCTCAACCAGTGCAGCAAGCCAGAATGTCGGGATTCGAACCCTGACATTCTGGCTTGCTGCACTGGCTGAGGACGTCGGGGAAGCCCAGAAACAGCTTGGATCGTGTCCCCTGCCTGCTCCAGAGAGATCAGAGGACCCGATCTACAGCTGCAGGGTGGCTGGGGAAGCTGACGGGGACTCCCTGTCGGCTTCCCTAGCCACCCGCCCTTCCCTCCGCAGCTGTGGGGTGGCTGGGTAAGCCGACGGGGGAGCCCCCCGTCAGCTTTCCAGCCTCCCCACCCCTGCCTCCGTAGCTGCAGGGTGGCTGAGAAACTGAACGGAGAACCCCGTTCAGCTTTCCACCCACCCTGCTACTAAGAACGACTGTATCGTATAATGTTAAAATCGCATTATTCGATACAAGATTTTTCCGAAAATCTTGTAACGTTATGCGGTTTTAGCGCTATATGATACTCGCGTTATACGGGGTATTACTGTAGTTTGTGTTTTCAACCCCTCCATCAAAAAGGTATGTTTTTGGTGGCTGACTTGTTTGAAGTTTTTTGCATATGCAAGCAATCGAATACAATTGTTTCTCTCATCTAGAGTAGATCCCACAGATCAGTTGCTCATTCCTTCTGAGCCTGTCATCCAGAGAGAGTTTCCTCCTGGGCAGTCCTGTTTGTTGTTCAGCACAATGGCTGCTTCAAGCAATCCAACTTTGGGCCCAAACTCAGAAAGCAGTGTGGTGATAATATATTGTAGCACTTTAAAATTTGAAAATTCTGTTTCTGTGGAACTTACCCTGCAAAGAATAGCAGGTTGACTGTGGTATCTTGGAGCACACAGGTACTCAGACAGAATATTGGCAAAAGGCAATGGTGACAATACTTTTTGGCACCATGATGATACTGTATATACTCAAGTATAAGTCTAGTTTTTTAGCCTCCATAATAAGGACCAAAAAGGGGACTCGACTTATACTTGGGTCAACAACCCCGAGGGGCACAAAATCAGATGTTGCAAATTCAAACATACAGTTTTAAAAAGCACTAACACAACCATAGCAGCTCAAAAACATTCCCACATAAATGTCTAAATTAATTAACTTTACCGTATTTGCATGTATTTTAATTATTGAAATTGACTAGCAGCTGCTGCATTTTCCACCCCTGACTTATACTCAGGTCAGTCTATTTTCCTAGTTTTAGAGGTCCAAATTAGGTACCTCAACTTATATTCGGGATGACTTATAGTTGAGTATATATGGTAAATTTATTAACAATTATTAATTTCATTTATGTGGGTCCCTCTGCACTGAGTCTTTGTGCTCCTTTTCAGTTTAATTAAGACCTGAGGTGTTTCTTCTGCTTTTTAAAATATCAGCCTTCTCATTTCCCACTTCCACCCTATCTGAGTGGGATGGAGGGTCAGATGCACCCCATGGAGAGAGAGAGAGAGAGAGAGAGAGAGAGAGTTAAACCCCAGGTTACGATGGTGGAGGTCTGTTCCAACAGCCTCCATCATAACCCAAAAAAATTGTAAACTGAAGCATCCATAGCAGTAATGTTGCATGAAATTCAGCCTCCTGGGGCTGAAGCCAAATTTGTTGCCCCCTGATGGATGCTGGTGCCGACTCCCGCTAGGGCTTCTGGGAACTGTAGTCCAAGAACACATAGCTGAAAAAGCGCCGCCTGGGGCCGCCCCCTGTCCCCCTCCTTGTGACACCACTGATCCATAGGGATGCATTGAAAAGTTGAAAAGCAGTCCTGAATTGATTGTTGTAAACAGGGTGGTGGTGGTGGTGGTGGTGGTGGTGGTGTTACATTAAAAATTTGTAAATCAGGATGGCATTTCCATAGGATTTTCCACTGTAAACCGCAGCAAACTTAAACCGAGGTGATTGTGCCCTGGGTTTTACTGCATTTATTTAATGAAATGGCATTAAAATGGCTGCTTGTGCAGAGCTGCTGTGGTGTGTTAATGATACAGTCATGGGCTATTTCTTCTCTCACCTCCTCCTTCTCTCTTTCTCTTCTGCTCCTTTTCTCTCAAAAGCAAATGTCACTCTGGATCCAGACATAGCACAACCTTGCCTCATCCTGTCTCAGGATTGCAAAAGTGTGAAATATGGATTGCCCAGCAATCCAGAGAGATTCAAAGTGTTTTCTTAAGTGCTGGGATGTGAGGGATTCACAGAAGGGAGGCATTCCAGGGGGGGGGGTCACTGAGGGAAAAGAGGGATATTGGGCTGTAGGAATGTCCATAAAGAGGAAGGGTACTCTGAGTACTAAGGAAGGGATCTGGGTCGTGTGGAAACAGGCATGAACAGAAGTGAATGCTGGGCTTATTCTGACCTTCCTGTCACGGTTGTTCTTCCCCTGAGTAGGAACCTGAGGAGGATCCGGGTGTCCCTGAACTACCGTATGGATACCTTCTTCCTTTTCTTTTTTGTGTATCGAAAGACCTCACAATCCCACCTTAAGTGGCCTAATCAGCCTTTGAAGGAAATCAGCCCTTAATTGGTCAAATGGTTCTCCTTTTCCTTCTGCCAGTCCTTTCCCCAAGAGAGGCTGCTGGCCACTGATCCTCCCCAGAACAAAGTAAAAGAAGGTGGAGGTGTTTTTCTCTCCCTCCCTTTTCCAAAATCCATTTTCTCTTCTTTCTTTTTTTTAAACTGAAGATAATTCTTAAAGAGACAGTTGCCCCTTTCCTGCAGGTCAGAATCCTTCCTTTGGTGTTTTTACAAAAGGCTTCCTCCACAGTTCTCTTTTCTTTTGTCATTCTGGGGTCTTCTTTTCCTCTACCAAAGCCCCACAAGACCTGAACACTTGCTCTGCTAAGAAGATACACTGTCCCCCCTTTCCCAAAAATAAATCAAAACTCTTTCAATACACAATCAATTCATGTACCATACTATTCTTTTGCTGCACAAACTGTTCTTTTCATTCAGTCAAGTGGGGCTGCAGGTGGCTCAGTGGTTAAGAATATTTACCGGTATTTATTTATAATTCACATTTATGTAGCCGCCCATTCTCTGTGGTGACTCAGGGCAGCTTGCAAATTAGTGAAACAAATAACAGTAAAATAACAATAGAGGGGGGGGGGACACAAAATAGTCGCACAGCAAAGTCCCTGCCAAACAGCCATCCGCCCACACAGCCAGGGTGGTGTCTTTGGCTGCCCACACAGCCGGGGCAGCATCTTCAGCCATCTGCTCCACTGGAGTGGCGCTTTATCTCCCCCCCCCCCGGACAGCTGGTGGGAGTCTGGGGTAGGTGGTAGCGTCCTTAGCCTCCCGCAAAGCCAGGGTGGCATCTTCGTCCTTGTTATCTGGAAGGCTGGCCAGTCAGCAGTTTGAGACCTGGGTATCTCCAAACTTGACTATTGCAATGCGCTCTACATGGGGCTGCCCTTGTTGACCATTCAGAGGCTGCAACTGGTCCAGAATGTGGCTGCTTGGGTGGTGATGGGATGCGGGTGTTATGCCTCACCACTCAGGAGCTGCACTGGTTGCCAGTGTGCCTCCGGGTGCAATTCAAGGTGCTGGTAATTACCTTTAAAGCCCTACATGGTAGTGGGACAGGATTTAATTTAATTTATCGATTTATAGGCCACCCAATCAGGGAGACCCAACTCAGGGCGGCTTACAGTACACAGGTACATGTATAGATAATAATACAAGTAGTAATACAAATAGACAATACAATACACAATAATGCAAATAATAATGCAAATACACAATATAGTCAGTACAGCACAAAAAAATTATACAATATTCAATACCACAACCTACAATAAAATATAATCCACCCTAAAACATAACAGTGCTAGAGAATAGAATGCCACACATTAAAAAGAAAAAAATGTGGCAGTATAATCAATACAATGTAGAAATTCAGTGAAGCAATACAAAATATCAGTACCATCAAATAACACAATATACACAGAGGAAGGGAAAAGAAACCTAGCAAGAACCCAGACTTGTCCACTTCCGAGGGAAAAGTCCAGTGGCAGCGGCGAGGGCATCCGGAGATCTTACAGCCGGCCCCAGCCCCGCATCACTCCAAGAACATCTGTCTGTCCCACCAGAGACCACATCACTCCAAGAGCACCTGTTCCTCCTACCAGAGCGGATTGGAGAGGCTCTCTAGTTGTTCCATTGGCCAGTGAGGCGCATCTCTCCAGCACTAGAAGGAGGGTCGTCTCTGTGTCTGCTCTGGTCCTATGTAACCTCCTGCCAATTGAGTTGCATCTCCAGACAGAGCTGCTGTCCTTCAGAAATGGCGTAAAGACTTGCCTGGCGGGGCAGGTGTAGAGTACTAGTAAACCCCAACCCGCTGGCTGATTCGATAATTACCCCCCCCCCTCAATTCTTTTAAATTCTTTTAAATCTTTTAATCTGTTAAATTGTTATCGGATAGTTCAGGGTTTTGTTGAATTTTATTATTGGGATTATTGTGGGTTTTTTTGATATTTTGTTTTGCGATATGTTAGCCGCCCTGAGTCGCTCTGCGAGTAGGATGGCATACAAGTGTGAATGAAAGAAAGAATAAAAATTGATGGACTGAGCGCCCATCTATGTCCCGGCTCCTGCCAACATAACAGTTCAAAAGCAAGAAATTGCAAGTACTTTAGATAAATAGGGACCACTTTGGTGGATAAAGATCTTGGGGACAAGAAAACAGCCTCCTTGAATGGAGTTTCTCCAGCAAAAATACTTTCAACCCAGGAGCTGGGACAAAGATGGGTGCTCATTCTGTCATGCAGTGCTCAGGTTTTGAACTACTGACCTTCGCCTCCCAGTCAGCAACTTAACCACTTGAGCCACTGCAGTCCTCATTAAAGGTAGATCCACCTTAATCTCCTTCATCTCGTAGAAGGGAAGCCTAAGAATGCATATCAAAGGGGGCATATACCAAAAGCAAAGGGCAAAAGTAAAGACTGTTTCCTTGTTCTGTCAATGTCTAGGAAAGTGTCTTTAAGCTGCCTTTTGACATGAAGCAAATATCAGCATTTCCCTTTAACAGCCTATAATTGAATGTTATGATTGTAAATTGGGATCTCTGCTCTCAAGTTTTTGTTGAAAGAACACATTGCTGTATTTTTATCTTCAACTTGAATAAATTGTCTTTGGTTTAGTAAACATGTTAAATTTTGAAATTCACCCTTTAGTTTAAGGTATATTCTTTTATTTTTAAATAAAGTTCTTTGAACCTTTTAGTTTCCCTTGAATTAACCCCTGAAATAGTCATCACACATTCCATGTTCCCCAGAGCACAGACCTTGATGGCAGACAATGCCTGCATCAATGAACACCCAAGTCCTGGTCATATTTTAGTCTAACGTCAATAAAGATTCCCTTTGTCCCCCCAAACACTGGATCTTCTTCAAAGGTCTACACTGTAAATTTAAGCATCACAATACACTCAAATGGAGCCTGGAAATTAGTGGAATTTGACCAGGTGGGCAACCCTGGAGTCACTTTTGGTGTTAATCTCACTCCAGGAAATAAACTATTCTGCTGGCCAATGCAATTGTTTAAACTTGAAGCTTAGCTCTTTTGCTCAAAGATGAAGTGTGATTCCCTTTTAAAACAGGAATGTATAGGGAACATCTAGGGACAAATTTCTGCTTGTATTTGACTATGATATGAATAGTGGATTTTATGTCTCCTCAGTCCAAGGAACAGTTAAATGGAATATTATAACTAAATGACAGCTCTGATATTAAAGCAATGCAGATACGTGAAAAGAGGAAAAACACCCTGTGCTCTCAGGGAATGCTTATCAAACCAGTTTTTCCAGCCATCAGCCTTCCTACCAGATGCGGACCTATTGTTGTAGAAATGGAGCTGGCAGATGTGTGTGCAAGAGATCATGAAGCCAATATTTACAATCTATGAAGGCTGTAAAAATTTTAATGAGTTAGTTAGTCAATTGGGGCCCTAAAAGATTATAAAACTGAACTCTGAGGCCAGTATACCACCTGATTCCTGGCTTTTCCATCTGCCTAGGATTAGGTCAAAAAGCCAGATTTCTTACCTGGTTGAAAATGAGGCCCTCCAAGGGGGGACAGGGGAACATCTGTATTAATTGTTGTTTTATTATTTGATTTTCAAGTAAACTTCTTTAATTGGTATCAAACAATTGGTCTATGTCTCATTTTTAAAGCTTCTGCCCGTGAAATGGTTCTTTAATTTAAAAACAAAATGATTTCTCACTCCTTGGCCTGGATGCCTGTAGCTCTAAGGCATGGAATCTGAAATTCAGGTAACACCACCAAATGAGAAGAGAGGACTCAACTGGAGAAGGCCCGGATGCTGAGAAAGATCGAAGGCAGAAGGAGAAGGCAGGCGACACAGGATGGCATCATTGATGAACTGGGCGTAGATATGGGTAGACTATGAAGAATGGTGGATGACAGAGGATGTCAGAGCTGTTGTCAATGGGGTCCCAAAAGACTGGACTCAACTGTGTGACTGAACAACAAGAAAAGGAAATTTAAGGGAAGTGTCTGAGTATCACAACAGGTGTATGCAGATTAGGTCCTTTTGTTTGATAATTGGTACTTAAACACTGGAGTTATTTGAAGTCAGACATCACAAACTTGAAAATACTCCTCTGCTCTTATCTCAGTAATTATTGACTACCTAATATCTCTTCCTTTGCCATATCTGAATCCAAATATTGGCAGTCTTCATTACGATCAGCCATGAAGACTGTCCTGAGAATATAATGCAGTGGCCTTTAGTCTGCCTTCTGCATTGCAGCATGACACCCATAGAACCACTGATCCAGCTCCACAAGTCATTTTCTGGTCCTGAGCCCTTTTGGGATGCAAAGCCCTCCTCAGACTGAGGCCAGTATTGTTATTTTCTTTTATTTTAAATAAAGAAGGTCTTTATACATTTTATTGTCCCTTGCTCTAATAATCAGGCACCTGTTTGCACTAAGCACTACACATTCCAGGTTTATGGTCCTTTTGTTTTGTGTTAATGGTGGACCAGATAGGATGGATGTTATCAAGGAAACTTCTAGGCAGTTCCCTCAGGCCGTGAAGTGGTCAGGGATTATGCTTAATTGCTTTCTAGGTGAAAAGTCGCAGTGTCCTTGAGATGTCCAGTCAATCATCCCTTTTGAAAGGAAACACCTTTGAATACTGTCCTACTTTGAAAATATAGAACAGAACATGTTAACATCATTTTAAAACAATTATAATGATTTTTGAAACATTTTATTGTAAGCATTAATTAATAATCGATCGAAGATTATCAATTGATTAATTTCGCTATGCCTTTGGTCAGGCATGGTTCAGAAAGCCTGAAAACTGACTTTTCACCCAGACCGCTAATACTTAAACATCAATTTAAAGTTAATTTCCTTCTTTTTCTGCAACTACAGCTTTGACAGGAGAAAGAGCAGGGAAGAGACCCATTTTTAAAACAACTGCGCTTTTAAACTCATAAACCAATCAAGTATGATCAGTTTTTTTTAATCCTACTCTCAGGGAGACCTTTCTGGATAGGTTCTGTTATTAGCCCAGCTGCTAGTCCACCGATCTTGAGGTCCGTCCAAGCTCTGGGAATGAAGATATTATTTTTGGCCATTATTTTAGACTTTAGTTCAGCAAGCAAAGTGTTAATTTCTCCGGTATGGCCCCTTCGCTACCCTTTCCCCTGCTCTCTGATGTTTTTCTAAAAAAAATTCTACGCTGCTCTCGAGGAATCCCTAGAAAGCCTTCACTTTCCCTCTGGTTCCTGTGTAGATGATTGAATCATTTTGGCTAGCTACTTTTTTTTTGCAAGCTTGTTATATTGATATGGCTGGCTTTGAAGTACCCTATCTGGGTTCCCATTCATTAAAATAAAAGAAACCTCTCTCAATGAAGCCCCGTTTACCTAGCTCTGCTTTTTTTTCCATTGACAGCGCATGAGGCATACGATGGGAGCCCGGATCTTTCCTGTTTTGGTTCGAGGCTGTTTAGAATTTAAAGGGGAAACTTTATAAAGGTAATTGGACCAGATTGTCTCTTTGTAACTATTGTTCTGCAAAGTGTTCTGGATGAGTGTGTGTCAGTGTGGTGCTTGTGCATAACGTAAGCCTATCTGTATTGTGGATGGCAAAATAAAATAATGAGAACCTTTCAGTTTCACCTGAAATAATCATCACACAACAGAATGCATTGAACATTACAGATTCCATGTACCCCAGAGCACTGTTCCTGCACATATTTTAGTAGTCTAACATCAACAAAGATTCCCCTTTGTCCCCCACCCCCCCAAACATTGGATCTTCCTCAATGGTCTACATTATAATCTTAAACTTCATACAATACACTCAATTGGAGCCTGGAAATTAGTGGACTTTGACTGGGGGTGTGTGATCCTGGAGTCACCTTTGATATGTTAATCTCACCTCAGGAAAGAAACTAATTGTTTATCTATCCTGCTGGCCAATGCAATTGTTTAAGCTTGAGGCTTTTAGACCCCCTGCTCAAAGATGAAGTTTGATTCCCTTTTAGGATAGGAATATCTCTGATAAGATAGCTCTGGTATTAAAGCAGTGCAGATATGTGAAAAGAGGGAAAACACCCTGTGTCCTCAGGAAATGCTTATCGAACCAGTTTTTCCAGCCATCAGCCATCCTACAAGATGGACCTATTGTTGTGGAAATGGAGCTGGCAAAGGAAATTGTCCATTTGCAAGAAATCAAGAAGCCAATATTTACAATCTCTGAAGGCTGGGATGTTTAATATAAAGAGGGTGATTGTACCTGTAAAAACATTGTGTTGTTTTGTGTTACTGATCTGCCATAATCTGTGTACTATCTTAATTGAATAGCCATGAGCTTCCTTTCTTTGTCTACTGAAACTGTAAAAATTTAATTGAGTTAGTTAGTCAGTTAGGGCCCTGAAAGATTATAAAACTGAATTATGAAGTCAGTATACCGCCTCATTCCTGGCTTTTTCCATCTGCCTAGAGTTAAGTAAAAAAGAAAGGTCTCTTGCCTGTTTGAAAATGGTGCCATGGGGGGGGGGGGGGAGAGAAACACCTATATTAATTATTTGATTTTTCAAGTAAACTTCTTTAATTTGTATCAAACAATTGGTCTATGGCTCATTTTTAAAGCTTCTGCCTGTTAAATGATTCTTTAATGTTAAAAACAAAATGATTTCTCACTCCTTGGCCTGGATGCCTGCAGCTCTAAGGCATAGAGTCTGAAATTCAGGTAACAGAATGGACCAATGATGTTTGTGGAAGCCTCCTTCTGCGCCATTTGAATGCACATATAAGCTGGCATCCCCCATTTTCTGGTGCAGAACCCCTTTCCTTTCTGGTTCTGCTCTGTGTTTGCAATTTCTCACAGCATAAAGGCCTTGTGTTATGGGATGGTTTATTTGCCTCACAGTTCTTCCTTTTTTTATCCAATGTTTTACTGCTTGAAATCTTCCTTTTCTCTCTTTATCCTTATCTTCTCCAGTCTCATTTTATCCCCTGCCAGAGAAATCTGTGCTAAAATAAATTTATTTTAATTGTTACTGCAAAATGTTCTCCTGATGTCTGCTTAAATATGTATGCTCCAGGGTGCTGGCACCTCCATCATGGTGTCTCAACCCTTGTTAAATTGCACTCAAATCAACATAAGTGCGACTAAGATTAGGCCTCACATAACACAGTTAATTGGGGGGGGGCTCCTTGTCAGGGGCACCCCCAGAAATTAAGGTAACAGTATTGAAGCTGCTGCCCTCCATCAAGATGGACTCAGGTAGGGTTTAATCCGCTTAGAGACCATCACCCTTCCCCCGGTCTTCAGCACCCCAGGCCATTAGTCCTCAGGGTTGTCGGACATTGAGTTGCTGGCAGTATGATCTACTCCTGAGATTCTCAACCTGCAGTCCCTGGCGCCATTTAATGTGGGGGCCCCACTGCCTCCACCACACTAAGATGTGCCATGTGCTAGAGGAAGGGCAAATGGCTGTCTAGCCCCTGAAAATGTTTGAGGGAGCATGACTCAGCCCCTGGCTTTAAAATGTTGAGAACTCCTGGTCTACTCTATTACCATAGTAGCAGGATGACTTGGCCAAACAGGGTATCTCTATCAGGCCTAAATCTCTCCTTATTCTTGCTGTCGCCTCTTTTCTAAGAGCAAAATGATGAGTCCCAGTCATTATGTCAACCAGCCACAAAACAGTCATTTGGATTTACTGGGAACTCGTTTTGTTCCACCTCTGTGCAAGGGAAGAGTTTCCTTGTTAAAGAACAAGTTGCTTTCATAGGATGTTCTACAGTAATACCTTGCATAACAGACATCTTGCTTAGAGAGTAACTTGCTTAATGAGCAGGATTTTCCCCAAAAGGTCTGCCTTGTTGAAGGGAGAAAAACTCGCTTAATAAGAACAGTTCTCTTGCCTGCGTTGGCGAATCAGCAGTGGCAGTGTGTTTAGGAACAAGACTCATCTCCCTGTTCTGATTCCCAAACCAGCGCTGTTAGCAAGATGGATTCGCCTGCCCACCCTGCTCAAGCAACATGCCTTTGATGTTAGGCAGGCCAAATCCCTTGCTGTTAGGTTTGCCTTCCTTGTTAGGCAGGGCGAATCTCTCGCTGTTAGGTTTGTCTTTGGCTGGAGAAGCCCTTTCCCCTTGGCAAGGCACTTCTCTGGCCAAAGGCAAACCAGGGCTGTTAGTAAAATGGATTTGCCTGCCCACCTTGCTCAACCCCATGGACTATCATGCACCAGGCACCCCTTCAGTGATCTGCAAATAGTGGCTCTCCAGGTGTTTTGGACTTCAATTCCCAGAAGCCCAAGTCAGCACTACTGTTGATCGAGGCTTCTGGGAATTGAAGTCCAAAACACCTGGAGAGCCACTATTTGCAGACCAAGGTGACCATCCTCCTCAACCCGCCCAGTTTTGATCCCATTCCATCAACAATACCATCTAGCCATCTCATTCTCTGCTGCCCCCTTCTTTTACCCTCAACATTTCCCAGCTTCAAGGCGTTCTCAAGTGAATCCTCTCTTCTCATTTGATGACCAAATACTGTACTTTACTTTAGCTTCATCTTACAGAGACTAAAATCTTCCTAGCTAGGGTTCATTAACAAGATTACAAAAGGGGTCCTCAAGAAAGATAGAACAAAGACAAATAAATCATAGGAGAATAAATGCTTGTGTAGATTAAAATACACTAATACCACAGATAACGCTAAAACTTGGTTCCACAAGTTTTAGCGTTGTCCAATTTTTAACGTTATGTGATACATTGATTTATTGCACATTTTTAAAAAAGATGGCTTCCTTTGGGGAAAGCAAGGGGCGAGTCCGCCTGTCCGTTTTCGCCTATAACAAGCCAGGGACTACAGTGTCTGATCCCCAGTTTGGTTTGGGGAAAAGTGGGTGCACATGCCCACGCGCATTCCCCTAAACCAAGCCAGGGATCAGATGCTGTGATTCCCAGCTTGGTTTAGGGAAACCATTCAGACCCTCCATTTCCTTGGGGTGAGAGCCCACGCGCACGATCTCACCCCAAGGAAATGGGCAGTCTGAGTGTCGGGCCAGCGGTTTCCTTGGGGTGAGAGCCTGCACGCACACTTTCACCCCAAGGAAGCCACCCGCCCAAGCCTCAGTCAAACCTGTAGGTTTGGTCTCCACCTGGGAAGATGCTTCCCAGGCAGAGAAAAGCCCAGTGGGATTGAGGATGAGATCTCCTTCAGTAATGTATCTTTGCTTTTGCAAGGGTACATTACCGGCAGAGATCTTGGCCTCAATCTCACTGGGCTGTTCTCTGCCTGGGAAGCACCTTCCCAGGCTGAGAACACCCACACTTGATCGCCGCTGCTACACTGCTGCTTGATTGCTCACTGGGATCAAGCTTTGCTTGCGGAGAAAATGTGAGTGATCACGCTTTGCTTGCGCGGGGGGGGGGGGGGGGAGGTGCATTCCCTCCCCAACCAAAGCTTGATCCCAGCGAACAATCCTTCCCTGCCTAAGCAAAGCAGTGATTGCTCGCTGTGGTGGGCAGCTGTGGCGTGTTTGGGAAACTGAACGGGGAACCCCTGGTCAGCCGCCCAGCCACACCACCGCTGCGAGCTTCGTAGTGCCAGTTTGGTTGGGAGAACGGGAGCACCCGATCTCCCCCCAACCAAACCGGTGGTCTAAGCCTCCGTAGATCTCTGCCCCAAAGATGATAGGGCAGGTCTATAGCCCTGCGGGCTTTGGGGCAGAGATCAACGTCAGGAAATTTAAAGTAAACATTTGCATCAAGTTTCCTGCCTCATAGGTTTGAATGGAGATTTTTCTTGGTGGAAATATTTATTAAAAATAAATCAAATAAAATGATTATCCAGGTTCATGTACACTCGGGGTGTATTGAGTGTGTCACGTATGTATGCTTGTGCGAACATAAGCCTAGTGGTCTGAGGTGGAACTACAGGAATAAATAAAATTAAAACACCTTTATTAAAAATAAAACATTTTGTTGTTGTTCAGTCGCACAGTCGATTCCGACCCTTTGCAACCCCATAGACCACTGTCCGCCAGGCACTTTTGTCCTCCACCATCCCCCTCAACTCGCTCAGCTCTGTGCCCATTGCGTCTACAATACCATCTAGGCATCTTATTTTTGGTCGCCCCCTTCTTCTTTTGCTCTCCACCTTTCCCAGCATCAAGGCTTTCTCAAGTGAATCTTCTCTTCTCATTTGATGTCCAAAGTACTTTAGCTTCATCTTTACTATTTGACCATAATAAACATAAAACTAAAAGTGGAAATCCGGAATTCTGGTATCAAGCAAGAGTTTCACCCACATGGCTCTCTAAAACTGGGAATCACACTTAAAGCTATGCCACTGACAGAAATCTCTGAAGGCTGTAGGCCTGTGATTCCCAACCTGGGACACATATCCCATGGATATTTTAATTTTATTTTTAAGGGGGGGGGGCATTTTGAGAATGAGTGATTTGTTTTTAGTGATTTCTTCCTCAGTATGGTATCATTTTGTTTTTAATATTAAAGAACCTTTTTACAGGCAGAAGCTTTTAAAAATGAGCCACAGACAAATTGTTGATACAAATTAAAGAAGTTTGCTTATAAATCATATAAGAAAACCATAATACAGACGTTTGCCCCCCTGAACCGGCGCCATTTCAAAAAGGCCAAGGATCTGTGTCTTGACTTAACCCTATGCTGATGGAAATTGCCAGGAAATCAGGTAGGTACTGACTTCAGAGTTCAGTTTTTATAATGAATCCATGTTGGGGAAGAGGTAGTAGGGAATGGAGTTTGTCAAAGATAGCACACAAATAAATTGTGTGAAAGGCCTCAGGGTGGTGGCCCAGGATGATGGAATTTTGCTCTTTAGGTTTACAAAAGCCTTATCTGCTCTTGCTGTTCCCTCCCCCTCCTTATCTCGTTATCATGATGAGTACTGTAAAGAGTACTGTAATCCAAAGAAAAAGAAATACCCACTCTCTGAACCTAGCCAGGCAGTTTCCTGGTGGCATTTGAAATGGCTGCAACTCCTCTCCAGGGTCTCTGCGAGGAATCCACGTGCTCCATCTGCCTGGAGTTTTTCCACGATCCAGTCACCACTGCATGTGGGCACAATTTCTGCCGAGCCTGCCTGACCCAATATTGGGAAAGTTCTGGGACAGAAGAAATTTCCTGCCCTGAATGCAGAGGGAAAGTCGGAAAGAAGCTCCTCACGAACTGGAAGCTGGCAAACGTTGTGGAGTTGACCAGGGAGCTCCTCCAGCAGGAGAAAAAGAGCCCCCAGAGAAAGTGGGGAGTCTGTGCGAGACACCAGGAGCCCCTGAAACTTTTCTGTATGGATGATGAAACCTCCATCTGCCTGGTTTGTGACAGGTCCAAAAAGCACCGAGATCACCAGGTGGTTCCTGTGGAGGAGGTAACGCAAGACTACCGGGTAAGGAAGGCCATCCGCAGAACTATGTAGTGGGCTGGGGGGGGGGGGACAGGGAATTATTGGCCTGGTGGTACTTCTGGATTGATTTTACAGTAGTTTTTAATCTGTATATATTAAGCAAAATAGAAAGATTATGATTCCTGACAAACAGGGGGAGCGTCGCCCCGGCGGCACTTTTTGGGGACGGGCGCCGGGACCCTCCTCCACTCCAAGGCTCGTGCCTTCGGCCATGGCTCCTGAAGGCGGGAAAGCTGAGCTCCCTGTCGCAGCTCCGAGAGCCCTTAGTAGTCAGCTCTCTATGTAGGGGCGCTTCGAGGAAAAGCAGTGTGGCTTTCCAAAGTGCCACTTTCCTTCCTTCCACCGTCGGGAAACAATGACAATCCCCTCCCCAGCAAGGCCAAAAATGAATACACGGCGCTCTGTGAATGTGTCTGAGTGAAATGCGAGCGTGGGAAGGGGGGAAAAAAGCGAATTTGCCCCCAACCACTACACCACTGCTGAAGAAGGTGTGAGTGGATTCTTTGCCCCAGCCTCGATTCATGAAAAATCGTGTCAGGAAATCAGTATGGATCTGGAGCAGGAGGGGAAATAATTGTAGGCCCTGTCTGAAAAATCGCTGTTAATCCTGTCTTTTAAGAGATCCTTGGAGCCCACCAAGATATGATTTCCAGTGTACTGTATGCATGTTTTTCTTTATAGACAGTGTATGTGTGTGTATTTGTTCAAGTTTGTGAGTCTTGTGACTAAGAGAGAGAGAGAAATTAACAAGGCAGATGTCCACATTTCAGGAGGGGATGATTGTGCCATTTGGTAGTAAAGTACTGTACAGTATTTTAATAAGAGTCAAAGTGAGTTACAGCATCCACCACCTTCCTATGAATAAAGAGGAAGTATGTTCTTCGGTTCCCATTTTAATCTGATTTAAGTAAAGGACTTCTCTTTTCCCTTCAGGAACTGATCTATAGCCGCCTGGAGGTTCTGGAGATGATGAGAGGAAACAACCCGAATTGCAAAACGAAAAGAGAAGATCAAAGGCAGTTATTTGTAAGTACCAATATCATCTTAATATAGGTACTGTATAGTACTGTATTCTGAAAACTCCCCATATCCCTTTAATCTAACTATCGTTATGAATCCTTTTTTCATCTTAATATCAGTTTATCATTAATGGGTATAGTCCAAATTTCTTTATTTCTATCAATGAGTTAGAACACATTTAATCTCCGATGTCCACCTATAATTAGTCTCACACCAGTAACTAAAATCATAATTATTTCTCTTTTTTGCCAAACCATCTGCTGTATAGATTTCCAAAATTAGATTACAATGCTATTTGTGGATACTTATACAAATTCATAGGTAAAATTCTGATTCGTTTAATTAAAAACCAGCAATTACTAAAATCATAATTAATTCCCATTTTTGCCAAACCATGTATAGATTTCCAGAATTGGATTACGCTGCTATTCCTGGACACTTATACAAATGCATAGGTAAAATCTCATTCATTTCATTAAAAACCCTTTTATACCCTCAGCATATTAGAAAATAAATGTTCGTGCTCTGGTTACATCTGCAACAGTTTAGGAAAATATTTTGAATTACAACAACTCATTTTAACTGGTGGTAGGTGTTACATTCGTATTTTATAACAATTCTTTCATTCTGATAGGCATATTCTTTTAAAAGCCGTTTCTTTCATGCATTCATTTCCCTTCTTTTGTATCACTACCTGTCTTTTTCTGCCTGCTTAGGCTAAAACCCTCTGCTTCTATATTATTATTCTATAAAATGTACTCACCAAACTTTTCCTTATTTTATTTGCTTCATCTTGCTCTCCACATTCCCATCATTTTAGTCATCTTCAATCAGGTTTTATACTGTAATTGGATCTCACTATAATACCATGAAATCTTTGTTTTTAGCTGTTGTCTTGGACGTGCTTATTTCTCTCTTCCCTTCCCATTCCATTCTGTCATTTTGTTTTTAAAGGCTTCCTGTCCTAATGCTAAACAAGCAAACTTGGCTCTTCAGATGTTTTTGGACTTCAATTCCCAGAAGCCCTGATCAGCAGGAGTACTGACTTGGGCTTCTGGGAATTGAAGTCCAAGAACACCTGGAGAACCATGCTTGATGACCCCTGAGTTCAGACTAGCCAATTAGGTGAGACCAAAGGGGTGGGGAAGGAAAATATCAGCAGGGGGACGTTTTCTTTTCAAATTTGTTTTTAGCTGCTTAAGATGGTTTTTTACTGCTCTCTTCATTCAGATTTTCTGCCTTAACACTTCCTCTCCCTTTTATTTTCATCATTCCACTGCCCCACTGCTAGATTAGCAAGGACTGCAGCAAAATGATCCCCATGAAAGCCACTCTAAATGGCTGTCCTGCTTGGTGGAGAGTTATCATATTCAGTCCTGGGAGATCAGCAAGAGTTTCACCCTTATGACTCTCTAAAACACTTAAAGCCATACCTCTGGCAGAAATCTCTGCAGAATGCAAAGTCACAGAGGGTGGTGAATAGGATTAGGCATTCAGACACATCAACAGTGATGGTATTGATAGTAATTATGCTAAAATGGGCCTACCAACCAGGTTTGTCCAATTTGTGTATTTTTGGATGCAGATGGAAGGTTGAGGTTTTTGGAATATGTTGGGAGTCGGTCACATATATTTCTAGGTGCTGGTCAATGGCCGAAATAAACTTACTATATTTCTGGGGAAATCTTTCATGAGGGTTCATAGTTAGAAACTGGTAAAATCTAGAGTGAGAAAATGGCTTTACACCTTCCTGTTTTTAGTACAACATATTTGTGACAACTGAAGGATTAGCTGAGAAGTTAGAGAAGTATGCCTGGAGATCCACATGATTAGAGTCTGACCATGTGAACCCAAAAGTTTATGGGTCCTATCACAAGTCTCATTTGTTTCTTCTTTTTGGCCTACCTACCTCAGGAACAAGCAAAAGCAGAGCTGGAGGAGACAAAGAAACAATTCAGAGGGCTGTACTCCTTTTTGAATGAACAGGAAAAGCAGATAGAGGCCCGCCTGGAAGAGGAGGACAAGGAGATGGAAAAGAAAATAGATGAGCACCTGGCCATATACTCAAAGGAGCTCTTCTGTCTTGAAGAACTCATCCAGGATATGGAGGAGAAGTGTCAGCAGCCCACATGTGATCTCCTAAAGGTAAAACTAGGCTAGGCTTCTCACTGGGAGGTACTTTGGCCCTGCAATATTTCTATGGCCCCACCTACACAAGTTATAAATAGAGCCAGTATGAAGTATAGGGATTGTGTGTTTACCTCAGTGTGGACTAAATATTGATGGAAACATTTGCAACTTTCACTTCCAGTCCTTCGATTCCAAATCAGACAGTATTTAAGCCCCCCCCCCCAATTTCCTGAGTCTTCCAGAAAGAACTAGTTGGTCCCTTCCTGGGAATAGAGCGCAGGAATAGATGGTTTTCTTCAGCAGGGATTTCTCTCATACATTGCTTAAGAGCTGGACCCATTCTGATGGATGGCACTCATGGACACACCTTGTTTTAAAGCAGTGATGGCGGACCTTGGTGCTCCAGGTGTCTGGAACTTCAATTCCCAAAAGTCCTGATCAGCAGGGAGTGCTGACTTGGACTTCTGGGAATTGACGCCCAAAAACGCCTAGTTGGCCGTCACTGTTTTAAAGAATCATGTTATCTTCTGAGAATATTTTTCTACCATAAAAATAATGATATAAGGAGAAATAAAATATTTTTATTTTCTTTAGACAGATGGGAAGAAATATTTTCTCCAACTTCCATCATAGCCTTCATCCATGAAATACCCCCTCAGTCAAGCACACTTTGTGATAGTCTAGGATGATATAAGCTAATTATTTTGTCCAATCCAAGCCAATTTCGATTTATCATTGCTTTTAGTGGAAGTCAGCTGAACTCCAAAATGTTCTATCCTTTGCCTTCTGTTTCCATCTTTGGATGAACAGATTCACAAAGTAATTTCTGGAAACTATATAAGTTGTTACAATCTCTCGGACAATGTAAATAACACAAGGGTGATGATAAAAGTGTGAGTTATACTAAAGTAGGGAAACAAATGTATTAGAAAAAAATAATTACTTAAAAGCAATTATTAGACGCGAACTACAAATGCTTCTGCATTTGTGATTTTGTTAGAATTTTTGTTTTTACATTTATCATATGTAAGAATTTATTGAAGAGTATGTAATAGAGCTGTTTTCCTAGTGTATGAGTTTATTTCTTATGTATATTTTACTTTGTTATGTATATCTTATTTTGTTAATAAACCTATAAATAAATAAATAAATAAAATCTCTAAGATTAAAAAAAAGAACAGATTCACCATTGGCTCATCCCATTGTTTTTGGGGTCTGCCTAGTGGTCTTTTGTGGTCCCTTGGTATCCAGTCTGTTAGCCTACAAGTCCATCTGTTATCTTTTAGGCAGGTGAGATTTCCTGCCCATCTTCTTTTTGCCACATCACACAGTCTGGTTCTTTGGTGTAATTCCTTATTGGCCATGTGTATCTTCCACTTTCACTGCTGCCTTATAACATCTGCCCTGCTATGGAGTGGCTTTAGGGCCAGATAGAATAGCACCGTGGACCATATCCAGCCTTTGGGCTATATTGTTGGGAACGCCCGGTGCTGAAGATCATCTCTTTCCTCCTGAATGGGTTGGGTTTAGAGTGGAATAAGGAGGGTCAATGTGCCTCCCAGAGGATGGCTTAACTTCTTTCTCTTTTTCCCCACCAGGATGTTGGACGCATCTTGCAAAGGTAAGTGAACCTACTCATTTTAATTTGTTCTTGATATTCTGGGAGGAGCCTTTGTTTAAGGCAGCATTTCCCAACCTTTGGGTTTGGGGCTTTAATTCCCAGAAGCATAAGTCAATCCCTCAAATCACTGATGGACTATTTTTCTATTTTCTATGTTGGTTAACAAAATATTTCTAGAATGTTGATAAATCCGGTCTCTGGCTTGAAAAAATTCTACAGTAAAATCCCAATTTATGTATGCCTCAATTTACATAAAATGTGAGTTACATAAGGTGTTTTTTTTTTGCATAAATTGATATCCTGATTTACGTTACTCAAAAAACTGAGTTACATAAGAGATATACATACATTTTTAGAGATGAAAATGGTGGCGATGCCATTTTGATATCTAAAAATCCACCCCGTGCCACCTGCCCCCACTGCCAGAAGTCTCCAGAAGTCACTTACCATGGTGGTGGAGAAGGAAGTGGTGGCACTTTTGCCACATTTTCCAGAGAACATGGGGCTCCAGTTTGGCTAGGGACAAGCTTTTGGAGGTAAACTGTTCTATTCTCCTCTTTGTCCTCTATTAGGTGTGAGAAGAAGGAGAAGCTATTTTGGCGTTTCATCAAGTTATCTACTGATTTGAATATTATGATTTCACAACTCCATTGTAGAAATGGCCTTCTAGTTTGTCTGATAACGCGAGTAAAAGGTAAGGTAGAATACTGTAAGAAATGAATGTACTTAGAGAAAATGGATATATGAGAGCATGTGCAGACTATTGGGTCAGAATGAGTGGGGTGGGGTGGTTAAAAGTGCAGGCAAAGACAGCGAAGAATTCCAGCAGGGATCAGAAACAGAATGTTAGGGGAGAGGCCATTCTTTTGCATATTGGACAGAGATTGGTTGAGAATGAGTGATTGATGGGTTCCACTGAGAAGAGAGAAGAAAATGGAGGGGTTTTGAAAAAAAATAGCTGCCATTCTGTGATGAACAATTTTGTAGGGGTAAGAAGGTTTCCCTAGAACAGCAAGATAGGCTTATTATTTTACCAATGAGTGAGTTAATTTAATATTCCCACTTGCATTCCCCCCAATCAGGAAACCCGACTCAGGGCAGCTCACGCAATAGTTATACAGTACAATAGTTATACAATATACAGAATAATACAATATACAAAATAATTATGCAATATTCAGCCTAAAAGAGCAACACATATATAATATATAACACATAATAATATACATATAACAATACAATACTGCATTGCAACAGGCTCTCCAACCTGGCTGCAGACAAAGTCCGAGGGTGGCGGTGGCAAAGTCCTGCCACCTGCCACCATAGTGGTGTGTAAGTCTTGGCCCAGGGGCGCCGGCGGTGGTAGGACTTCACACCCACTGCTGCCATGGCCTCTCCGGCAGTAGGCAAAGTCTGGGGGTGGCAACAGCGAAGTCACCTGGCTGGTGGTAAGGGACACAGGGGCGTAGCTACCGCCGTATCTGCCGTATCAATTATACGGGGCCCCTGGGCCACGGGGCCCCCCAACGTGCATAAGCAAAAATTAATAAAAACTTCCCAAATTTTAATTATGATGAATAAATATTTCTTTTAATTTTATGCATTTTTTTTTCTTTTGTGAGAAATCTTTACCCTTCCTAAGGGCCCCCAAACAAATTTTTATACGGGGCCCCGCCAAGGCACGCTACGCTTCTGAAGGGACAGGAGGGCGCGTTGGCATCTTCAGCCTCGGCCATGGCAGGCTCTTATTCTCCTGGCCAATGGAAAGGGCCAGGGGGGTGCAGTGGTGTTTTCAGCCTCTCATGGCCACGAGGGCTCTTCTCCTCCCTCCAGGCTGGGGCTGGCTGACGGGTTTGAGCTTCCATCTCTGTCCCAGTTCCTGCCAGCCTAGCAGTTTGAAAGCAAGAAATTGCAAGTAGATAAATAGGGACCACTCCAGTGGGTAAAGATCTTGGGGACATTAATGGAGCCATATTCAAAATTTCTCCAGCAAAAATCCTTCTAACCCAGAATAACTTCTGACATAAAATTATTATCTTGAGTACTGGATCTGGTTCATAGGAAGGCAAGAAGGATGATCAGAGGACTGGAAACCAAATGCTCTATATGGAAAGACAGAAAGGAGTGGGAATGTTTAGCATTGAGAAAAGAAGAGAGATACGATTTCATTCTGCTTTAAGTTTGTCACACAGAGGTGGAAGCAGATTCGGCCCAGAGAGCAGTATGTGCTTTTTGGCCAAATGAAGTACAGAATGTCAGCTGCTCAACTTTAGGGACTCACCCAAATAAATCAGTGAGAAGCAGCACTGAAGCTGGAATTCATAAATATATACAGTACAGTAATATGGAGATTGCAGCCATGAAATAAAAAGGCGACTCATTCTTGGGAGGCAAGCGATGAGAAACCTGGGGAGCATAGTGAAAAGTAGAGACATCACATTGAAAACAAAAATTTGCATAGTCAAAACAATGGTATTCCCTGTGGCAATGTATGGTTGTGAGAGCTGGACCATTAGGAAAGCTGAGCGCAGAAGAATAGACGCCTTTGAGATGTGGTGTTGGAGGAGAGTTTTGAGAGTCCCCTGGACAGCAAGGAGAACAAATAGGTCAATCTTAGAAGAAATCAACCCTGACTGCTCCTTAGAAGGTCAAATAATAAAGATGAAGCTAAAGTACTTTGGACATCAAATGAGAAGAGAGGATTCACTTGAGAAAGCCTTGATGCTTGGAAGGGTAGAGGCAGTGATGGGATGTAACAGGTTCTCACCAGTTCTCCAGAACCGGTAGTAACTTTTCCCAGTGTCCTGGAGAACCGGTAGCAGCTTTTGGGGGGAACCACCATCAGGGCTTACCTTTTCACTGGTTCCTCCACTGCACATGCGTGTCAAGCACTTGGTGTGCATGGACGCCTACAATGCTTGGCGTGTATGCACGGCCTCCTTGCTGTCCTCCCAAGTGGGGAGGAGGAAGAGAAGATGCTAACCTGAAGCTCCCTATAGCCTGCTCCCCTAGATATCCTAGAGAGCTGGTTAGGCAAAGACTTAGTACCTAACTTCTTTAACTGTTGAAAAGTTGAAAAGTGCCAAAATGAAGCCATCTTTTGATGAGTTCATTCTGTAGTTCCTTCCATCTGACCTAGTGTGAGAAAGATTGGCCAGAATAAGCTTTAAGCTCTGGTTTAAAAGTTCTGGTTGATTTGTGTTGTGGGTGGGTGGGTGCTTGGGTGGGTGGGTGTATTTTAATGTATTCTTTATTTATTTATTTAATTTATTTACAGGTTTGTGTTGTGGGTGGGTTGAGGGGTGTGTGTGTGTGTGTGTGCGTGCTTATTTTTATTTTATTTTTTATAATTTTTAAATTTGTTTTCTTTGGCTCTGCCCACAACACCATGATGTCATGACATTGGCTCCTCCCATGATGTTAGCTCCACTGTGATGATGTCATGGTGGGGTAGTAAAATTTTTGACATCCCACCACTGGGTAGAGGGCAAAAGAAGAACGGGACGGCCCAAGATGAGATGGCTAGATAGTATTGTAGAGACAATGGGCACAGAGCTGAGCAAGTTGAGGGGGATGGTGGAGGACAGAAGTGCCTGGCGGACAGTGGTCCATGGGGTCGCAGAGGGTCGGAATCGACTGTGCGACTGAACAACAACAACAACAAAAATAGCATAAAACCTTCTGAGGGAGAGTCCATAGGTTTGAATGAAAGAAAAAGTCCTGCCACATCAAAATTCCGAAGTTAGTTCATGTTGTGTAGTATTTCATCAGTTTGTGTTTAATTCTGTTGTAGAAAACTTATACTATATTATAAACCGTGTACAAGAGGCTCTAGTGGCTGAGCTTTATATCTCTTTTTATTTCACAGATAATTTGTTGTCTCGACCAGGTCACCAGAGAGGTACGTATCTGTTGTCTGATTAACTTATGGCTGCCTCTTGTTTTGTTAATTTAATTTAATTTTTATTTATTTTAAAGAATAAAATGCACAAAAAGTAACATGCAAAACAAAACATACACAATACAATCAGAAAGAAAAACAGCAATACATATAATTACATTACAAAATATTTAACTCCTTTCCTCCTTACCCCCTCAGTACAATAAGTAAATCTTATTTAATTTATTTTATAAATTTAAATTCATTGTCTTAATATTTGTCTGACTCCCCATTCCTAATCAGTTTTACCGTATTTACCAATTTTACATTACCTTTTGTTATACCATAAAACATAAAATGAAGAAATACCATATACAGAAAATACATACAGTATTCGTAATATACGAATATGCCCTGGGGGTTGTGGTGTATCACAGTCACCTTTTATTTTTCCCATGGCAACCATTTGTGGGACACACATTGAGTAAGGGTGAAGGGGTCAAACCAGCACCTGGGGTGCCTCTTGCTTGAAGTTATTTGCATATGTAAGCAATCGAATCCAGTTGCTTGTCTCAGCTAGGGTAGGTCCCTCAAACCAATGGCTCATTCCTTCTGAGCCGCCATGCAGAGAGAGTTTCCTCCAGGGCCGCCCTGTTTGCTGCTCAGCCCAATGGCTGCTTCAAGGAACCCCACTTTGGGCCCAAACTCAGAAAACAGTGTGGGTGACAATATATTGTGGCACTTTAATATTTCTCTTTCTGTGGGTCTTCACCTGCAAAGAGCAGCAGGTTGGCTGTAGTAACTTGGAGCACATATATTTAGACAGAATATTGGGGAAAGGTAATGGTGCCAATAATTTGTGGCACCATGAATTATTATTATTAATTTACAAAGTATTTCATTTCTCATATGCACTGAGTTCCTTATGTTCCTCCTTTTTAGTTTAATTGTGGCAGCTCCCCTCTCCTGTGACTTTGTGGTTAAGGCGCTAGTTGGGCATTGGAGACTGGAAAGATGGGTTTGAGAGCTGCATGATGGGGGATATGAATGGAGCCTCATTTGCCATCCCCTGAAAAAACAAAATCCTTTCCACCCAGAGTAATCTGTTGACACGAAAATGAATGAGTTTAATTGAGTCTTGTTTTTTTAAAATCCACAATGCTTTTCTGATAGATGTTGAAAGAGATTTTAGGGGTGGGCGGGCTATATAATTAATTTATTAGATAAATGACATTAAAATGCCTGCTTCTGCAGAGCTGCTGTGGTACATTAATGATACTGTCATGCCATATTTCATCTCTCACCTCCTTCTCTCTTTCTCCTGCCCCTTCTCTCTCTTTCTTTGTCCTCTATAGCAAATGTCACTCTGGATCCCGACACAGCCCATCTCTCTCTCACCGTGTCTGAGGATTGCAAGAGTGTGATTTGTCGAGGCAGATGGCAACCTCCCTACAATGGCAAGACATTCCACGTGTCTCCTTATGTGCTCGGACGGGAGTTATTCACCGAAGGGAGAAGTTGCTGGGCAGTCACTGTGGAGGAGGAGGGAGATTGGGCTGTGGGGGTGGCCAGAGCCTCTGTAGAGAGTGAAGGCATTGTCGAGTTGAGTTCTAAGGCAGGGATCTGGGCCATAGGGAAATACACATTGCAGGGAGGGAGAAGTGAATACAGGGCCTCCAACCATCCTCACTACTCTGTTCTTTCCCCCCATGGGAATCTGAGGACAATCGTGGTGTCCTTGAACTACGAAGAGGCAGAAGTGGCCTTTCATGATGGGGATACAGGATCTCATCTCTTCACATTCTCTCTTGTCTCTTTTATGGGGTTCACCCTCCCTTTCTTTCGTGTGGGCAGCGAACTCTCCCTCCCACTCTCACCAGCCTAATCAGCTTTTGAGGGAAACCAGCCCTTAATTGGTCGAATGGGTCTCCTTCCCTTTCTGCAAATCTCTTCCCCAAAGGAGGCTTCTGGCCACATCATCCTCAGGTAGCCAATGCAGGTAGCTCCAGTTTAATCTCCTTCGTCTCACTCCAGGAAAGCCTAAGAATGCATATCAAAGGGGGCACAAACCAAAAGCAAAGGGCATAAGTAAAGATTTTTTCCCCTTGTTCTCTCAATGTCTAAGAAAGTGTAGTTAAGTTGCCCTTTGAAGAATGAAGCAAATACTGTATCAGTATTTTCCTTTAACTGTCCATAAATGAATGTTATGATTGTAAGTTGAGGTCTCTGCTTTCAAGTTTATGAAGAAAATCTGTTGCTGTATATTTATTTTCAACTTGAATAAACTGACTTTGGTTCAATAAACATTTGTCTCATTTGTAGTTTTGTGCCAGGAAAGCCCAGATATTGGTATTCATCATTATTAAAGAATTAAACACCCCAATTCAGGTAAATATATTGGAATATAAAATTCCAAATAAATGTCAAATTAAGCAAAGAGACCTGATCAGTCAGTCCTCAAGGAAATCAACTGACTGACCTTGAACAAATACTGAAGCTGGAGCTACCAAATTAGAGGAGAGGACTCACTGGAGAAATCCCTGATGCTGGGAAAGATTGAAGGCAAAAGGAGAAGGCTGAGGATAAGATGGCATCATTGAAGAAGTGGGCATAGATCTGGGTGGATGTGAAGAATGGTGAATGACAGAAGATCCTGGCGAACGGTAGTCGAAAGGGTCACAGATGGTTGGATTCAACTGCCACTGAGCAACTAAAAGTGGAAACTAAGGAACACCTTTCCTGGCTCTTTTTTTGGGTCGCCAAACATATTGGACCAGGGGCCTGACCATGCCCCCAGAATAGGTGAGCAGGCCAGGCCACACCACCAGAACCAGGGCATGCTTGCGCATGAATGTCCATATTCACTTCCTAGTTTGGCACAGCGGCTTCTGTGCATGCTTCTAAGTAATAAGTTTTGTGCTTCTGACTTTTAACCCACAAACTTGGAAGACGGCACCCATAGATCGCCCACTATGGTGCCAAACTACCTCTACTGTTACCAATCACTTCAAAGGAGAATGCCACAGACGGGAAGAGGCTAAGCAACAAACATGAAAGCTTTGTCAAACCCAACTACCCCCTCCACCATCCATTCTGTGTAATGTGTGTGGCCATCTGTCTCATGCCAGAATTGGTTGATGGTGTCACATCCATCAACTGAGAAAGCGATTTTCAGGAAAAATGTATACTCAGATACAAATAGCAGCCGATGATGACAACTTTTTACCAGATAATTTAATGCTGCTTCTAACAGAAACCAGTGTAAGATTAGAGCTGGGTCCCCCAGTCCATTTCAGGCCCCCAATGACCCCTCCCCAACCTGCCTGGGCTGCCTCATCAGGGCGGCAAACCCCCCCCCCCCCCGTTGCTACGTTGGCACTTTGTGGTAAATAAGTGGGTTTTGGGTTGCAGTTTGGGCACTTGGTCTCTAAAAGGTTCACCATCACTTATGTTGACTCACAAAGATACACTTTCCAGCAGAGCTCTTAATTCCCCAACCACTAGAGTTATATCAGGTGAGGAATCAAGGTCTCCCTTGATTACCACCACCAGAGAAGAGACCAAAATTTAAGCATTGGAGCTCAACTCTCCATCGAACAGGGGAAATTGAGTCCCTGATTTCACCCTATATCTCCTTATGTTATTCCCACTTGGCTATTACTTGGGTGTCAGTTAGCAATAGGAGACCCTGAATTTGTGGAGTCCATGTAGTGTGGCCCATTACCATCTTGTGACCACAGCATGGAAACATTTGCATTAAATGATTTGTTAACTTTTAAAAGGGGCACAGTTCTTTTTTAAATTCTGATTTTGCTTTTGTCTGAGATGATCCCTCCCCAATGAAGAAAAGATGCATTTGATTACTTCCTGGTGGGAGGAGAAATGGCTGCTGCTGCTTCTCTCCAGGGTCTCTGCAAGGAATCCATGTGCTCCATCTGCCTGGAGTATTTCCAGGATCCAGTCACCATTGAATGTAGGCACAATTTCTGCCGAGCCTGCCTGGCCAAATGCTGGGAAAATTTTGGGAGAGAAGAGATTTCTTGCCCTCAATGCAGAGGAAAAGTCCAAAGGAAAATCATCCCGAATCAGCAGCTGGCAAACTTTGTGGAATTTGGAGAAATCTTTTACTGACATGGCATCTCTGAGGACTAAGTGGTCTTGGCAAGTCCACAAGTTACCTGAAAAACTGTACCCCATGCATAAACCCTTCAGGAAGTTTAGGCAATGGAGTAAAAAAAATACCTTTTAAAATTAGGAGAATGGGTTGTGGAATCTGCTAATGAGGTTTCTGGATTGTTGATTTCACAGTAGTTTTGAGTCTGTATATGTTAAGACAGGGATCTGCAAACTTGGCTCTCCAGGTGTTCTTGGACTTCAATTCCCAGAAGCCCAAGTCAGTATGCCTGCTGATCAGGACTTCTGGGAATTGAAGTCCAAGAACATATGGAGAGCCAAGTTTGCTGATCCCTGTGTTAAGAGAAAGGCAAAGTTTAGGATTCTGGGAAGTAGGTAAGTGGATTCCTTGCCCCTCCCTTGATTCATGGAGAATCAGTGTGGATCTCAAGCAACAGAGGAAATAGTTGTGGGCCCAATCTGAAAAATCTCTGTAAATTCTGCCTTTTAAGAGATTTGTGGAGCCCACCAAGATGAGCTTTCCAGTGTATGCCTTTCCTTATAGACAGTGTATGTTTGTGTGTTTGTGCAAGTGTGCGCACATGTGATTGAAAGAGAAAGAGAGAATATTTAAGATAAGAAATGTCCACATTTCAAGAAGAGATGATTGTGCTATGTGGTAGTAAGGACCAGTTCCCCTGCCGCCCTCAGTCCTCAGCATGGCAAGGCGAGAGAGGACCTCAGGTCGGGAGCGCCTCGATTATCCCAGCTGCTGGTGCTCCTGGGCCACCGCCCCCACACCGGACTTCAAAAGCAGTGACTAATACCTGTCTTGAGAACAGGTGTTGGTCTTGCCTGGGATTTGGGGATGGTAGGAGAGAGAGGAGAGCTGCGTGCCAGCCGGGGATAGGAGACAGCGCTCCGTCTGAAGTAAGCAATGAGGTTCCTGGGGTCCAAATTGTTGTTGTGACAGGCATGGGGCGGTATGGCGGGAGCCGAGGAGCAGGCCACACTCAATGAACACAGGACAGATGTTTAATATCTGTCCCCTGTTCCGTCCCCCCGGCTACACCTCTGGTTCCTGTGCAGCTTATCCAGAGAGTCCCCTCCCTTAGGCTCAGTGGCGTCGCGCAGT